>OZ005741.1:172465233-173210474 GCA_963930735.1 Dioctria linearis | reverse complement strand
TGATCTCATATCCCCCATCCCGAGATGAACAAAATTGGTAGTACCAGCAAATGCCACCAGGGGACCTTGCTCAAGAAATGGTGTTTCCACTCGAAAGAGCAGCTGTGAGTTCAATACACGCAACCCCAGGACCCAATAATAATAATAATTTGCTAAGAAAACATCAAGCCAAGGTGATATCATGTTCCAAACTGTAGAGGATTTTTGATGAAAATTTCGTCCCTCCTCCCACCCCACACCACCTAGAATCCATTGTCATGAACAACAATAAATTGAATTATTAATACGCTAATATCTCGAAAACCAGAGCCCGTAGAGGATTTCTGATGAAAATTTCATTACCCCCTCCCCCTCCCTGTCTTTATTATCCTCCCCCCCCCCCACATACCCACCATCTAGAATCCATTGGCATGAACAAAAATTTCCTACTATTAACTTTAATTATTAGTTCAAAACCAAAAGCCTACATTTAGGTGCACCACATATCTATCTAAGAAAACCGTAGTACGGAAGCATGCTTGTAGTACCGGCTAGTGCCGCTAGGGTGCAGTCAAGACCAAATGACACATCCCGGTAGTACCGGTTAATCCCGCTAGGGCGCAGTCGAGACTCAATGGTGCACCCAAGACACAATGATGTATCCAAGGCGCAATGGTGTATCCAAGACACAAACCAATACAGTCAAGACACAGCACTACATTTATCATGGGCTCAAACCACCAAGCGACGGCGGTGCCATCTGTGGTGAAATCCTGGATGCTAAAAATGTGGTCCAGAATCCCCATAGAATAACTACTATAGAAAACTTTCTTCCACCATTTATCTGATTTCCGATCGAATTCGTAAAGGCCACACATTTCGTCAGCCAGGTCGACACCTGCCATTATCTCCCTATAAAATTTTATGGCATTGGGGCAGGGTATTTCTACCTTTTCGCCAGCTTTTAATGTTTTTTTGACAATAGAACTTCCAGGATTTTGTCAAGTACTTAATACTATTACTTCTTTCGTGTCCTGCCATTTGACACAGAGTAGTCCTGAAGAAGTTACATGAGTTTCAGCATCTCCCCGTTTCATTTTTTTCGCAGTAAATTGAGGCAAATTTTTTCTGTTTGCCATGACAGTGCCAAGAGCTGGAAATCGCATACTTTCTAATAAATTTACTGATTTAAAAAAACGATCGAAACAGACAACTACTTCGTGTGCTTGAATTGTACTAATTAATGTGTTGACAACTCTTTCTCAAAGAGTTCCAGACATACTTGGAACTTATTTACCGGAATAGATGTTGAAGTCATAAGTGAATCACGCCGTAGCCACATTTTTATACCCCTTTTTGTAGGCTTGAGCGGCATGTACTGCTTGAGTGTGCTGCGCCCTTTGAACTTAGCCATTGATTCGTCAATACTTTGAAATGAGTTATCTTGCCTATATTTTTGAAATGTCATTTTTAGGCATTCTACCAAATCATCAACATAATATGTCTTCCTAACGGCCTGAGTTGGTTTCTGCGGACATGTGAAATATAATTTGGAACTTATTTCTGCGGAACGATCTCGAGCTATTGCCGTTTGTGTTGATTCATTAGCAAGTGATTTATGACAAGACCAATAATCCTTGATGGAAAGTAATCGGTTGTAGCCAAGGCCGTATATATGGGTTGGGTTTGAGGGGTTCAAACCCCCTCCATCGGTGTAGCCTACACTTTCGTTAATCTGACAAGCTTAATTTTTACTCACAATTCTTTATAATGTAGCGGCTCACAACAATTGGTTTTGTCATTTTTATCTTTTCTCCGTGGCCCTTGCAGATGAAGCAACTTTAGGCAAAACTTGTGTTAAATAGAGAAAGAAAATAAGCAGTCCAGTATGTATGTATATATATCAGTAGATGGTACCCTGGTAGAAATTGCTCATAGTTTTTCCTTAGTTCTTCCTTGGTAGACAACACCCATCAGTTTACAAAATTTTAGTCTTATGCTCACTAACAAAACTTTTTAGTCAAGTGTGACAATGTGAGTGTACATTATGTGGACGTACGACAGCTAACTTTTTTACTGAGCGCCTCGATGAGGTTCTTCGCCAACTCATCTCTCAGCTCATCAATAAATTTGTATGAATACTGATATGTAGGTCTAATGTACGAGTGAAAGGAAGATAAATGGTGTTGCACTAAAAATTTTCTTTGTATTTTGCTATGCACCTTCGAAGTGCGGACTGCATTTTATCTATCTTCTTCTTTCATTTGTGAGAAGCGAAGGTGAAATATGATTTAAAGTGAAGTGTAATTGAAGTCGTCCAGTTCCAGTTAAGTTTAAATATTTTTTTATCATTGGTAAGTAACTTCTCATATTTTTATGGATAGTGTATTCCTCATAAAAAAAAAAAGTAAAAAAATAATGAATTTGTTGAAGATATTTGTAACGGGCATATATATTAGCCGCATATATAATAATCACATCGTGACACTAATAATGTACTCATCGAAGTGCTCATAGAATATTGTAAAATGCAGAAAAGGGAAGCAAAGTATACATTTCTAAATAAGTGAAAGAGATGCAACATCTCATGCACACTATCTGTGAAAAAGTTAATAAATAATTGTTTTCCCGGTTTTGATACAAACGCTAATAAATTCCATCAGGACGATAATCTCATTTCTCATAAGGAGCTCTTCGTGATTTGTCTACCAGGGTAGCTTACTTTGATACATCGTAGCTTAATCGCAGTGGTATTATAAATTGTGTTCACATTTTAAAGGAAATATTAATTCCAAGTTTAATTTGTTTTCCGTCCTTAAAACACAAATTTTATTAAAATATGGTAACTGCATTTTTCCATGATATTTTTAAATAGCGTAAAAAATTATTTGTTTACCTTTTAGGGCATTTTAGATAATTCCATGTTATATCTAACAGGCCCAAAAAAAAAAAATTTTTTGTATCTTATTAATTTTTTTAAAATGCTTTTTTGGCCCCGTAAATAAAATCGCTCTACCAAGTGTTCATCGAAATGTTAAAATTGAAATGAATGAAGTACTTTCTCCCTTTGTAGATGAATAGAATTTTTCGATTCAATTGAAATGTCATTATAAATTAAATTCTTAATAAATTAATATTATTAAGTTTACATAAAATTCCAAGTAGTGAGTTCAGAATCATTCTGAGAAATTCTTTTGGGCTTAAACCCCTCCCATTCGTGATCTATATATACGGCCTTGGTTGTAGCACATTACAAACATGCAGCTAATGACTACTCTATTTCACCAGCATTTGTATCGACGATTTTTTTTGAATTTTTATTTTTAGTGTTGTAAATATTAATTCTTTCATTCGTTGATTGAGCTATATAAATATATAGCGATTTAGGAAATAATTTATGAAAAATATCATAAATTGAATCCGTGATTTGTATGTCCGGTGATATTGAACAGAATTGCACTTCTCTTACCAACTTTTTAGGAGAAAAATTATAATCAGGTGTATGCCAATCAAAATCTGGCTGAATTTCATTCCACTTTTCCATGTCAACATCTACATACCTCTTCCTCAGCATTTTCTTCAGACGACTTGGAACCAGAGTCAGAATATTCTTCTTCGCTTCCAGAAGTGAACTCTTCTTCACTGTCACTAAATTTATCTCCCAAAATTTTTCGAATATCTTCATAATTCATTTATATCTGGAAAAATATTTACAGCATAAATTTTTTGTAGCGGACGGAATGGTACAATTTAGCACCAAGATGAAATTACATAAAAGACGACTGGTACAAAAATGTACCATTTCAAATAAAATGTAAAAGAAACTACTTATTACAGAAATTATCTTACCGAAACTATTAGAAACTATTTTTTAGCAAAAACTGTATAATATAAAAATATTTTTTTGTGTATTCACCACTATAAGAACTTTAGATAAACTTAAGAATTGTTGCAAAATACGTGCGTCTTCGATCAGGTCAGATTACAAATGTCAAAATTTCTCTCAAAAGAGAGCATATTACTTCAGAAAATGACATTTAAATATCAAAACAAATTATTCCCGGACGAAATGGTACACCTTTCAATCAAAGAGAGTGCCATTGAATGTTTTTTGGGATGTTTAAACTCTACTGGTACATATGTGTACCATCCGGGTCGAAAGGGTTAAACCTTGATGTTTATTAAGGATGTGGCTATTTATACATACAGTATGTATACGCAATAGGTGAAGGTGAAGGGGGCGTACAGATCAGTGACACATCAAGGTTTAACGGCGAGAGAATTCCATTGTGACGCAAATTTACTAATAGCAACCCGTCAGTTCTAGAATTAACTAAGAGCTACGTGAGAATTCAACCACAACCAGAATTAACTAGATATTCTTTAGTTAATACTAGTTCTAACAAGCCAAGGATATCATGTTCCAACCTGTAGAGGATTTTTGATGAAAATTTCGCCCCTCTCCCACCCCACACCACCTAGAATCCATTGTCATGAACAAAAATAACTTGAATTATTAATACGCTAATATCTCGAAAACCAGAGCCCTTCTGATGAAAATTTCATTACCCCCCTCCCTATCCTATTAATATAAATACCCCCCCTACCCCCTACCATCTAGAATCCATTTGCATGAACAAAAATTTCCTACTGTTAACTTTAATTATTACTAATATTAATTCAAAACCAAAGCCTACATTTAGGCGCAACACTTGAAAACAACAAAAGCCTACATTTAGGCGCACCACACATCCAAGAAAACCGTAGCATTTTGCTGCTACGTGTGGGCTCAAGTAAAGCAAAAAACTTCACACATCCAAGAAAACCGTAGCATGCTGCTACGTGCGGGTACAGAAAACGGAAGCATGCTGCTACGTGTCGGCAAAAGTGAAGCAAGAAACTTCCCAAACCCGTAGCATGCTGATACGTGTGGGCACAAGAGAAGCAAAAAAACTTCACACATAGCCCAGTCCAACACACTCCAGGCAGTCCTAGTCATAGTATCAGATATTGCCACTAAAGCTCTCAGCTAACCTCCAGTACCCAGACACAGGAGGGGTCACCTCAAGGTCAAATTGTAGCCTCCAAGACCAGATCAAACTTAACCAGCAACCTCCATCAATAAAGCTTCCCACTCCTTCACAAATATATAGAACTAAAACTGATCTCGTATCCCCAAAACTCGAGATGAAAAAAGGTTGAAGTCAACTTAGAGGCTATGAGTCTGAGATGAAAAATAAGCGAACTCCAGAAACAAAATTGAAATCCTATACTATTTCCCTATGCTGGAGAGTGCTAAAAGTGGTCTCGTATCCTCAAAGTGGTCTCGTATCCCCAAGACTCGAGATGTAAAATAAGCGAACTTCAGAAACAAAATCGAAATCCTATGCTATTTCCCTATGCTGGAGAGTGCTAAAAGTGGTATCGTATCCCCAAAGTGGTCTCGTATACCCAAAGTCGTCTCGTATCCCCAAAGTGGTCTTGTATCCCCAAGACTTAACTTTAATTATTACTAATATTAGTTCCAAACCAAAAGCCTACATTTAGGCGCACCACATATTTATCCAAGAAATCCGTAGTACCGGAGCATGCTGGTAGTACCGGCTAGTGCCCCTAGGGAGCAGTCAAGACCAAATGATACATCCAAGACATAAGCCAGTTAAAGCTCAATAGTGTATCCAAGACATAAGCCAGTCAAGACTAAATGGTGCATCCAAGACATTAACCAATACGCCAAGACCCAATGGTGAATCCAAACCATGAACCAGTTCATCCAAGACACAAACCTACATTTAGTATGGACTCAAACCTGCTAGCGACGGTGGCGCCATCTGTGGCGAAATCCTGGGGAGCCAAAACAGTGTCGCAGAACCGGCATAGAACAACTACTCACAATTATTTGGGAAAAACCAGCAGGTCGCCGTTAAGTGACATACGAGAAGTTACAGTAGGCACGTGGCCGGACGAGTTTTTAAAGACGTCACATTCGACGGTGCTGACGCTCTCTTGATTCATTCATTTATGCTCGTGTGCAGTCTGTGCATTGTTATGGAACCAGGTCTGAGTGATTGACTTGGACGTGAAGTCCAGACTGCCAGCATGAGCTGACAAATTACTCGGTGGACAGCGTTGACTGCATAGCGGCACGCTAGCTCGCCTCGGCTATTAGCGGAGAGTGTGGGGAGGTTCCACGAAAACCTGACGCAATGCCACCAGCCATATACAAAAAAATCGTGCCTGCGAAACCAAAGGCCGTAGCACACATTCAGTCCTGAGGGACCTTTACACTACCTACCACTTACCTAATTGGAAGCGCAGGTGTTCTGCTTCCACCGCCATTGCCCCAACCACATTGCGATACTGTGGGCGATATGATACAGTATCCCTGTTGACGACCTGAAAAGAGAAGACGAGAGCGGACCTAGTCAACCTTCATGATAGGAGGGCTCCAGGAGGGTGAGAGGAAATGAGAACTCTACTTCCGATTCATGTTATCCAATCTAGTATTTTTTATTAGCAAATGTGGTATTGTTTGTGTTGAAAGTCTTTTCTTCCTTCTTTCTTTGTTGCGTCTAATTCCTCCCAGGCTTATCTTTGTGCACGTTGAGTTGCTTGGAGTAGCAGTATATGCTCGGTTCCTAGCGAAGATATGGAGTAGCTTGTTGAAGCTCAGCTCCCGTTGTAGATATGGAGTAGCTTGTTGAAGCTCAGCTCCTATTGTAGATATGGAGTAGCTTGTTTAGCTCAGATCCTATTGTAGATATGGAGTAGCTGGTTGAAGCTCAGATCCTATTGTAGATATGGAGTAGCATGTTGAAGCTCAGCTCCTAAATGAAAGTAATTTACGACTGAATACAACTGAATTTACTTTTTTACTGCTCATCTCTTTAACATTTTGCTACTCTATATATATAAATTGTTCTTATTCTCTACATGGAAAATGTTGTACTTACTTCCCAGTACGGAAGATGTGCAATTTACTTCCGACTTAACACTTTGTGTACATAATGTTCACCTTGTACAAAGTGTTAAGTCACGCATATTACATTCTTCAATTAAATCGCGGCACTCGTCGCGTTTGCATACATACAAATATTTTGCAAGAACCAGAATCACTTGCTGTTTGTTGTTTATTTATGATGTAATTCTCGGGTTACAGTAGGCATTTGTGGCTTACTGTATTAACCGTGAATTAACATCTTGCTAGTTGCTACCTACATACATATGTTTCACCACCGGCGCAAGGTCGTCGTATTGCAACTTGAGACTTCTTGCGCGCAGGGGTATTGCGACATCTTCGCTGTTTTACATGAAGAATATTTGGTTATGCGTTGCAAAAAATATGTTGTCTTCCTACATGTTGTAGGTATGTATACGCATGTGCATTAAGTATATGTATGTAACAAATCTCCCCCTTTTTAAAAAAATGTGTTATTCTTGGAAGAGGAATAACGCATTAAAACATGATTCAAGCGTAAGGTTCTTTTGGAAGCATTAGTTTAGTGATTTTGTATATATACTTAACGTCGAGCGCCGGGACTGGTATGTGGATAATGTAGTTACTAAAGGAAGCATACTTGTTTATGCGTACATTAATTTGAGTTGGTTGACAATAGTTTTTTTTTAACATAGTTGGTATTTAATTAACTATACTAATGGTGCATTTAGATTTCATACGTACATCTAGGTATATAAAGTTTTAACATTATAGTTTCACAAGTAGGTCTATTTGTTGACACTGGTTTGTTTTGTATTTCTTATTTAAGTTTTATTATATATATATTTTCCATTTGGAACTAGCGTCCATTTACAGTATGTATATGTATACACATTTTTTTTTTTTTTGAACTTATCTAGATTTAAACTTGAGCTAAAAGTTATATAGGTAGTGACAATAGTACATCTTATTTCTATAAGGTTTAATTATATGTTAATACATTTATAAATATGTATGTCTCTAGGTTTGCTCTTGATATAAAATTAGAAATTAGCCTGGTTATACATTTGAAAATATGCATGTGTGCAGGTTTATTCTTGATATACATTAGAGATTAGCCTGGCTATACATTTGTAATATGTATGTGGGCAGGTTTATTCTTGATATAACATTAGAGATTAGCCTTGCTATACATTTGTAATATGTATGTGTGCAGGTTTATTCTTGATATACATTAGAGATTAGCCTGGCTATACATTTGTAATATGTAGGTATGTGTGCAGGTTTATTAAGGATATATGTATATATATTTTTGAATTAACATCTTAAAGTCTGCTATTTCTTGTTATTTTGTACTATCTAAGAAAAACTTAGCTAACTCTTAAAGACAGATAATTGTAGTTATTTTGTACTATCTAGAAGGTTATATTGAGAACTTACTTAAACTTAAAGACAGGTAATTCTAGTTATTTTGTATTATTTGCAATTTGTATTGAAAACTTAGTTAAACCACCTGTTTATGGCATCACCCGGGGTTACCGAAGCAGCGCCTGCATATACACCGGGACCTCGAAAATTGACGATGGAAGATTATCTGAAGAGACAGATGGGCAACTGTCAGACAACGTTGGAGGCGTAAATCGGAACGAGGGGGAAGGCGCATCAAATTACGTAGGGAGATGTACTATTTTAAAATGAGAGCTAGTCTTGCCTCAACCGAAGAGGAGAAGCAGAAAATTGAGAGGCTGGCATCGGATAATTTAAGGCATATAAATGCCAATAAGAGAAAAAGAAGTTCAAAATGATATGGTATAATGTGGTATTTTGTTAGATTTACTCAATAAAAATTCAATTATCAGATCTGTATTTTCGTTTTTTTTAAATCTCCCCCTCCCCCCTTTTTTTTTTTTGTGTGTTCTTATTGAACGGGCATGTTGGGTTGCCTTTTATTCGTGACTAAGAATTGTTGCCCCGTTTTTCTGTCTCTTTTTGTTTTTTAAAAATTTAGCCGTTATTCGTGAAATGGCTTCAGCCTGTTATTATGTACTGTTACTCTTCGTTTACCGATTTGAATAACAGTATTAACAGAGTTAAAAACTTGTACCACGAGATATGGCCTAGCCTTATCTGGGAAAGTTTGTTTTTTTTTTGCTGGATTTTTTAATAGGACTTTATCTCCTGGTCTGAATGTTACTGGACGCGTGTGCTTATCGTAGTGTTGATTTGACTTTTCCTTGGCGTTAAGTAGATTTTTTCGGGCGATAGCATATGTTTTCTGTAATTTGTATTTCAGGAGGTGATAGTAACTTTCGTGATTGTATATTGGCTCTGGCTCTCTTCTTGGATTTGTGGGTACATCCGCTGTAAATCCAAACAGACAGTCCATTGGGGTGAGCTTAGTGCCTTCATGTGGACTATTATTATATACGAAAGCCGCGGTTCTCAGGAATCGATCCCAAGCCTTTGGATTTTCGGATACAATGGCTCTTAAGTACTCTACTAGGGGTCTGTGTGTTCGTTCCAGTGCGCCGTTGGATTGTGGATAATAAGCGGAAGCCTGCATTTTTTTCACTTTTAGGAGTTTACAGACACGGTTAAAAAGATCGCTTAAGAAATTGGAGCCCTGATCAGTTACTAATTTTTTAGGAATACGGTAACGAGTGATTATCTCGTCGAAAAATATTCCTGCTACCGTTTCTGCCTCGCTATTTGGCAAGGCATAACAATCTACGAATTTCGTTAGATTGTCTTGGAAAGTCAAAATGTACTTATTTCCCGAATGGGTTTCTTCAAGAGGACCTACGATTTCCTAATATACTTTTTCGAATGGCATTAGGGCAGTATCTTTTATGACCATTGGCATACGATACTTTGGATTTGCCTTCATTTTCTGACATTTAGTATATTTTCGAATATATTTCCTGATGGAACTGAGCATATTTCTCCACTTATATTTTCTCTTTATTCTCTTGTAAGTTTTAATGACTCCTTGGTGACCACCAAATGCAGAATCATGGTAGTCCCTTAAAATTATTTGAATTTCTTCAGGGTCTGAAATAATTTCAGGTGATTTATTTTGAGAATTCAATGAATGATTGTTCGAAGGTAAGTTGCCTAGCTCAGATGTACTGTTTTCAGACTGGCTGCTTTTAGTTGAATCGATTTCAACTGAGTTGTTTTTGGAGTACTTTAATTGCTTTTGAATTCTTTGAGGAGTTTTTTGGTATTGAATTACTTCTTCCAACTTATTTTCTGCCTCGTTTGATTGAGCTCTAGTGACAACATGGCAATGTGCTGGTTTAGAATTTGATGGTTGCGGGGAATTACAATCGTCTATGTCAGAATCGGCTCGGTGGTGTACCTGAGCTTCCACAATGAACGAATTGGGGTTTGCTTGGTTTAATTTGGTAGGTATTCGACTAAGCGCGTCTGCATTAGTGTTATATTTTCCAGGCTTATATTCAATTTTGTAGTCAAACTCTGAGAGTTTATGGTGAAATCTGACTAATCTTGTAGTTGGGTCTTTCACATTGAATACGCCTTTCAGGGGCTTGTGGTCTGTGTAGACCGTGAACGTTCTGCCCTGTAAATAACACCTGAAGTACCTGGTGGCCCATACAATAGCGAGTAACTCTTTTTCTATTGTGGAATATTTTTGTTCCGCCTTATTTAAACTTCTACTTGCATACGCTATTGGCTTGTCCTTGCCTATTTCCCCTTGGGATTAGACAGCTCCCAATGCTTCGTTGCTAGCATCTGTTGTTAAATTAAAGGGTTCATCAGGATATGTGAGAAGGGGAGAATTTACCAGCGACTTTTTAATTTCCTCGAAAGAATCTTGGCACTTTGGTGTCCAAGTAAATTTAACATCTTAGCGTAACAGGTTGGTTATTGGTCTGACTATTTTTGAAAAGTTCGGAATGAACTTGCGGTAGTAGTTACCCAACCCAAGGCACGATTGAGTTTGTCTAACAGTTCGGGGTTGAGGAAAATTTTGGACACAACTTGTTTTGCTGGGGTCTGGAAGTGCTCCTTCATTTGAACTTTTGTGTCCAAGGTAAATCACTTCTCTGCGAAGGAACTGCCACTTTTCGGGTTGTAATTTAAGGTTATGTTCTCTGAGCCTGTCGAATACCTTAGTCAATTTCTCGTTGTGATCTTGTAAATTTGTTCCATAGATTACAATATCATCGAGATAGACAAAGCATTCTAAGCCTTGGAGACCCGTTGGAATGTAATTCATTAATCGCTGGAAGGTCGCAGGCGCGCCTTTTAGCCCAAAGGGCATTCCCTTAAATTCATAGTGCTCATATGCGGTACTGAACGCAGTTTTGGGTCTATCCTTTGGATCAATAAGTACTTGGTGATACCCGCTTGCAAGATCGAGTGTAGTAAAATATCTGGAGTGCCCCAGTTAGTCCAATATATCCTCTATTCTAGGTAATGGAAAAGCATCCCCTATAGACTTCTCAGTAATTTGACGGAAATCTACTACTACTCGCCAACGTTTATTGGGAACTACTAGTAAAGGGGAATTCCACGGGCTTTTACTTAATTGGATTATGTCATTTTCTAACATTTCCTTAATTTGCTCATTTATGACTGCCTGATGCGTTTCTGGGAGTCTATACATTTTCTGGTCTATGGATGGTTGATTATGTAATGTGGGAATGGTATGTTTCATACTGTTAGTATTCGTTAGCTTGTCCGTCTTTAGTTGGAAAAGGTCATTATGATCATAACATAGTTCCAGAGTTGATTTTCTCTCTTCGTGGTTTAAGTTTTTATCCAACAGTAATTCTTCACGTAAAGCCGCAAGTCTGTTTTGATTATAATATTTAATGCGGTTCAAGTTTATTGTGTGGATTGTAATCGAATTTTGACTTGTCGTTTTTGACATTGTGTGTGCTTTTGTTTGGCACACGAAGGAAAAGTGGACCACCTTTTTTCTGAAAACCTTGGGTATTTCTGTCGGCCAAGGGTAAATGGAGATACTGTACGTTATAAGAATTAATTGGAACTAGAGTAAGCGTTAAGCTCGCTAGGAATATTGGTTCCGTGTTTACGTTTAGAACTGATAATGGTATGAAACTTTTATGAGGACTAACTAGGCAATTTGCGACAAATACTCCTTCTTGAATCTCCTGAGACAAACAGATCATTTCCTGGTCTATTTGTAACGGTTTGCTTAGTACCATTTGAGATCGAGGGGGTATTCTATTAGATCGCTAAAGTATTACTTCATATTGCCTACTTTCATCTTCACTCTTGTTTCTCAAGTTGCTCGAAGTTTCTTCCACTGGTGGTAAGGAATTCTTGCTATCTGGTGCCCTTGATTTAATTTGCTCCTCCATTTGATCGCTTGGTATTTCCTCTCCATCGGGATACTGCGGCTTAGTAAAAAGTTGCCTTGGCAGTTACCCAATGTTTCTCCTTCTCCAAATGGGGTTTTCAGAGTCACCTTTTGGTTTTGCTCTATCCTTTCTGGTGTATCCAGTGCTTTCTGTTTGATCAAGCTTACTTCTGCTCCAGTGTCTACTATCAGCCGCACCGCTGTGTTTTTACTTATATCTAATGGTAACTCTACCACTGAAACGTTTTTCCTCATATGTGGTTTTTCTGTTTGAGAGCACCCTGACGTATTTTGAGAGATTTTATTTAATGTCGAGCCGGGGATTCTTCGGTCGACAATGTGCCGTTTCCCGAATGTGTGGCCTCCCATCGGCGCTTCTGCTGACATGTGGACACGGTATGCCCTCTTCTACCACAAAAGTCGCACATATTTTGTATATGGTTAATTCTCGGTTCCCGATTTGCAGGTCCCCACCGAGCATTGTTGCTAGTGTTTGCATGTTCGGGTGGTGTTTTAGTATTCCTGCGTTTTAGGCATTCGTCGTACGTGTGCCCTTTGTAATTGCAGTAGCTGCAGGTGATCTTATTTAAAAGTACCTTTTGTTTGTCGTACTTTCTTTCCTCCTGCTGGTAAGAAGAGTTCTGGTATGGAGGTGGACTTCCTGAAGATTTCCTTGTCATACTGGCTTGATTAGGACGCCACTTATTTTCAGAGTTTCCGTCGATATTAAAAGATACTGAAGGTATCCTTGATGGCTCAGGTATGGGAGATATACTAAATTCAGTTTTTATGTTAGGCTTCCCTAGCTCATTTGCGTAAGGGTAAGGAGAAAAATTTACACTATTGTGTATAGGGTGACCATAGGCATTTGAAAAATTTGTGCTATTTGGTCGACATAAGTTATCCTTTTGGAAAGTGTGTGTAGGGTGAGGAATGTAATTTGTATCTAATGCCTTTTGAATGAGATTTTCTAAGGAATTTTCATTCAATGTAAGTAACTAGGCGCTAAGATGGGGATTAGTTGCACCACTCTTTATGGAAGCCATACCAAAGTCTTCAATTTGTTGTTTTACCACTTTAAAGTTTTCCGCTCCGTGGTTACTCTGTGCTGCTTCGTTGCACTGTATTAATAGACTCTTTAGTCTATTAGTAAATGAATTAAATGACTCCTGTGGATATTGTCGGCAAGTTATCAACTTGTTAATTAATTCATGATAAGTTTCACGGGGTAAATACGTTCGGTAAAGCAATTGTTCCACTTCCTCAAATTTCGTGAGAGCACTGGATGCGATCAATTGATATGCATTTCCTCTCAACCTGGTTGGGAAAATTTGCATAAATGCTGTCTTTTCTTCTTCTCCTAGATACTGCTATACCTGTTTACAACTTCCTATGAATGTTTGTAACTCGGTGAGAATGTGTGCACTTATTTCTCCAGAGAACAG
The DNA here is from genome assembly GCA_963930735.1 of Dioctria linearis. Classification (NCBI taxonomy): domain Eukaryota; kingdom Metazoa; phylum Arthropoda; class Insecta; order Diptera; family Asilidae; genus Dioctria; species Dioctria linearis. The sequence goes on along the minus strand of OZ005741.1, from coordinate 173,196,760 downwards.
GGGCACCATCTGAGCAGTCAGTTTTACTACTTTTTTGTAGTTTATAGACATTTTGCCTGTTTTGTTTGTTTGATCTATTTGGGAAATGGAGATTTGTTAAGTATTTTCACTCGAATTTGGTGTGGTTAATGGCTGTTTGGGTATTAAGGCGTTCAAATTATGAGTTCGTGCCAGGAAGCTAATCAAACTATGCCTTCTGAAGCGTTTACCTGAACGGTGTTCGCGGTACCAATTTATAGAAGGTCTACCTTGGGATGTACTTCGTGCGGCTCTTGGGCTATCAGGAGGGCTGGTATTGTCGAAAGACAATGAACTTATTGCTACCTCAAAATCTGAGCTAGGAGAGCTTTGATCGGGTCTGTGCATGAAAGCAATCCCAACGAAGTTTTAATGAATGTGAGGTAGTTTAACTAACTAAGCATTGAATGGAGGGGTGTTTTTGTCCCTTCTTTACACTGAGTTCAATTAATGTATTATACCTAGCTATGTAACTTATTTGGAATGGGAGAGGGCAATAAGTGCTAGCGAATTTCTTTCTTGAAATGTTGTCAATTTTCCGGAGAAATTCGGCTAATCGCTTTCTGCCTTCTTTACAATTTTAGGTATGTAACTTACTTAAGTAGCGTCGGTTTGTTGGAGATTTCACTGGCCAATTTCTTTCTCTTTTTACTGTCTTTTTCACACCTTCGGCGCTGATGAATTTCAGATGACGGGTGTTCCGCTTATTCTTATTGATGGCTGGTAGAATTAGACCAGAAGTGCCCTAACGTCCTTCCTTTGACGCTAGTTTTTGGGGGATAAGATGTTCTTACGCTCACTTCTGTGTAGGTTCGAGGATCAAGGTTTTTCTAGTGTGCTGGATTGATTAACTTCCTTGATCCTACCAGCTGCGCCAATTTGTTGAAAGATCCTACCGGCTGCGCCAATTTGTTGAAAGTCTTTTCTTCCTTCTTTCTTTCTTGCGTCTAATTCCTCCCAGGCTTATGTTTATGCACGTTGAGTTGCTTGGAGTAGCAGTATATGCTCGGTTCCTAGCGAAGATATGGAGTAGCTTGTTGAAGCTCAGCTCCCGTTGGAGATATGGTGTAGCTTGTTGAAGCTCAACTCCTATTGTAGATATGGAGTAGCTTGTTGAAGCTCAGATCCTATTGTAGATATGGAGTAGCTTGTTGAAGCTCAGCTCCTAAATGAAAGTAATTTACGACTGAATACAACTGAATTTACTTTTTTACTGCTCATCTCTTTTACATTTTGCTACTCTATATATATAAATTGTTCTTATTCTATACATGGAAAAATGTTGTACTTACTTCCCAGTACGGAAGATGTGCAATTTACTTCCGACTTAACACTTTGTGTACATAATGTGCACCTTGTACAAAGAGTTAAGTCACGCATATTACATTCTTCAATTAAATCGCAGCACTCGTCGCGTTTGTATACATACAAATATTATGCAAGAACCAGAATCACTTGCTGTTTGTTGTTTATTTATGATGTAATTCTCGGGTTACAGTAGGCATTTGTGGCTTACTGTATTAACCGTGAATTAACATCTTGCTAGTTGCTACCTACATACATATGTTTCACCACCCGGAGCAAGGTCGTCGTATTGCAAGTTGAGACTTCTTGCGCGCAGGGGTATTGCGACATCTTCGCTGTTTTACATGAAGAATATTTGACGTAGGTCAGTGATTGAAATTCTTCATGCAGCGAAAATGATGTAGTAGATAGGTATGTAGACACAATGTTTTTAGTTATGTGTTGCAATAAATATGTTTTCTTCCTACATGATGTAGGTATGTATACGCATGTGCATTAAGTATGCTTTCTTCCTACATGATGTTGGTATGTATATGCGTGTGCATTAACTATACTTTCTACATGATGTAGGTATTTATATGCATGTGCTTTAAGTATATGTATGTAACATTTGCTCAATGCAACTAAACTTATTTTCGCGGACAATGTTTGGTTCTTATTTCTATCCCTAAATACATTTGATATGTATACTGCTACCTCTGTCAATGAAACTGACAAGGATATGGTCTTATCGCTAACAACAATTACAACCGAACGAAATGCGTCGAACTGGTATTATTTTATTCTATTATAATAATGACAACTATACCTATATCGTGAAACTCAAATTGTCAAGTGTTTTTCTTTTAAATTTGTTCAACTTCATACAACCTTACATCGCAAATCCAAATGTCGCCAGACAGTGCCCAAGGGGGAGAACTGTCTAGAATTGATTTGTCCTCTTTTTGTTTTGGTTGTATTATAGCACCCGCAGACATTTCAGAAATTTGAAATTACTAAGCTTACGCACCATCTATCCATTCCTCGAGTAGGCCTTCTGGAGCTGGATGCGGGATCTCTGTGAAAGAATACTTCTGAAAGTCTTCCACTTAGGCTACTTCACAAGTTTTGATTAGCCCAGCGCTAATCACATAAATTAATTTTAACGTCGCATTCATTCTGAGGGAATTCATATTTCACCGGAAAATTCTACCATGCGAACTCCAGACGCAGCAGTTTTTTTCATGATAGCATGGGCATGTACGTACGTACCTATCACCACCTCTATGTATGTACCTATCTCGTGCTACTCACCTTTCATGTGAGAATTTCTATTCTCACAATATATTGTGAAATAAGCACTTTTTGGTAATTTTTAAATTTTATTTCCCAGACTAAGTTTTGTATAAATAGGATAATAAAATGTACATATTTTATTTTTTAATAAACCATCAACCAGTAAAGAAGGGTTTTTTACTGAACATTTTGGTGACCTCGACGTGATGTATTGAATGTTTCATATACTTTAATATACTACCAAGTCTCATCATCTACAAGAAACAATAACCTCCCTAGTGATTACTACAAGACACAACAGCAGCGCAGCGGTACCACTCATCGACATATACAAAGGCAAAGGGTGCCAGTGTTTACTACGCGGTAGCAGCAGTTTTAGATTGCGGGTTAGCAGTTATCTCAAGAAGATCAAATACTAAGAAGAACAGCCGTACATAGGCAACCGCAGGCAATATATTTTGGACGGAACAGCAGTGTTAAAGTTAGAAGCAAATTAACATGCAAAAGCTAACCGCAACACAGTCAGGAATTGGCAAGCAAATTTCTCAACTTCTTGAGAATTTCAGGAAGGAAAGCATTGAGCGGAGAACTATAGAAAACACGAAAGGCTACGAAGGAAGGCTCAATGCCTTATGGACTAATTTTTGCGAGAATCACGACGAATTAGTTGATAGTGAGAACTGCAACAAAGAGCATTCTTACTTTGTGGAAAACTACTTTAATCAAGTAGAGAAGGTCTACAATGAATTTTTGCAAAGATTGAGTGAGCGACTCGAGGCATCCACAGCCACATCATAACATACAGAGGAGCCCGAGCACCATGAGGAGTTAGTGCTAATGACTGGAGGTCTGAAAATGAGAAAACAAGTGAATGCCACCATTGCTGCGCTAGAGCGAATCATCAAGGTAATTGAACCCGAACATGCAGACCCACATCCAAAGGCATACTATACGCAAAAACTGAGGTCCATCAATCAATATTGCAACACCATAGCTTCCTTACATGGGCCAATAATGGCAGAACTTGATGATGACTCCTAGGATATTCACGAATATACGAAGATTGAAGATCATTTCCAAGAAACAGCAACAAGGCTACTAGGGAAGCTTGACGAACAATCAGTGACCACGATAAATGGAAACGTTAAACTTCCAAAGTTAACACTTCCAAACTTTGATGGAAACTACACCAAATGGGGGCAGTTCAAAGACATGTACAGTCAACTCATTCACAACAGGCCTCTGGGTGGAGCCGAAAAATTATACTACTTGAAGGCAACCTAGCGGACTAATAAAACATTTACAAGCTACTGACGATAACTACTCAGTGGCTTGGAAGTTACTCTTAAAGAGGTACAACAATCCGAGGGCTGTATTAACAGCAATTCGCAATCAGTTACTATATCAAGCGGCTCTGATAACCGAATCAGGCTCGGGGGTCGAAAGATTGCATGACACTAGCAAGGAATATCTACTAGCGTTGGAGAGCAGTGGCATCGAGATCAACCAGTGGAATCCCATACTGCTTCATTTACTCACTCAGAAGCTCGATAGGGAATCCAGGAGATTATATGAGCAATCACTTAAGGCACCTCACGAATTACAGACAATGGACGATTTCTTCAAATTCATGGAAAGAAGATTTCAGATGGTTGAAGTAATCCAGACGAAGGAAGAACGCAAGAGGGTATTTACGGCATCATCCCAGGTACTGAAGTGCGCAGTATGCAAGGCAGATCATGGAGTTTTTAGGTACCGAAAGTTCCTCTATACAATATTAGATAATCGGATTCAGCTCATCAGGCAGTTAAAATTGTGCCCCAATTGCCTAAAGCTAGACCATACTGTACATGATTGCACATCAAGAGGCTGTATGAAATGTGGCAACGCCATAAGACATTAATACACAACTTTCGTCAATCAGAGAAGCCAAGAAACCTCATTCAACCGAAATCACGACAAGGCATCGTTAATCGGAGCACATACTTGGCACCAATGAACTATCAACAAGTGAGCAGAGGCAGTTCAGAGGCTACCAGACAACTTGACTCCACTTCTCAGTTCCAGGAGATTAGTCGTTCTACTCCATCTGAGACAATAAACTCACAAATATCTAGCTTACAGGCGTCAGCACGCTCGCAGATTCTATTAGCAACAACAATAATCAAGGTCATTAATGCCCCAGGAGTCCCGGTGAACTGTAGAGTACTCTTGGACTCGGACTCACAGCTCCACTTTATCTGCGAACGACTCGTACAGGCCCTAGGACTTCCACGCAGCAAAACTTCACTGCCGATTAGTGGTGTTGGTGGAATCGCAACAACGGCTAAGTACGAAACCACTCTCACGATACATTCCAGAGTGAAGAGCTTTTCAGCAGTCATCAATGCTGTTATCTTAACAAATATCAGCGAACACCAACCGTCACAATACATCAAAACATCGAACTGGGATATTCCAACTAGCATCCAACTAGCAGACCCCGCGTTCTATAAACCTCAGGCCATCGACATGTTATTGGTGTTATGCATAACTTGATTATTCATATTAGATAAGAAACAATTTTTCTTTATTGTCAGCAACATTTTACTGTGCATACTTTGTTTCTTCGTAGTTTGTTAAGAAAACTGTAATACGATACTTTATTAAATCTTTGTAAACATAAACATTTTCTCGAGAAGCGAATTGTGCTACTCAGCTACTTTCATGTTTATGTTCTGTTGGTTTAAGATAATTTTAAGAAGTACAGTTCAGTTCATCTCAGATGGCCGTGCGTTAAACAAATCGAAAAATATAGATCTTATATACTCTTGTATTCTTTTTTTATATATATTTTATTTTTTACAATAATAAAATATATTTTATATTTTTAATAAAAGTGAGCGTTTTGTCATTTAAAATCATTGCGGAGAAGTTAAAGAAAAATTGTCTCTAACTTCGATCAGCGATTCCGTAGATAATAGCTGGTGGCAGCGGTAAAATTTTTTTAAAAATTTTTATTCGTGAAGTGTTTATCTCGCGAAATAAAGAAAGAGGAAAATTGATTCTCTATGGTGAGATTGTTCGAGTGTTTAATTCACGAGGTAAAACTTTCTAGAGGATTTAACCGAGCCCCAAGACAGAAGGAGACAAAAGGAGGACGAGCGGGAAGACTTCCGTAATTTACGTATTGCTGAAGTAATGAATACACTTGGATGGTTCGATTTTTGGGAGCTCTGGCACCTGCGTCTGTAATGGACTCAAAACTCCATTTGTTACTGTAAGTCTAATGTTTGCAAATATTTCCTGATTATTATCTACAATATCTTGTTTTATTGCTTGCTGTAGGCTTAATAATTTCATATATCTTTGATTGTTTTATTTTTGATAAGAAAAGAAAATTTTAATTTAAAACAAAATCAAATATTTTAGACGTGGAACTTTTGTGAATTGTGGTAATTTTCGTGATGAAATAGGAGCAAACAAGTTTTCTTTTTGGGTGATTTGTGGAAATTGAGTGAATAAGAAAAGAGCAGCACACAAACTGCTTAGAAATTTGCGAAATATTAAAGAAGTGAATTAGAATACTTTCGGTTCTTCCCTGAATTTCACCTTTTGTTTACAAAAAAAAAATAATCATAATGAGTCAGAAATCGAGCATCAGCGAAAGCGATTACGATTTCGATACCGATACCCTCAAAAGATCATTCAATTGTGTGGGCGACGTTAGCGGACTAGCGATTACATTGACCCTTGATGAAATAATTGGAAATAATCAGATATCTCAGAAAAATATTACGGAAAGATATAAGATCTTTTATGGTTCACTTAGCTATTCAAGGAAAACATTCTTGTGTCTTCTTGAAGAAGATTGTAGAGAAGGTGTATCCGTTGAGGAAAATTTATTGTCCAGTCCAGATAGAAATGATAATACGTGTAGAGCGAGAGGAAACGAATCAATCTTATGAAGTGAAATTAGGTCAAGAGAAAATTGTAAATAATGTTGTGGCAGTAGTTATACATTCTACTGTTTGCAGTAACGCAGGTTAGGATGAGGTTAGAGAATTTAATTAAAATCATTACACATTTTGATAGTGATCCCTCTAAAGCTTATAGTTTTATTCAAAATTGCGATAATGCTATGCAGTTGGCCACTGAGGAGCAGAAAAAGTGCTTATTGCCTATTATTAAAAGTAGGATTTCGGGAAATGCTGAAATCTTGCTCATGAATAAAAAACTTACTAAATGGGAGGATTTGAAATATGAGTTGAATAGGGTATTTAGAGAGGTTCACTCGAGTATGCAGCTTCATTTAGAAATGACTAAATTAAAACAAAACCATAACGAAACGGTTATGCAGTATACGCAAAGATCTGAAACTTTAACTCGTCGACACATACAAGCTCTTTTTAATGAAGATTCAGAAAATTCGTCTTGTTACGGACAGAAAGTAGCTATAGAGAAGGAGATGTTAAATGCATACGTTTATGGATTGAGAAAGGAAATAGGGACTTTTGTAAACACTCAACGTCCTAAAACTCTGATTGAGGCGAGCCAACTAGCAATGGAAGAAGAAATCCGTTTAGGATATTACGGTTGCAAAGCTAAGGAGTATACGGGAAGAAATTTAGTTAAAATTCATCATTTTAATCCAAAATGCTATAACTGCGGAGGCATGGGCCACATATCAAAGAATTGTTTCAAAAGTAAACAGAATCTTGATCGAGGAAATAAAAAGGTAGGGCAAACTTACCAAGGAGTAAACAACAAGTAGATTGGTAGTAAAAATGCGGCTGATGCAGGTAACCGTGATCCTTCTTATATGAAAGTAGTGGAAATTGCAATGAAAGAATAGTGTTCAAATTTTCGAAAACGGAAACAATAGAGGGTGTTGTTTCCAATGGTCATCAAAGCCCTCACATTACACTAAATTATGACGGACAGAATTATATATTTCTCGTTGATATAGGGCAGGTATAAGCCTAATTAAGGAAAATTGCGTCTATAAAGAGGATGTTGATTTTAATGACAAAATTTATTTTAAGGGGATTGGTCGCCCCAGTCGATCTAGTATAGGTAGCGTTAATATACCTATGAATCATTGTAATGAATTAAATAAAAACTATTATTCTATCAAAACTAAGTTTTATGTCGTTACGAAAGTTGTAATTGGATTCTATGATGGGATCATAGGTAGCGATTTTTTAAGTGAGATGAATTTATGCATCGATTTAAATAATAACATAATATATAATGATTATCTTGAAATGAAGCTCGAATTTAAAAATCAAGAAATGATAACAAACTGCGTTGATCAACGTATTAGAGAGAACAGATCTCTGAACGAATCTACTACGTCACTGCATACTACATACAATGAACGATTTAATAAAGTATGGGAAGGAATTAGAAAGAATAATTTAAGAGATAGGAAAAAATGGGAAACTTTGAATAATATAATTAAAGAATTTCACCATATATTTAGTTTGGAAGGTGATAATCTGACTGAAACTTCTGTTGTTGAGCACCATATAAGAACAAACAGCGAATCACCAATTAATCTTAAAACCTATAGGTATCCCAAGATTCATGAGGATGAGGTCGGAAACTGCTAGAGAATAGTGTCATCCGCCATAGTGCATCCCCATGGTCAAGTCCGTTGTGGATTGTGCCGAAAAAGTTGGACTCAAGTGGGACAAAGAAATGGAGAATAGTGATCGATTACAGGAAACTTAATGAGATAACGATAACCGATAATTATCCAATACTGAATATGCAGGAAATCTTGGATCAATTGGGACAAGCAAAATATTTCACAACTCTTGACCTGACATCAGGATTCCATCAAATTCCATTAAGTGGGGAAAGCATGGAAAAAACAGCTTTTTCGACTCCACATGGGTATTTCGAATATATTCGAATGCCATTTGGACTCAAGAATGCACCAGCGTGCTTCCAGAGGATGATGAATACCGTATTAAATGGATTGTTAGGTAAAGGTTGCTTTTGGTTTGTATGTATTGACGACATAGTGGTCTATGGTAAGAATTTAGAAGAACACAATGAAATTCTGAGGCGAGTTTTGAAAAGAATAAAGGATGCGAATCTAAAGATTCAAATGGATAAATCGAAATTTTTAAAGACCGAAGTAGAATATTTGGGTCATCTAATTACTAGTAAGGGTGTCTCACCTAACTTAAACAAGGTTGAAGCGATTTATAGGAAGAGTTTTATAGGAATGATAGGATACTATCGAAAATTTATAAAAGATTTCAGTATCATAGCGACACCAATGAACAGGTTATTGAAAAAGAACATTGAATTTTACTGGGGAAATAAAGAACAAAGTAGTTTCGAAGAATTGAAGAAAAAATTGAAAGAATTTACTATGCTACAGTACCCGGATTACAACAAAGAGTTTATCCTCACATCTGGTGCTAGCAATTCTGGGATGGGCGCAGTTCTATCCCAAGAGTATGGGGGAAAAGATTTACCCATTCATTTTATTAGTAGAATTCTAAATAGCGCTGAAGGTAACTATAGCACAACTGAGAAGTAATGCCTTGCTGTGGTATGGGCTATACAATATTTTAGGCCATACCTCTATGGTAGAAGGTTTAAAATTAAGACCGATCATAGACCGTAGACATGGCTATTCAACGAAAAAAACCCAGGGTCAAGACTTGTAAGACGGCGGTTGAAGCTTGAGGAGTATGATTATGTAATAAATTACAAAAAAGGAGTAGAAAATATAGTAGAAACTTGATATGTCCGGTAGAACGAACAAATGAAAGATATACAAAGGAAGTGGAAAATAATATAAGAGAAATTTTTGGGGAAGATTTGTTGGATTCAGAGCAGAATGGATTAGGATTGAAAGAAATGTTTGAAGCAAATGAAAGGAACCTTAGCCCAAGCAGTGCTAACGTGAGTAATAAAACCACTAGTGAGAAGATTAAATGACATAATAAAGAAAGTAATTCAGATGAACGGGTTGCAGAGGAAATCGAAATTGTCAAGGACAAAGATAAGCAATGAAAAATTATTAGGGAGAACCACGAAGGCTTAATAGGAGGTCACGGAGGACAAATGGCTACTATAACAAGGATAAGAGAGAGATTCTATTGGAAAGGTTTAAATAGAGATGTTATTGAATACATAAAGAAATGTATACCATGTCAGAAGCAGAAAATTAATAGACATCCAGGAAGAAATTTAATGAAAAATGTAACTAGTGCTGAATGTAGTCTCGAAAAGGTAACAATGGACCTCACAGGCCCTTATAAGGAAGGGAATAAGTCTCTTTATAGTCTCACAATACAAGATGACTTGAGCAAATATATAAGATTGTGGGATGGCAACACTCACGCATACCTGCCGAACACACATATTCCCAAGCCAGCGCGTAGAGGAGGAAAGAGCAGTCTGAGAGAGTTCGTCGGGAAGAACAGATGCAGACTAGAGCCGTGCGCGTTTTCTTCACCAAATCGATCAATTACTTTGAACCCTAGTAGTTTATGTTTTTTCTCTAAGTTTAGTTGATTCATGTTTATGCTAGTTTTTCAATAAATGAACTATCTTTGTGTAAACCCTAAAGCATGTTATTTGTCAAAGCACCCTCACCCACATAAGATACATTCCAATCGAGGATAAGAAAGGTGAAACTATAGCGAGGGCATTTAGTAATGAATGGATTTTGTATTTCGGAATATCAAAATATATCCTTACTGATAATGGTGGAGAATTTGTGAATGAGAATTAGTAAGCGCACGCAAACCGTCCCGTACCCCCGTGTAGGCTACTCTGCCGATAAGCGCACGTTAATCGTGTTGATCAGAAGAGTAGCGGGCGCACGAATATAAATTCCGTCCCCGTACCGTGTTGGCTACTCTGACGATGAAGCAAACGTTCATCGTGTTGGTCAGAAGAGTAGCGAGCGCACGAATGTAAATTCCGTCCCGTACCCCCCCCCCCCCCCCCCCCCGTGTTGGCTATTCTGACGACAAGCGCACGTCATCGTACTCGTCAGAAGAATAGCGAGCGCATGCTCCGTCCCGCAACCCCCATGTTGGCTACTCCTACCGACAAGCGCACGTTAATCGTGTTGGTCTAAGGAATAGTAAGCGCATGCTCCTACCCCGCACCTACGCCGCGTAGTCATAAGTTATTTTCAGTAAGTGAGTGAGTGCAGGTTAAGCAGTGTGTGTTAGGTATACCACCCGAACAGCAGAGCTAGAACAGCGATCTGAGCTCAGCAAAGTTGGAAAACGGCCCTGGACAATCTTCTGACTACCCGCATACTAACAACCGACGTTACATAAATTTGGCGCCCGAACAGGGACCGGCTGTTCATCCAGAATAGATACAGCGAGATGAATCCAGAGAAGACCCCCAGTTGGGTATATACGCTAAAGAAGGATGACTTGGCTACGGCATTAATCCAGCGGGATCTGGACTGTAGCGGCACAGCCAATGAATTAGGGAAAAGGCTGAGCGAACATCTCAAACGAGAAAGCCATATAAAAGCCAAGCCAAGCAGTGAGGATGTCACAACCATAGCGACCGACACTGTGACAACAACCAGTATCATAACTACGACTAGTAATGTGAGTGGTCTGACCAGAACCAGAACAACTGATTGTACCACACCGATAACTAGCTATCAGTTCACGACCATGACATCAGCACCGTTTGTCTGCACATAGACATATACAACCCCTGTACCGTCATCGTTGCCAGCAGCAACGAACACTTCTCACATCACAGATTCAGAAATGATGGACAAAGTGAGGAAGTGGAATGTGAAATTTGATGGGACGCAAGAGCCACTGATCTTCTTGAGAACAGTAGAAGACTTGGCAGATTGATATCAAATTCCGACCGACCGGCTATTACGAGCACTACCAGAGCTAATGCATAAAAATGCGCTCCAATGGTATAGAAACAACCGACAGAACTGGTCCGAGTGGAATGATTTCGTAGAGGACCTAAAAGCATTTTTTCTGCTGCCTCGATTTGAAATCAAGTTGGCAGATGAAATCAGAACCAGAACACAGAAACCTGGAGAAAAGGCGAAAACATACATCACGGCGATTCAATCATTGATGCGATGGCAACAGAGGAGCACTAGCGAAGAAAATTTAAACAGAATATACGAGAATCTATTACCAGAGTATAGATTATATATCCAACCCCAAGATTTTACAAATCTAGCCGACCTAGTAAAATAAGCCGTAGAATATGAATTAGTAAGAGAAGAAGAAGGAAAGATCAAACCGAAAGCTAATCCGCCTGAGGAAAAGAGACGCTCCGGGCCACCTCATAACGCATTCTCGATCACATTTCAGTATTCCAGAAATGAGTGTTGTTGGAGGTGTGGACAAAGAGGGCATACACGCTTGCACTGTAGAAACCCAGCACAAATATTCTGTTCGCGATGCAGAAAACAAGGCGTCCTATCAAAAGACTGTCGATATAGCCAGACATCACATCCACCAGATACCAGCAGTAAATACTGAAAAAGAAAGCAAAATAGCACCACGATTCACCATCCAAGTCAAGAGAAGAGCTCCTCTGTGAGGAGCATTTCCAAAATACCTTCCAAAGATCCGCGTTAAGACAATATATCGTCAAACTACTCTTTCGTGAGCTACCAACTACTTTGGGGTCGTCCCTGGAAATTGTTTCAAATCGCTTCTATGCATTAGAAAGAAAATTTGAAAGAAATGCCGATCTCAATCATGATTTCATGACAGAATACCAAGAACTCGGCCACATGCAACCGATAGTAAATGAAGCCATTCCTACCGATCACTACTACATGCCCCATGACTGTGCAGCAAAGGCAGATACCAACAAGCCCAAGTTCCGTGTAGTATTTGATGCCTCAGCGAAATAATCAACCGAAAGGTCCCTCAATGATATCTTGATTGTTGGTCCAACCGTTCAGGCAGATCTTTTCAGCATCATAACAAAATTCACAATGTACAAGTACGAATGATAGCAGACAGCTGCTAAATGTATCGGCAGATCAATGTCCACCCAAACGACAGAAAGTATCAACTAATTTTATGGAGGGATGACAGAGAGAAGCCTCTGCAAGCATACCAAAGTGTAGCGTTCTGCCCTCACGCTACTTTTCGTTGTTTTTCTATTTTTTTTCATCTAAAAAAATTCTTTTTTTTTCTCTTTCTTCTTCTTCTTCTCTTCTTGTTAATTTTTTTATCATTATTGTCCATTTTCTGTTGTTTTTTTCTAAATTTCTCGGGTACCTGAAAAGGGCGGAAAGGTCTTATAATTTTCGAAAAGTAGCCCTATGCTACTTTTCCATACGACGCATAAATCTCTGAAATGATGAAACATTATAAAACTCATAAAGAGCTAAAAAACATAAAATAAATTCCGCTTGGCAACGTAGCAAAATTTGTGAAGCACCTAGACCAAGAAATCGTAAATCTGGCATCGTCGCTTCATTGCCGACACAAAAATTTTGTGCCATACACCGTTTGCCAACTAAAATTCCAAGTAACAAACGGTGTTCAGTCCACATACAATTGACATATCCCGCGTTGATTCTTCTCATGAACTTTATTCGTTTGAGCACCCGTGCCAAAAGATACGCCAAGCGTTGAACTAATCTCAAAGTAGATACACCTGAAAACAAAATAAAAGATACCACAAAGTATCTCACTCTGGAATAACAAAACTCGAAGGATACTTATCTAAAGAAAAGAAAGAAGGCAATCCTATTAATCTTCCAAATCCCAGATCACGCATGGCATATTCATAAATAATCCACGGGAAGTTCTGTATCTACTCACACTGAATCCAATTTCACCTAAAAATAAATTAGAAACTTATTAAATAAACAATAAACATACAAATATCTCCAACTTACCAAAAAAATCGCACTTCGCTGCGATTATTTACATTCTTTAATGTCATCAACATGACATTACACAGCTGCTGTCGCTCTCGCTGCAATAGAAACGAAACTATGAAATTAGCGTTGCCAGGGCAACGCATGTTTGAAGCAACAAAATAGCGGTTTGCGGCGGCTATAAATAAGCAGCAAGCCGCAGCAAAATCAACCATTCCTAGTTCAGAATTTAATCTGAACACATCAGAGTTTAATCTGATTTTTCCAACTATCCTAAGCCTTATTTGCTTCCATCTAAGTAGGAATTTACTCCTACTGCAGAAATTTAATTCTGCTAATATTCCTTGTCCACCTAAAGTAGGAATTTACTCCTACTGCAGAAATTTAATTCTGCTAATATTCCTTGCCCACCTAAAGTAGGAATTTACTCCTACTGCAGAAATTTAATTCTGCTAATATTCCTTGTCCACCTAAAGTAGGAATTTACTCCTACTGCAGAAATTTAATTCTGCTAATATTCCTTGTCCACCTAAAGTAGGAATTTACTCCTACTGCAGAAGTTTAATTCTGCTATATTTTCATTTCACCCGAGTAGGAATTTACTCCGACTGCAGAAATTTACTTCAGCGTGACATTTAGATTTGGTACTGCTACTTTGCTTACACGAGCAAGTTGTGTTTTCACGTGGCATTTCATTGTCCAGAATACATGCATATATATTAATTCAAGCATAGCATTTATCTATAAAGGCTTACTCACACGTTTAGCGCTTGCTTAAACAATATTTTTTCTTCTTCTCTTTTAGAAACCAACATAGTGGCGAAATTGGAGTTATTTCTGAATTAGTACGAATTTTGTTTAATTCATTTGGTTTTAAATTTGTTGAATTATTTTTTTGAATTGTCATTCAATTAGTGAATTATTGTGGTAGGCTAAGGCTAGTTTTAGGGATTGAACTTTCATAGGTTAAGAACACTGAATTAAAAGGAGAATTGAATTGTGATATTAGTTATAAGCAACATATATATTGAATAAAAATTTTATATTTGAAAAACTGTTGATTTACAAACCGGCACCCCCTCCTGACGTTGAGCCCAGATCTCAAACAAACGGCAACTCGCCTAGCCGTAAAACATCGCGTGATATATCACGCAATGTATTACGGCAGGGCAGTCTAGAAATTACAGGAAACTTGTTGCTTCACAGCCGATATTCTGTGGCAGCGCGACTTGGTTTGGCACAGATTTCGGCAGTCGACCGAACGACGAACGAAACCGCTCGCCTTTCGGTTGGCTGAAGAAAAGAGCGGCTGCAATGTAGGCACACGGGACGAAGTCGAGTCAGTTGACTCTGGACAAGCAAGGAATTAAGCAGCTGCGAATTGGTTGAGCTAATGCCGGCGAGGCTCCCTGGTGCGATTAGAGTTTTTTTTTGTTGATTAAGTGATTAGCTGAAAATAGAAAGATAAACTTTTGCGTTTAAAATAATTGAAATTTTTGGAAGTTCTTCGAACAAATACCTGGTTAACGTTCTTTTCGTTGATTAAGTGACTATCTGAAAATAGAAAGAAAGTTCTTGCGTTTAAAATAATAGAAATCTTTCGAAGTTCTTCGAACAAATACCTGGTTAAAGTACTTTTCGTTGATTAAGTGACTATCTGAAAAGAGAAAGGAAAATTTGTGTGATAAAAAGAACGAAAATCTTTTGAATATCTTCGAACAATTACCTGAGCAGAGTTTTTTTTTTGTTTAAGTGACGATCTGAAAAGAAAGGAGAAAATTAGATTAGCACCACATAAACTATTAGGAAATGATATCATAATTTTAAATGAAGTTCCTTCGAACAATTACCTGGTTATAGGGTTTCGTTGTTTAAGTGCCTGATCTGAAAATAGAAAGAAAGATTTGTGCGATAAAAATATAGGAATTTATTCGAAATTCTTTGAACAATTACCTGATTAGTGTTTTTCGTTATTTAAGTGCTTATTTGAAAAGTAAGCGGAAAATTTGTGTGATGAAAACATACAATTATATTTGAGTTCCTTCGAATAAGTACGTGATTAGTTTTATGCGTCATATTAGTGATTAGCTGAAAAGAAAGAGGGAAATTTGTGCGATAAAATATCGAAATTTTAGTTGAGTTTTTTGAACGATTACCTGATTAGTTTTATGCGTATTTAAGTGATTATCTGAAAAGAAAGAAGAAAATTTGCGTGATAAAAATATAAAAATTTATTTGAGTTCTTCCAACAATTACCTGATCATAGTTTTTCGTTGTTTAAGTGTCGATCTGAAAAGAAAGAGGAAAATTTGTGCGATAAAAATATAGGAATTTATTTGAAGTTCTTCGAACAATTACCTGATTAGAGTTTTTCGTTAATTAAGTGCTTTTTTGAAAAGTAAGCGGAAAATGTGTGTGATGAAAATATACAATTTTATTTGAGTTCCTTCGAATAATTACGCGACTAGTTTTTATACGTGGCCCCACGTTGGGCGCCATTGTAGCGAAGAGCGCGCCCGTTGTCAGACCTACCTACATCTATCTTACAATGAATGCAGATAGGCGCTGCAACCGACACCTCTTGCTGCAAAATTCATCTCGGGATTAGTGTGGGTGGCCGCACAGCATATTGCCGCTAGCGGCAGCCGGCTTGGGGCGGTTCTTGCCACCCACATCCCTTGATGCTTGTATGCTGTGCGTACGATATTATAAAAAGCAAAATGTTGCTCAACGATATCTGGACCACGGACTGACAGACGGACAAGAAAAAACGCTCAAAAGAAAATCAACCCCGCCTCGGTCTCCTGGTGCTACCTGAAATCCGAAAAGCTGAAATGAAAAGATCTAGGGCTGAAAGAAAAGAAGGGAAATTGAAAATTCCTGTTGTTGTTAATCCCTGAAATGCAAAAGAGAGTACAGAGTGAACTTCCCTGCGACGCTGCACGATTCATAAGTCACCCGGAGAGAGAGCGACGCAGATAGCGAGAGAGAGAAAGAGAGAACGTGGACTTCAGATGGTGATAAAACCCCGACCGGACTTGATATGGGCCCATCGCCCCCTTCCACCCTGGCTAAGATGTCACAGTCAGAAGAATATTCTTAGCCCCATATAATTGTGCGTGTGTGCATCCAAGGGCCTTACCCGCGACCATGCCCCTTCCTAATCTAGACTTCTAACATATTCATGTTGACCTGCAGTGCCCTAAAATTACCCAAAAAAAATAAACGCATAAAGGTGGATATGGGCAAAAGAAAAAACGATATTTGTGACAAGTGCCTCTCGGATGTTTAATATGGATATGCCACACACTTGCGACTCACCTCGTTGCTCACATTTAACCATACAGAACTAATGGGGATAACACAAAAAAAAAAACCTATGTAGAACTAACCTAGACCCTACTAGCTGTTTTAAACTATACTAGAGCGTGCATGCAATTATTACCAATACAAGAAAGAAAATAAGAATATAATTGAAAACACAAACCACGGAATGTGGAATGCCAAAAGAATGCCTTAATTATGTACAAAACCTGGGATTAATGTTGATCGGGTGCACCCTCCTTTCCTCGTTCCGTAAACTGTAGGCGTAGGCTACTTGATGGCGGCTTTTGCTTCTGATATTTGGGCGCATTGGCCTCTTTTATTTAAATCCTTGTCACCTCTTTAGGGTGCTTTCGGACGTGTAAAGAGGAATTTACACTATGTATAATACGGGCTAACGCACAATGAGGTGACTGGCGATGTACAGGCACGACGCCCACTTTTACGCCCAGGTAAGTGATAATTTACTATAGTATTCTTTTTCGTCAGCACTTTTGTATTCAGTCACGTGTTCAAACAAACTCAAAAAAGCTTCCATTTTTTTTTATCGCACAAATTTCCGGTTTTCATTTCAGATAATCATTTATGTGACGCGTAAAAACTACTCAGGTAATTGTTCAGAGAAACTTAAAAAAAAAGATTTTATATCTTTATAACACAAATGTTCATCTTTCTTTGCAGATAATCTATTATATACGGCCTAAAACCTAATCAGGTAATTGTTTGAAGAAACTCACATAAATTTTTATACTTTTATCACACAAATTTTCTTCTTTCTTTTCAGATAATCACTTAGATACGCATAAAACTAATCAGGTAATCGTAAAAAAAAAACCAAATAAAATTTTTATACTTTATCGCACAAATTTTCCTCTTTCTTTTCAGATCGACACTTAAACAACGAAAAACTATGATCAAGTAATTGTTCGAAGAACTCAAATAAATTTTTATATTTTTATCATGCAAATTTTCTTCTTTCTTTTCAGATAATCACTTAAATACGCATAAAACTAATCAGGTAATCGTTTAAAAAAACTCAAAAAAAGTGTTATACTTTTATCATACAAATTTCCTTCTTTCTTTTCAGATAATCACTTAAATACGCATAAAACTGATCAGGTAATCGTTTGAAAAACTCAAATAAATTTTTATACTTTTATTACACAAATTTCCTTCTTTCTTTTCAGATAATCAGTTAAATACGCATAACACTAGTCAGGTTATCGTTAAAAAAAACTCAAATAAAAGTTCTATATTTTATCGGACAAATTTCCCTCTTTATTTTCAGTTAATCACTAATATGACGTACAAAAACTAATCGCGTAATTATTCGAAGGAACTCAAATAAAATTGTATATTTTCATCACACAAATTTTCCGGTTACTTTTCAAATAAGCGCTTAATTAACGAAAAAACTCTAATCAGGTAATTGTTCGAAGAACTTCAAATTGATTCCTATATTTTTATCGCACAAACCTTTCTTTCTATTTTCAGATCTTCACTTAATCGACGGAAAACTTTAACCAGGTACTTATTCGAAGAACTTCCAAAAAAATTTCTATTTTTTAAACGCCAATCTTTATCTTTCTATTTTCAGATAATCACTTAATCGACGGAAAACTTTAACCAGGTATTTGTTCGAAGTACTTCCAACGATTTCTATTACATATTTTAAACACAAAAATTTTTCTTTCTATTTTCAGATGATCACTTAATCGACGGAAAACTTTAACCAGGTATTCGGAGAACTTCCAAAAAAATTTCTATTATTTTAAACGCAAAACTTTATCTTTCTATTTTCAGATAATCACTTAATCGACGGAAAACTTTAACCAGGTATTTGTTCGAAGAACTTCCAAAGATTTCTATTACACATTTTAAACGCAAAAAAATTTCTTTCTATTTTCAGATGATCACTTAATCGACGGAAAACTTTAACCAGGTACTTATTCGGAGAACTTCCAAAAAAAATTTCTATTATTTTAAACGCAAAACTTTATCTTTCTATTTTCAGCTAATCACTCAATCAACAAAAAAAGCTCTAATAGCACCGGGGAGCCTCGCCGGCATTAGCTCAACCAATTCGCAGCTGCTTAATTCTTTGCTTGTCCAGAGTCAACTGACTCGACTTCGTCCCGTCTGCCTACATTCGATGCTCGTTTCTTCAGCCAACCGACCGGCAAGCGGTTTCGTTCGTCATTCGGTCCACTCCCGAAATCTGTGCTGCTAGCTACATGCGGGTGTGCGTGTATCGTTTCTGCAGGCTAAGTCGCGCTGCCACAGATTATCGGCTGTGAAGCAAAATTTTCCTGGAATTTCTAGACTGCCCTGCCGTAATACATTGCGTGATATATCACGCGATGTTTTACGGCTAGGCGAGTTGCCGTTTGTTACTTGGAATTTTGGCTGGCAAACGATGTATGGCACTGAAACGACGTTGCCAGATTTTCGATTTCTTGGTCTAGGTGCTTCACAAATTTTGCTATGTTGCCAAAGCGGAATTCATTTTATGTTTTTCAGGTCTTTATGAATTTTATAATGTTTCGTCATTTCAGGGATTTAAGCGTCGTATGGAAAAGTAGCATAGGGCTACTTTTCGAAAATTATAAGACCTTTCTGCCCTTTTCAGGTACCCGAGAAATTTAGAAAAAAACAACAGAAAATGGACAATAATGATAAAAAAAATTTACAAGAAGAGAAGAAGAAGAAGAAAGAGAAAAAAAAAGATTTGTTATTTTTAGATGAGAAAAAAAAATAGAAAAAAACGAAAAGTAGCGTAAGGGCAGAACGCTACAAAAGGTCCAAGGTATCTATCTGAACCTGAAGAAAAATGGCCCACATTTGCCGTCAAAATGCCAGACGAGATTCCAGACGCCAAACCAAAAAAATCCGTCTTCACAGCCATAGAACGAGTCAAACATGTTGATTTAGTCACATCTGTGAATCATTGTAACTCATTTTTAAAATTACAGAGAATGTTTCCGTACTATTTCAGATTCCTGCAATCAAGGAGGATGGGCTAAGTATCTATTGCAGAGCTAGGCATTGCCTTGAACGGGGTTATAAAAAATATTCAACGCACAGCATTCCAGCGCGAATACTCCTCATTAAAGAAAGGTAAAGCACTTGATTCTCACCATTCTCTTCAACATTTGATGCCGTTTGTAGACGCCTCTACAGGAATCATAAAGGTCGGCGGACGGCTGAAAAATTCAGAACTCAGCCAAGAGGCCAAGAACCAGATTCTTCTGCCCAAGGACCACAAACTGAGTGAACTTCTATTCAACTATCTACACAAGCAACATATGCACGCAGTACCTCAAGCGCAAACTGCAATCGCGAGGCAGAAATACTGGGTCATAGACGCTAGAAGGTTGGCGCGCGACACTGTCCATAGATGTATCCGTTGCTTCAGATGCAAGCCGAAGCCCGTTGATCAAATGATGGGAGACCTACCTGTGGAACGCGTGAAGCCAACAAGACCCTTTCACACCACAGGAGTTGACTTTTGTGGACCCATCATGATTCATTACAAACTACGAGGAAAGGCACCTACAAAGGCGTATATAGCTGTCGTTGTCTACTTCACTACAAAGGCTGTCCATTTAGAATTGGTCAGTGATCTGAGTGCCTAAGCTTTCCTTAACACTCTAAAAAGATTCATTGCCCGGAGAGTGCTGTGTGCTACTATCTTTTGCGACAACGTAACGAACTTCCTAGGAGCACGAACGCATTTAAAGGAACTTAAGGACATGCTCCTGTCGCAGGATTTACAATAATTCCTCGCTCAAATATGCATTAAAAATCACATTGAGCGGAAGCCCATACCACCACGATCGCCTCACTTCGGAGGGCTGTGGGAAGCGGTAGTGAAATCCGCCAAGAATCACTTGATTCGCCAGACGGGATATGCCAATCTGACATACGAGGAATTACACACAGTAATTGTCCAGATAGAGGCCATCCTTAATTCCAGGCCAATGATACCCATGTCTTCAGTTCCCAATAACCTCGAGGCACTAAGCCCAGGGCACTTCTTGACGGAAAGTCCTTTGACAGCATGCGTCCAAACTGATGTTGCTGAAAGAGACATCGACAAATTAACAAGATTTCGCCGAATTCAACATATTCAACAAACATTTTGGCAGCGCTGGTCGGCTGAATATCTACAGGAGCTGCAAACGCGGAACAAATGGAGGAGTATAAAACCAAATATAAATCCTGGAACTTTAGTCGTGATAAGAGAGGTGAACTTACCACCATTAAAATGGTCGCTAGACCGCGTCATAGAAACTTTCGACGGCACCGACAAATTTACTAGAGTTGTTAGTGTCAAAACCCCCTCTGAAATTTTTAAACGGACCATTCACAACCTCTGCCCCTTGACAGAGGAGCCATATAGACCAGAAGATCTCAAAGGGAATGCCAGCGGCAGCATCCTCGGGAACGACTCCAAATCAGTCAAGGGAACGCAACCGAAAACATCCTTCTTAACCTTTAATCAAGTGCCAGGACCATCTCACAAGAACGTGGAAGGAGAGCCACCAGCAAAGAGGATAAAACACAAACGACCCTATCACCCGCTGCGAGGAAGATCCTTGCCAATAAATTCTAATTGGAAGGACTCACCATTTATGGAATGTTTCGAGAAAAATCCCACTAACGCTACAGAGACGAATAGAAGTCCCACGGCAAAATCTATTAGCTCATCAGCTGCTTTAAAATTGCTCATGCTAACCTCACTTATAATGCCAGACTTCGGAAACCCGCTAGTGAGCCGGCCGAAGTTACACCATTCTCAAGTAATCCAGGAATATTCTTTGAATGACTAGGACATGCACATCTAATAAACAGAGCCAGTGGACTATTCTTGCATACTACAAGCTGGATAATTACTGGAGCTAACTAGTAGGAATCAGAAAATGCATTGGAGAAATAAGCAAGTTATGCAATACAACAACACTCAGAAGAGACCACTGGTTGGAAATATATTTCAGTTTCGATAAACTGATACACGTTGAGAGTAGATGCCTTTCTCATAGGTTTGAGAATCGGGAGCTTAGAAAAGTGGTCAAGAATTATCGATATGCAGACATTTCCTTTCACTGACCTGGGATATGGACCTAGAAAGTCGATGTACGGGTAGTCTAAGAATAGTATTGGGGGCCTTGGTTTCATTACACACATCACAAGCGTCTACGTATTTACTGACACTAGTTGTCATTCGTGGCCAGTGCAAGTATCTCCTTAATCGGTCCAGTGTTTTCCCTGTACCTCCGTGAGAAGCCAGTGGCAGATCATCCGCTCTTGAAATAACATCTGAGACAAGCCCTCATGGAATCCAAAGCTTCCAAGCGTCTTCTTCCTGAATCGGATCGCCTGTTCTCGGAACAGGCCGAATATAAACGAAGCCATCCCTGACGCAAAGATCTGGTAGTTTGCCAAAAGCTGATTTAACCTTATGCCTCATCTCCTCATATTCCAACGAGTTGAAATATGGAGAACTAAGGTCCACTTCCTGTCTCATTTGTCGACAGTATTCCCACCAACGAACGGTCGATCGTTTCTTTCTCTTTCCAAGGTCGAGGTCAGGATACATAATTGCTGCTAGCTCCGCTACTGAGGAGAAAATACGGTCTTGTACTTCATTGTAGTTTTGCAGACGCGTATGATAAGGCGTCAGTGGATATAAAACAGGGTCACGCCCACTCGTCATAACAGAGCTTGGTAGCCGTTTAAATACAGAAACTACAGGAGGCCGAATTTCTTGCTCAGTATTATTGCCAGCAAAAATTGCTTTCGGTTTTATCGGAACGTCGAATATAAAGCCTCTTCCAAAGAAGTGTCTAGTAGTGTCGTGGGTTCCCTACAGTTGGAAACCGGAGCTTGAAAATCTGCAGCGAAGTCAATCAGGTTACCTGCTTTTACTAAAGGATTGTCAAAAGTCGTATGACTGTCAGATGGACGGTCGATATCACCAGAGTCTCTGTGTGATATTAACGGACAGTCTAGTAATTCGTCGGTAGTGTCTGTTGATTGAGCGGACCGTCGTCCCTGTTCAATGTTTGGACTGGATTGGATTGGAGCTGTTGTCGTTCGATACGTCGAAACTGGTCGAGAAAAGGTGTTGGGATTCCCGACCCGCCTCTCGTTTTTCGCCAAGCAGTGCCTTCAGTTTGGTTTAAAGACATATTTGCATCCGCATCCAAAGCAAAACACTTGTTGTTTGTCCTGTAAATAGTCTTGATAATAGTGGCCCTGCTGATCGCAATTCCAGCAAATCGCCGCGGGTCTGTTTGTAATAGCTGATAGATCTTGTAAGCTATTGTCACATCTAGGTAGCGCTGACAAATCAGAGCTAAAATCGGATGTTTCCTCTACTTTACTCACCCGATGGTGTCGACAAGGGTGCAGGCTACTAGCCGTCGCAATGCGTAATTGTGTCGCTTGGATTTGAGTGACTAGTGATCTTAACTGACTGATATAATTGGTAGGGTGCAGACAAATGTTCTCCTGAATCTCAGGCAGTAGATTGGACTTGACGATTTCCAAGAATTCCAGGTTGGACATGGAGCTCTGCAGTTGGTCACGCAGCAACACTAGAGGATATTGGTACATAGAGAATACTTCACGAGGCTTCTGTTTCCGCGACATCAGTTGCACTCGGATTTTCAAATCATCCTTGGGGACTCCCCATTCAATCGACAATCCAGTCTTGACAAATTCCCAAGTTGGAAAGGGGTTGTGTCTTAATAGAGACCAGTACCAATCCTTCGCTGGTCCCGTCAACAACATGAGCATGTTCCTAACAAGGAGGTCAAAATCTCCTTCTAGAGCGGAGTGCGTGAGCGCTTCGACTCGAAAAATAAATTCGTCCACAGAGAGCTCGGAGTTATTTCCATTATACGACAGGTTCCTCGGCTATTGGCGGATAGTGTGGGGAGGTTCCACGAAAACCTGCCGCTGTGCCACCAGCCATATACAAAAAAAATCGTGCCTGCTAAACCAAAGGCCGTAGCATACATTCAGTCCTGAAGGGACCTTTACACTACCTACCACTTACCTAATTGGAAGCGCAGGTGTTCTGCTTCCACCGCCATTGCCCCAACCACACTGCGATAGTGTGGGCGATATGATACAGTATCCCTGTTGACGACCTGGAAAGGGAAGACGAGAGCGTACCTAGTCAACCTTCATGATAGGAGGGCTCCAGGAGGGTGAGAGGAAATGAGAACTTTTGCATAGAATTGATTTGACCTCTTTTTTTCCTTTTTTTTTGCTATATTATAGCATCCGCAGGCATTTCAGACATTTAAAATTACTAAGCTTACTCACCATCAATCCATTTCTCGAGAAGGCCTTCTGGTGCTGGATGCGGGATCTATGTGAAAGAATACTTCTGGAAGTCTCCCAGTTAGGCTATTTCACAAGTTTAATACATAGCTTTGGTGATGAATGAGTTAATAGTAATAACACCCACGGGTGTGATAGCTATAAAACTGGTTAGTTCATTTTTTCTTATTCAATAAATAGATAATTTCCGCCTCTTCATAACAAAGTTTCATTATTGAACATGATAGGATATAATGAGAACGAGGTTATCTGACTAATTTTGTAATGTACTAGTCGGATAGTGGTATGGACCACGTACTTAACTAAGTGAATTTGGTTTACACCACTACACTGGCAATTGAGCCTATCAAAATTGTATGATTACATTTTGAGAACCTAATCTTAGAAAACTGCGTGAATTCAAGTATGTAACGACGAGAATCTTGTTCACCGCACTGCAGTCATTTGCGCCTCTCAAAATGCAAATAGATAAAATGTGTAATAAAATTTTAAATGTTAGTACATACATAAAACTAGTGTTCAGTCCACCGATGCATTCACGTTCCCTCGATGCTTTCCACTTCTATAGTTTCATCCTCCTACAAAGCAAAAAGCCACAAAGTATTCATTTCCAAAATAAATAATCAGAACAGAATACTTATCTAAAAATTCACAAGTATCCTATTACTCACTGAACTCATTTGCCACTGGTAGTTCCACCACAATTCAGCGTCAACCTTTATGCTGTAATTAAGTCGGCAGGCTTTCCTCTTCTACGACACACTTTACTTAAACAATATAAAAAACAACAGAAATCATTAAATAAATGGAATAAAATACAGATAACCACAAAACCACTGCAGTACACGTACCTCTGCATGACATTACTCTAATCAGCTGGCTTCGCCTTCGCCTCAGTCAGAACACATGCAAATGATATAAACATCGCTAGGGCAACGCCGAAAGGCGAGAACTCATAACTGGATGCTGCGGCTATATAAAGCCGACGAGTCGCAGCAGAAATTCATTCTTGGTTCAGAGCTCATCTGATTCGGAGAATAATCCGAGCGACAAGAATATCATTCCCAACCTCCAAAATAGAAGAATAATTATATATTTCAGAGAATAATCTGAAAATTGCACCATTTCCCAATCTCCTGCCCACACCTAAGCAGAAGAATAATTCTGCCGCAGAGAATAATCTGCAATCTTCTTCTTTTTTATAATAGAATTTTGCTGCCTATGTGCCCTCACACACGAGTAAAGGAGTACTTTGCTATTTTGGTGCACTTATGCCGTACTTGTCCTTAGAAATAGCACTCTTAAATTTATTCATAGGAAGTACTTCTCTCATAGACGATTAACATTCTTCTTCTTCCTTTTTCTAGAATAAGACGCATTAAAGGAGGCGGACTACGCGATCGTTACCAATTATTGAATTTTAATACTGAATTTGAATTTATTTATATTATTTTAACTTTTATATTGAATTGTAGTAGCTTGTAAGTTAGTTTTAGTTGAAACTCCTTGAATTTGTGATATTAATGTCAAGCAACTGAGTTGAATAAATTTTATATTTGAATTTTTAAAAAAGGACTGAATTGTCATTCAAAAAACCGTCACTCCCTCCCACGTACGAGACTAGAGCTCACACTATGTCCGCTGAGTTATCTTTGGACGACACATGTTTCCAAACAGCTTGCGGGATGTTTTCGTGAATCTCGGAGACACGATTGGCCACTAACGTTTTCCAGGTGGAGGGATGTTTCCGAAGCCAAGCCAAAACTATATTAGAGTCCATCCATGCTATCAATTTGACCTTTTCTAGCTCCAAATTGTTAGTGACTTGTTTGATAAGTCGAGAAAGCAGGACAGCACCACACAGTTCTAAGCGTGGAATTGAAACTGGTTTGATGGAAGCAACCTTGGTTTTTGCTGTAAAAATTTGTACTCTGGAGCTCTCGTCTGAATGAATTTTCAGATATAGGACTGCAGAGTATGCATTGTTGGATGCATCACAAAAACCATGGAGCTCCATTTTTGTTGAATTAGGCTGATAGCCTAGCCAACGTGGAATCTGGATGTGTTTATGGTATGTAATTGATATCTCTTGAGAGTTCTATGGGTACTACGTCATCCTAGTCGCATTTTGAGAGCCAAAGTTTCTGAATTAGGATTTTCGCATTGATTATGCATGGGGCCAGCCATCCAAATGGATCGAAAAGAGATGCGACTTCCCACAATATTATTCGTTTTGTATATGATTTTTTCGGCTCGGGAATATTAACCTTGAATGAGAAACAGACTGTGGTTGGGTACCAATGAATGCCGAGAGTTTTGATGGATTCGTGTTCAGAGAATTCTAGATTCGTTTTTAACTCTCGGTGGTCCATTGGTATATTCTTTAAAAGATCATGGTGATTGGCTGTCCATTTCCGTAAGTTGAATGTTCCTGTGGCTATAGCTTCAATAAGCTCGCTTTGTAATTGTCGAGCTTCGCTCAGACTGTGTGCTTCTCAGACCAAATCGTCCACGTAGAAGTCTCGCAAGATGCTCTTTGCTGCGATGGGATAATTGCTCTCTTCACCCTTTGCTAGCTGCTGTAACGTTTTGATAGCTAGATATGGTACTGGTGTAGTACCAAATGTGACAGAAGTGAGAATAAATTCTTTTAATTCTTCATTTGGACTGTCTCTCCAGATTATACGTTGGAAATTTCGGTGTTGAGGTGTCATTTGAATCATTCTGTACATTTTCTCGATGTTCGCTGTAAATGCGAATATGTACAGACGCCATCTCAACAGAGTGGTCCAAAGTGTTGGTTGGATTGTATGTCCAACTAGTAGTTGCTTGTTTAGTGACTTGCCATTTGAAGTACGAGCTGAGGCATTCAAAACTATCCGAAGTTTTGTAGTGGTGCTCTCCTTTAGTACAGCGTGGTGTGGTAGATAGTAAAAGGGAATGTTGTCGTATGATTTATTTTCTGACATTGTAGGTGGGATAGGCTTCATGTGGCCAAGACGGATGTACTCATCTATGCAATCCTTATACAGCTTATGTATAGTTGGATTATTGGAAATTTTTTATCTAGTTGTAGGAATTGTTTGACCGCCATATTCCTAGATTTCCCAAGCTGTGGTCTATCTTGAGTCTTGAATGGTACATGAACCTCATACTTACCAGAGGGTAGACGTCTTGTTGTGTCTTTGTAGAATGTTTCACACATTTGATCTTCGTGTGATAATATTGGTCGGGTGATGCATTCTTCAAGTTCCCAAAATTTTCTTATTTGGTTGTCCGCTTCGATGTTCATATTAGTGTAGGTGGTTAGCATAGTTGTGATTGTGCTGTTAGCTTCTGGTACAGCTCCGATCAGAATCCACCCCAATTCTGTATTTTGAGCTGTGGGAGAGTTGCCAGATCCGCGTTTTATACCATTTTTAATAATGGCTGCATGGATGTCTGCTCCAAGAAGTACATCAATTTCCCCTGGAATTGAGAAGGTGGGATCTGCTAAAGTGAGATTGTTGATGTGTCTCCAGTTTGATACTTCAATAGTTTGGGCTGGCAGTAATTCCGTGATTTTCCTGATAATGAGCATGTTCCTCTCTATTTTAAATTTGGTGTATAAGGAGTTAATTGTAACAGTAGCCGTATTGGTGGGTGTAGTGCCCAATCCAATTAGTTGATGGGTGGTCGGAGTTCCTTTAAGCTGTAATCGCTTAAGGGTTCTTTCTGTCATAATAGATACTTGTGACCCAGAATCTATTAATGCTCGGAATGTCATTTCAATTCCGGATGATGCTATGATATTAATCAGGGCTGTAGAAAGAAGGGCTCTTTTCAGATTTGAGGTTAGAAAATTTTGAACTTGTTGTTCATTATTTCTATCGGTGGGTGATAATTGCTTAACTTCAATATTGGAACTTTGGGTGTGTTGAATGGGTGACTTTGTAACCAAATGGTTTTTTTTCGTAATGGAGCAATGTGTTATGATTTTTCTTGCAATGATAACACTTTTTACTGCTGGTGCAATTTAAGGTTGAATGGTTAGGTGATAAGCAATTTTTGCATAAGTGCTTGTTTGCAACAACTTCATGCCGTTGTTGGATGGTCAGAGTTCTGAATGTCGGGCAGTGGAAAATTATGTGTTCCCTTTTGCAATGGCTGCAATTTGATTTATTATTCGGTGGGTGATATTGTGTTGAACTCTTACTCCTGTTTAAGAGTCCATGTGTTGGTTTATGTGAGAATGGTTTTCTCTGTGTCGTATTTAACGACTCTAGGAATTCTGTAAATGTGTTTAATTCGGGTAATTCTGTACTATTGAGTAGGCTCTGCTCCCATAGTTGGTGTGTGTCTGAGTGTAATTTTTGTACAGTCAAGTAGATAATAATAGGATCCCAATTCTTAGTGTCTATTCCTAAGTTTTGTAGTGCTAATAACGCTTCGGTTATGTTATCTAATATCCTTTTAATATTGTCGGCGGTGTCATGATTTATGGTTGGGAGAGACAATAATTTCTTTAATTGTACGTTGACTAAGATCCGCTTGTTTGAGCAGCGTTCCTTTAGTAGCTGCCAAGCTGGTTTATAATTTGCGTCGCATACTTCATAATGCCTGAGCAACTTTTCAGCTTCTCCTACTAGATTTGTTTCTAAGAAATACAATTTGTCAACGTCTCTTAAATTATTGTTGTTGTGTATTACTGATTTAAATAAATCATGAAATGAGATCCATGTAGACTATTCTCCATTAAATGTGGGCAGCTTGATTCTAGGAAGTCTTTCACTGTTGCATGACATCGTGCTAGCAGATGCTGTCTGAGGAAGATTACTGGCAGACGGTGCTGGTTTTAGTCTATCTATGTCCTCTTCCATGCTTGCTGCTTTATCAATGTAGTATTCCTGAACCTCGCTGAATATTTCTTTGGTGAAATATTCTAATTGGAGATCTTCTTTTATTACTCTCTCTGTGCCGATTTTGGAATTCTTTCCAATAATCGGTGAACGTTTGTAGGCGTTTTTCTGTCGATTTGACAGTTTTCTTTTTTCCTTCTCTTTGATGCCTTTTAAATAATTCTTCCATTAAATCTTTGACTTCTTTTTGGGACTGTACCAACTCTGACACAGAGTCAATGGTTTCGTCGCCAACGTCAGATGAAATGGATTCGCCATCTTTCGGCATTTTTAATCGAGAAGCTTGAATTATGTGATATTAAGCAATATATTCTAATTTTATATTTGACTAACTGAGTTATCCGGCTTTGAAGGACCAATGTGAGCTCTAGTCTCGTACGTGGGAGGGAGTGCCGGTTTTTTGAATGACAGCTCAGTCCTTTTTTAAAAATTCAAATATAAAATTTATTCAACTCAGTTGTTTAACATTAATATCACAAATTCAAGGAGTTTCAACTAAAATTAACTTACAAGCTACTGCAATTGAATATAAAACTTAAAATAATATAAATAAATTAAAATTAAAATTCAGTATTAAAATTCAATAATTGGTAACGATCGCGTAGTCCGCCTCCTTTAATTCGTCTTATTCTAGAAAAAGGAGGAAGAAGAATGTTAATCGTCTATGAGAGAAGTACTTCCTATGAATAAATTTAAGAGTGCTATTTCTAAGGACAAGTACGGCATAAGTGCACCAAAATAGCAAAGCGCTCCTTCACTCGTGTGTGAGGGCACAGGGGCAGCAAAGTGCTATTATAAAAAAGAAGAAGATTGCAGATTATTCTCTGCGGCAGAATTATTCTTCTGCTTAGGTGTGGGCAGGAGATTGCAGATTATTCTCTGCGGCAGAATTATTCTTCTGCTTAGGTGTGGGCAGGAGATTGCAGATTATTCTCTGTGGCAGAATTATTATTCTGCTTAGGTGTGGGCGGGAGATTGCACATTATTCTCTGCGGCAGAATTATTCTTCTGCTTAGGTGTGGGCAGGAGATTGGGAAATGGTGGGATTTTCAGATTATTCTCTGATATATAGAATTATTCTTCTATTTTGGAGGTTGGGAATGATATTCTTGCCGCTCGGATTATTCTCCGAATCAGATGAGCTCTGAACCAAGAATGAATTTCTGCTGCAGCTCGTCGGCTTTATATAGCCGCCGCGTCCAGTTATGAATTCTCGCCTTTCGGTGTTGCCCTAGCGACGTTTATATCATTTGTTATTTCTCTGTGATCTTTCTGAGGTTTTCCATCATTGGTAATATTGTTGTCGTGAAGATTGGTAGTAAACAGTTTAGTAGTAGTAATGACATGATGGTGCCGGGAGCAAATCTTTTGCCTTGTTTTGAATGAAGGCATGTCCTTTTAAGTTTTTCTATTGATGGTCTGATGGGAATATTGGTCGGATGAATGCGTGGTCGTTTTCTGGACTACCGTTTGGAAGCCATAAACTTGTTGTTTAGTGGTTTTATTGAAGACTGATTATTGTCAGTGTTTGACAGTTCTTCTTTGTCGTACCGCAATTTGCGCAGTTTTGCTATTGGTCATTCTAACGTGGTTCTTGCTGTGCGAACATGAACTGCGCGTACTAGTCCGTCTTTCCCTGGATCCAACTCAATTACTCTTCCCAACGGCCATCGTGCTGGGGGTACGGATTCATCAAATATGAGGACTAAGGCTCCTTCCTGAATGTTATTCTGTTGTTTAGTCTATTTAGGCCTTTGCTGTAATCTCGACAGATATTCTGTGGACCACACTTTCCAAAAGTCATTTTTTAGTTTGGATACGAGCTCCAATTTTTTCAAGCAGTGTATTTGTTTTTCCGGTGGAGTTGGTTCAGGAGGTATAATTATGGAGCTTCCAATAAGGAAGTGTCCCGGTGTGATTGCTGTCAACTCACTAGGCTCGTTTCTGAGTGGGCACAATGGACGCGAATTTAAATACGCTTCAATTTGGCATAGTAGCGTTGAAAATTCTTCAAAAGTGAAATTTAACTCTCCTGCAATTCGTTTGAGCTGATACTTCACTGATTTTACACCGGCTTCCCACAGTCCACCGAAGTGTGGTGCTGTTGGTGGTATGAAGTGCAATTGAGCTCCGTTAGTAGTTAGCTTCTCGGATGATTGATTCTGAATTTCTTTTACGGCGAGGTTGAACTGCTTATCTAGCTCGTTTTTGGCTCCTACGATGGTGGTACCATTGTCACTGTATAGATTTGTACAAAGGCATCTTCTGGATGTGAAACATTTGAAGGTGGCAAGAAACCCTTCTGTAGTCATATTACTAACTGCCTCTAAGTGCAATGCTTTTGTAGAGAGGTATACGAAGATTACGATATATCCTTTGCACACTTTAGTGCCTCGTCCTGGCGCGATAATCGAATGTTAAATGGACCTGCATAGTCCATTCCAGTGTGACTAAAGGGCTGTGATGGAATGACTCTTGAGCCTGGTAAGGTAATTTCAAATTCAAATTCATTTATTTCTGGTAACAGTACATAAAAGATTTAAAATCTTTTTTAAGTACAATATGGTATATTGGTTCTAGAGATAATTGAAAAAAAAATTAACTAAAATATAAAAAGAAACAATCTAAATCAATTTAATAAGCTTTACGTTATATACCTAATCGAGCAGCTCAAATGCGAAGATAAAATTTATTATTTAAACTACACATGTTAAGTTAAATAGAAATGTTATTTTAAGTAGGTTCGAACTAGCGTCTTAAATACACTGACAATGCCTGCTGTTTGGATAGCAACAGGTAAACTATTCCATAGCCGGATGATCTGAACAAGGTACGAATTCTCCATGACCAGCTTATGAAATCGTGGCATTACTAAATTTCTATTACGTTGGGATGTTGTAAATAAGAAAACCTCTCTAATATACTCCGGCTTCTTTGACTTTAGTATGCTATACAACAAGATAAGCGACTTTCGTTGCAGAAAATGTTTCAACGAGCATCCTAGTAAATGCATTCGAAAAGAGGATACTTGGTAAAGCCTACGTAATCTAAAAATGAATCGAATACAATCATTAAATGCAATCTCTAATTTATGTCCACACACACTATCCAGTTTGGGAAAAACAATGCTACCGAAGTGAAATAATTAACGATTTCACTAGCATTACAAGGTAAAATATTCGCAGAAAGTCCAAAGCCTTCGTAAGCTAGGATATATTTTCCTCAATTGCATATTGACATTATCACAACACTTCATACTTCTATTCAAGGTTATCCCTAAATTGGTGACCTTACTAAGCATTGGTTGGACGGAGCCATTTAACACTACTGGTGGAACATCAAGCAACTCAAATGAATTATGGTAGAAACTTATACACTGCGACTAGGGTTTAATTGTAACCTATTATACCTAGACCATGTGTGGATTCTGTCTAAATCAGAGTTAATACGTTCTATCCAATCATCGATAAGCCCAATTGGACGGCTCAAGTACAATTGTACATCATCTGCGTAGAGGTGAATGCTCACATCGCGAACCATTACTGTCAAGTCATTAATGAATAGGCTGAACAACAAGGTACCCATAATTTGTCTGGCCGTTGTTGCTCTGTAACGGCAGCAGTTGTGTATGAAACGTCTTATCGCTGTTTTGGCATCGATTATCCAATACCGGCGAAGTATATATGCATGTGTGTTCTGGAGGGTGATTCTGATCTTTTGTCGTACTTGAATGTCAAATTATACGTCTAAATGAAATGAACTTTTCTATTGATTTTTTCGTGGTTTTATTCAGTTCAGAAAGCTTTGCATTACGTAAAATGAACTGAAACTGGCAATTCACATAAAAAATTAAAAAATATTTTTCGATTTTAAGCACTTGTATTGTTTTAAGTTGGTGTAGAAAATCCATTGTCACAACCTCGGGAGCAGTTGACTAATTTGTCGTACTTTTAGGCGTGTATTCTGACATTAATTCATTTCAAATTCATTTTAGTTTATTTTGGGGTTGATGAAAAGGATAAATCAAAATGAATGTGGTGAATATAAAAGTACGACAAATTTGAGGTGAAATGTCAAAATATGTGACTAAAATATACGCCTAAGCTACGACAAAGAGATCAGAATCACCCCCCTGGTTTCCTCCATGTAATGTCTTTTCATGCGCGTCTGGGAGCACAAGTGTCGCAAAGTGATGATTATGGTGAAGTATGAAGGGATGTGTGTCATCGTAGGGGAGTAGAGAGTTTTCCAGTCTTCCCCCTACTCTCAACAATCCTTTTTCATCCAGGAACGGCGAGAGTGTGAGTAATTTGCTGCATTTGTTCAAACTTCGCTGCGTATCCAGTTGGTGTATTTCGTGATGAAAATATTCCTGTTGAACCGTTTTAATTATGTTGGTTAGTGTGGTATGGAGTTCTTCGGTAGTGAATTCGTTTGTAAGGGGCTCCTATTTCTTACAGCAGGTGGCAAATCGTTTGCAGTATGGCAGAACTCGTATCATTCGGGATAGATTTGAAAACCTTTCCAGTATGTCAGTTGTCTTTGTATTGACATGTAATACTAGATGGTGTTCCCGGATTTCTGTACTGGATCTGTAATTATTATCTAACAGGTATGCCATTTATTTTTTGATAATGATAGCCATTTAGGCCCGCTCCACCATAGAGGATGTGCTTTTAGCAGTGTTGGATGTACTCCTCTTGACGCACAGTCAGCTGGATTTTCGTCAGTTTTTATATGCTGCCACTGTTCTTGTCTAATAAATCTTTTTATTTCAACCACTCGATTAGCTACAAACGTATTCCATCTGCTAGGATCCCCTTTCATCCATGCTAAGGTGATTGAGGAATCGGTCCATGCATTCAGAGCAGTTTCCGAGATATCTAGTGCCTTGGCTACCTTTTTAAGAAGGCGTGTTAAAAGACCTGCTACGCATAGCTCTAGTCGAGGGAGGGTGCATTCTTTTCGAATTGGTGCGACCTTAGTTTTGGCAGTGAGCATTGTAACTGAAATTTCTCCGAGTGAATTTCAAACTGTGCTATATATCACTGCAGCGTATGCTTTTTCGGACGCGTCGCAAAATCCATGTATCTCCATTCCATTACTCGAATGGGTGTATTTTTTCCAACCGTACATTTTTATTGTCTGGACGGATGTCAATCCATTTTTAAATCTTGTCCATTTCGCCATTAATTCAGGTGGAAGTGCTGCGTTCCAGGACAGTTTTGTTACCCAGAGTTCCTGCATAAGTATCTTGGCTTGCATGATAGCCATCCTAGGTCCTGGCGATGTCTAATGTCTGATAGGACTGATCGTTTTGTTGCTATCTGGTCTGCTGTAGATAGCCTGACTTTAAATTTAAAACAGTCACTTGATGGACACCAGCGTATGCCAAGAGTCTTAATGGTATCTTCATCGCTGATTTTCTGGGTACTCTTTTCTCTAAGATCCTCTGGTATGGCTTCTAATAAATCTTGTTGGTTGGTAGTCCACTTGCGCAGTTTGAATCCTCCTGCTGAAAGGAGACTGGTGAGCTCTTTTTAAATCATTTTGGCATCGTGGCGAGTGTTAGCTCTCGTCATCAGGTCGTCTATATAAAAATCAGTTAATAAAATCTGTGAAGCTCGAGTATATGCCTCTTTTTCATCTAGTGCGAATTGCTGAAGTGTACATAGAGCCAAATATGGTGCTGCTGCTCTTCCATATGTCACTGTTGTCAAGCAGTAATCTTTGATAGGCTGACTATCGGCGCTTCTCCAAAGAATTTTTTGGTATTTTATGTCGTCGTTGTGTATCTTTATCTTCCGATACATTTTTTCAATATCGGCAGTAAAAACATATCGATGTTTACGCCATCTTAGCAGTATTTCGGAGAGATCTCTTTGCAATTTTGGTCCAACATGCATGGTATCATTAAGACTGATACCACTAGTAGTTTTTGTCGAGGCATCAAATACTACCCTCAGTTTCGTGGTTGTGCTGTCTTCCTTGATGATTGCTTGATGACGTAGATTTGTAAATTTATTTCTACAGTGCATCGTGTGATTAAGAGTTATGTAGTCGTGCATAAACATTTTGTAATCTTTCTCCAGCTCTTAATTCTTGGAATTTTTTTTTTTTTCATTTTGTAGTAGTCTCGCTGTAGCTCTCCGTTTTGATTCTCCTAGCTTTTCTATATTGTTCTTGAAGGGGATTCTCACTGTATATGTACCATCTGTATTGCGTTGATGTGTTTTCTGAAAATGTTCTTCGCAGAATCTATTTTCTTGGGAAAACTCCTCTATAGTGTTATCTACACTTTCTATCTCCCAAAACCTTTTGAGTGTATTGTCAAGCTTCGCATAAGAGACCATACAAGTGATTGAAGTACTTGGAACGTCATCTGTTTGGCCAGATAAGATCCATCCAAACTCTGTGTTCTGTGCTATCAGACCATTTTTGATGCCGTCTAGCATGATATAGCGGTAAAAGTCAGCTCCAATTATAAGGTCGATGGGTCCTGGTTTGTCGTACGTAGGATCAGTAGTAGTTCGCCAGACGTCTGTGTTATTACAATTTATTACTTGTCTGCTTGGAGGCGAAGTGTGGGGATAACTCAATTGTTATTTTGTTTCGAGCTATTCCTGATTCAGCCATTCCAAGTCCAGAAATCTCCGCGTGTGCTTTGTATCTTGGTAGGTAAAGAATTTGCGCTGCTCACTTGGATGAAAAGGATGCTTGTGATCTTGGATCGATCAACGCTCTTAAATTTTCCAGTCTTCAATCTATGGTTCTTGCTTTAATACTAGCTGTTGCTAGCAATGTGGATGGATAATATTTCGATAGAAGTGCTTGTGCTTGCTCGGCTTCAGCCGTTGATATATGATTCAATGTTTGCATTTTATGTTCTTGATGTAGGAGCGTGTGGTGTGGTTGTTTGCAAATACTGCATTTGGACTTGCTGTGACATCTCTCATCGTTTTTGTGGGTTAAACAGTTACCACACAATTTGTTGTTCTCAATATATCGATTTCTCTCATAAATTGATAGAGCTTTAAATGCTTGACACATGTATATTTTGTGCGGTTGATGAGAGTACTGGCATTTTGCCGTATTTGTAGTAGAGTGATATGCCTTGAAGCGGGACCAGTCTTG
This sequence comes from Dioctria linearis, assembly GCA_963930735.1. NCBI lineage: Eukaryota > Metazoa > Arthropoda > Insecta > Diptera > Asilidae > Dioctria > Dioctria linearis. The sequence continues at coordinate 173,160,595 of OZ005741.1, read as the reverse complement.
GTTTTTAGGCGGCCGCATAATTTTCTGTGGCATTACTTCTTTCTTGTTAGAATCCTTCAGTGATTCCAATGATTGAAATCTATTTTCAAAGAAGCGAAATAGAACGTCATACGTTGGAAGCTCTCGTGGCTTTTCTAGACCTTGCTCATACAGTTTGTGACTTTCGAGGCCTAATTTCTGAATTACTAGATGAGCTATCAGTGGAGCCCACTTGGTAGTATCTATACCAAGATTGGATATTGCGTGTAAGCATTCTTTTGTTGTATCGTGAAGCTTGCGAATACCAATAGCCGTCGCGTGGTCTAGCTTCGGTTGGGCTAGTAGTACCTGTACTTGAACTGAGAAGAGCTTCCTTTTATTATTGTATCTATCATTGAGCGACTGCCATGCAGTCTTGTAATTGGCATCTGAAATTGTGAGGTCTTGTAATGGACTGGCGGGTTCTCTCTACATACGAGTTTTTATGTACTGCATCTTCTCAGCCTCTCCCAGCCTGTTGTTGTTGTGGATCAGCCTGATGAATATATCATAAAATGATGTCCAGCTTTGATAGTCTCCAGCGAACATAGGTATTGCTAATCTAGGTAGCTTGATGTCATTCTCGATTCTTTGGAAAGTACCTATTTTTTCTTGCTATTTTATCCCAGTAAGCTTTAATGGTGTTTAGCTATGTTGGTAATAGAAATTGGAGTGCATGTTATCTGCTTCTCCCTTGATAGATTCCACTAATTTTTTAAACTAATGGATTGTTTCTTGCTGAACACGGAAAAGTCTCATGTGATCATCCATTTTGTTTGTATCATTTTCAACCATGGATTTTTCCTCTTCCAATACTTCTACCAGTTTATTCAGCAATAATTCCGAAATGGCGTCGTAATGTTTTCTGATTCTTTGAAGAATTGCTTCTCGAAATACTGATGCTTGGGATTTGTACGTTTTAATTCCCTTATTTCCATATCTCTTTTTAAAAACTCAGCCCACAAACCTTCAAGTCGGTCAAGTCTTGCCTGTAGGTATATTTTTGTTTTGCGCTCATCAGAGTCTTTTTTCAAAATTAATTTTAATTTTAAGAATGTCGCCTACGCATTCCGTTTGCAATAGTGCCGCTTCATCCATGCTGAAGTTGGATCTTCTTTTAAGATTCTTTCTGGCTTGTTAGTGTCTTCTTTCTAATGGAAATTGTCCCACGCAGTGAGTGGTAGCTAAAGATAAGACCAGCTAGTAGACTTCCTTCCTTCTAATTGAAATCGTCTAGCGCCGTGAAGGGTAGCTGAAGCTAAGACCAGCTAGTAGACTTCCTTCCTTCTGATAGAAATCGTCCAGCGCCGTTAACGGTAGCTGAAGCTAAGACCAGCTAGTAGACTTCCTTCCTTCTGATAGAAATCGTTCAGCGCCGTGAACAGTAGTTGAAGCTAAGACCAGCTAGTAGACTTCCTTCTAATAGGATATGCTGTAAAAAGTCTCGAAGGACCAATGTTCGCTAAGGGAATCGAAAGGTTAATTAACGGTTACCACTTGTGGGGGCGTAGCAAAGTTCTAAAGAGTAATTACCGTTTTGCGTGTAATTAAAAAACTCTACTTTATTACAAAACATCGATCAATTTATACACATTAATTGCTTACGCCTAAATATTATATTTTTCCATTTCATTTTAAGCAAGGGTGAACGACTTTGCTTTACTTGCATTTATTGTTGTACAGTTGAATAACATTGCGCTAGTTGCTGTATTTGCGCGAGATGCATTTTATTTTTTTGTGGAATGCAGCAATGGTATTCAGAATTCATGATTGGTATGTTGTGGGGTTATTGTATGCTATGATCGTCTGATCAGTAGAAGATCTGTGTAGCGATGTTTGTCCATATTCATCTTGGGCAAGGATATCTGCTCCGGATTATAATAGCAGTCTTACAATATCCAAATTACCCTTCAGTGAGGTTTTATGCAATGGAGTAGCACCACGAGCAGTTTTAGCAATTACATCAGCACTTCTATCTTTACTAGATGACAAATTTGTAGATTACCACTTCTAACTGCATACTGAAGAGCTGTGTATCCTGAATTATCTCGATGATTAACTTGACCTTTCACCTTGCTCGGCGTATCAGATATTATCCACAATTGCTGAATATATCCAAAAATATGTTAAGGTAAATTATTTAGATGTTAAAACATTATTGAAATTCACCTGAATATATCCAATTTCGAGCACGATGCCACAAGGAAATTGGCGATTTTGTACACTATACAATTTTTCTACGTCTATTCACGAGCGTGACTTTTTATGGCAAGCACAAGACAGATGTCTACCCTCTTCTTTTTTTTCATAGATCTTCAGCGAGTCTTTCTTCGCCGTTCATGTCGCTATGGGCCGGCCGTACGCGTGCAATTCGTCTCAGTGTAGCATATTGCTACATGCAGTATGCTACGACCATAACAGGGCAGGGTGGTCTAGACCCATTGTGGTCCAGACAACACTGAAAAATTGGTCGACTGAGCTAGTAGGTCTTAAAACATAGGTCTCATCGCTGCGGGCGCCCAAAGTGTGACTCGACCCACGATCCATGAAAGCAGTTCTTATCACTCAAGCCTGATATGCTCGCGAAGTGACGAATCGAGGGCACCTCCCTGAAGTTCCGCTAGTCTTTGATCAGCCCCCGACATCATTATTCGTGTCGGAAGCCAGATGTGCATCGACAATCTGGTAACCTAAAAATCCAGTCAGCCAATACCCCTCTGCCTTCTTTCAACCGAGATGAGCCGAAGGAACCCCGCGGTCAGTAACCTAAACAACTGATCGCAATGGTTCCGCAGCCATGACATCTTACTCTGATCTCCGACCGACGTTTGCTCATGGGTGTGTCTCCAAGGCGTCCGTCACTTGCCAGATTTTCTTCCTTAAATGTGCAAAGGCTCTATGCAACTGGAATTCCTACGGCAATCTATTTGCCATAGGGTACCATGTAGGAGGGGTTCTGACGCATTGTCTGTCGAGGGATTGGGGTATCTTGTCTATTGTCCAAAAGGTATGCTGACCGCTATGCTGGGAGGGTCCGAAGCGGCACATGGGTATCCTGTAGCGTACCAGTTAAGCTGGCTGGATGCCTTATTAGGGCTACCAGGGTTTAAATTTGCAATAGATCTACAACGTCCCAGAAATATGGATATTACGGCCTGACTGGATTCCCACAGGTGGTTTCAGAATAGTATTGGGGGCCTTGGTTTCTTTACACACGTCACAGGCGCCTACGTAGTTTCTGACATCAACTATCATTCGTGGCCAGTACAAGTGTCTCCTTAATCGCTCCAGTGTTTTCCCTATACCTCCGTGAGAAGTCAGTGGCGGTTCATGCGCTCTTGAAATAACGCGGAGACAAGCCCTTGTGGAATCCAAAGCTTCCAAGCTTCTTCTTCCTGAATCGGAGCGCCTGTTCTCGGGGCAGTCCGAATATAAATGAAGCCATCCCTGACGCAAAGATCTGGTAGTTTGCCAGAAGCTGATTTAACCTTATGCCTCAGCTTCTCATATTCCAACAAGTTGAAATATGCAGAACTAAGGTCAACTTCCTGGCTAGGATCTTCAGGTGTTCTTAAGCTGTCACAATGAATCCGTGACAGAGCGTCAGGAACGACATTCAGGCTTCCTTTTCGGTGCTCAATGGTGAAGTCGAAAACTTGAAGCTTCAAACTCCACCGAGCAAGTCTACCGCTGAGGTTGTTTTGAGACATCAGACATTTCAAACTCGCATGATCTTGAACGGCATAAGCTCTATGAAGGGCCGGATCTTCTGCAAATTTAATAAAGGTGCTAAGCATTCCTGCTCTGTGACGGTGTAATTGCGCTGTGCTGAGTTCAACTTTTTCGAGACGTAGGCTATTGGCTTCTCGCCATCTAGTTGTAGAAGCACTAGACCAATACCTTGTTGGCTCGCATCACACTGCATTACGAACGGTTTGGTGAAATCTTGGCTCACTAACGATGGAGCAGAGGTAAGTTTTTACTTCAACGACTCTAGAGACGTCTGGGCTTCGGGTGTTCAGTGGAGCTGACTAGGATTCTTCAGAGTGTCTGTGATGGAGGGAGTTAAGTCAGCATAGTTCGGAATGAATCGTCGGTACCATCCCGCCATACCTAATAGGCGTCGGGCTTGCCGAACAGTTTTAGGTGCCGGATAGTCAACTATGGCTGAGATCTTATCTGGGTCAGCTCTGATTCCTCCCTTCCTGACAGAAAGCTGTCATGGTTTTACGTGAGCACCTACCATTATGGCTTAATCTCACGGCACTCTTAATGCACGGATATGAAGACAAGCGACAATCAACGCCCTTGAGGGGCAGAATATAATTTATATTCTGTCTCAACAAGTACCAGTTTATGTCAGTGCATGCTTGACATCGGACTTACTGGTCGAAGCGAGACCTACCTAAAATCTCTTTCGATCTGTGGGTCACGGCACCCGGTTGATTTAGTGCAAATCCACGCCGAGAGCTAATCCTCTAAGCATACATTACTAAGCGACCATTCCTCAAATTCACGGACGCAGTATTCAATTTTATCAAAAGAACAAACTACTCTGTTTAGAGAAGGATGTTCGCCTAAGTCATGCAGACTCACAACCACTACGATGCTCCCACAAGGGGGCTTCCCATGTTGAGGCGAATATTGCTCAAAGAGGGCTCCTCAATCCCGTAGTACCAAGTTAGCAATGTCGGCTACCCAATTGGTATGGCTTCGTATCACATGATCATACGACCATGGTACGCCCAGTGAATCTTACATGCAGACTCTTAAACATTACTGCTACCTCCGTTCGGGCTTAATCATATTAGCGCTTAAAAAGTGATAGTAGTGGACCACGAGGAGGTTATGATCCGCCCTTTAGGCTAGGAGAGGCTTGAGACTAACGCCAGTAGTCTTATAGCATACCAAGGTACAAATACCAACCTGCATACTAGGTCATATACGCGCTAGGCTTCACTAGGTACTCGCACAATCATCAGAAATTAGAAAGCTATGTCCTCAGCACAACGAAGCACGGTGGACATATATGGCTTTTCACATCCAGTTATCCCCCCTTGGCAGCTCTGCACTTCACTTGCCCTTTGCACCACCCCTCCCTTCCCGACAATAAAAACCAAGTATTTGGTCTCCCTAATGCAAACCTTACTCTTCTTAACGTTGATAGTGAGGGCAGCTTTCCTCAAACAAACCGCTACACGGGCTAGCAGAGTGAGACGAGAGTCAAAGTCTGATGACAGAATCAATAAATCGTCCAAATAGACGAGGACATTCTCACGAAGATCGAAAAGAATGACCTTATCCATGAGGTGGCACGTAGTTTGTGTAGCATTGCAAAGGCCGAATGGCATCACGGTGTACTGATACAGAGGATGACCAGGTACTGTAAATGCGGTCTTCTCTCTGGACTCAATGTCTAGTGGGATCTGCCAGAAAGCATCTTTGAAGTCCAGGCTTGTGATGTAGTTTGCCGTAGGAAGTCGACTCAGAAGCCCATCAATCTGCGGTAGCCGATAGGCGTCCTTCTTAGTAACAGAGTTGACTTTCCTGGCGTCAAAACAAAGCCGGACCTTTCCAGGCTTCCTCACTAGTACAACTGGAAAGCTCCAAGGACTCTGGCTCTCCTCTATCACACCCAGTGATAGCTATCATCGTAATTCACCATCCATCAAATTCTGTTCTGCCGGTGATATCGGATAAAAACTTTGTTTTAACGGAGTTGCGTCATTCGCCTTGATCCTGTGAGTGACCACAGATGTTTTTCCAAAGCCCAACGAGGCGAGGCGAAGGAAGGAAAAATCTGTTTACTAGCTGTTGTTGAGCTATAGCAGGAAGAACATGACAGTCGGTTTCAGGGGTAGTTATTAGACTTGGTGTCACTTCTTCAACTATACCCAGGACAGCTGGAGCCAACACAAATCGAACCCAGAAGTCTATTCCTAGATATAGTGCCTGTGTGAGCCAGAAACCACGTAAAGACGCACGTTTTGGGTCTTACCACGGAAAGTGATGTCCAAGTCCGCATGACCATAAACAGTCGTCATGGCACCGTTAGCTACTTGTACCTGTTGTAAGGAAAGTAATTATTCCACAAATTCATGACCTAGTCTTGGCAAAAGTAAATGTAATTAAATTGCAAGCCTGGCATATTTAGTGTCATTCACATTTATTTGCATTGCAGTTGAATTAATGGGGAACAACCTTATCTTCGCGAATTGTGACCCATATAAACAAAAGTTATTAATTAATTGCGAAAATTATCGCGGAAATCGAATAATGGGCAAAATTAATGATTGCGAAAAACCGAAACAGTGACCCTCAATGCGAGTTTTGATAATGGGGCAAGATAAGCAGTACGGTTTGGAGTAAAAGCGAAGTAGTAGTTAAAAAAGTAAGTTACGGACGGGTCGTGAATTTGTGTGGAAGTTCGGTGTGTTGTAAAAAGTTTAAAAGAATTATTAAAAAAGAATATGGAGTAGTGCAAGTTTAAAAATGGTGTTACTGAACTATTATAATGTAATTATAGTGCTAAATATCTAAGAAGAATAATTATATATAATAATAAGTATATACATTCATACTTATACAACAAAGAGGTGTTACTGAACTATTATAATATATTTATAGTGCTAAATATCTAAGAAGAACATTATAATTTACTTATAAAATCAGTAAATAAAAGTGTTAACCTCTTGTGCGTGTTATAACTTACGAAAAATCCCTAACATATTGGCGCAGCCGGTATATACATGCAAGAAGAGGTACCAACATTCCAAACCCCAGAAGGAAGAAGATTTGTTGCAAGAATCAGTGCACTATCCTTTGAAGACTGCACCGACCTAGAAGACGACCACGTTTTTCTACTTGAGGTAAAAAGACACCTTTCTCGCACCAGCAGCAATGGAAATATCCACGGAAGGTAGAAACAACACGATCCAGTAGTACTGGGAAACTTCATCCCTCCTCTGAAAAAAAATTTATAAGGAACATGCAAGCAGCACCATCAGGTAGTACAGAGGAACTTCATGCTTTTTCTGGAATTCTTCATCAATCAACAGATATTGTAAATTCGCCTAGTAAGTCATTTTTTTCTGAAAAACTAAAATTAGATTGTAATAATAAGCAAGCACTAATTAACAATAGAAATACTAGCAATAAGAAAAAATCTGAGGAAATGGCTCTAGATTACAATAAGGTTAATCAGTTAATAAATTTAAATATACGCATGTTCACAGGGGAAATATGTAGCGACACATATAATGAGGTAGAAATATTTATAAAGTGTTGCGAAAAAGTTTATGAATGTTTAACGGGTGATCCGGAAACTGAACTGTCTTTAAATTCGTCCCTACAAAACTAACGGGTAGAGCATTTTCTGTTCTATGTGGGGAAACATTTAGGACGTTTGACGACCTCAAAAATCTTCTATTTGAAAAATTTACGGAGAATAAGCCCTATCGACTTCTCGTAGATGAATTGAGATTAGTGCATCAAATTTCAAGTGAAACAGTGAGCTCGTATGGTTCAAGACTGTACCAAAGCTATCAAAGGTGAAACAACAGGCCAAAAAGGTTCCCGAAAACTGCGAGGCGCTTTTGTGTGATCTTGAGGAAATCGCAGTTACTTTTTACGTGAAAACGAAGCCTCACTCAAAGAAATTTTAGATAAAGCCGGAAAAATTGAGGCACGGGAAAAACAACTCTGTATACAAAAATATCATCCCATTTTATCAAATTTGATCCAACAATATAGCCTTGTCACACTAAAATTGAATGATAGCACACCTTCCAATATTTGATACGAAAATTTTTCTAACTTCCAACCAAATATCAACAGCTTTTTATCACTAAATAATCCATCTAATCAAGTTATCACTTCATCGGAAATAAAAGCCGAATCCACTAACAACAGCTTCAATACAATCCCTTTCAGAAATAACAGCTCTAATGAAGTTTCTTTCAGGAATTACAAAAATGAGCGGAACAATGGAATAAAATGTAACTTTTGCAATCGACTTGGCCATTCCTTCTCTCAGTGTCGTATAAGACAGAATTCACCATTTTGCATTAATTGCCAAGTTTACGGTCACACCGCCCAGAATTGCACACCCATAGCCAATCTTTCACAAGGTCATTCAACTTCGGTTCAGATTCACGCATTTAATAAAAGTAACACACAATTCAAACCATGGAAAAAATGCGATTTTTGTAAACGTTCATCACATAATTTACAAGAATGTCACGCTAAACAGGAATGGGAGCACAAAAAATCCAACCGTAACATTAAATCGGAAAACTAAGCTTGGGCCCCCGAAGAAACCACGGGCAAAGCCCAGGAAGCGAAATTCAACGGTGTCCGTCTCCAGTTAGTCCAAAACCTTTTATAAAAGTTCCCATTGATATAGTGAATAAGCCCGAAGTTGAACTGCTTATCGACACGGGTGCAGATATAAGTTTAATCAAAGAGTCGGTAATTAAACCAACCACAAAAATTGTTCACACAAATCTCGGAATAAATTGTGCTTTTGGGAAAGATAAAACCTTGGGCAAGTGCGAAAGTATAATTAAAACGCCATTGACTAAACCCTGTGAATTATATGTCATTAAAGATAACCCAAATATACCAGGGGATGGCATTTTAGACAGTAATTTTCTTTCAAAGTCTAAATAAACTCCTAAGATTTCTCCGATCGCATGTTAACACAACGGAGTTTATACTACCTTTAAAAAAAACTAACTGCACGAATCCACTACCAACAAACTTCAAAAATTCAGTCCGATCTCAGACTCTTTTAAAAACCACAACTGAGGTATCGTCAAGGGTAAAATCGGTTAAACATAACATAGTAAATATAATTGATAAATCCAAAACTTTCACGAGGAAATCTGGTGTAGATCAACATAACACCATCCTATATAGCTCCAATAGTATTTCTAAAGGTAGAAATGTAATTAAAAAGACGAAAAAAGTCGAACATAAAAATAAAAAATTAGACAACCTGTTCTCAAAACCGCCTAATGGTGAAATATATCCGGCATTGGAGTGTAGAACGGCGGTGAATAAACAAAATACGGTGCCCAGTTTTAATATTGGAAAGGAATGTGAAGAGGTTCAGAGAGAAATTCGTATTCCAGCACGCGCAGAGAAATTGGTTCAAGTGCCTTCTGAAGCAGTTGAAGATATGCTCTGCTTGTCCCAGGAAATTAAACCTGGCATTTTTCGTCCAAACTGTTTAATTCGCCCCGTGAGGAATAAAGTTCTGATCAGTATCTTAAATGCAACAGAAATTGATCATGAACTTGAATCAATTAATTTAAATTTAGTACCGTTAACACAATTCGAAATTAAAGAAGCCCGGAATATACTCGATGACAGGTTTACAAATAAATACTATAGCAACACAAAAATGAGTAGTATAAATTTATTTAATATATCAAACAAATCGAATGAGACAAAAAGCTTTTTAGAAAATGAAGTTTCACATGATGATTTGAACACAGAAGAGAAAATGCGTTACTTTCTATTTGTAAGGAGTACTCTGATTTTTGTTATCTACTAGGTAATAAATTGACCCACACTAACGCTATTAAGTACACTATTCCCATTAAAACAGATCAGCCTCCAATAAATCAAAAGATGTATCGACTACCGGAAAAACAGAAGTTAATTATACAGGAGCAAGTTGAGGAAATGATAGAAAATCATATCATCGAACCTAGTAAAAGTCCGTGGAGCTCGCCACTACTTGTCGTTCCAAAAAAGGACGGACCTCAAGGAGAAAAAAGGTGGCGAGTGGTGGTGAATTTCCGAAAACCAAATGCAATCAGTAGAGGTGATGCTTTCTTGCTACCAAGAATCGAAGACATTCTCGATCAGCTTGGCCATTCGCGTTATTTTACAACACTTGACTTAACTAGAGGTTATCATCAGGTACTAATAACTGAAAAAGACCGACCAAAAACAGCGTTTAGTACAAATTTGGGACATTACCAATTTAACTGAATGCTTTTCGGACTCTCTGCAGCTCCAGCGACTTTCCAAAGACTGATGACTTACATTCTAGCTGGGTTGCAAGGTTTGAAGTGTTTCATGTATTTAGACGATATCGTTATATACGGGCTGAACCTAGAAGATCATAACGAAAAGTTAAGAGCAGTTTTTGACAAGTTGCGCGAATATAATTTAAAGCACCAACCAAATAAATGCCAATTTTTAAGAAAAGAGGTCGTATATCTCGGGCACATATGTACAGAGCTAGAAAATTTTCCAGACTCATCCAAATCAAAGTGTGTCCAAAATTACAATCTTTCCTAGGCCTAGCAAATTACTATAGGAAGTTCATTTGTAATTTTTCAAAAATGGCGGAATCAATACAAAAACTTCTCCAAAAAGGCGTAAAATTCAAATGGACCGAGCAGTGCCAACATTTTTTTATATCTTTAAAACATTGTTTGATAAACCCACCACTTTTGAGATACCCAGATTTTTCTATACCTTTTATACTTACCACGGACGCTAGTGCAGAGGCACTGGGGGCCGTCTTATCCCAAGGGGATATAGGTCAGGACTAACCAATTGCGTATGCTAATCGTTCACTTAATAAAGCAGAACGAAACTATTCAACTATTGATAGAGAGTTGCTTGCAGTAGTTTGGGCTGCGCGAAATTTCCGTTGTTACTTATATGGACGGAAATTCACTGTATACACGGATCATAAACCTCTTCTGGGAATGTTTAACACAAAAGACCCAACATCTCGGTTAGTTCGCTTTCACCACAAACTTTCAGAATTTAATTAAGACATTAAATACAAGCCTGGAAAGTTCAATAAAAATGCAGACAGACTCAGTCGAATACCACAATCTGAAAACACTAATGAAATATTGTTACATAATGAAAAACAGGGAAGCAATGAACAATTAAGTCAAGACCGCATTGAATAGATTAATGATTCACAGAATACAAAAGTCAATAAGGACCCCCTAGATAAAGGTGAAGGAACGAAAAATCAACTAGTAGTAATTGCTTAGGTACACCACTTTATGGACTCGGGCGGTAAGAATGATCTAGTTAGGTCATCAGCTTGCCATGTTGTTACTGTAATTGCTTATGGATTTGGTTGAGACATCGAAACACAGTGATGAAGTAGGCCTAATTTCCTCTCGAACTGCTAGCAGTAGTAGTTTGGACGAAGAGCAAATAACTAGTAATTCTGAATCTGAAACTGAATCCTTTCCACTCGGACGAGATTCAAAGATTCAAACGCTAACTAACCCAGAAGATATTAAAACTGTTTTACATGATTTTCATAACTCCGCACTCGGAGGTCACAAAGGCGTATACAAAACGTATAAACGCATTAGCAAACAATTCAAATGGAAAAATATGCTAAGAGATATTACGCAGCATGTAAAGAAATGTCTTAAATGCCAAAAAAATAAATCTGGGAAGCAAACGAAAATGCATATGATGATAAGTGATACAGCTCAAAAACCTTTTGAGAATTGTAGGACCTTTACCTACGTCGGAAAATGGGAACAAATATATTCTTACTTTTGTAGACGATTTGACCCGTCTATTCGAGTGTTTTGCGATCCCCGATGCAGAAGCAATAACAGTTGCAAATAATTTCTACAAAAATATAATTCTCCGCTACCAAGTACCTAAAAAGGTTATTACAGATCAATGCTCTAATTTTACTAGTGGCCTCTTTAAGAACGTGTGTAAATTACTAAGGGTTAAAAAGATACAAACAACAGCATATCACCCGCAATCAAATGGAGTTGTAGAGAGGGCACATGGCCCCTTGCTCGACTATTTGCGAAGTTTCGTTGATGACCAACCTGAAAAATGGGACGAGTGGCTCGCAGAAGCTGCATACGTACATATCAACACTGTTCATAATGGAACGAAAATGACACCCATTGAAGCACTATACGGTTTCCGCAACCCACTCCCCACGAATCTAAAACAAGATCCAGAACCGATTTATAATTATGACGACTATGGTAATTACATCAAATGCAAAATGCAAAAGGTTCGCGAAAATCTAATACGAAGTAAGGAGATAACTAAAAAATATTATGACCGTAATACAAATATGATAACAATTCATGTCGGAGATCAAGTTCCTCTGCGAAATGCACAAAAGAAACACAAACTATCACCTATATGGACAGGGCCATACGTAGTCAAAAAAATCGATGATGATATAAATTGCACTATCCAAATCGGTAAAAAATTGCGGCGTGTTCACAATAATCATCTCAACATATTTTAGAATTAGTTAAATATGGTATACGAACGTCGGTATTTTTCTCCATCCAATTAGTTTTTTTTTAATCCAGGCTACTTTCAGGAATAATGCTGTTGGTAATTTTGCTGCTTCTGCCAGGGATATTTTGTTTACACCGGAGATCCAAGAAATAAGAAACGCTGGAATTTTATTCGAGTAACAAGGCAAGTGGACCCTAATCACCCAATTGAGATTTGCAAACGAAGTAGAAGTGGTAGGATTTATTGAGAAATGTAAGAAAATTATAACAGAGATGTGTAAGGTTTTAAGAGCAGAAGGAGACCTAAATAATTCCTGTATTTCCTGGTATGAGCAAATCACGCGAATAGTTAAAAATACTAGAGATAAATTAGATAGCATAGCGATCAGTCGGCTAGGGGCGGGGGGTCCTTGCCACCCACATCCCTTCTATGCTTGTTAAGCTGTGCATAAGTTAGAAAAATGTTTGACCGGACAGATGGACGGACAATTAAAAAAAAAGGACTTGAGTGTGGGACTGCAGACAGAAAGGCCGACAGAAAAATAAAAGATCTATGCAGGCTTCCTTCTCCTTGTGGAACCTGAAAGCCTAGAAAGAAGAAAATTTACTTTATTAAATGCTGCAAAAAAAGGAAGAACAGAAGACACCAGCAAAGCCGAACAAGTACTAATTCACCCTGAGAATTTTCAACGCTGGCAGATGAACGATTGAGAGAGAGTGAGAGAGCTGAGAGGGGGATCTCCGTTGTTGTTGAGACCCCGGCTTTGGGTAATATTGGACCCAATCGCCCCCATCCACCCTGGCTAAGCCTCCAAAGCCGTATCAAAATGCTCAGCCCCATCCGTGTGTTTAGCCGCTAGTACCTTCCAGACGCATCAGCATCACTGCCACCACCCCTCTCCTCGGATAATTACTTACTCATCTTAATGCTCCTTGAAAGTGAAAAGGTATGATAAAAAAAATGTTGACCAGTGACAGAAGCAAGGGAATCCAAGCGGGCCCTCTGGACTAGATATTGTTTTTTGTCTTTTATGTTTTTACAAGTGGAGATTCGGACTGTAAGCGATTTCTTCTTCGCGGATCATCAGACCTTTGGCGTTACAATCAAATGAATTTACTTTTACCATGAATCGGTATACCATATACGGAATACACAAAAAACCTGTAAATGAAATCGACGAAAGAAAATCCACATGTATATAAAAAAAGGAATACTAATAATAAAAAAAAATGTATATCGTTATAAAAGAAAAATTTTAATCCAATTCTTTCGATATATTCTAGCGTCTTCTTCGTTCACCTGCGTAATTGTAAGAACTGACCTATGCTAGGCTTAACCTAGTCCCTATCCTACACCCTTAATCGGCCGAACCTAACTTACTTAAATACTACTTACTTGAACTCTTATAAAAAAAATAACATGAGTGGGATCACCTCATCGCCATCTACTCCTTTGCTCGCCAAGCGCCTCTGTTGATCCGGGTCGATCTTTTGTCTCCCTTTTCAGGTAAATCACCGTTGATGCATAACTCATTGATACGTAGGTACAGATTCTTCAAATATTTGAGATATAATTTAATCCAAATATAGTTCGTGAGTAAGAAAATGTTTAACTGATTTTCCTTTTTGGGTAAAGCACTAATGATGCATAAACGGACTGATCCGCAGATGAGAACTCCTGGCTGATATGCAGGTAAGAACTCTTCAAACAATCTAAATGTAATTTACGCACACGAAAATGTTTAACAAAATTTCCTTTTAAGGGTACATCATTGTGGACGTATAAAGTTCACTGGCACGCAGGTAAGAATTCTTCACATAATCTAACTATAACTTAATCCAAAGATAATTTGTGCGCACGAAAATGTTTAACTAATTTTCCTTTTTAGGTAAATCACTAGTAATGCATACCCTGACTGATACACAGGTAAGAATTCTTAAAATAATGAAAATATAATTCACGCACGCGAAAATGTCTAATAAAATTTCCTTTTCAGGTACATCACTGTGGACGTATCAAATTCACTGGCACGCAGGTAAGTAATCACAGAATTCCTTCGCTAAATGTAAATTCCAAACTAAAAAATTTCCTTTCCAGAAACATTAAAAAAAGTTCTGAATTATTCTAGAAGATTATCACTACGCACAGGTAAATTAAACACAGAATGCTTTTTCTTCGTTGAATTAAATTTCCAACTGCTATAATTTCCTTTCAGAAACACTAAGAAAAGTTCTGAATTATTCTAGAAGATTATCACTACGCACAGGTAATTTAAACACAGAATGCTTTTTCGTCGATAAATTAAATTTCCAACTGATATAATTTCCTATCAGAAACATGAAGAAAAGTTCTGAATTACTCCAGAATATTACCACTACGCGCAGGTAAATTATCACAGAATTATTTCCTTTAATAAATGTACATCTAAATTTCCTTTCAGAAACATGAAGAAAAGTTCTGAATTATTCCAGAAAATTATCACTACGCACAGGTAAATTAAACACGGAATGCTTTTTCTTCGAAAAATTAAATTTCCAACTGATATAATTTCCTTTCAGAAACCTGAAGAAAAGTTCTGAATTATTTCAGAAAATTATCACTACGCGCAGGTAAATTATCACAGAATTACTTCCTTCAATAAATGTACATCACAAGCTGATATAGTTTCCTTTCAGAAACATGAAGAAAAGTTCTGAATTATTCCAGAAAATTATCACTACGCACAGGTAAATTAAACACAGAATGCTTCTTCTTCGATAAATTAAATTTCCAACTGATATAATTTCCTTTCAGAAACATGAAGAAAAGTTCTGAATTATTCCCAAGAATTATCACTACGCACAGGTAATTTAAACACAGAATGCTTTTTCGTCGATAAATTAAATTTCCAACTGATATAATTTCCTTTCAGAAACATGAAGAAAAGTTCTGAATTACTCCAGAATATTACCACTACGCGCAGGTAAATTATCACAGAATTATTTCCTTTAATAAATGTACATCTAAATTTCCTTTCAGAAACATGAAGAAAAGTTCTGAATTATTCCATAAAATTATCACTACGCACAGGTAAATTAAACACAGAATGCTTTTTCTTCGATTAATTAAATTTCCAACTGATATAATTTCTTTTCAGAAACATGAAGAAAAGTTCTGAATTATTCCAGAAAATTATCACTACGCACAGGTAAATTAAACACAGAATTTTTTTCTTCGATAAATTTAAAATTATAACTGATATAATTTCCTTTCAGAAACATGAAGAAAAGTTCTGAATTATTCCAGAAAATTATCACTACGCACAGGTAAATTAAACAGTATTCTTTTTCTTCGATAAATTTAAATTTCAGGTATATTATTGCGGTATTTTACGCGACTCAATAAACACCAATTCCGTTCCGCTCTCTTCAGTACTCATAAAACCAAAAGAAAAAAATGTGTGCGCGACCGGTTTCATAAAATAAGAACTCTTTTGACTCCCGACTTTATTCTGCCATGCCTAGAACAAGACTCCCTCTCAGCAAGCAGTCCGCCTACAATGTTATCATTTTTGAATGTTTTTGCTTCTTTACTCTTTTTTTTCTCTTCATATTGTTTTAGGTCTGTACTTATATGCGGCTGTATATGGATATATTTTCTTTTGCTTTTCTTTGCAGGACTACTGTACTATGGAGAAGTAGCATAGGGCTACTTCTCGAAAATATATACATCTTATTTTGTTTTTCCAGGAATTTTGTATTATGGAGAAGTAGCATAGGGCTACTTCTTGAAAATATATAAATTTTATCTTTTTTCAGGAATTTTGTACTATAGAGAAGTAGCATAGGGCTACTTCTCGAAAATATATAAATTTTATTTTGTTTTTCCGGGAATTTTGTACTGTGGAGAAGTAGCATAGTGCTACTTCTCGAAAATATGTATATTTTATCTCTTATTCTAGGTACCTCCGGGATATCATGGGGGTTTCTCTACAGAAGTAGAGATGCCAAACAACAACAAAAAGAAACAAGTAGCGTAAGGGGGGGGGGGGGGGGTATATACGCTACAGCGTGGGGACGACCCACCGAGAATAGAGTATCATGCCGGGCACAACGGGGAAGGGAGAGAAAAGAGGGAAAGGAGAAGAAAGAGAAGAAAAACAAAAAAATGGGGTTTGCTCGGGAGGTGAACTATGAATGATATCTGTGCAGCCACGCCCAATGTGGAGACGACCCACAAGAGTCTCAAGCCGGGCATACACTAGACCCTGTGTTGTTGAGATCTAAGATCCCAATTCGTCTTGAACGAGGGAGGTCTGATCTACCGATAGACCTCGTCTACCAACTCGTCTCGCCCGATGAACTGACCAGGAAGAGGTGCAGCGACACCCCGGAAATCCCCCAATTACAAGAGAAGAAATTGCTTCGTAACAGATAGAATTCATCTATCAACTCACTCAGGATGACGGATATCCCGCGGGATGCAGCAAGCGGGTTCATGCTCTAAGGAAATTGAAGAAAGGACAGGAAAGTAAAATCATTCAGATGAAAGCTAACCCAGAAGTGGTTAGTAATAAATGCTGAGACCATCTAAACTTGATAGTTTAGAGATAATACACTATAAAAACTACACTCCACTGAGGCTTCAGCCACACCAACGACCTCTCGGAGACCTTTTAGTTGGAAGAAAATTGAAGAAAGACAGGAGAATGGAATCCTTCCAGTGAAGGCTAACCAAGAAGGGGTTATTAACAAAATGAAAGAGGTTTATCACCCACAACTCAGGAAGTTGTAATAGGGTTTGCGATAACCTGTAGTTCACAAGTGAAGCTTGCCGGATGCCTTCTTAGGGCTACCGAGATCTACACGGGTTTGATCAAGACTTTATATCCTGAGAAGAGAGGAAAAAAAAATTTCCAAAGAAGGGAACTCACTAAAGGCATCTTGAAAGATTGCGAAAACGGATGGAATGACTGCGTGCCTGATAAAGAAAATAAACCTTAGCCTATAATAGCCATTCACAAGATAAAACCGATCTAGTCCGACTGACAATCCGGCTAGGAAAATGGCTTTTATGTTAGTACCGATAACATTCGAACCTAACAAACGCGACAGTGATATTGGCAGTGAAAGAACTGATACTAGAAACTAAAATTTGACGCTATCTGCGATAGGTCGTTATTATGTTAACAACAGAAACAAGATAAATAAGTATAACAAGCAATCCAACTATACGTCAACGATACTCAAAAGCAATAATACAAGAACACAGGTATCGGCATGACGGAACAACGCTACGACACGACGATCTACACAGAATTCGTTATACAAGCAAAGAAAAATTAAAAATATTCAGCCATTGCTGAACATATAAAAACAAAATTCTCTCTTTCTATATCTCCCCTCTCCGTCGTCCACCACTCTCGACGGTGTCGTCGCTCTGAACCAGCCCAATCGCAAAACCCTCGGTCAATCTATATTTATATAATAAGAGAAAAAAAACATTATCAAGCGTTAATCGATGTTTGTTGGCAAATGGTCATGAACTTGGTGGCTGTCCGAACATAAACACGTAACAAGCCGAAGCAAAACTTCTAATAGGGGTATGCTGAACGGCGCACAATAAGCTTGTACTCCCACCAAGCAAATGAGCATTTATCTAAATAGGAAGGGGATTACTGCAATGTCGAAAAACGGAACTTCGAGTTGCCGTCTTACAATGCATGATCGCGACAAGCACTCCCTTAACCAAGTATAAAATTGGGAGGGATGAACATCGTTTATCAACTTGGCAAGACACTGAAGTCAACAAATCAAGGAAAAGTGAGCGGTCGGTGATCAAGTGGCTGCTGGTACTCGAGTAAGAAGCCGTAGCGGTGATTTATATAAGGAGATAAATCTGAGCGGGACAACCCAACTAAAACTAAATATCTGAACGGGACAACCCAACTAAAACTAAATATCTGAACGGGACAACCCAACTAAAACTAAATATCTGTGCGGGACAACCCAACTAAAACTAAATATCTGCACGGGACAACCCAACTAAAACTAAATATCTGTACGGGACAACCCAACTAAACTAAAAAAAAGAGAAAACGGGCTTTTTCTCGGAACCAGCAGAAGTGAACGGAACGCACTCAAACAGTATGCATCGCATACAACGTTCATAACCACTACTCGACTTAGCCTCCCATCACTAGAAGTTAGGGAAGGTTAATGGGGAATGAATTTGAGATGAACGGCGAATGTGAGTTGTCCGTAACTCAGTGGCTGCCAGCACTCAGGAGAGAAGCAGTAGCTGATTGTATATATTAGTATCATCAAAATAATTAATAGGCAGAAAAAAAACATGAATGCTTACACATGCCAAAGGTGACAATGCAAACCTCAAAGCAGCTTTTTAAAAAAAAAAACTAAAACTAATATGGCTGACAGCCCGAAACAACCTGGAAATTTAATAATATACTGGCTTCTCCCTGGAACCAGCAGATGTAAGCGGAATTAATTTCAAAAACGTACGCATAGCATACAACGCTGACTGACCACTGCAAACTGAACAACTCACACTTCCAACAAGGAGCATCAAGAGGGATTACAGAATATAATAATAAGGGAAAAAGGGTTTGAACAAAAACAAGGAACTGGTGCTAGGTTGTACCCTGGAACCGGTTAGCTGACACCAATGCCCAGACAAGGACAGAATCTAAAGAAGAACATCGTTCAACAACTTGCCAGGTTTGTCAGCTCGTCATGCAGGTATAACTGTCAAGTGGTCGTCATCTCGGCGTCCACGAGCCGAAGCTTGGCTTCAAAGGTGGTACGCCTCGCGCACAAGACTCGCTTGTTGCCGAGGAGGTGAGCACTTAAACAAAAAGGAAACTGTTAAATTTAGGGTAGAAATTAACTTAGACTTGACGGACGGAAATTCACCATCGCACATACAGCCAGGACCATGGTCGAGTGACCCAGCCGCGATACAAAGGTCGAGCCTTACGAGAGCCAAGAAGGAGCTATCATGAAAGTAACGCACTTTACAGAAGCAAGACGAGCTCTGCGTAGATCCAGCGCCCTGCTTCCCGCCAGGCAACCAACGACCGGTCACACACTGTTGCAAACAAAAGATAGCATAAGTTTCATCGACAAACCAGTTTTAAGTAAACCGAAATCGCTTGAGTCAGTTTAAAACACTGAGGCCTTCCATTACAGGAAAAAAAGATCTGATAATGGTAACAAAAATTAAGAAATGATTCATAAAAAAAATAGTAATTGCTCTTTAGACAAGAGAAGCTAGACTAAAGGCCGAAAAAAAACCTATTTGGGCGCCATTTGTAACACAAATGGGCGACCAGAAAAAAATAAAAAAAATTAATTTGAACTTGTGCTTACTCTTTAGTCAAGAGAGGCTTGACTAAGTGCGAAGAAAAGAAAGAAAACCGAAGTTTGGGCGCCATTTGTAACACAAATGGGCGACCAAAAAAATCAAAAATTAAGATTTTACAGCGAAACCTGAATTCAAAGTTTGTATAGGAATGAGTAATATTGATAGCACTTTAGTCAAGAGAAGCTTGACTAAAGGCCAGAAAAAATCCAATTTGGGCGCCATTTGTAACACAAATGGGCGATCAGAAATACTACAAATAAAAAATAAGATCTTAAAGCAAAAAAAAAAACCGGTTGGGCGCCATTTGTAACGACAAATTGGCGAACAGAAAAATCAAAAATCAAAACTTGAAATTGTACATACACTTTAGTCAAGAGAGGCTTGACTAAAGGCCGGAAAGAAAACCAAAATTTGGGCGCCATTTGTAACACAAATGGGCGACCATAAATAACTTCAAAATAGTCATTGCTCTTTAGTCGCCGAAAAAAACCGTGCTTGGGCGCCATTTGTAACGACAAATGGGCGACCAGAAATATCGTTGAAATAGTAATTGCACTTTAATCAAGAGAAGCTTGACTAAAGGCCGAAAAAAAAACCAACTTGGGCGCCATTTGTAACACAAATGGGCGACCAGAAAAAATCGAAAAATTTAATTTGAACTTGTGCTTACTCTTTAGTCAAGAGAGGCTTGACTAAAAGCCGGAAAAGAAGCCAATGTTTAGGCGCCATTTGTAACACAAATGGGCGACCAGGAAAAAAATCAACAATTAAAACTTGAAAATGCACTAACACTTTAGTCAAGAGAGGCTGGACTAAGTGCGAAGGAAAGAAAGAAAACCGAAGATTGGACGCCATTTGTAACAGAAATGGACGACCAGAAAAATCAAAAATTAAGATTTTACAGCGAAACCTGAATTCAAAATTTGTATAGGAATGACTAATATTGATTGCACTTTAGTCAAGAGAAGCTTGACTAAAGGCCAGAAAAAAAAACAAATTGGCCGCCATTTGTAACAACAAATGGGCGACCAGAAATATCGTTGAAATAGTAGTTGCACTTTAGTCAAGAGAAGCTTGACTAAAGGCTGAAAGAAAAATCTAAGTTTGGGCGCCATTTGTAACACAAATGGGAGACCAGAAATACTACAAATAAAAAAAAAAGATCTTAAACCAAAAAAAAATTCGTTTGGGCGCCATTTGTAACGAAGAGCTTGTCAGGCGACAGATCTACCTGCATCCACTTCTACCTGGATGTGGATACATACCGCATCCGACACCTCCTTGCTACAAAAATCATATCCAGGATATGCGTGGGTGGCTGCACAGCAATTACCGCCAGCGATCAGTCGGCTAGGGGGGATTCCTGGCCACCCAGATCCCTTCTCTGCTTGTTAAGCTGTGCATAAAGAAGAAAAATGTTTGATCGGACAGACGGACGGACAATTAAAAAAAAAAGGACTTGAGTGTGGGACTGCAGACAGACAGACCGACAGAAAAAAAACGATTTATGCAGGCTTCCTTCTCCTTGTGGAACCTGAAAGCCTAGAAAAAAGAAAATTTACTTTATTACATGCTGCAAAAAAAGGAAGAATAGAAGACCTCAGCAACGCCGAACAAGTACTAATTCACCCGGAGAATTTTCAACGCTGGCAGATAAACGATTGAGATGCTCAGCCCCATCCGTGTGTTTATCCGCTAGTACCTTCCAGACGCATCAGCATCACTGCCACCACCCCTCTCCTCGGATAATTACTTACTCATCATAATGCTCCTCGAAAGTGCGAAGGTATGATAAAAAACAATTTTGACCAGTGACAGAAGCAAGGGAACCCAAGAGGGCCCTCTGGACTAGATTTTGTTTTTTGTCTTATCTGTTTTTACAAGTGGAGATTCGGACTGCAAGCGATTCCTTCTTCGCGGGTCATCAGATCTTTGGCGTTACAATCAAATGAATTTACTTTTACCATGAATCGGTATACCATATACGGAATACACAAAAAACCTGTAAATGAAATCGACGAAAGAAAATCCACATGTATATAAAAAAAGGAATACTAATAATAAAAAAAAATAAATGTATATCGTTATAAAAGAAAATTTTTAATCCAATTCTTTCGATTTATTCTAGCGTCTTCTTCGTTCTTTCTTCGTTAACCTGTGTAATTTGAAGATCTAACCTATGCTTGGCTTAACCTAGTCCCTATTCTACACTCTTAATCGGCCGAACCTAACTTACTTAAATACTACATACTTGAACTCTTATAAAAACAAGTGAAAAAGCTAGAATTGGTCTAAGACCAATTCTTATGATACCCTAGATAAATGCACTTATGAAATTTCGTATGGTCACCCATTTGAGCAATTTTGATTTTTTGCATTGGTTTCTCACTTATATTTCTGGAACGGCTCGTCGTAGAGAAAAAATGATTATAACCAATTTTATAGGATTTCTTATTCTGAAGAAGCTTTTAGTACAATAAAAATGTCTAGGACTGATCGTTTTCAAAGTATATGTAAAAAACCAAAATGATTATATGGCAACACCAAGAAGGGGCTGCCCGATTGAGCCCATTTTTAAAATTTTATTTGCTATTAGTATGAAAACACAGTGTACCAAATTTCAGCTTTCTATGTCGACGTGTTCTCAAGTAGTGTCCAAATATATCCTAGAAAACGAAATTTTTGTATGGCAACCCCACGAAGGAGTTGCCCGATTTGTCTCATTTTCGAACTTAATTTTACTTTTTTTTTGATGTCCGTCTACAAAATTTCAGCTTTCTAGGTGAACGCGTTCTCGAGTTATCGTGCGCACAGACCGACAGACAGACAGACAGACGGCCGGACGGACATGCAAAAATCAAAATAACTTTTAATATTATGCGTGGGTGTCCAATTCATTTTGCTCTACCATCATTATTTCGAGGTGTTACAAACGGAATGACAAACTTAGTATACCCCTATAGATTTCATCTAGGGTATAAAAATAACATGAGTGGGATCACCTCATCGCCATCTACTCCTTTGCTCGCCAAGCGCCTCTGTTGATCCGGGTCGATCTTTTGTCTCCCTTTTCAGGTAACATCACTGTGGACGTATAAAATTCACTGGCACGCAGGTAAGAATTCTTCACATAATCTAAATATAACTTAATCCAAAGATAATTTGTGCGCACGAAAATGTTTAACTAATTTTCCTTTTTAGGTAAATCACTAGTAATGCATACCCTGACTGATACACAGGTAAGAATTCTTAAAATAATGAAAATATAATTCACGCACGCGAAAATGTCTAATAAAATTTCCGTTTCAGGTAACATCACTGTGGACGTATAAAATTCACTGGCACGAAAGTAAGAATTCTTCACAAAATCTAACTATAACTTAATCCCAAGATAATTTCTGCGTACGAAAATGTTTAATTAAATTTCCTTTTCAGGTACATCACTAGTAATGCATACCCTGACTGATGTCTAATAAAATTTCCTTTTCAGGTACATCACTGTGGACGTATCACATTCACTGGCACGCAGGTAAGTAATCACAGAATTCTTTCCTTCGATAAATGTAAATTCCAAATTAATAAAATTTCCTTTCCAGAAACATTAAGAAAAGTTCTGAATTATTCTAGAAGAATATCACTACGCACAGGTAAATTAAACACAGAATGCTTTTTCTTCGGTGAATTAAATTTCCAACTGCTATAATTTCCTTTCAGAAACACTAAGAAAAGTTCTGAATTATTCTAGAAGATTATCACTACGCACAGGTAAATTAAACACAGAATGCTTTTTCTTCGATAAATTAAATTTCCAACTGATTTAATTTCTTTTCAGAAACATGAAGAAAAGTTCTGAATTATTCCAGAAAATTATCACTACGCACAGGTAAATTAAACACAGAATGCTTTTTCTTCGATAAATTAAATTTCCAACTGATATAATTTCTTTTCAGAAACATGAAGAAAAGTTCTGAATTATTCCAGAAAATTATCACTACGCACAAGTAAATTAAACACAGAATGCTTTTTCTTCGATAAATTAAATTTCCAACTGATATAATTTCTTTTCAGAAACATGAAGAAAAGCTCTGAATTATTCCAGAAAATTATCACTACGCACAGGTAAATTAAACACAGAATTCTTTTTCTTCGACAAATTTAAATTTCCAACTGATATAATTTCCTATCAGAAACATGAAGAAAAGTTCTGAATTATTCCAGAAAATTATCACTACGCACAGGTAAATTAAGCACAGAATTCTTTTTCTTCGATAAATTTAAATTTCCAACTAATCTACTTTCAGGTATATTATCGGGATATTTTACGCGACTCAATAAACACCAATTCCGTTCCGCTCTCTTCAGTACTCATAAAACCAAAAGAAAAAAAAATGTGTGCGCGACCGATTTCATAAAAGAAGAACCCTTCTGACTCCCGACTTTATTCTGCCATGCCTAGAACAAGACATCCTCTCAGCCCGCAGCCCGCCTACATTCCCGTCGTAGTTCTTTTCTGCCACCGACAGACGAGCGCTTTTTTTCGTTTCAAGGAATGATTCGTCTCCCGCTCGCAACTACTCGGCAGCACATCTGTCCGTGTGTCGTGTTTTATTTTTCGGCAAAATCGCTGCTACCGAATATTTTGTGCCAAATTTCTTGGAATTTTTACGATCGGACTTGCAATGATTCATGGTATGGTGGTATCGTCCGATGCATTACCGCTAGGCGAATTGCCGTTTTCGTCTCCTGGATGTTGGTGACTAGCGGTAAGTTTTTACATGAAAAATTGTGAATTGTGCGCGTTTTTGCACAATTTAGAATGTTATCATTTTTGAATGTTTTTGCTTCTTTACTCTTTTTTTTCTCTTCACATTGTTTTAGGTCTGAACTTATATGCGGCTGTATATGGATATATTTTCTTCTGCTTTTCTCTGCAGGACTTTTGTACTATGGAGAAGTAGCATAGGGCTACTTCTCGAAAATATATACATCTTATTTTGTTTTTCCAGGAATTTTGTACTATGGAGAAGTAGCATAGGGCTACTTCTCGAAAATATATAAATTTTATCTTTTTACAGGAATTTTGTACTATGGAGAAGTAGCATAGGGCTACTTCTCGAAAATATATAAATTTTATTTTTTTTTCAGGAATTTTGTGCTGTCGAGAAGTAGCATAGGGCTACTTCTCGAAAATATGTAAATTTTATCTTTTATTCTAGGTACCTTGTTATGGTCGTAGCGTATTGCATATAGCAATATGCTACATTGAATATACTGAAGCATGTACGCCGACCTGAAAGTAAACCGCATACTGAACGCACCCGACCGAGAGAAACGCATTTCCTCACGCTCAGGTGCCGTGCCATGTTGACGTGACAGAAAGGAAGAAGAAGACATCTTAATCTGTCTTATTTTCTCGAAAGAAGTGCGCGAGTGAAATACATCCTGGAGGAATTCGTTATTATCGAAAATTCTCTCAGTCATCCAGCCAAGAAAAGGTAATATTTTCGCATAAATTCCGCTAGGCCACATTAGAGATATAAAATATTTTAGGAATTTCCAAAGGGTGATGATAAAAAAATAAAATAAAATAAGAACAGACAACAGATAGTTTTCCATTTTCTTCCAAGGGAATCGTATTAAAGTTTTGATGAAGTCAATTTTGGAAGTGTAGCGAATTTATTTAACCTCTTCAAGGAGATAGGCGGAGGAAGAGGAAATCTATATGTCTATTGTTTAACCTGAAACTAAGGCTTTTCTAAATTTCCTACGAGTGGTAATAACTAGCCTCAGTGCTCCCAAGTGCCCTGCAGAAAAATTCTTCTCAAGCAATATTATGTAAATTAATATCTGTACATTTCGAACCGGATACTGATTTCAAAAATTATCTTTTGCAAAATTTATACGTCAAGCAAGAATTTACTGTACAAAATAGAGAGATCGATTACTGCACGTGGATTTACGAGGAAATACAAACCCTTTTCGGGATTCTGATAATCAAAACAAGGCTTAAAGGGAAAAGGTGCAAGATCCACTAAATAAGTTAACCACAAACCCTTTTCGCAAATATTTTTGTCTAAAAACTCAATATGATAGCGTTAGCGAGAATGGACCGTCATCTGTAAGTAAACGAGTTATTGTAGAAGAGCATCATTCCATTGTTGATAAAGATACAGACACATTCTCACAAAATCCACAAAATTGCTATCTAAATAATGACGTTGCGAGTTACCGTAATCACAGGCGAAGCAGTACTCAAAAAATAAATTCAAGAGATTTCTTAGAATGCAGTGGTAATTGCAGCGAAGATAGTATTGAATCGGGGAACGGAAGAAATTTTAAATCAAGTAAATTAAATAAACCAGAACGACCAGGCTCCAAATTAACTGAAGCAGAAAGACGAATTCTATATGAAGAGCATTGAATGCAACAAACGCAATGAAAGCTGTAATGGATATGATGCCATCAATACTGTCATGGCGCGAGAAACGCGCGTCTTCTTTTGAGAACTTCGAATTTCTATTTCAATTAATAAATAAAATGTCTATACCCTAATAAGTAGAAGCTTGCTGCAATAATATTCGTGTTTTACAGCATTTTTGAACTAAGTTTTGCGAAGTCTATATGGTTAGCGTTCAGCTATTAGCATCGAATACAACACGAAAATATCTGATCTCTTGAAAATAAGCTTAAAATCTACATAACTAGCAACTGATAATTAATTGAGTGCAGCATTTTTTTTGAACCAATTCTTACGAAGTCTATATGGTTAGCGTTCAGCTATTAGCATTGAATGCAACACGAAAATATTTGATTACCTGAATTTAAGCTGACTAGTAATTAGTAATTAGCAACATCTGGACGGACCGATACTCCTGACACGCTCAGCAGTCTGGGCGGCTAGGTATCTCGTCGTATTCTGAAAACCTAAGGGGCAGTGAACGCAAAATCGGCTGCGGCAGATCTTCAACACAGACTGTGGGCCAGTCTGAATAAGGATTCGCGTCTATCTATTAGTGCTATTACCCGGTGTACACGCTAATTATACTCTAGCTTACTATAAACATATTGATACACAGCTATTTCAATCTACAGTAGTTTAGCATTTCATGCATAATAAATATATAAATTTTGATACACTGCAACTACCATTTATAGCAGTTTAACAGTTCAACATATATTGACATAGTTATTTGCACATTTAATGAAAAGAAAAGGTTAAGATGGTCTAGATATATATACTTCAGATACGAGAGCCACGGGGCAATTTCATTTCAAACATTTCGTTGTGACAGAGCCTACGGAACGCAAGCCGAAATTAACATTCAATTTGATTCTTTAACCAAGTGGCGGATGTTGAAGCTTTATCATGCCGTGGAATTTTAACTGTAAGTATTATTGATGTATTACATATTTTCTGGGAGTATAAGCATATTTCGGCTTCTGTAGCGACTTGCGTTGGGAGCTCCTCTTAGTCGACACTTATTTTTACATTTTTATATATCCTTCAGCTTAACACCATAATTTGTTATGAATATTTATAATTTAATACAATACCTGCACATGGTAGTTATTATTTCATGGTAGAATTACGTATACATCTTCAACTTAGAACTAGATTTGTTTATGACTAGTCATAATTTAATACTGTATTTGCATAGTTTAGTTATAGCTTCGTGGTATACTTACCTATATACCTCTCAACCTAAACTATATTTGTCTTCACATATTTATACGCATACGTTTTCAACTCAAGACAGCACTTGTTCATAGATAAGCATAATTTAATACGGCACTTACATACTTTATCGACATTTGTTGTCGTATGTGTAAATATGCACGTAACTATATAACTAGTTTAGCTGAATCTTTATCTGTGCATATTACTTTGAATTAATGAATTTTTTTTATACTTACCTGTACGCCTTTTCCTGTACTCACTTTAAATTAAGACGCTTCTTAATAATTGTAACGTAAAACTGAAAGCTTGAACGTTTTAATTTCCTCCTTCACATCCCGGAGCCCTCTCGCGTAGGATGAAGGTCGTCTAGGCTCGCCTAGTCTTTCTCTCTCTCTCTCTCTCTTTATAGGTCAACAAGGGACTTGGGAAAATAGTGCCACCCAAAGTCAAACGGGAGGATGGGGCTGGCAAAGGAAGGTAGAACACCTACGCCTTCCACCTAGATACAGGTAAGTGACGTAAGGGTCCCTTCAGGACCGAGTGTGTGCTAGCTGTTCGTTTGTTGAAGGCACGATATCTCGTTTTGTATATCGTTGGTAACAGCGGCAGGTTGTTTTGTGGGAACCCCCCCCCCCCCCCCACATTCTCCGCCAATAGTCGAGGTGGACTAGCGTGCCGTCCTGTATACAACGCTGTTATCGGGTGATCTGTCAGTCCGAAGTACATCACCCTCAACATAATTCCATAACAACCTCCGGGATATCATGGGGGTTTCTCTACAGAAGTAGAGATGCCAAACAATAACAGAAAAGAAACAAGTAGCGTAAGGGGGGGGGGGTATACGCTGCAGTAGGGTTAGAGGCAAAAGGGACATACTCGATGGTATTGGTAGGCTATCAAATTTTTTATTCGGTACCATGGATGATAGTGACGCCAAGAATATTTACAGTCGTTTAGAGACGCTGGAAGCCCATGATAATGAAAACCTACATTTAATTGCCAAGCAAATAACAGTGGTAAAATCAAAGTCTAGCACAGTAGATACTATTCTGCAGAACCTTACCCATCATCAATTAGATCTGGAACAAAAGTTAGTGCA
This sequence comes from Dioctria linearis, assembly GCA_963930735.1. Taxonomy (NCBI): domain Eukaryota; kingdom Metazoa; phylum Arthropoda; class Insecta; order Diptera; family Asilidae; genus Dioctria; species Dioctria linearis. Next base: position 173,132,162 of record OZ005741.1, on the reverse strand, counting down.
TTTCTCAGAGAGATTAGGCGTGCACCTCCAATATGTTACGGCTGAAATTCAAAAGATTCACATACAAGCACATTTCAATGAAGTAACCATTCTCATGTTACTAAAGCTCCAAGAAGTCTACTTCCACCTCACAGAAGAGGATAAAATTTTAGCAGCATTACACCAGAAAAAATTACATCCGGCAATTCTATCAGGGCAAGATCTTTCCAAAACCTACCAGGAGATAATTAAAATAAATTACGGGCACCCACTCCTAAACGATTTGACTTTATTGAGCCAAGTCATCAATTTGGACTATTTCCAAATTAATAACCATTATTCGAATTCACATCCCACTCACAGAATCTACAGCTTATACAATAAATAAAGTTTACTTATTTCCGATAACAATTTCAAATACACAGTCTTACTTTCTGGATATCCACACAAATTACCTTTTTAATAATACTAAGCATCGAAACTATATAGAATTTTCGGAGCAATATTTTACCACTAAATGCGATTCGTACACATCAGCTAATTATACCAGCATATATATTTGCAAACAAATCCAACCTAAATTTATAGGCCAAGACAAGAATAATTGCTTAATAAACATTTTTGATAACCCTTTCAGCGATCAGCCGTCTTGTTTGCATCGGATCACAGACCAAAGCAAAGATTTCTTTATCAAAATGGTACAAAAAAATATGTGGCTCTATAATTTTCAGCAGAGGACAAGTTTAGTGATACGTTGTAAGGAAGCTAATTACACGATCAAGGGATACTTACTCTGAAAGAAATGTGTTCGTATCAAATCGGCGTGTTTGAGATACCTTTTGAAAAGACATTTGAACAAGCTATTCCTGTTAGGGAACCAGACCAACCAAATATCCCGAAACTAAGAGTTAGTGCAGATTCCCAGAAAATTCTTAATTTTCCTAAATTGGAAGTTATGAATGCGGATCTCGTTCAAAATAACGATTACTAACACGCACTAAAGTCTGGCACAAAAGCAATAGACGACCTGGAAAAAGATATAAACTTACTCAAATTAACGAGAGATTCTAAACAACAGCGCATTCAAACCCATATCAATTCCACAATTAGTATTTTGTGCGTTTTCATTGTTCTTTTTCTGATTGTGGCAGTAATTCGTAAAAGATTCCCTAAAATTACTGGAATTGCAAAGCAAACCGAACCAGCGAAAAAACCCCCCATAACGAATCGAAAAGCTCTGAAGACCCAAATAGAGAAGACCACGAACTAAATGAAATAGTGGTACCACTAACATCAGTTTCGGAAAACTCACTTAGCAGGTTTAGTAAATTAGGACGTTCATTTAAGGTTAAGATTTAGGAAAATATAAACAAAAACAAGAACAGAATACCATAATAAAATAATTAATTATATATTAATATACACTTTTGCCCTCTGCTCTTTTATACTTATCCATCCTATCTGATATAATAAGGAATAATAATAGATAAGACACATAAACAAATTAAGTCATGATGTAAGGGAGCAAAGCGGCAGATATTTCCATTTCAAAAATATTGTAGAAATATATGAAGATTGGCACTAATACATAATAACAAAAGTACATAAATAAATATGCGCATGACTTCTGATGAATTTTATGTAACATCCCGTTGAGATTTTCTTTTATTTTTGTAACAACTTTATATATCTTTAGTAATTTGAGAAAAGTAAAGAGGAACATTAATAATGTAAGAAAAATAATTAAATTAGATACCTTGTTTCGAGTAGCATAGCCTTATTTTTTATTACTGTAGACATGTAATTAAATTAGATTTAGTACTGCTTAGTTTCTTTTCTTATTATTATTATATAAAAGTTTATATATATATATATATAGTGAAATTAATTGGTTCTTATAATAGGAAAGAAAAATGTTACCTACAGTAGGCATCATTTTTCTTTTCTACGGGGTAAGGAATGTAAGGAAAGTACTTATTCACAAATTCATGACCTAGTCTTGGCAAAAGTAAATGTAATTAAATTGCAAGCCTGGCATATTTAGTGTCATTCACATTTATTTGAATTGATGGGGAACAACCTTAGCTTCGCGAATTGTGATCCATATAAACAAAAATTATTTATTAATTGCGAAAATTATCGCGGAAATCGAATAATGGGCAGAATTAATGATTGCGAAAAACCGAAACAGTGCGAGTTTTGATAATGGGGCAAGATAAGCAGTACGGTTTGGAGTAAAAGCGAAGTAGTAGTTAAAAAAGTAAGTTACGGACGGGTCGTGAATTTGTGTGGAAGTTCGGTGTGCTGTAAAAAGTTTAAAAGAATTATTAAAAAAGAATATGAAATAGTGCATAGTAATGGTGTTACTGAACTATTATAATGTAATTATAGTGCTTAATATCTAAGAAGAATAATTATATATAATAATAAGTATATAGATACAGACTTATACAACAAAGAGGTGTTACTGAACTATTATAATATATTTATAGTGCTAAATATCTAAGAAGAACATAATAATTTACTAATAAAATCAGTAAATAAAAGTGTTAACCTCTTGTGTGTGTTATAACTTACGAAAAATCCCTAACGCTGTGTCCCGATACATCTTCCATTCAACCTCTGCTTCTGCAAGCCTCCGTAGGGCTCCTTGGCCTAGGATACTGACAGTGGCACCACTATCAAGTAACCCAGTCTCGGATCGTCCGAGTAGTCTTACTTCGGCATGCGGTCGAATATCGTCTGGCATCGACACGGAAATGTGTGCCAATTTTTTTCTTTCCTGTCTCATTCGTCGACAGTATTCCCGCCAACGAACACAGTCGATCGTTTCTTTCTCTATCCAAGGTCCAGGTCAGGATACATAATTGCTGCTAGCTCCGCTACTGAGGAGAGTCAGGATACATAATTGCTGCTAGCTTAACTACTGAGGAGAAACTACCGTATTGTAGTTTTGCAAACGCGTATGATAAGGCGTCAGCGGATATAAAACAGGCTCACGCCCACTCGTCATAACAGAGCTTGGTAGCCGTTTTAATACAGAAACGAGAGGAGGCCGAATCTCCTGCTCAGTAACATTGCCAGCAAAAAGTGCTGTCGGTTTTATCGGGACGTCGAACATTAAAGACTCTTCCAAAGAAGTGTCTAGTAGTGCCGTGGACACCCTACAGGTGGAAAAGGGAGCTTGAAAATCTGCAGCGTAGTCAATCAGGTTTCCTGCTTTTACTAAAGGATTGTCAAAAGTCGTATGACTGTCAGATGGATGGTCGATATCACCAGATTCTCTGAGTGATATTAAAGGACAGTCTAGTAATTCGTCGGTAATGTGTGTTGATTGAGCGGACCGTCTTCCCTGTTCAATGATTGAACTGGATGGGATTGGAGCTGTTGTCGTTCGAGACGTCGAAACTGGTCGAGAAAAGGTGTTGGGATTCCCGACCCGTCTCACATTTTTCGCCAAGCAGTGCCTACAGTTTGATTTAAAGACATTTTTGCATCCGCATCCATAGCAGAACACTTGTTGTCTCTCTTGTAAATAGTCTTGATAATAGTGGCCCTGCTGATCGCAATTCCAGCAAATCGCCGCGGGTCTGTTTGTAATAGCTAATAGATCCTGTAAGCTATTGTCACATCTAGGTAGCGCTGACAAATCAGAGCTAAAATCGGACGCTTCCTCTACTTCACTCACTCGATGGTGTCGACAAGGGTGCAGGCTACTAGCCCTCGCAATGCGTAATTTTGTCGCTTGGATTTGCGTGACGAATGATCTTAACTGACTGTTGTTATTGGTAGAGGGTGCAGACAGATCTTCTGCTGAATCTCAGGCAGTAAATTAGCCTTGACGATTTCCAAGGATTCCAGGTCGGGCATGGAGCTCTGCAGTTGGTCACGCAGCAACACTAGAGGATGTTGTTACATAGTGAATAATTCACCAGGCTTCTGTTTCCGCGACATCGGTTGTACTTGGATTTTCAAATCATCCTTGGGGACTCCCCATTCAATCGACTATCCAGTCTTGACAAATTCCCAAGTTGGAAAGGGGTTGTGTCTTAATAGAGACCAGTACCACTCCTTCGCTGGTCCCGTCAACAACATGAGCACGTTCCTAATAAGGAAGTCAAAATCTCCTTCTAGAGCGGAGTGCGTGAGCGCTTCGACTCGAAAAATAAATTCGTCCACAGAGAGCTCGGAGTTATTTCCATTATACGACAGGTTCCTCGGCTATTGGCGGATAGTGTGGGGAGGTTCCACGAAAACCTGCCGCTGTGCCACCAGCCATATACAAAAAAAATCGTGCCTGCTAAACCAAAGGCCGTAGCACACATTCAGTCCTGAAGGGACCTTTACACTACCTACCACTTACCTAATTGGAAGCGCAGGTGTTCTGCTTCCACCGCCATTGCCCCAACCACACTGCGATAGTGTGGGCGATATGATACAGTATCCCTGTTGACGACCTGAAAAGAGAAGACGAGAGCGGACCTAGTCAACCTTCATGGTAGGAGGGCTCCAGGAGGGTGAGAGGAAATGAGGACTCTACTTCCGATTCATGGTATGCAATCTAGTATTTTTTTATTAGCAAATGTGGTATTCTTTGCTCAATCCAACTTAACTTATTTTCGCGGACAATGTTTGGTTCTTATTTCTATCCCTAAATACATCTGATATGTATACTGCCACCTCTGTCCATGAAATGGACAAGGATCGCTAACAACAATTACAACCGAACGAAACGCGTCGGCCTGATATTATTTTATTCTATTAAAATAGTGATAACTATACCTATATCGTGAAACTCAAATTGTCAAGTGTTCATACAACCTTACATCACAAATACAAATGTCGTCAGACAGTGCCCAAGGGGGAGAACTGTTTAGAATTAATATGTTCTCTTTTTTTTCTCTTTTTTTTCATATTATAGCTTACTCACCATCTATCCATTTCTCGGGAAGGCCTTCTAGAGCTGGATGCGGGATCTATGTGAAAGAATACTTCTGAAGGTCTCCCACTTAGGCTACTTCATAAGTTTAATACATAATTTTGGTGATGAATGAGTTAATAGTAATAACACCAACGGGCGTGATAGCTATGAAACTGGTTAGTTCATTTTTTATTATTCTATAAATAGTTGCTTTCCACCTCTTCATACCAAAGTTTCATTATTGAACATGATAGGATATAATAATAACGAGGTTATCTGACTAAATTTGTAATGTACTAATCGGATAGTGGTATGAACCACGTACTTAACTAAGTGAATTTCGTAACGATGTAAATATTGTTCACCGCACTACAGGCTTTGAGCCTCTCAAAATTCAAATAGATAAAATGTGTAATAAAATTTTAAATGTTATTACATACATAAAACTAGTATTTCTAAAATTTATTTATATAAGAAATTATTTCAAAGTAATAGACGAACTCTACTGACGTACGTTTCCATTGCTGCACGAGCACGGAGCTATCAAAAATTCAGGATAACTTTCATTCCATTGGATTTAACAGTTTGTTTTTAAATGCTTATTATCTTTAGGAGCTAAGTTGTACGGAAGGCGATCTTTTTATCAGTAATAGTTTTAAGCTTGTGCAGTGATCAATTAAATACTGAGATACAGGCAAATCACCTTTAGTAGAAGATCTGTGTAGCGCGTGTAGGCGAATTTCACCTTATAGGGGCGGGGGGGGGGGGGGGGAATTCACACCGTAAATATTTTTTAAAAGCACGTACAGTACAAAAACAGCAAAAAAATGATCGGGCGAATTTCAGCTTATAGGGGGAAATTCGCACCGATGTAAATTTTTTTACAGAAATCACAAATTTATAACATAGAGTAAAGGAATATTACAAAATATGATTTTAGAGATCCGAAGGGGATTCTATACCTTATAGAATGCTTACATAAACAGAATGTTATCTTGTAAGCAATTATACCTTCAATTCAAGCAGTTCAACTTATAATCGAGAAGATTATCCTGCGTGCGAATTTTAAAAGAGCAATTATTATGGTGTGCATTTAAAACAGGGTGCGAATATCACAGGTGCAGTCATTAGAAGAACAAATAAGAGCATTATAAATTTAACAGGGTACGAATGTCACAGATGCAATTTTTGGAAATTCGAGCGATAGCCTTTTACTTTAAACAGGGTGCGAATCTTATACATGCAATTTTGGGCAGTTTGAGTGATAGCCCTCTGTTAACAGAAGAGTGATTTAAATCCTCAATCTACCAAAAAGAAAACAAAAAAACATAAGACTGTCCTTACAGATACCTTGGGCAGCCCGTCGCTGTGGTACCGTGCAAATGGCATAATGGCAACCCTCTCAAGAATACGCATTTTATTTTGTTCTTGAGCTGTGATAAAGCAACCAACAGCCAGTCAGTTGATAATATTTGTGAAAGTGGTTTACGCTTCGCGAGTGAGTAGAGTGGCCATAAAACGTGCGATTTGCGACGGTACAGGAGGCGCGGCAAGGCAACGGGTTAGCTATAACAAGGAAGTATAATTAATATAAGTATGATTAGATTCAGATGTTTACACTTCTATTTTAAATAGGGTGCGAATTTGACAGGGGAAATTTTTGGTAGTTCGAATGACAGCCTTCTAATTTAAACAGGGTGCGAATCTTATACATGCAATTTTTGGCAGTTCGAGTAATAGACTTCTGTTATCAATAGGATGCGAATTTTACAGGTGCAATTTTTGAAAATTCGAGCGATAGAATTTTGCTTTAAACAGGTGCGAATCTTATACATGCAATTTTGGTAGTTCGAGTAATAGCCTGCTACTTTAAACAGGGTGCGAATATTGCAGGTTCAATTTTTGGAAGTTAGAGTGATAGCCTTCTATTTTAAATAGGGTGCGAGTTTTACTGGTGCAATTTTCAGTAGTTCGAATGACAACCTTCTACTTTAAACAGGGTGCGAATCTTATACATGCAATTTTTGGTAGTTCAAGTAATAGCCTTCTTCTTTAAACAGGTGTAAAGCCATGACCACGGTCAAGAATTATAAACAAAAATCAAAACGAAAAATAATTATAAACAAACAAAGTTTGCTCGACCTCAAGAAGAACTTGCAATGCAAGCAATTTGAACTATGCAAGCATAATTCTTCATTGCGAAAATATACACACCTGAGGTCATTGCTTTACCATGTCAACAAATTGTGCTTCATTCAGAAGTTATGTGAACAGAAATGCTGACACTACAATTTCAGATTTTTAATTTTATGTATTGCAATTGTGTAATAATCCACCCACTAGAATTTGTAAGAAACAGTAATTCCGATGTTACCAATTCATATAAATAAGCAGAGACTAATCAATAAAAATCAGACTTAAATTTAACTTGAAAGAGTGCTTTTATTTCTCAAGTAAACATCGGCATACTTTGCCATTCTTATCATTGGCATTTTCTGCCTACAAACAGCGGCATACGCTGCCATACATTATAAAGCGGCATACTCTGCCTTTAAATACAAAATAACGGCATACTCTGCCACGCATATTACATTGGCATACTCTGCCTTTAAATAAAATAACGGGAGCGGCATATTATGCCATTTAATAACACCAAGGGATATCATCATAAACAGCGGCTTCTTAGCCATCCAATAATAAGTACGGCAGCGCCCTGTCTCTTCAACAGAATTCCGATACAAATTAGAATTGGTCTAGTACCAATTCTTATGATACCTTAGATGAATGCCTGTATAAAATTTCGTAAGGTCACCGATCTATGCAAGTTGAATTTTGAAGTGGTTTTTCGCATACATTTCTAGAACGGTTTGTCGCACAGAAAAAATGACTAATGCCAATTTTATAGGATTTCGTATTCTGAAGAAGTTTTTAGTACAATCAAAATGGCTTGGACTGATCGTTTTCAAAGTATACGTAAAAAACCTAGATTTTTATATGGCAACACCAAGAAGGAGTTGCCCGATTTTTAAAATTCTTTTGATAGTGCAATGAAAACCCCATGTACCAAATTTCAGCCCTGTACGCCGACGCGTTCTCAGACAGCGTCCAAATATATAGTGGAAAACGAAATTTTTGTATGGCAACCCCAAGAATGAGTTGCCCGATTTGTCTCATTTTCGAACGTAATTTTACTTTTTTTTTTAAAGTTCGTGTACAAGATTTCAGCTCTCTAAGTATACGCGAGTCATTTATTTACTATTCTTTCTTAGGAAAAAAAACTTCTTATTAAAAACTGAACTTTAGTTCTAATACAAATTCATTAAAGAACTAATTTCACAATACACTTAGAACTTTAACTCTAATTCAAATACAATAGAAAAATACTTGTACGACATCCACTCTTTAGAGGGATCTATACTTCTTGATTCCGGTCTTAAGACTTACTTTTTATTAACTTTGTTATTTTCTTCTGAAGCTTTTTAAGAATTACATATTTTAAAATAAGAATGCTGATTCGACTTTTCTCACAGTTAATTTCTGCTACTTTTTATCTTTTCAGGTAAGTTACGTTAATTTCTGCTGCTTTGTGTCTTTTTAGGTAAGTTGTATATCGTATTACTTTTTCATTTCTGAGAACGGAACTCTGTCTAGACGAATCATGTTCGTTTATTTATTTTATTCATGAATTCTGTGCTTTGCTTTATGCATACTAAATTATAATTGTTTGGATCAGCATTTTCATTTTTATTTTCTGAGTTACTTAGGTTTACTAACTCAACTCCTCCCCCGTTAGATTCAGGATTCTCCTGAATCCTGTTAACTAATTTTATCTTTAAATTTCTTTGTTTCAAAATACAAAATATTACAATTATGATACTCATTACAATACATATTGAAAATGATCCTATTCCTAGCCCTGTATTTAGATGTTTATGGTATTTCAATACTTTTATTTCTTTAATGTTTCAGGACAATATCTTCAAAGGTTAAATCTGTTTTGTCCAAATTGAAACTATCACCTATTGGTACAATGAATTTGATTATTACTTTATCTACTTTATTACTGTATGTGTTATTACCAACTTGTACTGTACAGTTTTGAAAATTTATAAAATAATTTCCATTTAAAACCATTTTTTTTTCGCCACAGGAACTATTTAGATTTCTATTTTACATATTATTTAAAATCAGATTGTCGTCATCAATTTCGATGTACTCCTCCTCATAATTTGTTATAAATTTACAACTATTTTTAAAAATACAATTTTTACTAATCTTTAATTCTTTCAAAATTTTTCACTTTCAAATGTATAAGCTTTCTTATTTCTCTCGATTATGAATTCGGCTTCTTGGTCAATTTGTTTATTATTTAAATTAGTGATAGGAATTACGAGCTTTTTACCAAATTTTTGAAATTCTTTTGGGATTTTTATCGCGAAAATGATTGATTCATTATAATAATTAGCCACTCCAAATCTAATATGTGTCAGTATTCTCGAGTCAATGTCGTATGTCTTAATCTCTTCGTCTGTCAGAATGCTCGGATGTAAGATTTCTAATCTAGCTAATGCAAAATTGTCCTGTATATTGTCGACTTGTCTTTTGATAAAATCAATCTTGATCATTTGTTCAAGGAATAAACCTGCTGCATAGATTTGTTTTTCGATTTCGTTTAATTTACTTGCTATTTTAAGTCGACCTGCTTTAACGGCGTTTGCAATAAGCGTAAATGTTTTATTGAAGTTATTGTTGATTCTAATTTGTTGGTTGACTGTCTCGATTGTTTCGTGGTTATTTCTGTCGTTCGTGTTTAAATGTTTAATAATATCGTGTCTGTCGGTGTCGTCCATGGTCCCGAAAAGGGATTTCAAAATGGTTCCGCCAAAATTAACAAGTCCTTGTTTGTGTCTGCTAGGGATGGGTGTCCTAACTTGGTTTCTGATGCTTTCGATTTGATGTACTGCGATGTTTTTATTGCTACCGAGATTTACTGGGTTTATGGTTTCTTCTAGTCTATCGACAATTTCCAATATTTCTTTTGGATTAATAATATGCAAAATAATGTCGAATTTACTAACAATCTCTACTTCGCCTGTTTGATTCTGATTTAATTTGGTCAATTATTAGTGTTTGGTGACTGAATGGTATCATCAGTATTACGATTCCTATTATTAGTAGTGGCTGAAAATTTAAATGGTCTTTTAATATTGTTATCGTGAACTCTATCTAGTTTGTGTATTCGAAATTTAGGCTCTTCTTTATGTCTAACTGATTAATAGTTTCTTATAAAACCCTCCTATCTTTCTTCCGTGTAATCTTCCCAACTTTTGTTTCTTTTATTTATGGCATGAGTCTTTGTAAGTTCTAACTTTTCGCGAATTGTGCTATGGTCTACTTTATGTTCTTGTACGTCGATTGGAGATGCTTTGATGGTTGAATGGAAAGTGATATTGTAATATTTAACTGCTTTTAGCATTTGTATTTTAATCGGTAATTTCTCCTCTATGTTCAGGGTCCTAATTCGTTCCGTGATGGTGTTATTGAAACGTTCTATGTCAGAGTTTCCTGCATGGCTAATTGGTTTAGTGACATGATACTCAATGCCTTCTTGTTCACAAAATTCTTTAATGTTCCTGGTATTAAATTCATTATCGAAAACAAACTTTTTTATTTTACCTTTTATTGCTAAATATTGTTTTTCTATTAGCGTTTGACTATTACGATCTTCCAAATAAAAGCTAACAACATGCTTTGGAAATTTATCGATGAAGTTTATGAAACTATGTTTGCTATTTGTATAAGTGTCAACATGAATGATTTCATTAGTCGTCGAAGGGGTCTCCGTTTAATAAAATTTCTTTTTGATTGGGTTCCTGTCATATGTGCCTGCTGCACAGATGTCGCAATTGTTAATTATTCTGTGAACTGCGGTTTTTAAGATTGGGTTATAAATTCTTTTCTTTATTCCTTCGTATGTTGCTAGTATTCCTGAGTGCCCAAGCTCGTTTTTGTGAAAAAGTGATATTTCCCTATTAAGGCGTTCTTCGTCTTCGATGTCTACCGCAAGAAGACCGCATTTAACAAATTGTGTACCACTGCCTTGTGGGAAAAGATTGATAATTATTTGCTGCAACTTATGATATTCGTGGTCGTTAAGTTTTGAATAAATGCCTACCTTCCCTTTTCCTCTGTGTCTTCGTAAAATATCGTCAACAGTTTTATTTTCAATATCTCGTAAATCGACGAAAATTCTTCTATTTTTACAAATATTTTCAAATTCTTTCTCTTTCATTTCCTCGAGTATGATTTGCGTTCTAAATGGATTAACTATAGTTTCTAAAATTGGTATATGATCCTCACTGTTTTCTTCTTGGGAGTGAGTAGTTTGATTTTCTAAAGACTCGTTTAACACATTTATCTCGCTCTTGTTCGGGTTAACTTCTTTTTCTAAGATATTTTCCTTTTCACATAATTCACTTGTAATGGATTTCTTTTTTGTTTAAATTCACTATTATTATTCCAGTCGCAAAATTCCTCTTTTAAATTGAAACTCAAATTTTCAGTTTCGAAAGTGTTAGTTCTCTTATTACCTCTTAGTTCTTTGCATGATTCGAATAATTTGTTCAAGTCGAATCTCACGTCTTCGTTGTTTACTACTTTTGTTTCGGAGTTGATTCTACTAAAAAAGTCCGCGATTACATTATCGTTACCCTTTATGAAATCAATTTTATTGTTGTATTCGCCTAAGGAAATGAGCCATCTCGTCAGACTCGGGTTGATCTTGTTGCAAAATCACTAAAAATAAGAAAATAGATATAAGTACATGTAATAAAAAATTGTGAATTTTACAAAAAATCGAATTTGTTAGTAATTAAGTACCCAATGAAGGAGGAGAGTAGAATCGATCGCACCCAGTTTAGCAAAAGATGGGGAAATAACGATTTTTCTCACGTACAAAAAAAAACGGTGATATAGAACCGCAAGGATAGGATTCTTTCTAGTTAGAAAATGAACTTGTGTCAGACCAGAAATCTAGTCGGAATAAATTCTCACCTTTATTTAGAATTTTTTGTTTAATTTTGTAACCAAAAAGGTCAAATTTAAAGAGCTAAGCGGGAATACTTCACGTGAAGTGGAAAATCTAAATAGCCCCGGCTGGATTGTGTCAAGAAAATATTAGATTGCGGTGAGTACCGATTTTCTTTTATCGCAGCAGGGCTGATCTACTTGCCCATTACTGCGCTTTATTAGTAATATAAAAGTGTTGAAAGAAAGCCGAAGATCATTCGTGGCTAGACCTGAAAGAAAGTTCTTTCCGCGAACAGGAAAGTGTGTTACTGCTATTCAGGTAACAAAGATTGGAGATTGAAACGCTGTGGCCGGGATTGAATGTCAGTCAGACGATTGAATCAACTTACTCTTTCAACTGAAGCTTTCAACACGAGCTGTCTTTCAATCCCTCGTTGAAAGCACACTCTTCTCTCAACATCTACTGAGGCACTCACACACGAATACTTACCACATTTGTAAAGTCCGCCATTTTCCAATAATTTTTCCAAAGGAAAACAAATCCCGGGATTCCATAGAAACTGCTGCACTAGATCCATCGTTGATAAGCCGCTTGGCCACAAAGAACCGAGCGAGAAGTTTATATATAACCGAAAAAAAAATCTTCTCAGCCCAGTGCCCCGTAGCTTCACGGCGTCCTACGCTAGCACGTCAATCCACCACTTTATATGCTGCACATACCACTCGAGATACATTACTTTGCAAACTACTCGATTTTGTGATAGACGGAGCGAAATTTAATTAGCTCGCGCACTTAATTTTACATACCGACCGATTTGAAAATTCATTCTAATTAACATTCTCGACGCTGTCACTTACGCACTGAACAGTAATGTGTGACACTCGTGCAGTGAGGAGCTGCAAAATCGTTTCTTCACAGCGCGCATCCCCGTATACTTCGCACATATCTGCAGAGCAACTACCTTACGCTCTCACCAAAGTGCACGAAAATTTGCAGAGCGCTTACACATCCCACAACTGTTAGTGGAAGCTAAACCTACCCCAGTTGGAGAAGAGCCCAGCTGGGCTTCTGTACACTGACCTAGTTCCACACGGTTGTTGACCTAGTTCCAATTCGTACTCTCGCTACATCTGCTGCTACAGGAAAGTAAGTGTTGCAATTTCTGCCTCTGGCCAGCGTTTCGTTGAAAATTTAGCAAATCTCCCTCTCGACTTTATTGAGCGTACAGAAAATTGTAACATTTGGTGTCAAGTGTGGGGTAAGCGATCGGATCTTCGAAAGAATCCTGTGCCACACTACATTTAGGGAAACCAGTATGGATAATCAGCGTAAAAACTCATCGAATGCCGAGATATGCGAATTTGATTCTCAAGCAAGCAGGTCTACTTTTACCTTAGACCAACTAGGAAGTTTTATGTACGAACAAGCGCAGCAAATTCGTAATTTCAGCTCCGCAGTTGAATCGCTCATCACTAAAGTAAGCAGCTTAGAGGTTACACAAAAGGCGGACTGTCGATAGCCTAGCCAATCTCCCTACTCCGCCATTTCGAATGGCACCCATTTTTGATTTGCCCTCACAAGGTCCAATGACCGGTCCGGAAAATTTAATCAGCTTTGATGACCCAAGGCCGAGTAATATAATGCCAGAGCCTCCAGATAGCATGGTCACCTTTAATATGAGACCGTCTACTTCTGTGCCATTATGTCAACGACCAACTAGTACCCCTCATCCGGCTCAAAGCTCGATTAAAGCTCATATCATGCCACCTGCCGAATCATGTCAACGTACCACAAGTGCTTCACCAGCTCGAATCACTTTGACCCCGAGAGATTATGATGGTAAGGAACCCTGGACAGTCTACAAACGCCACTTTGAAGCAGTTTCAAGAGCGAATGCCTGGACAAACGAACACAAGGCTCCATATCTGCGAGGGACTGCCCTAGTGTTTTATGAGACCCTTTCCGATGAAACTCAAGGAGACTTTGAGCTTTTAAGTAAATCTTTAGCAGATCATTTTAGTGACGAATAAAAGCAATAAGTAGCCCATATACTACTGCGTAGTCGTATCCAGCGATCGAACGAAAGTCTTACAGAACTCGCTACTGATATCCAACGTTTAACATACCTGAGTTTTGGCGATTACCCTGAACAAGCCAGGAACAGAATCGCACTTGAACATTTTCTGGATGGTATAGCCGACGCTGAGACTCAAAGAAGAGTGCGTGGTTCTGCCCCGGAGACTTCAGAGCTAGCCTTAGCGCAAGCCATTAAAATTGAAGCTAGTCGTGATGCGACCCGGATCAGCCGACGAAACTTAAGACCTGCCGAGACAACAATAATTAATAGACGCGCAAACCGGGCCAGAGTAAACTCACGTCAGTCATCGGAAAACTAGTCCTGCCCGGACTTAAGGAGCGAAGACCGGGCCTGGAAGCAAATAATCATGCTCCACCAAAATCATATGCGCAAATTTAGAGATGCGAGACTATCAGAAAGCACTCACAAGAAAAACAGGCTTCAATTTTTCGAAAATCTTCAACTCAAAAGGCTAAGAAATGCAACAAGGACACGACAAGCCACCCTCCATCCATTAAAACTAGCCCCTCAATGAAACAGTTATCCAAAGTACCCACCATTCTAAAAAGAAATGTGAAAGGAACCGTGCAATGGTTCAATGTGCGGCGTAGATATGGCTTCGTAATCAGAGAGGACAACGGTGAAGAGTTATTCATACATGGCTCTAACATTAAAGCGACTAACCCCGAGAGCAAAATTGCTTCTCTAGAGGATGGCGAAATAATCTTGTTCGACATAGTACCGGGAACGAAGCGACGCGAAGCGATCAACGTTACAAGACCGGAAGGCAAGCCAGTCTTAGGAAGTCGTTTCTCACCAAGGAAAGCAATAACTAAGGCGTCTCCACCTTCATCCTTTCATTTAGAGACATCCGCTAGCAAAACTGTCGACCGTAGAAACATTACCAATAGGCCCGTCAATGGTAATACAACAAATTTGAGAGACCTCTCTCCAAACGACATGGAGCACTGCCTAGAAGATCATCAACCAGTGCTGTCTAATAACTTTCAGGAGGAGCCCTTCGTAATACCAGCTGAGAATGTCAACACCAAGGCGGAGCCCCCTTACAGTACTCTTCTCGCAGCAGCCTAGTGCCGCGAAGGTTCTCCAATTAAGGCCATGTGACCAGACCTGTCATGATAACTCTACTGAACTCGACTTATCTATCATCCCACCACCTGCCGAGTTTGTCAACGAGCGGCTGAATTTAAATTGCAACCCAATGACTTTATGGGGCCAAAGTTAGTGGGAGATATGGCCCCAGATTCAATAAAAATTCTAATAGGAGCCGCCGAAACTACGAGTAGCCTTTCGATTAGCGGAGCTGTTAACGGTGTGCTCTGTAAACTAATAATTGATACAGGGGCAAGTCAGACAATTATTCATCCCCGAATATTAAATAAAACTTACCCGCAAATCCAACTGACTCCCTCAAATGCAGTCATTCAAAGTGTGAGTGGGGAAATATTCGCCGTAGACGGCATAGCAGAAATTACACTTCCAATAGGAAATTTTTTTACTCAGCATGCCGCCTTCGTTGCTGCCATTTCCGATGACTGTATCCTTGGAATAGACTTTCTCGTCCGATATGCCTGCAAATTAGACTTGGGTCTTCGAATTCTTTGCCTGGCTGCTGAGACTATCTGCCTAAAACAAATAAGTAACAAAAATTTAGAAGCAAAGATACTTCAGGAAATCATTATACCACCGAAAGAAGAATATTTGGTGAAGCTATCCTGCGATATGTCCTCGGAAGCAGATGTTCTAATTACGCCCAGCAATGCTATTCCGGGGAATATCCAGTTGGTCCCAACACTGTCATCAAGTAAAAGCGGAGTTGTGTTAGCCCGCATTATGAATTCATCTTGTAAGGAAATCGTACTTCCAGCAGCAACGTGCATTGGTAATGTGGAGATGAAGCCTAAAATGATAAAGAGAAATCAGTCCATATCTATCAGTACGTCCCCTGAACTTAACGAACTCTTTCAGCGTAGCATCGAGTCGCAATCATTAAGTCACGCACAGCAGAATCTTCTTTTACAGCTTCTAAATAACTTTCGGGACATTTTTTCACATTCGAAGGACGACATTGGCCGCACTTCAATACTGCGGCATAAAATTGATGTTGGTAATGCTAAGCCTATTAAGGAGCCACCACGCAGAATTCCCTTGGCAAGAAGAGCAGAAACAGAGACAATTTTGGACGGAATGATCCAGCAGGGTATTGTACACCCTTCAAAGAGTGCATGGAGTAGTCCAGTGGTGTTAGTGAGGAAAAAGGACGGCTCTCTCAGATTTTGCGTAGACTATCGAAGGCTTAACGAAGTCACTAGCAAGGACTCATATCCCCTTCCCCGCATCGATCTGACGCTAGATGCGCTGGGAGACTCGCAATGGTTTACAACCCTAGATCTCCAGTCGGGCTACTGACAAGTGGAAATGGATGAATGGGACCGAGATAAGACCACCTTCAGCACTGGAAGTGGACGCTATGAATTTAGCGTCATGCCATTCGGGTTGACCAATGTCCCCGCAACGTTTCAGCGTCTGATGGAATTAGTGCTCGAAGGAATCCCCTACACTGTGTGTCTAGTGTATTTGGACGATGCCCCCGCAACGTTTCAGCGTCTGATGGAATTAGTGCTCGAAGGAATCCCCTACACTGTGTGTCTGGTGTATTTGGACGATATTATTATCCATGGAAAAACTGTCGAAGACATGCTAGAACATCTGAAAGAAGTCTTCGAAAGACTTCGATTGGCAGGTTTAAAGCTGTCCCCTGCAAAATGCGAATTATGCAAGAGGGAAGTAAAATTTCTAGGACACGTTGTATCAAGTGAAGGCCTATCAACGGATCCCGATAAAATTGTACATGTACAAAGCTGGCCACAGCCAAATAACAAAACGGAAGTCCAATCATTCCTAGGCCTCTGCGCCTATTATCGGCGTTTTATTAGAGATTTTTCAAAACTAGCGAAACCACTTACTTCTTTGACAGAAAAGAAAGCCAAATATGTATGGACGGAAGATTGCGAGTCAGCCTTTCAAATACTAAAGACAAAGCTCACCACAGCACTTGTACTGGCTCAGCCAATGGAAAAAGGCCTACTTATTTTGGACACCGACGCCAGCGAATACGCATGGGGAGCCGTGCTCTCTCAAGTTCAGGATGGGGAAGAGAAGGTGATCGAGTATTACAGTAAAACTCTTAATAAGCTAGAAAGAAACTAATGCGTAACCCGCAAAGAGCTTGTGGCAGTAGTGAAGGCGGTCGCGCATTTTCAACCCTATCTGCTGGGCCGTCACTTTCTTCTTCGAACAGATCATGCCTCGTTGCGGTGACTCATGAATTTTCGTGAGCCGGAAGGACAGATTGCGCGTTGATTGGAACGCCTACAGAGTTTTGATTTCGAAATCCAACATCATCCTGGTAATAAGCATGGTAATGCCGATGCACTTTCCCGTCGCCCTTGCTGCAAGTCAGACTGTCGCTATTGTGCCCTACTAGAGGAAAAACACCAAATTATGGTTCGGGTGGCTGTTATACACGAGTCGATCTCCAATCAACAAGAGCAAGATGAAAAACTTATCGTCGTTAAAGAATGACTCCGGAAAGGCGAACGACCGCCACCTGAGGAAATTACTCATCTCCACCCAGTAATCAAGGCTTATTGGTCAATGTGGCCTTCACTCGTGATCAAAAATGACTTAATGTGCCGATGTTTTACGAATACATTTGGAGTCCAACACCAAATTATTCTACCAGAATCCAGAAAAGAAGAGATCCTTCACCATCTCCATAGTAGCGCAACAGGTGGACACTTGGGTGTAGATAAAATGCTTGCTAAAATTTGTCAGGAACGAAAAGGCCCCATGCCTAGAAAGAGAGCAAGACTACAAGTATATAATGTAGGCGCGCCATTCGAAAGATTAGGAATAGACATATTGGGACCACTACCGACTACAACCAAAGGCAAGCGGTATATCTTAGTGGTGATCGACTATTTCACCAAGTGGCCAGAAGCCATATCCCAGCACGATCAAACTGCCGAAACTGTTATAGAAGCACTCATTAAACACCTCTTATCTCGATTCGGTCTGCCACTACAAATCCATTCCGATCAGGCTACATTCACCAGCCTTACTTAACTTAGGGAGAGAATTGAGATTGCCAATTGAGCTGTGCACCGACCCGCCCCCAACGGAACAGCCCCTAATGATGGCCGATTATATAAAAGATCTGCGAGAACGCCTAGCAATTGTACATAACAGCAACCGAAATATGCTAGCCGAAAGCAGCGAAAGAATGAAGATCCGCTACGATTTATCTTCCCACGCCAACCCTTTCAAGGTTGGAGATCAAGTCTGGTTATACAGCCCGAAGAGGCGAAAAGGAAAATGCTCAAAATTACAGAGAAACTGGGAAGGCCCATATGCTGTAATAGATAAGTTAAGTGATGACACTTATAAAATTAAAAGAGAAAATCGAAAAAGCCCGCTTATTATTCATTGCAATCGCTTAGCACCTTATCATTAAATAAGAGACGAAAATTTACAAGACGTGGCATTAAACGAAATGAATCGTATGCAAATCCGATCGTGTTCGC
This sequence comes from Dioctria linearis, assembly GCA_963930735.1. Classification (NCBI taxonomy): domain Eukaryota; kingdom Metazoa; phylum Arthropoda; class Insecta; order Diptera; family Asilidae; genus Dioctria; species Dioctria linearis. The sequence continues at coordinate 173,113,548 of OZ005741.1, read as the reverse complement.
GCGCTATAACTATACGGGCACAAATAGGCGAGTAGGAGGCACCTCGTTAATCTCCAGATCCAGAGTTAGGATAAGCCGGTCGTATCGAACAAATATTAGCGTGCGCGTGTGGAAATGTCAACGGCTTAACCTAACACACTACAATCGTCCCTTTACATCACATCAAAAACAACAAAAGCAACAACAAAGACAGCACGAATAGATTCGACGCGAAGTTGAACATTTTAGAAATACATAAAATAAAGCTTACCTGCGTAACTATGCCTGAATTTTCTACAGGTATAATACTTGGCACTGTAGTCTAATTATTTTCTTTTTCTTTTGTCTATGTCACACAATCCTTGGATCCCGAACTGAGTTACCATCGAGACCCTGATGGCAGCGAATGATCAGCGCTGGACTGCGGAAGCGCGTTGAGGCAGACTGCTTCAAAGGATCAGCACCATTGCTGAATTACTTTGACACGCTCTGTATTCTAGAATAGAGCTGGGGGCAGCTCTTTGATGACAAAGGAGAGCAATGTTGCAAAATCACTAAAAATAAGAAAATAGATATAAGCACATGTAATAAAAAATTGTGAATTTTACAAAAAATCGAATTTGTTAGTAATTAAGTAGCCATTGAAGTAGTAGCGTAGAATCGATCGCACCCAGTTAAACAAAAGGTGGGGAAATAACGATTTTTCTCACGTACAAAAAAAAAACTGTGATATAGAACCGCAAGGATAGGATTCTTTCTAATTAGAAAATGAACTTGTGTCAGACCAGAAATCTAGTCGGAATAAATTCTCACCTTTATTTAGAATTTTTTGTTTAATTTTGTAACCAAAAAGGTCAAATTTAAAGAGCTAAGCGGGAATACTTCACGTGAAGTGGAAAATCTAAATAGCCCCGGCTGGATTGTGTCAAGAAAATATTAGATTGCGGTGAGTACCGATTTTCTTTTATCGCAGCAGGGCTGATCTACTTGCCCATTACTGCGCTTTATTAGTAATATAAAAGTGTTGAAAGAAATCCGAAGATCATTCGTGGCTAGACCTGAAAGAAAGTTCTTTCCGCGAACAGGAAAGTGTGTTATTGCTATTCAGGTAACAAAGATTGGAGGTTGAAACGCTGTGGGCGGGATTGAATGTCAGTCAGACGATTGAATCAACTTACACTTTCAACTGAAGCTTTCAACACGAGCTGTCTTTCAATCCCTCGTTGAAAGCACACTCTTCTCTCAACATCTACTCACATCACTCACACACGAATACTTACCACATTTGTAAAGTCCGCCATTTGCCAACAATTTTTCCAATGTAAAACAAATCTCGGGATTCCATAGAAACTGCTGCACTAGATCCATCGTTGATAAGCCGCTTGGCCACAAAGAACCGAGCGAGAAGTTTATATATAACCGAAAAAAAAAAATCTTCTCAGCCCAGTGCCCCGTAGCTTCACGGCGTCCTACGCTAGCACGTCAACCCAACCACTTTATATGCTACACATACCACTCGAGATACATTACTTTGCAAACTACTCGGTTTTGTGATAGACGGACCGAAATTTAATTAGCTCGCGCACTTAATTTTACATACCGACCGATTTGAAAATTCATTCTAATTAGCATTCTCGACGCTGTCACTTACGCACTGAACAGTAATATGTGACACTCGTGCAGTGAGGAGCTGCAAAATCGTTTCTTCACAGCGCGCATCCCCGTATACTTCGCACATATCTGCAGAGCAACTATCTTACGCTCTCACCAAAGTGCACGAAAATTTGCAGAGCGCTTACACATCCCACAACTGTTAGTGGAAGCTAAACCTACCCCAGTTGGAGAAGAGCCCAGCTGGGCTTCTGTACACTGACCTAGTTCCACACGGTTGTTGACCTAGTTCCAATTCGTACTCTCGCTACATCTGCTGCTACAGGAAAGTAAGTGTTGCAATTTCTGCCTCTGGCCAGCGTTTCGTTGAAAATTTAGCAAATCTCCCTCTCGACTTTATTGAGCGTACAGAAAATTGAAAAAACATCTTTTCCTGAGTACTTTGCTGCGAGCCACTTGATTGGCTGGTGGTCCGTTTGTAAGGCGAACTCTTTACCGAATAGATAGGGTCTGAAATATTTGCATCCCCAAACAATCGCTAACAACTCTTTCTCTATTGTTGCGTAATTTCTTTCATGGTTATTTAGGGTTCCAGATTCGAAGTAGGCTGGATGTCCGTCTTGTGTCAAGACTGCTCTGAGAGCGAAATTACTGGCATCCGTTATTAGTTTAAACCTTTTATTACAATCCGGGTATTTTAGGATTGGATGGTTTGTAATTATTTCTTTAAGTTTCTCGAAGGCACTTATATAATTCGGGTCGTTCTGATTAACGGTATCTCCTTTCTTTAAATATCTGGTCATCGGATAGGCCACTTTTGCATAGTCTTTTATAAATTTTCTATAGTACTCTGTTGTTCCTAAGAATTTCTTGATCTGATTGGCAGTGGTGGGAAGTTTTAGTTCTTGAATACATTTAATCTTGTTTGGGTTCGGTTTGATTCCCTTTGGCGTTAGGATGTGCCCTAAAAATTCTGTTTCTCGCTTGAGGAAATTACATTTATCTACTTGTATTTTTAATCCTGCTTCTTTTATTCTTTCAAAGACTTTTCTAATATTTGTGATGTGTTCTTCTAGGGACGTACTGAATATTAATATATCGTCCAGGTACACAACACAAACTCTGTTTATAAGTGCTCTCAGCACTTGATTAATCATTCTTTGAAAAGTTGCAGGGGAATTCTTTAAGCCGAATGGCATTCTCAGATACTCATAATGACCGTATGTGGTAGAAAAAGCTGTTTTCTTTCTATCCTCGTGTTTAACTAGTATCTGGTGAAAGCCCTTCGCCAGATCTATTGTTGTAAAGTATTGAGCCCTTCCCAGTTTGTCGAGGGTACTCTCGATGTTTGGTATCGGAAACTTGTCACTGACCGTAACTTCGTAAAGTTTACGATAATCAATTACTATTCGCCATTTGCGTTCCCCAGAATTGTCTAACTTCTTCGGGACAATCCAAAGGGGGCTGTTATATGGGGAATTACTAGGTTGTATAATATTCTGTTCTAACATTTCCCTAATCTGTTTCTCTATTTCCTCTTCGTGGATACGGGATAACGATAAATTTTAGCGTATATAGGATTATTTGTAGTCGTAATGATCACATGTTGGATTTCGTGGGTCGCGGTCAGTTTATCTCTTTCTTTGTAGAATAGGTTTTCATATTGTTTAAGAGTTCTCATAACATTTTGTTTCTCTTCAGAGTTTAAATGGTCGAGGTTTAGTTTTTAGATATTACCTTCCTCAAAATTACAAACTTGGTTTATAATAAAATAATGATCGTTTTTAAAATAAATTATGTTACTATTCATTTCGATCAATTTTTGTCCATTTTTGCTTTTAATGGAGACAAAAAATTTTGGCCTATAATTGGCTCGTATCGGCTCGGTAAGTTCATTACTTTCCAAGATAAGGTGCCTGATATATTGAATTCATATGGGATGGGAGTGATTAATCTATGAGATACTTCAGATATACCGTTAATGGTTGAAAAGAAAAGAGGTTTTTGTAATTTTTGTAGTAGGGGTAGTGTGAAAATATTTCAGGTTTCAGAATACTTGTTTCTGAACCGGTGTCAATAAGACATTTTAATTGTATTTTGTCAATGGTTAGAGTAACTATTGGTAATTTTCCTCCCGAGGCTGGTTTTGAAAATTTACATCACTACATCGGATGTTATCGATTTCCATCAGGATGGGGTTATTAGAATTATGCATATTGTTTGTTAGCCTTTGTTGGTCGTGGTTTTGTCTATAGTTCCCTGATCTAATATTGTTGTAAGCATTGCCGTCTTGTCTAAAATAGTTATTCTGTCTGTATTGTCCCGATCTGTTGTTGTTATAAAGATTTCTATCTTGTCTGAAATAATTATTCTGTCTATATTATAAAAGTTACGTGAATTATTGTACTGTGACGTAAAGTTTCTATCATTGACACTATTCCGGGGATTAATTATTTGTCGATCGTTTTTGAAGTTTCTATGTTACACACTGTTATGTTGCGAATCTCTAAAATTCTTTCTATACATATAATGGACCACATCACTTTCGTCCAATAAGCCTAAACCGTCAAAAATGTTAATAGTTTCGTTTAATGACATTCCGTTCCGTATATTAGCACGATAACTACCTGTTAACATATCTTTTACAATATCTATTAAGTTCTTATAATTATTTGCCGGACTATAATTTGTCGGTTTACTATCGTCAAACTCATATAATTCATTTAATTGAGAATTTATTACTCTAATTTTTAAAAACAATTCTCTTAAATTTCCTACCTTTATGTTACGGCTATCATCAAGTAGTTTTTTGTAACTCCTCCTCGGCCTGAATTGTGCTTTGAGTTCTGATTTCGCTTACTCCCAGGTTACATTTTCTCCCAGTCCCTGAATGCATTGCTTGGTCTCTCTTTTGATTTTCTCCTTAAATATCATCTGAAGGCCATGTTGTAAAAGGGTAATGTTGTTCCCACACAGAGCTTCAACATTCTCCACGGCACTGATGAATTCCTGTAATGAGTAGTCTCCTTTTCCAAAAAAAGTTTTTATATTTTGGAGTTTATTTAGAATTTGGTCCACTGATAACTGGAACAATTGTCCTGCAGGTTGAACAATAGGTTGAGCGAGTTGTTGCCTGAGAGGCGGCAATTTCCCTTTGGTGCTGCTCCCTTAGTTCCTGAACGGCTTGTTGTAAATCCTGTATTTCCTGTTCTGCCATTATGTCTTGACGAATGTTTCTCCTTAAATCAAAAACTGCATCTCTGCCTTCTCTCATAAAGCTTACACAGCCATAAATCTCGTTTCTTCGCAGGAACTAATGTTAAAGTCACTATTTTGTTTTCTGATTTGAGGTCGATAGATTCACTTCGATCACTGGATTCTTTTTCTTTTGAAAAGAATCCTACCGACTGCGCCAGTTATTTATTAACTATTCTTTCTTAGAAAAAAAAACAACGTAAACAAAGTAAAATAAAATTACGCACTAGAACTTCGGTTCGAACACAAATTTTATTAAAAACTGAATTTTGGATTACACTTAGAACTTTAGTTCTAATACATATTCATTAAAGAACTAATTTCACAATACACTTAGAACTTTAACTCTAATTCAAATACAATAGAAAAATACTTGTCCGACATCCACTCTTTAGAGGGATCTATACTTCTTGATTCCGGTCTTAAGACTTACTTTTTATTAACTTTGTTGTTTTCTTCTGAAGCTTTTTAAGAATTACATATTTTAAAATAAGAATGCTGATTCGACTTTTCTCACAGTTAATTTCTGCTACTTTTTATCTTTTCAGGTAAGTTACGTTAATTTCTGCTGCTTTGTGTCTTTTTAGGTAAGTTGCATATCGTATTACTTTTTCATTTCTGAGAACGGAACTCTGTCTAGACGAATCATGTTCGTATATTTATTTTATTCATGAATTCTGTGCTTTGCTTTATGCATACTAAATCATAATTGTTTTGATCAGCATTTTCATTTTTATTTTCTGACTTACTTAGGTTTACTAACGTAACTCGCGTTCTGGAGTTATCGTGAGCACAGACGGACCGACAGACGGACAGACGGACAGACGGACGGCCATGCAAAAATCAAAATAACTTTTAATATTATGCGTGGGTGTCCAATCCATTTAGCTCTACAATCATTATTTCGAGGTCTTACAAACGGTACTGACAAACTTAGTATACCCTATAGATTTCATCTAGGGTATAATAAACATGGACAGATCATTGTGTGACATCAGAACAAACACAGGGCGTAAATGTTACAGGTACAATTTTTGTCAGTTCGACTGATAGCCTTCTACTTTAAATAGGGTGCGAATGATACAGGTGCAATTTTTGAAAATTCGAGCGATAGCCTTTTACTTTAGACAGGGTGCGAATCTTATACATGCAATTTTTGGCAGTTCTGTTGTCGTCTGCCGCTCGTGCTCCCCGGTTAAAGTTGAAGAAGTGGCCGATTGAAGGTGTTAATATCGATGTTGATAAAAAAAATATATTGTGAAGAATTGGATTCAGGTTCGTCAAGAAAAACAATATATCATTTTAATTTAAATAAACACAATTTATTATTTGTATTATTCCATCCGATCATAGTAGGATTTTCAAAGCATAATATTTTAATTTATGTTCACTCGAACTTTACACGACGGATCTTGAAGAAAAACTCCCCGAGGGTCGGCGATATTGCACCCAGGCACCCATAAAATCTTCGAAAAGCTTTTTTATTCTTTTTGTTACTTTCTCACGACGTTTAAAAATCGTACGTGAGAAAATGTAGAAAAGTTTTGATGCAAGCTATATGCATCAATGCAAAATTGTAATCTGATATGCATTTGTGCGCCCGTCTTGAAATTAAATTTAAGAGGGCGCGAATAATTGTGATATTTGTATGTATGTTTGTACATACAATTAGATTGAAGGAAGTAAGTAATGTACGTATGTACAGTGTTCATACGGAAAAAAAGTAAGAAGACACTGTATGGAGTGTATGCATATCGTGTGGGTGGACTGTGTGTCTGATAACAAAGATGCAATTTATGCTAAATTGCATTTTGTTATAATATGGGAATGCATTTCTAAGTATATTTTAAATTTTATATGAAATTTTGAATGAAATTTAAATTGAAATGTTTTTTCAGGGTCAATTATTGGTACATCAATATATCGTATTGGACGATTCATTGATGTATCGGTATTATGGGTGTGATAAAAATACGGTGAATGGTTTTATTACAAAAAAAGTACATCAAATTCGAATTATTTTCTTTCAAGATGGTAGACTCCTTGGCTAGCGATGCACTTATCCGAACGTTATTTCCATGATTGGAAGCATTTCTGGAAGGGTTCTTTAGGAACGGCCTTCAGCTGCTCTGTCGTGAGCCTCTAAATGTCGAAAAAGGTGTCAAACGCTTTTCTTCTAGTGCAGTTCTTATTTTTGGTAAGAGCCAAAAGTCGCATGGTGTTAAAATCGGAGAGTTACGGTGGATGCGGACAGACAGGATTTATTTCCTTTTCAAAGAACTCGCGTATCGAGAGCGAGGTGTGGCAAGGAGCGTTGTCGTGATGAAAGAGGAAGCCATTGAATAATTTTTCTGGCTTATCACGGACTCAAGCGAGATGTTCAGTCCTACTCCAAACTCTCGAATAGTCAATCGCCTGTTTGAACGAATCCGTTTTGCCAGTTTATGCATATTTTCGTGTGTTTTTGAGGTCCAAGGACGTCCCGACCATTGCTCGGCTTCAACCCACTCATTTTTGGTTTTAAATCCCTCAAATTATTTATACACAGTCTTTAGGGTCAGTTCATTATCTCTATATAATGATTTTAACAATTAATGAGCGTCTTTGGCATTTTCTTCCAACTAAAAGAAAATGTAATATTAACACGTTGTTCGAAATCCATAATGTGCGACAGACATTGTAAACACGACGTTACTCTTCCTACTCTGGAAGCCGACTAGTCATAACTTGTTTAACCTTAACATTGACTTTCTGAAAGAATCAGGCTATCAGTCGGATACTTCAAATGGATATAGCACCAGAAGTTACTGCTATAAACATTCATTCACCGAATTTTTTGATCACACCTCGTATATTCCTTGGCTACAGATTACATGAGCTCATTGTTAGTGTTGTTATATCATACATACAAAAGTTTGATACACCTGTACAAAATTTTAATCAATAATATAATAAAGTATTTAAAAAAACTGTCGTAAATTCTCGATTTGAAAGATTTTCGTAGTATTGGACAAAATTACTTAAAATATTTAGGATTTTTGTAGGATTTATAACGAATTTTAACAAACATATTTTAAAAATTTATAAAGCCTTTCATAAAAAAGGAACGCACGTACGTTTACTATTGTCGAAACTTGCTTCATAGTTTTTACGAAATTTGAATTTCTTTTGATAATATAAAATGTAAAAATTGCGAATATTTCGTACATATTCTTTAGAGAGAGATTGTGTAGTATTACATGCACTTTCGTAAACTTAAGGAAAATATCGTAAAATTAAGAAAAATAATTGCATACCCGAACAATGAAGTGCAGCTACTATCTGTATCAATCAGTTTGCTACTAATTGGGTGCATTTCAAAGTAGAACTTGATCGACAAAACTTCAATTTGTAGGGTCGGACGTAATGACGGAAACTGGTAAAGTACTTATAGCGCTAACAAATTATCTTCGATGCACAGATCTTGCTAATAACTTCATAGTTAAGAATATGCGCACTTAACTATGAAGTTATTTGTGCAAGGTGAAAGATGAGTGTGGAAAGTGTTATTTTTAATTTAGGTAAAGTAAAGGAAGCAAGGGAAGTACAATCAGTGGAAATAGTTTCAAACGATTTGTTCGACTTAATGGAGTTAATTCGATTAATAGAACTTTGAGGAATATTCCACAATATTTCAAAGGCATGTAGGTATCTACATATAATAAAAAATAACGTGAGTGCATATAAAAGAATTTTTCATAACATATACAATGTAAAATAGACATCGATATTTTAACAACGTCAATGAACGCACATCATTTAGATTTGTTATTTCCTGCTATTTAGTAAGTTCGGACTCGAATTAAATTCAAACAGAAATCACGGGAATGGCAGGAGGCTAATATAATTGATTACCTCCTCAGCAATTTTTTAAAATTTTGAAAGGTATTGTGAACATTTTAATTCAGGATAACCTCGCAGAAATTGATAAATATTCTTGTGCCCATAGAACATTATCAATAACCCTTAGCGTTGAACAATGGGTTAAAGATAAAGAATCGAATCCATCTTCACATTGTTTTGTCTGTTGAATATGTACTTGAACACTGATATATTTCTAGTGTTTAAGATGCATATACTTCGTTAAAATTTTACTAAAAAGTGAAAGAAAAGTTCATGAAACGAACACTGACCCCAATACTATTGTTATATGATACGATTTGCAGAGTGTCTTCAATTTGCCAAAGGTATTTGCTTCGATATTTTATTATAAACGAAAATTGAACGTATAATCTAACCGCTACATTATTTTACCAAATTAAAAAAAAACATAACTTGCGCCGTGTGGACAAAAGTAGTTAGCGGCCGTTCAGGGAATGATTTAGTATCAGTTCTTAAAAAGTTATTGACAAAAATTATACTGAATGGCTCACGTGGCGAACATATATTTCTGTGGAATGATTCATGTATCCCCCAAAACAGAATAACTTCGACAGCTATATTGCAACTTTTGAATGACAACAAACAAAACAAGTCTGTTCAAAAGTTTTCAGAGCCAGGTCATTCGCAAATCTAGGAAGTGAATAGCGTTCACAATGTTACAGTGTTAGACAAATATTTGAAGCATACAGAAATCACAGCCCACTATCATTGCTCAGGATTTTAAGCAACATGAAATATTGAAGTGTGATTTTACAAATAATCGAAATAAACTGAACTGGTTTCAAATGTGTTTCTAAAAGAACAACTAAGCTTAATTCTCAGAGCTTTCCGTTTTCAAAACTGACGATTTTACTTTATGGAACAGGTGATCTCTTTAAGTTGAAATATAAAACTTCAGCCTGGAGATTGATCGTTACTTTAAAGCGAACTTCTTAATGAGACCAGAAAAAGGTCTTCTTCGAACTCTAAAAATACTATCGTCCAGCCACCGAAGGAAAAAAATAAAGAACATAAAAGGTTTGCCGCCTTTTTTGTCTAAGCAGGATAAAACATATTTTCAGGCTTTATTAAGACTAAAATAAATTAATAAATTTTTGAAAAATTTGTTATATTTGATTGAAGCAGAGCAGTAGAATATGCAGTAAGATTCTATTAAGAATTTCTATAGCCTATTCGAATGCAACAAAATTTATTTTGGTATATACGTTTTTCCTTCAGGTTTATATTAAATAACGATAATTATTATACAATATCTAGTAATATGAATTTTTTATCATTTAATTGGAACATCAATGAAACAAAGCAAAGCGAAAAACTTCTATCATACAGTTTTTATTTTTGAAGGCTTACAATTTAAAAGTTGATTTACTAAAATCATAAAATATACACTTACGACTTTCCAATATACAGATGATATTCCATTGAATACAAATATACAAATTTCTTGAAAACATCAGATTGCTCACACCTTGCTTTCTTTTTGTACCTTGAAATTTTAAATTTTATACACAAATAAATGTTAATATAATTTCAATATTTAATTAAAATATAGAATGAAGGAAGAAATTAGTATTTTCTATTTTTTAGTGTGGATTTAGAAGCAGTCTTTTTAAAAAGATTTTTTATTTATATATTTTCTGATTTTATTTGATTAGAGTATAAATTTTGTCTTTATTAGGGCTATAGCGGGGGACGATTGGCGCAATAAAGGCGCCCCCCCTCCACCCTTGTATCCGCCACTGTCTGAACTATCTTCCCCTGTAGGTTTGCTTAGTTATCAGTGGTATAAAACTTGCTGCATAAGTGGCACTCCACTTCATACTAATATTTCATATTGAATGATTGACTGCGTTAAGGTAAAATATTATTTCATATTGAATGATTGACTGCGTTAAGATAAAATACACGATTCGCATAAATCCATGATAGTCAGTATCTTATACAGTGCAGACATATATAGCACATGCCTATCCTATTTAAAATTTTCGTCCATTATGGCACCAAGGCATTTAACTTCATGTACTGACTTGGGCGTTTATATTTTATGAGAACTATTTTTCGCAGTTCGATCTTAATTCTAGGTGGAAACTTTCTGGCTCCAAATATTACAAAACTAATTTTCTTTTAATGAGGTAATTTATTTAGACTTAGCCAACATTGAATAATACCCAGGAATTCATTTGTCGAGGAAGTTATTGACTGAGTCCCATTTTGTACTGCGAAATAATAAAACAGTGTGTTCTGCATGTTGAGCTAATATTCCTAATATTCCGTTCTTGAAAAAATTATTGCAATTACCTGACAGTCATTGAAAGTAGTTCCCGATTTAGATTTTATTCCTTATACAGTTTTACCAAACTTTTTCTTATACGTTATAATTTTTTCCTATAACTTCTTTGGACCGTGTCTGGAATTCTGAATCTAATTTTTACTTTAGTTTGATCTTGACATTTTTAAAACAGAGTGTAGTTTATTATTATACACCTTCAGGTAAATTTTTAGTTCTATATTAAAGAGTTGTTGTTTTAAACGACTTGCCAATTTATTTCTGAGCTTAATAGATGTTACTCATACCACCGTTACCTATTGTTTGATCAATTTTATTTCCAGCCTTTGAACAAATTTTTCGGTTTTTTTCGCCCCTTGGTTATAGATTCCAATATTTCAAATAGTTTATTCATACAGTCTTCAGCATTTTTTTACTGTGGACTTCAGACCAATCTTGTAAATTTATTTCGGTTGCTGATTTGCTATAATAAAACCCAAAAAAATTTAGACGTATCATCTGAACCTGTATAATTGGACTTAAATCTATGACCTCAACAAAAACTAATTTCGCTAAAGCGCTATAGTGATCTGTTATATAAGTATCTGTGGCATAAAATTAAAGATTTTGTTCTGTTTGCAAAATATATGGTTAAGACAGGATTGATTTGTTTCGCTATCTCTTATGGCACCTAACAAAATGTTTCAAAAAAATATTTTTAGTCAGTGTATCGAAATAGTCAGGACTGAAGAATTTCTTCTTCCTAAAATATCAATGATTATATCCCCCATTATACAGTCATTCGTGGATTTTTCAGTTTTGTACAAACATTCGGCGGGAGATGAGATGAAGTCGTTTGCACTAGCGTTACTAGTTCTATAATATATAGCTCTCATGTTAAAAGATTAAGAATATGTCTACTTCCAGTGCATTTGTTGAAGTAAATCTATTTTAAAGGTATCCATGGTGTATTCTGATTTAACGTAAACATTTTGTCACATTTATTTAGTTTGGAATAAACATATCTATTTATATAAAAATAGTCTGTTGCAATCAAACATGTTTTAATAAGTACATATAATAACATCCACATCCCTTTCTAGTTTATTTAAAATTATTAATATCTTATCTAAATTCTTCATTAGGCTACGAATATTATTGTGAAACATTTTTAAATACTTCTTTGAGACAACTAGACACATTTTTGTCCCGCAACTTCATGGGGTTATTAATAAAATGTTTCTGAATTTGAGTTTGAATTGAATATATCTATACATGTACATGTACAGCCTGTATAAATTAGTAGATTGGAGTATGCCTATGGATTCCTTAGAGATTCTTCCCTCTGAAAATCACGTTTGGAAATTTTTCATTTTTCAAATGGAGTGTAGTCATTTCAATTTTCAGAAATCCTTTCAGGTATATCACAGGATCAAACTAGAGCCCATTGAGGACATTTCATTCTTTTTGACAATAACCAACAACGAGCCTTGAAATTGAGTACTTAAAATTTTTATCCCTATATAGGTATATGCATTGATTTAATTGTAAATTACTTTTACATCAAACTCTTCTCTATTGGAATGGGATATATTCATAGGTTAAGAAAGAAGGTTTGAACTTAATTATAATTGATACATATACTAGAGGGCTATATCTCTCAAGCGGCAAAAAATTGTATCTATAAGATTCGTACCCTGTTTAAAGCAAAAAGCTATCCCTCGAACTGACAAAAGTTGCACCTGTTACATTTGTACCCTATTTATAGTAGAAGGCTATCACTCGAACTGGCAAAAATTGCACCTGTAACATTCACGCCCTGTTTAAAGCAGAAGGCTATAGCTTGAATTGCCAAAAATTGCATATCTGAGACTCGCACCCTGTTTAAAGTAAAAGGCTGTCGCTCGAATTTTCAAAAATTGCACCTGTAACATTCGCACCATATTTGCCAAAAATTGCATATATCAGACTCGCACCCTGTTTAAAATAGAAAAATGGTATTCGAACTTCCGAAAATTGCACCTGTAAAATAGAAGGGTATCACTCAAACTGCCAAAAATTGCATATATAAGATTCGCATCCTGTTTAAAGTAAAAGGCTATCGCTCGAATTTTCAAAAATTACACCTGTAACATTCACGCCCTGTTTAAAGCAGAAGGCGAAAAGAACTACCAAAAATTGCATGTATAAGATTCGCACCCTGTTTAAAGTAAAAGGCTATCCCTCGATTTTTCAAAAATTTCATCTGCGTGTGGATTTTAACTACTTTTTAGTGAATTATTGAGCGATTTACTCCAATGCTACCATTGTCTCCCCGATAACAGATATATCGTGATCCCTCAGTCAAAAAGGATTCCACATTCGGAATAAGGACATTTAGTGGAGTTGTCACCAGAAAAGGACGAAAAAAGAACCAACGTTTTTTTCGTCCTTCTTGTTATACAAAAGTCATTTTCTACTATCATTGCTCAGGATTTTAAGCAACATGAAATATTAAAATGTGATTTTACGAGTAATCGAAATAAACTTAAGTAGTTTCAAATGTTTTGCTAAAACAACAACTAAGCTTAATTTTCAGACCGTTCCGTTTTGAAACTGACGATTTTACTTTATGGAGCAGGTGATCTCTTTAAGCTGAAATATAATACTTCAGCCGGGAGATTGATCGTATCTTTAAAGCGAACTTCTTAATGAGACCAGAAAAAGGTCTTCTTCGAACTCTAAAAATACTATCGTCCAGCCACCGAAGGAAAAAAATAAAGAACATAAAAGATTTGCCGCCTTTTTTGTCTAAGCAGGATAAAACATATTTTCAGGCTTTATTAAGACTAAAATAAATTAATAAATTTTTGAAAAAATTGTTATATTTGATTGAAGCAGAGTAGTAGAATATGCAGTAAGATTCTATTAAGAATTTCTATAGCCTATTCGAATGCAACAAAATTTATTTTGGTAAGTAGATAAGCTATGGCGTTTCTGGATCACTTTTTAAGCCTCCAGGATTTCGCCACAGATGGCGCCACCGTCGCTAGGTGGTTTGAGTACATAATAAATGTAGGTTTGTGTATTGGCTCTATTGGTTTGTGCTTTGGATACACCATTGTGTCTTGGGTGCACCATTGAGTCTCGACTGCGCCCTAGCGGGATTAACCGGTACTACCGGGACGTATCATTTGGTCTTGACTGCGCTCTAGCGACATTAGCAGGTACTACCAGCATGATCCTGTACTACGGTTTTCTAGCGACATCTGTTCAGGCGCGAACGCCATTTCTTGAGTAAGGTTCCCTAGCGGCCTTAGCCGGAACTACCAGCATGCCTTGGTTTTGCTGTTTTCTTTTATTAGCGGGAGAGTTCAGCATCATTCGAATTTCACAACATGACATCACCATGAACAGATTCTAGAAGATGTCAGTGAGACATTAGCCGATACTGTCAGCATGCTCCGGTGCTAGGGCTTTCTTGGATGTGTGGTATGGCTCTCTTGGAAGTTTTTTGCTTCACTTTTGGCCCACACGTGGCAGCATGCTACGGTTTTGGCGAAACTTGAGGATACGAGACCATTTTGGGGATACGAGACCACTTTTAGCGCTCTCCAGCATAGGGAAATAGTATAGGATTTTGATTTTGTTTCTGAAGTTCGCTTATTTTTCATCTCGAATGGTCCCCTGGTGGCATTTGCTGGTACTACCAATTTTTGTTCATCTCGGGCTTGGGAATACGAGATCACTTACAGCACTCTCCAGCATAGGAAAATAGCATAGAATTTCGATATTTCTTGAGTAAGGTTACCTAGCCGCATTAGCCGGAACTAATAGCATGCCTTGGTTTTGCTGTTTTCTTTTATTAGCGGGGAAGTGCTAGATATCAGCATGGCGTCATCTTGGTTTTTATTGAAAAGTCACAGTTGCTTTTTCGAGTCCAAACACCATTACTTGAGCAAGGTCCGCTGGTGGCATTTGCTGGTACTACCTATGTTGTTCATCTCGGGTTCGGGGATAAGATATCATTTACAGCACTCACCAGCATAGGGAAATAGCATAGGATTTCGATATTTCTCGAGTAAGATTACCTAGCGGCATTAGCCGGAACTACTAGCATGCCTTGGTTTTGCTGTTTGCTTTTATTAGCGGGGAAGTGCAAGATATCAGCATGGCGTCATTTTGGTTTTGGGGAAATAGCATAGAATTTCGATATTTCTTGAGTAAGGTTACCTAGCGGCATTAGCCGGAACTAATAGCATGCCTCGGTTTTGCTGTTTTCTTTTATTAGCGGAGAAGTTTTTCGAGGCCAAACACCATTTCTTGAGCAAGGTCCCCTGGTGGCATTTGCTGGTACTACCTATGTTGTTCATCTCGGGTTCGGGGATACGATATCATTTACAGCACTCACCAGCATAGGGAAATAGCATAGGATTTCGATATTTCTCGAGTAAGGTTACCTAGCGGCATTAGCCGGAACTACTAGCATGCCTTGGTGAAAGGGTTTAGGTTTTATGAAAAATTGTTTACTAATTCGTTCAGAAAAAAGCTGGAAAAGTCCATCTATAAAATCTTGCAAATATTTCTATTAAAATAATTCACCTCAATGTTTTTAAATGTACTTTACTAGCCAAAAATTAAAGCTGTTATCAGAGCTGTTTTAAATCTGTTAATCTGTTATCAGAGCTGTTTTGAAAGCTGTTAAGCTGTTATCAGAGCTGTTTAAAAGCTGTTATCAGAGCTGATTAAAAGCTGTTATCAGAGCTGTTTAAAAGCTGTTAAGCTGTTATCAGAGCTGTTTTAAAAGCTTTTAAACTGTTATCAGAGCTGTTTGAAAAGCTGTTAAGCTGTTATCAGAGCTGTTTGAAAAGCTGTTAAGCTGTTATCAGAGCTGTTTTAAAAGCTGTTAAGCTGTTATCAGTGCTGTTTGAAAGCTGTTAAGCTGTTATCAGAGCTGTTTTAAAAGCTGTTAAACTGTTATCAGAGCTGTTTGAAAAGCTGTTAAGCTGTTATCATAGCTGTTTAAAAGCTGTTAAGCTGTTATCAGAGCTGTTTTAAAAGCTGCTAAGCTATTATCAGAGCTGTTTGAAAAGCTGTTAAGCTGTTATCAGAGCTGTTTGAAAAGCTGTTAAGCTGTTATCAGAGCTGTTTAAAAGCTGTTAAGCTGTTATCAGAGCTGTTTTAAAAGCTGTTAAGCTGTTATCAGAGCTGTTTGAAAAGCTGTTAAGCTGTTATCAGAGCTGTTTGAAAAGCTGTTAAGCTGTTATCAGAGCTGTTTGAAAAGCTGTTTATCTGTTATCAGTTGAATAAAAAGAAGGCCATATATAAAATATCATTTATTAAAAATTAAAAAGTATTAACATATAACTCTTAGTGTATCATTCTATTTCACATCTTATAATCCTGTGGGACCGAGCTGTAATCTCGATGTTAGATGTAATCAAAATTTCCTCTGTCTGTCGTTGAAATCAACATCTGCCTACAGCGCAAGTTTCCATGATCCTTTATGAGGTCTGCAAGTAAACCAAATGAGAATTTCTAGTGCTAAGTTAAATCGCACTTCTTAAGGCACAAACCCCATCACATATCGGCTAGAAGATTATCAAGGAAATCCAATCACAGGTGGCTTTTATGAATTGGAGCTGCTGAAAGTTAAACACCCAAACCTATATCTCGTAGAGAAAATCTTAAAGAAGAGTGGAGATAAAGCTTACGTTAAATGGCTCGGATTTTCATCAAAACACAATTCTTGGATTAATAACAAAAATGTTTTATAATTTCTTGAAAAACGACTATAACTATAATACAATTACAATACTTTTTTTATTTTAAAATTATACATGTTCAAAACAAATTACTTGAATAAATGAAACTAAAATTATAATACATTTATTATTTACACTTGACTTAGATTCTTTCTGTGGCTGCTACTTGTTGATTTGATGAAATAGAGTAATGTCCCCATGGTAGAGTATCCGTCGCTCCGCTCATAATATGACGCTTATTATCATAGGGACTCAATGCAATCTTTTTTTGACTGATAGTGTTTACGTTATGGTGATGAGATCGTATGGAGCTCCGATTAGCAGTTAATATTCGCTCGTTATTCAAGCATTCGACGTAGTCTTCGAAATTGATATGCTTCTGGACTACATTAGCCTTTACTCCTTTCGCTTTTTTTACAGTTTTACCTGCGTTTATATGCAGACTGTACATTTTCGAGCGCAAGCCTACAAATTCGCTCATGATTTTCCCATTCAGCTCATCCTTCATTAGACCAGGAATCTTTTTATTCATGAGCGGTAAATTGAATTCATTATCTTCTGGGTAATCACTTGTATCAAATTTGTTTATATTTTCGGCCATGAACCCATATGCATTTTTCTCTTCAAGTTCATATATTAGAGAATCTGTATCAGTATATTTTCGATATTTCCATAACTGCCAGTCCTATATAGAGCGGGTTATTGAATAATATTTTGAGTCGCCTTAATTCCACAGCAACTAAATTCTCATCAAATATCGTTGCACTGTGGAAGTTGGGTGCCGCAATCCGAGCTTTTGCACCATAGCGACCTTCCCACTTCATGCAAAGCTTGATATCGCTATACTTGCGTACATTTTCCATGGTCTTACCAAAAGCTGCATTATTCATCTTCTTATAGCTGTCCTTCTCATGATCGCTTGTAGCCTGCATCCGTTTGGTGGTATTTAAGTCAATATATGGTTTAAGCCAAGCTGATTGGTCGAATTGTAGTACCCGGAGCACTTTTTTCAGGATGAGTCCATGTGATAAGCATTGCTTCAAATTTCGGTAGTGTATAACATATTTAGTTTTTGGATGTAATGTTGTCAGAAGCTTTTCTAATTTTGCTCCAGGTGGTGCTGCATGCTCAGAGCAAAACGGTAAGTCCTTATGCTTATCATGCAGATGTTGAGGATAATCCAAGTCGACTTCGAAAATGTATCCAGTTGCAGAATCATCAGGAATTTCGGAAACTTCAATATTGGGAACATCAACCCATTTAAATCCTCCGGTTGGTAAATGCTGTGACATGGCCCATCCATAAAGGTTATTGACATCATAATACATCAAGTATTTCTCTTTCTCCTCAGGCTTAAAATCATCCATATATTTGTTATTGGCTTTACTATATCTGTTCGAATATTGACTTATACCACCTCGAATGCCTCTCTCTATGAATAGCAGTATATCTACGTCGGTTATAAGCTCTAATTTCACATTAGTGTATTTTAGCATAGCATCCCATGTTAGGCCTGGCATGGTGTAATAATGTGCTGGATCTAAATTGTATGTCTTCATGCACACTTCTCGAAAGTTCTCAAACACATCAGCCAATAGGAGAACATCAGTCTTAAGGTATAGATCCGAATATTCACCAAGTGTTTGTATTTCAAATTTTTGCCAGACCTCTTTAGCATGATTGTAGTCCTCAGGAGATATAGCACTGTCAGTCAGTTTATTGTAGAACGCTTCCTGTGTTGGCAAGTTCCGGAAATCAAATTTATCCCAGTCATCCATAAAATCATATGGGAAGACACCCTTGCGTGTAAGAAGTTTGATAGTGTCATCATTCAATCCCTGCCATACTGATCTTGTAATGTTTAATTTATCCATCGGCAGCAATGATGATAGCTTATCTAAAGATTCAGCCATAAAACGGAAGGAATCGATGAATCTGAATTTTATGTAGCTGCCGTCCATGTGCTTGGTGAACGAGATATATCTTTCCTTGTTTATTGGCAAGAGATCAACATTTCCTGGGAAAGATGTAGCTATATCCTTAATAGTGAAGTGAGCATCATATCCAGATAAATTGTGAAAAATGACTGGAACTATGGAGCAATCTTGTTACATCAGATTGCATGCATTGTGCGCTGGCCCTCAATATTTTCCTGTTAAAAGAATTTATGAAAAAAAAAATGAATTGAATTATGATTCCCAGTATTTACCTGTTAAGTGGCAATGGTCCCGGACTCGTCCCTCATCGGCTGCAAACGTTTTTTCACATATATGGCAGCAAGTATTTTCAATATGCGATCGCCGTTCCTCTTTAGTCAGGGGTTGCATTGGTCTGATGTTCAGCTTCTCTTGTACAGCTATGGATGCAGTCTTTTGCAATTCTAATGCAAACCATTTTGGACAGTCTCTGCCTCTATATGCTCTGTAATATGAGAGCTTAGCATCATGTTTGCAGTGGAAATAGAATCCTATGCTGTGAACTTCATGTTCCTGGATTCGCTGTGTATTTTGATCGTTTCCCTGAATCGGCTTCAATATTGATTCAAGATCAGCATACACACAAAACGGGACTGGATTCTTATGGTTATAATTCTTATATTCCAACAATTTCTTTTCCTCTGATGGAAACATAATCCTACAATCATTTTGCTTTTCGCATTCAGGAGTATGTGATGTTAATTTTTCTTCAGAGTAAGAGCAGAGCAAACATCTATCACAGATATGCCTTCTACCACCACCATGTTTCGAAATTTGTTTCGATATGAGGCGCGAAAGATCTTTAATCCAGCAGAAATGATATCTGCTGGCATCATCATCATCATCATCGTCATCATCATCCATATGATCTTCATCTTCATCATCATCCTGGTCATAGTCATCTTGTAGCATGAAGAGATTTACATGTCGCTCCATCCTGTGTTTCGTAAGTCTAACTGTTACTGTGGTGAAGAAACGCTCTTTCTCTAGGATGAACACGTTTATTGATAAATCGTTCTGGCCTGCAAATTGCGTTATTTGCTTAAGCGTCATGGGAAATGTTATTCCAGTTAAATATAGCACAGTAGAATAATGTGGATATGATGAGATCCTATTGGTGTTAATATTTGCAGGATATAGCGCTGATGTTATTGCCCACGCGAAGCATGCTTCATCATTATTTTGTACATTGATGCAAGCTTTCTTTGATGCAATCTCCTTTGGCAGAGGTATATAAAATGATCCCCGAATCGGCTCAAACTTGTTGATATGCACCGCTAAATGTTTATAGAATGCAGAGCCCAACCACTATCTTTCTCTTGAAACTCTTCCAGTTGAGTAAGTATTGGGTCGTATATATTTAATTTATACCACTCATTCAAATTATTCTCCACACTGATTGGGGCAGTTCTTGCTTGGAAGTACTTAATGTCTTTAATAACTTCATTATCACCAGTTTCTTTAATAAACTCACCTCAAAACGTTGTAGCAACTTTAATATGATATTGTTGTTTTAATGTATTCTTAATGCGGCGAGCAAGTAATTTGGAAGCATCTTGCATAAAAAGCTTTGGATCTAGGTGGCTTATATTCACGATATTTCTTCCCACTTAACAAAATCAGTTCTTATTAATCGTTGATTAGTTCCTCCATCTCGATGGGGAGCTTTGATTAACACTTTCAACGATTTAATTTGAGCAATACAGCTGTGCAAATGTTGTTTTCTAGCATTCTTATTACACTTCCGAAATGCTGCTTGATATTTACGAATGTTTCTGTTACACTCTTTAATAATATTGTTTTTATTCACAAAATTTGCATCACTTAAACACTTCAAAACATCTTCTCGCAATTTATTAATTAATGAAAAACTTTCATTTATTACTCTGATAGACATTTTTAATTTTTTTTATTCAACACTAACACTTTGAATCACTTCGATTGACTGGTGCTCCCGAAGAGTTTGCTTGCGCTTTTATAGCAACGGTTTGTAAACATGAATGATCCTGCTGCTACAATAATCATTGCACAGGAGGAATTCCAACGAATTTGCTTACAGGCTGAGATGATATCGAATTACACGATAAGAAAATCACTCAAATTAATTTGATTAATTTATTTTGCTGGTCGAATTTGCAAATAAGATTGTTTACATGAATGCATACATGAATGCATACATGAAAATGTGAAAATTTGTTTTCATTACAATGAAACGTTTCGATCAGCAAAATTCTTGGAACAATAAAATTGTTGGCTGCCTACAGGAAGTGTGGCATCAAATTAGATGAAAAGAATAAATGTGCTGATATAGCTTAAATTTGTTTACACAGGTGTGCATGACTCATTCAGCTAAAATGCGAATTTGTAAACAGGAAGTTTACACAGGTGTGTATGAACCATGCAGCTTAAATGCGAATTTGTTTACGAATTCCAATGAAACGTTTCAATCAGTAGAATAAACATGAATCATTTGCTGATATTGCTTAAATTTGTTTATAACAGGATGTTTACGAATTCCAATGAAACTTTTCGATCAGTAAAAATTCTTGGAATTGGGTTGCTTTCAGGAAGTGTGGTATCAAATTACATGAATCATTCAGCTTAATGTGCTGATATTGCAAATTTGCTTTAAGCAGGATTAAACTTGTTTTGGGATCATGACTATAAATTGAGGAGCTGAAAATCAAGTGTTGATATTACCTAAATTGGTTTACTTTATTCTCTTAAGATGATGAAATTACATATAGAAAGATTGTTGGAATGTAGAAAGATTTTACTGAAATAATCAAGTGTTGATATTACCTGAATTTGTTTACTTTATTCTACTCGAGCTGATAGCAAAATTACGTGAAAAAAAGATTAGAGGATTGGTCTGTTGTTCTGAATTTGATTATGATAATATCTAGTGTTTATATAAGAGTTCAAATCATTTGTATTGCAGCTGCAAACTATATGAATTTGTTTATTCTACTCGAGATGATAGCAAAATTACGTGAAAAAAAGATTAGAGGATTGGTCTGTTGTTTCGAATTTGATTATGATAATATCTAGTGTTTATATAAGAGTTCGAATCATTTGTATTGCAGCTGCAAACTATATGAATTTGTTTACAAGAAGTGTGATTATATTAAATTACATATTGATGATTTATAAAAAATGAAATATTTGCAAGATTTTGCAAACGCATTATTTTTTTATTAAGATATGCATAGAAGAAGTTCAAATTATCTAAAGAATTTAGCTCATTCTGAATCGATTTTCCGAAAAGCCAAGATGTCAGAAGTAAGTTGCTCTGAAATTTATTAAAATATTTTTTTAATAATTAATTTTTTTCTCCAAATACAACAACAGCAGCAACAACAACAACAACAGCAGCAGCAGAGCCAGCAGCAGCAGCAGAGGCAGCAGCAGCAGCAGAGGCAGCAGCGTCGCGAAGCTGTGAGTATTTTTTTTATTATAATTTATAAATATATAATAATTTTTCTATAACTCCTAGGTCATTCATGGGATGAATATGTTGCGAGGGTCACTATATAGAAGCGAAAGCTTCTATAATGACCTATCGCTAACATTAAGAGAACCATGAAGGCTGAAAAGATCAGACTGCGGGCTGCAAAAGCGGAAAAGAAAAGTGAGTTACGCCAAATTGATAACAAATTGGCGAAGTTAAAGCAAAACATTAGTGTAGTGCGAAAATTCAACAATTTCATTATTGAAGACTAAAAAGTGCAAAAAGTGAAAAAAAAACTAAAAAGTGCAAAAAAAAAAAATTAATTAAATTTAATTTAATTAGGAAGTAATAATAATAATTATATTTATATTAATTTTTTTTTTTATTTAAATAAGCTCTTTATTTAGTGGCTCTCTGGCTCTTTTCATGATTTCCTAAAAATAGGTGGCAAAAGGCTCAACAAAGTGTAACAAAAAAGAAAGACGCTAGCTAAACTAAATGTTGTAAAAAGTCAATAGGGAAAAATAAAAACATTTAAAACAATTCAATAAAAACCAATATGTAACAAAAATGACACAAAAAATGTAAAAAACCAATGACACAAAATTCTCAAAAGAGACTAAAAAACGGATACAAGAATTTAGAAAAAGATCTAAAGGATATACAAGAATTTGGAACCAGTCCCAATTTTGACAATTAGGTAAGTGGCAGTTCCAAGAAGCTCCAAATTTCCAAAATAATTTAATAAAAGCTAATTTCCTAAACGATCGAGATTTCAACATATAAATTTTGCAATTTTGCACCGAGACCGAAACCGAATAAAAAATTAAAAACCGAACGAACGAAAAAATTTACGCGATACCGTTATAGAGTCCCGCGAGGGCACCCTGTAGTATCATAGACCTCTACACACTGCCCTCATCATCCCTCCAGCTTAGCATCTCTAACAGAGTGCTTGTCCTTCCCACAGCACGTGCAACGATTCTTAAGCGGGGAGAAGCCCCGTGGACTAGTGTTGCAAATGCTGTGGCCTGCTATCACCAGCGAAAGACAAGAGCTCCGTCCTGCACCGACGATAGTGGTTGCCATGTGCAGTTGAATGTGTCTGCGTTCGTTGCCAGATATTCAAGACGTAATCGTCTCTTCAACCTGTCAACGAAGTGGCGCTTAAGTGCGTGTGCGTGGTGTTGTGGGTCAGTGTTCTGATTCCCAGCTTCGACTCTCATGTAGTACAGGTGAATTGTAGATTTGGCCAGTGTCAACACAAAGCTAATCAAACAATTCACTCGACTACAGACCTTTGGTCCCCATAGAAACGATGTACTAGTAATGCCGAAATTCGGGTGGATCAACTGACACATACCGCGCACGAGATCCATTAGACCCTGCAAAGCCGGACAAGTGAAAAACCTGTGAAACAGGGTGCCTTCACCAGCACAAACTGTGCAAATCCTCTGAACTCGGCGGTCAATATGTGACAACTGATTAGGATGCACAAGACTGTGATGCAGCAATTTGAATGCTACATCAGCATCTTTGTAATTAGAAGGATAACTGTAGACTACTCTGCAAGTTATCCGTCCCATCACGCCCATATTCACCCCGAGGTGTGTTCGCCATCTGTTGTATCTTGTATACTCCGGAGGTCTTATTGACATAAGCACGTCACGGAGCACACATGTTGTAAGTGTGCTGAAAGGTGTGTGGTGGTCTGTTCAGAACGAAAGCATCTTCCAACTTAGTGCCAGGGTCACTGGTCCCAAGTTGGCGAAATCTCTCCCGCACAGAAGCAGCCAGGTCGTGTAGTTGTGCAGTGTTAGTGTTTATTCGGCAGTTTCCAGAGATATCAATAATATCTCCGACAACCGTCAGTGTATGCGTGTCAGCTTCAAAACCCCGAGCATTACTGAACACTGAATCTATTAATTCAGGATTAAACCTGATTGGAATCGACGCGAATTGCGTGTACCTTAGAGCATTCCACTGAAGGTGAAATGCTGGCCTGATTCTGCCCCAGGTCTGAATCGTTGAGATTAGATCCTGTGGCCAGTCACGAGGATAAGGTGGTCGAACAGAGAGTAGGTAGTAATACTCCCCTATGCCGATCCCTCCCAGTACATTCACCCACAGCTGAGAAATCAAGCAGTCTCTCTGGCAAAACACTCTTTGGAATGCACGCACTTGGAGACACCTTGATTTCACAACCAAGTTAGTGAGACCTAATCCACCTATCTTGACTGGCAGACAGAGCGTGCTTTCAGCAACCCATCGCCTTCCGCACCAAAAGGCGTCTATCGCTTTTGCTTGAAGAAGACCTACGAAGCCTTCATCAAACGTCTCAGACTTTAGCAGATGAACGATGGACGAGGTAATCAAATAGTTTATCACGACTGACCTACCCATTAAGGATAATGGAAACAGTCGAATACGCCATGAGTTTACAGCTCTAGAGAGTTTCTCAAGAGCGATGCGGCTATTATTTGATTTACTCTCGCGTCCGATATGCACACCTAAATACTTCAGGCAAGTATTAGTCCATTGGATGTTCAGTGGAGTATCTGTACGATCTCTCCACCTTCCACACCACAAGCCTTGACCCTCACTAAGGATGATTTTAGCGCCCGCTATATGTTCGAACTGTTCGAAAACAGCACGAGCGACCGGAAAAGCTTCATCTCCTGTCACGAAAATAGACAGATCATCCGCATACGCCAACATAAGAGGCCTCACATTGGTATATGGTAGACGAACCGCATACCGTCCGAGCATTCGACGAAGATTCACCAGTAGCGGTTCCAACGAAAGATCATAAAGCATACCTGACAATGGACAGCCCTGTCTGATACCTCGATGAAACGAGATAGGAGCCAGAACTTGTCCTTGATGCTTAATCAAAATCGCTGAATCTCTATACAGTTTCCCGACGATATCGAGCCACCTGGGCGGAAACCCAAATGCCTCGAGAGCAGTCAAGAGATACTCGTGCGAGACACTATCAAAAGCCTTTTGCTGGTCAAGTGAAATCATGGCAATTTGTGTACCTGTCTGCTCATGGTAGGCAAACAAATGCTTGGCTAGCGCGATGTTGTCGTAGATACTACGACCAGGTACACAATAGGACTGTTCCGGGTGTATTACCGAAGCAATCACTGAGCGGAGTATCGCCCCTAATGCTTTGCAGACGATTTTGTAGTCTACATTGCATAGGGTTACTGGCCTCCAGTTCTCCATCCTCTGCAAATCTCCCTTCTTTGGAATCAAGCGGATCACAGATCGCCTCCAACTAGAAGGAAAGTCTGAATGCGTCTCAACCGCCGAATTGAAGACTTCCAAAAGGTCAGGAATTAATAAATCCCTGAAACGTATGAAGAATTCTGGAGTCAAGCCGTCATAACCAGGTGAAGTGTGTCGCCTTAGATCCTTTGTCGCAGCAATCATATCCTCCAATGTGATTACTGTATCCAGGAGCTCCTTACTGTCTTCAGAGAAAGTGGGAATATTCTCAAGGAATTCATGAGTGGTCGAGGATGTTGTCGACGTCGATTCAGAGTAGAGACTACTGTAGTAGTCTCGAATATATTCTGATAGCTGTTGTCCGTTGAGGACTTGTCCAGATTCATCAATTATCGATTCGACCTCACAAGAAGCAGTACGACGTCTAGTCGCCTGAAAGAAGTACTCAGTTGGAGAATCGCCTTCTCTCAGCCAGCGCGATTGGTCGCGCAGCACAAACTCCAAGCTGTGCTTGTAAGTCTGTGTCGCCAAGCGTTCCTTTATTCCATTGAAATAAAGAATCAACCCCGGCTGAGTTGGGAGAAGAGCTGTCACCCGAGAGACCTCGGCCGACAAGCTAGAAGCTTGATAGCCACTTCGATTGAAACTCGTCTCGATAAAAGACCGAATCTGGAGCTTTCCAACATCCCACCACTGACTAAGAAAAGGAAAGTCAGCTTTCCTCTCTTGCCAATCGTGCCAGAAATCAATGAACTCATTGACGAACTGCTCGGAATTCAACAAATAGTTGTTGAATATCCAGTATGCAGTTCGTCTTTCAACTAGAGTGCTGGTCGCCACCACAAGAAGATGATCACTAATCGAACACACTTCATGAGTGACACCAACGAAATGTTCTAGTATTCCAGGTGAGACGTAAAGTCTATCAATTCTGGAGCCTGCGAGACTTCCATGGATATTTCGCGAGACCCTCGTGTATGATCTAGTCGTAGGATGCATCCAACGATAGATACCCACGAGTCTGAAAACACCGACAAAATTCCTCAATCGAGTAGCATTGACAGAGTTGAACTCAACTCCAGAGTGCCGATCCATTGAGGGATTCAGAGTGCAGTTGAAATCACCTCCGAGGACAGTTTCGCCGCTAAAATTCACCAGACAGGACTGAACACTATCAAGAACTTGTCTTGTAATGTCCTGGTCATGAGGAAGGTACACGTTTACTACCTTGATATGTTTGTCTTGAACGACAAAATCCAAGGAAGAAGCGAACCCTGGGAAGATATCTGTATAGACAGGAGACGATAGTGTAAATTTGTTGGATACAATGATTGCCACCCCTGAGCCTCGGCAAGGCGCAGGTGTGGCAAACATTGCATAGCCAGTGTGTAGATAAGCACACCGCTTAAGTTGTGTATAAGTGTCTTGAGTGAAATTCGTCTCCTGCAGAAGTGTAATGTCTATATCGAACATTTTGACATGTTCGATAGTACTGTGTAATCTTGTATGTGCACTTAAACCCCCGATGTTGAGAGAGCCTATCTTGCACATTCAGAGAGATGAAAAGCTCAAACGATGAATGTGCGACGTCTATTGATGAGGAGAATCGGCCAAGCGATGCTCCTGAAGCAACTCCTCCACCTTCCTATGAAGTCGTTCTAACCGAGCAACATCGTTGTACTTCCTCCTCTTCCTGGACTCCTGTTGTAGGAGTTGAAGCTGAGGAAGTAACAGCTCTGGCCTCTCCAGCTCCCTTACAAGAATACTCCAGATTTTATCTGAATTCTTCTTGCACTGGAGCTGGGTAAGAATTTCGGAGATCTTCTTCCTAGGAAGGGTCTCCATCCCTTTCGAGACTTCAAATTGGCTACCAGTCGAAATGATGCTATCACACGACTCGTAGCCACCGAAGCTCGAAAGACCAGTGTCATCCAAGCCGGTCATGTCGCAGTCCGAAAGCTGCTCGTGAGACACCACCGCGTCCCTTACTACAACCTTCGAACCGCGAGCTCCACTATCGTCCTCCTCCGAGTGGGGCCGCTTGGATGCGACTGGCTTTGCTGGCTCTGGAGGAGGCAGCATCACCCGGTCAACTTTCTTCCTCCTCGTCCTCTTTTTTTTGACTTCTTGGCTATTCGACTCCTCGTCGGAAGTAGCCGTGTTTTCACGTGCCGACGTGGCGCCGTTTACAGCCATAACTATTTTTGCCTCTAGGACAACTTCAGGCACCTTAACCACTGGCTGCTCCAAAATAGCAGGTTGAGTGCCGGCCGAAGGCTCCTTCTCCAGATCCACTACTGTAGCAGTGGCTTCCTTCGAGGGAACCCTCGGTTCAGCCTTCTTCCCGGTTCTCCTGGGGCAGTCAGCAATAAAATGCCCTACCAAATGGCAAGCATGGCATTTCGCTTCGGTGCCAACGTCTATCCAGTATCTCGAGCCGGATATGCTCAGGTAAAAGCCTGACGGAAGCGTACACCCCTTATTCAAGGTGATGGACGCTTCCCGGCTAGTACCGAAGATACCCCGCCCGAGACCCTCGTCCCCAATTTTAATTGGAATGGCGCGAACCCTTCCATGAACCTTCCCGAATCTCCCAAGGAAATTCGCGAGGTCTTCATGTTGGGCTCGCATAGGGACCCGTGAAAACACGACCTTCGTTGGCTTCTCTTTTAGCGGGAATGGAACGAGGTGTCTACCCTCCACCTCGATGCCCTCAAGCATGAGCTTGGTAGCGCTTTCGAGGGTCGTGGTGTACACCTCGACCATTCCTCCAGCTATTATCCCCATGGAGAATAGCTGCTCACAGGAGATGACGCGGAAGATTGCCTTCAGGTATGCGCTCTGAGGACATCCTCTGATGTGCTCGAGCTGCATACCGTAGCTCTCATCCTGCCATCTCCCGTCAAAGAAGCCCTGGAGACCCGCACTAGTCTTGGGCCGAGGCTTACCTGCGTCCAATGGGGCTGGACGAGGAGTGATGCCTTTACTCAAAATTTCTATGGTGGAAGCCTGCTTGGAACCGCCACTTACCTGTGCATATGAGATCCCTGACTGTAATGCTGGGGACCGTAGTGTTACTGCTTGTCCTCCTTGTACTGTTGGCTGCTTCTTAGAGACGCTTGAAGAAAGCGGTGGCCTCATTACCAAGCCACTAGGCTTTGGCGCTGACGACGAAGCCGTTTTAACAACTTCCGATAATTTCGGACGTTGTCCTTTTACTTCAGGTGCTGCTGGGGTAGCCGCCATTGTAGCAGCTGACGTCCCAGGTACATCTCGGACAGCCTCCTCTGCCCTAGTTGCAGTCTTCTCCAAGGAAGTTAGCTGAACTTCCTTTTTTGTGGCCTCTTGATTAGGGCCCTTAATGGCCTTTTCGGTGGGCTCTTTCAGGGTTTTCTTGGAAGAAAAAGAACTATCGTTCGAGCTCTTCTTCCCCCTACTATTTATTTTGGGGGGATCATCACTCCCCCCAGAATCGCTATTGCTGCACTCACTCATATTAAGTGAGGCAGAGAAGCTTAAAATATCTTTTTTTTACTTTATATAATTCTTTTAATAAATTTTAAGTTTTATTAATTATATTTTTACTTTTCTTTAAATTTTAAAATTGCAACTATGAATTTTTAAGGTTGCCACGTTGCCATGGCAACGACCAAAATTAAATTATTTTCACAAATGTCACACAAATTTTCGTTTTTACACTTTTTATTTCTAATTAATTTTTGCAGTTATTTTTCAAGAAACTTCACTTCGAAAGACAGTTCTTGAAATATATTTTCAAGGTAATGCCCTTAGTGTGTTTTGGCACTCACAATTATCACTTATTCCTTGTTCTAAGTTTAAATATCACGGAGCTTAATTCGACACGTCCGGTCTCTGTGACTGATAATAATAATAATTTTTTTTTTATGTGTATAATGACTCTTTTATTGTTGGCTCTTTGGCTCTTTTAAAAATTCCTTAAAAGTAGGTGGCAAAAGGCTCTACAAAGTGTAAAAAAAGACGCTAGCTAAACTAAAGTTGTAAAAGTCAATAGGGACAAGTAAAACAATTAAACTAAACAAATGACACAGAACTAAAACAAAATGACACAAAAAGTAAAACAAATTCAAACAAAATGCTCAAAAGAGTCTATAAACGGTCACGAGAATTTTGAAAAAATATTAAGTAATAACCAAAAGTTTAAAACCAGTCCCAATTTTGACAATTAGGTAAGTGGCAGTTCCAAGCAGTTCCAAAATTCCAAAATGATCTAATAAAAATAATGACCTAAACGAGCGAATTTTCAACAGAAAATTTTGCAATTTTGCACCGAGACCGAGACCGAAACCGAATTAGAACTAAGAGAAATCGAACGAACGAAGAATTTACGCGATACCGTTATAGAGTCCCGCGAGGGCAGCCTGTAGTATCATAGAACTCAACAAATTGCCCTCATCATCCCTCCAGCTTAGCATCTCTAACAGAGTGCTTGTCCTTCCCACAGCACGTGCAACGATTCCTAAGCGGGGAGAAGACCCGTGGACTAGTGTTGCAAATGCTGTGGCCTGTTGTCACCAGCGAAAGACAAGAGCTCCATCGTACACCGACGATAGTGGTTGCCATGTGCAGTTGAATGTGTCTGCGTTCGTTGCCAGATATTCGAGACGTAAACGTCGCTTCAATCTGTCAACGAAGTGGCGCTTAAGTGCTTGTGCGTGGTGTTGTGGGTCAGTGTTCTGATTCCCATCTCCAACTCTCATGTAGTACAGGTGAGTTGTAGATTTGGCCAGTGTCAACACAAAGCTATTCAAACAATTCACACGACTACAAACCTTTGGTCCCCATAGAATCGATGTCCTAGTAATGCCGAAATTCGTGTGGATCAATTGACACATATCGCGCACGAGCTCCATCAGACTCTGCAAAGCCGGGCAAGTAAAGGACATGTGAAACAGGGTGCCTTCACCAGCACAAACTGTGCAAATCCTCTGAACTCGCCGGTCAATATATGACAACTGATTAGGATGCATAAGACTGTGATGCAGCATTACTCTGCAAATTATCCCTCCCATCACGCCCATATTCACCCCGAGGTGTGTTCGCCACCTGTTGTAACCTGTGTACTAAGGAGGTCTTATTAACATAAGCACGTCACGGAGCACACGTGTTGTAAGTGTGCTGAAAGGTGTGTGATGTGGTCTATTCAGAAGCATCGAAAGCATCTTCCAACTTAGTACCAGGGTCACTGGTCCCAAGTTGGGGAAATCTCTCCCACGCAGAAGCAGCCTGATTCTGCCCCAGGTCTGAATCGTTGAGATTAGATCCTGTGGCCAGTCATGAGGAAAGGGTGGTCGAACAGAGAGTAGGTAGTAATACTCCCCTATGCCGATCCCTCCCAGTACATTCACCCACAGCTGAGAAATCAAGCTGTCTCTCTGACAAAACACTCTTTGGAATGCACGCACTTGGAGACACCTTGATTTCACAACCAAGTTAGTGAGACCTAATCCAGCTATCTTGACTGGCAGACAGAGCGTGCTTTCAGCAACCCATCGTCTTCCGCACCAAAAGGCGTCTATCGCTTTTGCTTGAAGAAGACCTACGAAGCCTTCATCAAACGTCTCAGACTTTAGCAGATGAACGATGGACGAGGTAATCAAATAGTTTATCACGACTGACCCCATTAAGTATAATGGAAACAGTCGACTACGCCATGAGTTTACAGATCTAGCGAGTTTCTCAAGAGCGATGCGGCTATTATTTGATTTACTCTCGCGGCCGATATACTCACCTAAATACTTCAGGCAAGTATTTGTCCATTGGATGTTCAGTGGAGTATCTGTACGATCTCTCCACCTTCCACACCACAAGCCTTGACTCTCACTAAGGATGATTTTAGCGCCCGCTATATGTTCGAACTGTTTGAAAACAGCACGAGCGACCAGAAAAGCTTCATCTCCTGTCAGGAACATACACAGATCATCCGCATACGCCAACATAAGAGGCCTCACATTGGTATACGGTAAACGAACTCAATACTGTCCGAGCATTCGACGAAGATTCACCAGTAGCGGCTCCAACGAGAGATCATAAAGCATACCTGACAATGGACAGCGATGTCTGATACCTCGATGAAACGAGATACGAGCTAGGACTTGTCCTCGATGCTTAATCAAAATCGCTGAATCTCTATACCTTTATGCCTTTTGTTGGTCTAATGAAATCATGGCCATTTGTGCACCCGTCTGTTCATGGCAGGCAAACAAATGCTTGGCTACCGCGATGTTGTTGTAGATACTACGACCAGGTACACAGGTACTGGCCTCCAGTTCCTCATCCTCCGCAAATCTCCCTTATTTGGAATCAATCGCATAACAGACCTCCTCCAACTAGAAGGAAAGTCTGAATGTGTCTCAACCGCCGAATTGAAGACTTCCAAAAGGTCAGGAATTAATAAATCCCTGAAACATATGATGAATTCTGGAGTCAAGCCGTCATAACCAGGTGTAGTGTGTCGCCTGAGATCCTTTGTCGCAGCAATCATATCCTCCAATGTGATTACTGTATCCAGGAGCTCCTTACTGTCTTCAGAGGAAGTGGGAATATTCTCCAGAAATTCATTAGTGTTCGAGGATATTGCCGACGTCGATTCAGAGTAGAGACTACGGTAGTAGTCTCGAATATATTGTGATAGCTGTTGTCCGTTGAGGACTTGTCCAGATTCATCAATTATCGATTCTACCTCACAAGAAGCAGTACGTCGTCTAGTCGCCTGAAAGAAGTACTCGACTGGAAAATCGCCTTCCCTCAGCCAGCGTGATTGGCCGCGCAGCCCAAACTCCAAGCTGTGCTTGTAAGTCTGTGTTTCCAAGCGTTCCTTTATTCCATTGAAATAAAGAATCAACCCCGGCTGAGTTGGGAGAAGAGCTGTCACCCGAGAGACCTTGGCCGACATACTAGAAGCTTGATAGCCACTTCGATTGAAACTCGTCTCGACAAAAGACCGAATCTGGAGCTTTCCAACATCCCACCACTGACTAAGAAAAGGAAAGTCAGCTTTCCTCTCTTGCCAATCGTGCCAGAATTCAATGAACTCATTGATGAACTGCTCGGAATTCAACAAATAATTGTTGAATATCCAGTATGCAGTTTTTCTTTCAACTAGAGTGCTGGTCGCCACTAAAAGAAGATGATCGCTAATCCAACACACTTCATGAGTGACACCAACGAAATGTTCTAGTATTTCTGGTGAGACGTAAAGTCTAACAATTCTGGAGCCTGTGAGACTTCCATGGATATTTCGTGAGACCCCCGTGTATGATTTAGTCGTAGGATGCATCCAACGATAGATATCCACGAGTCTGAAAACACCGACAAAATTCCTCAATCGAGTAGCATTGACAGAGTTGAACGCAACTCCAGCGTGCTGATCCATTGAGGGATTCAGAGTACAGGTGAAATCACCTCCGAGGACAGTTTTGCCGCTAAAATTCACCAGACAGGACTGAACACTATCAAGAACTTGTCTTGTAATGTCCTGGTCATGAGGAAGGTACACGTTTACTACCTTGATATGTTTGTCTTGAATGATAAAGTCCAAGGAAGAAGTGAACCCTGGGAAGATATCTGTATTGACAGTAGACGATAGTGTAAATTTGTTGGATACAATGATTGCCACCCCTGAGCCTCGGCGAGTTGCAGGTGTGGCAAACAATGTATAGCCAGTGTGTAAATAAGCATAGCGCTCAAGTTGTGTATACGTGTCTTGAGTAAAATTCGTCTCCTGCAGAAGTGTAATGTCCATATCGAACATTTTGACATGTTCGATAATACTGTGTAATCTTATCTGAGCACTTAAACCCCCACATTCAAAGAAATAAGAAGCTCAAACGATGATGGTACGACGTCTACGGATGATGAGAATCGGCCAGGCGATGCTCCTCTATCAACTCCTCCACCTTCCTATGAAGTCGTTCTAACCGAGCTACATGGTTGTACTTCCTCTTCTTCTTGGACTCCTGTTGTAGGAGTTGAAGCTGAGGAAGTAACAATTCTGTCGTTTCCAGCTCCTTTACAAGAATACTCCAGATTTTATCTGAATTCTTCTTGTAGTGGAGCTGGGCAAGAATTTCGGAGATGTTCTTCCTAGGAAGGGTCTCCATCCCCCTCGAGATTTCAAATTGGCTACCAGGTGAAATGATGCTATCACACGACTTCCGATAAATTCTGACGTTGTCCTTTTACTACAGGTGCTGCTGGGTTAGCCGCTATTGTAGCAGCTGACGCCCCAGGGACTTCTCGGGCTGCATCCGCTGCCCTGGTTGCTGTCTGCTTTACGGCCTCTTGAGTAGGGCCCTTAATGGCCTTTTCTGTGGGCCCTTGGCTAATTTTTTCGGAAGAAGAAGGCTTATTACTCTTCTTCCCATTCCATTTAGTTTTAGGGGATCAGCAGTCCCCTCAGAGTCACTGCTGTTTTCACTTAATATGAGTGACGCAGCGTGAATTTACCTTTTTTGTTTTTATTCCGACGACTTAATTTTTGATTTAATTTAATTTAATGTTTTTCACTTCACAAAATTTTAAAAGTATCTGTTCGAGCCACTAGAAACCATTTTACGGTAGTCCCGTTGTCATGGCAACGGCCAAATTAAACTAAATTATATTTTGAAATGTAACTACAATTTTATTTTAAACACGTTTTTTCACAATTTTGCTGGATTTATTTTATAGATAATTTACTTCAGATAACTCTGGTTGTTGTACACTATTGCTGATGGCACTTCTTACCTTTTTTCACTCTTTTATTATTACTTTTTTGTTTGATTTCTTTGGAGCCAAAATTGACACGTCCGCTCTCTTTAGAATAATAATAATAATAAGTTTATTTAACAGTTCATCTAATTCATTCCAGATAACCATAATTGAATATTAAAATAAACATCAACAATGATCCGAGGTCGTCTGTCGAGTTGGCAACAATATAAAAAATGTTCATACTGACTAATGAATAACTAAGTAATATCCTATTAATAACACCAAAAAGAAGAGAAAAAAACTATTTGGCTTAGATTCATTCCATATTAATTCAAGTCCTAAGCCTGAGTAAAATCTAGTTAGAAAATGAATTACTAGTCTAGAAAATGAATTACAATTCTAACCCCTATAAGTGAGTCGTAGATAAATACATACATAAATATTTTTGCTAGTTATTGTACTGTTCTATGAGCATTTGTCGATATTTCCAGGCTAGCTTGGCGTATTGGAAAAGACCTTCAAAATTTTATCCGTTCAGAATTGTAATTACCTCGTCTTCTGTGAGATATAATTTACCGAACGCTCGAATTCTAAAAAGTAAGTCTTCATCCTCTTCTAAATTACAAAGTGAGCATATTGAGCTACCATCTGTGTGCCACGGACTGGCATTTAGGGATAACATACCACTCCTATGGAGTAGAATTAGCCGTATTTTCATAGTAGAGAAACTATCCTTAAAGTATCTCAGTTCCCCCATATTATAGTCTAATTTGTCATAAAGTCCGTGACGTACAGTCTGCCTAGCCCTATCATGAGATTTTTCCTATATACACTTTTCCTCCTTTTCCAAAATTTCACACAGTACCGGTGACAGAGTCTCTGTGTTCTGCAGGCGTGAATCGAGATGTATTCAATGTTTTTCAGCGAGATCTAACCATTCCTCATACAAATATAATTCGCTATCTATGGCTTTATTTGCTAATATCAAAGAACATATGACTTAACAAGAAACTTCATCTGGCCTCTAAAAATGCACAAGTTGTATGGTTATTAGCGATGCGGTCGGGCGGTAATAGACGGGAAGAAGCAAAGATTTGAGACTGAGAGAATATTTCTATTCTCTCTGTTCTCCGCCACCACACAGCTGTACCTGTACACACGCCGACGCCTGCAGCCATGCACAGTTTTGTTTCACTATGCTGCCGCTGCCTAGTTGAAGTGACGAACCGGTTTTTCTATTAATTTATGTACTCGAAAAATTCTCATATGAACTTTTTCACAGATTTTTGTGGCCGAGGATACTTTAAAAGATCAATGACCTTAATTTAACCCTTTGGGATAAAGTAAATGTATTTAGTGGTCACGGAAAATTTTTGTTTTTAAGAAAAATATAGAACTTTGGACAATTTGTATGCGATGCAACGAGCTTTATTGCAACAGTGAAAGGCTTTTCAGAACAGTAAAGGATTGAAATACGAGAGACAATTATCACAGAAATCCTTCAAGGTTTGGGTGGACCATTTAATCAGTATTTTCCAAATGCACAGCAGGTTATATATCAAAATGAATTGTGGATTAAAAACCCATTTATAGTCAATGCACGACCTTGACACCATTATCAGCAAAATAATACGAAAATTTGATTGAAATGACATCTGGCTCATCGTTGCAAGAAAAATTTAAATTAATGCCGGTAGAGGAATTCTAGTGCAGTTTAAACGATGAAAACCCGAAAAAAATGAATAGCTACCTACATTTATAAACATTTTTGCCTAGTCAAACAATCAATGCAACTGACTGCGACTAGAAAGCTTGTCGCCCACCAATTCTTATCCCATCCGCTCATCTTACTATTCACCGTCTGTTCTACTTCAATGCAATGTAAATGAAAATTCTTTCAAACAAAATAAAATATTATGGCTGGCATGGCATGGCATATGCAATGCAATGCATGAGGATGATGCGGAGCACAGGTACTGCCCAGTGCTGTCGTTTGGAAAATTTCAAGAGTAGTACAATTTGCTGCCAAAGCGGAGTTCTTTCGGAAAAAACGGAGTACACGACTAACGAAATTTAATGAATTAAAATTAATCAGAATGGGATGTCCAGAAATCATATTAATGTGAATAAAACTCATTCTCATTCAAATGATTCATGATTTTTAAATAAAACTTTATATATCTCCTATTATTACATTATTTATATGTTTTTTTATATAGAAACAACTGGTTTTTTTTTCAGTAGTAAGAATTTCTTAAGTTTAGTTGACAGCTGTTGATTGAAAAGATTCATACTTACATGAAGTAAAAAGGTTCTGTTATGAAAAGCAATTCTTGAGAAAAGCATACCTACATAAAGCAAATCAATATAGGTGTATACTAATAAAATACATAAATTCGATCATTGGTTTAATATTTAAATATTCAAAGCATTTGAATTGTAAAAATATTTGTAAGGATTTTAATACAGTCATCATGCAAAATTGTAGTGACAACTTCAGTCGCTATAGTTTTTCTGCATTTCAAATCTTTTACAATATTTGAATCAGTAATGCACAGAAACAATTCTGGTAGGGCAAAATGGATAAGACATCCTGCACAAAATTAAAAGTTATTCTGATTTTTGTATGTCCGTTCGTCCGTTCGTCCATCCTCACGATGAGCGCGTGTACTTAGACAGCTGAAATTGTGCATATGGGTAACTCCTTCGTAGGGTTGCCCTGCAAAAATTTCGTTTTCACTATGTATATACATATATATTTTGATATTGCCTGAGAGCTGAAATTTTGTACATAGTGTTTTCATAAAAATAGTAAATATAATTTCAAAAATGGACTAAATGGGGCAACCTCTTCATGGTATTGCAATATAACAATTTAGGATTTTTACGTATACCTACTGAAAACTTCTTTAGAATATGAAATCCTATAAAATTGGTTGTAAATTTTTTCTGTCCAACGAATCATTCTAGAGATATATGCGAAAAACCACTTCAAAAATCAAACTTGCACAGATGGGTGACCATAGGATATTACATACGGGAATTCATCTAGGGTATTGTAAGAATGGGTCTTACAATTAGACCAATTCGTGGTTTTTATATGTTTGCAATAACTTTAAAACATATTTTACAAAACTGCCTGTTATTTATTAGGCTGCGTGCATACAGAGCAAAATTTTTGAACTCGCTTAATTTTTTTATTATAAGTATTACCTTTTGTTGGCGACAAAACAGCTTCCATAGAATTTCCAAGAATGTTTTCTTAACATATCCGGTCGTCGTGCTGTAAGTCTGTCGTTATACTAGAAATTATATTATCTATATAATTATGTTTGTTTGAATTTCCAGGAATTGTTCTAGCTTGTCTTTGATTTCGGATACATTTGTCATATTCATATTGCTTGCACCACAACCACTACATTTAGAAACTTTATTACTCTATCTGCAATATTCCCAAGAATTGACATTAGTACTTTACCTATGGACATACATTCTGGATGTGTTGACACTTACTTCTCCATAAGCAAAAGTGATTTTGATCACATTAGATTTTTACTCTGCACTTGTATGAAGTTCTGTTTCCCCGGTAAATATGGAATAGTTATAACTATAACTATATATGAAAGAACTTTGCGGTCATTATAAATAATGGTCGATACTCATTAGGGTCATTCCACAATAAATCGATAAAAATTCGCACTTTCCTAACCCGACCATCACCAATCTCGTTTTTATTTTGCTGAAAGTAGTTATGAGATAAGAATTCAACTATTTATTTTTTCAAAAATTTTTCAAAAGAATCACTGCTTCTTACTAATTCTAGAGGGGGGATTATTGCAGAATTGCAATACATAAAATTAAAAATTAGAATTGTAGTGTCAGCATTTCTGATCACACAATGTCTGAATGAATGACAATGTATTGATATGGTAAAGCAATGACGCACGTATGTATATTTTCTCAATCAAGAATTATGCTTGCATAGCGGAATTTGCTTGTGTTGCAAGTTCTTTTTCGATTTTTCTATATATCTGTTGACTGTGGTCATGGCTTCACAATTTTTCCTTGCTTTATTTTTAAATGAATGCTTATAATGTTGTTAGTAAATAGTTAAATTTTTAAATTGGGATCTCAATGGGTTTGGAGACAAGAATTTTTTTTTCGTTTGAGGTCTAGTTTGTTATGAACAAAATGTCATACAAATCTATTTTGTTATCCTTGCTTCCTAAGAATTTTTCACCAACGACATATTTTTTTCTTTTCAAATGTGACTCAATAATAGTAAAAAAAAATGATCTTGCCTCGAAACCCATCGAGATCCCAACTTGAAAATTTAACTTCTTACAAACAACATTATGAGCATAAATCAAAGAAGATGGTGTTAGCTATAAGTTCCTTGAATTTCGTATTTTGTAAAATTTGTGGTCTTTAATCAAATACCACTGTTTCTGTGGAATTGTCCACAATAAGTCAAAAACCCTATCTCAATCAGATCATGCAAACTAAACTGTCATGATATTAAATTAAATTAAAAAAAAACTTATACAAAATATCAAGGTTCACAAATTTTATATTGTTTTATTACCAAAAATCAACGTTTTTACAACACTTGAATTAAAGTAAACAAATAATATAGTTAAAATAAATCACTAAATACCTTCCCGCATCATAAAAAAAGACACAACCTTCCATGAAGAATTTACTGTTATTTGGACTTAGCTTTTCTGAGAAGGAAATTGAAGAAAATATGAAAGACATAGGAAACGGCAAAGAGCGATTAAATGACCGCTTTCTGGACTAGAATTGAATTTTTTGTAGTTTTTCAAGTAGAGAGCGTTCATTATTCACTTCATAAACATCAATCACAGCGTTTAACGAACGAATCATA
The DNA here is from genome assembly GCA_963930735.1 of Dioctria linearis. Classification (NCBI taxonomy): domain Eukaryota; kingdom Metazoa; phylum Arthropoda; class Insecta; order Diptera; family Asilidae; genus Dioctria; species Dioctria linearis. The sequence goes on along the minus strand of OZ005741.1, from coordinate 173,074,490 downwards.
ATTACATGACTAGATAGGTGTCATAGGCTAAAACAAATCAGATTACACATTAGTGCACTACACGTGACGCCACGAAAAATTATAATACATGGATGTGTTAGCTCTTAGCTGCTGTTTGGTTATTTCATCAAGTACAAAGTAGTACCAAACCAACTTTTCAACCGGACTCGTTAATGGATTTTATTACTAAAATTTACTACGAATGTATAGTTTTAAACGAAGATGAATAAAACCTTTTAGATTATTTGCTAAAAATATATATAGGAGTTTTAAGTATGAAGAAATGAAAAGCGGAGTACTTTCATAAAAGAAGTAGTACCGGAGTACGCTATTAGTTTTCGGAGTACAAATACTCCGATCGGAGTACAAACGACAGCACTGGTACTGCCTCTGGTGATGTGCTGGTGCTTTGACGATGATGATCCGCCAGCGCCACTCACCACTGGTGACTGATGGCAGGCCGTCATTCAAAGCAGAGTTCGCATAAAATTTGTGAAAGCGGGTCGTATTATCACCACCGATGAGTGGCGGATCCTTAACAAGCAGAGATTTTTCATACAATGAGCGGGTCGTAATGTAACGACCCGCCATACAAAACTTTTCTATATATGAGATGCGTATTCTTTCTGTTAGATGTTCTTTGCTAATATATACGGCAATCTACTTTCCTGTTAAGAGCCCAGGACTTTAAGCATGTATGCAAAATGGCATTTTAAAGTGTGTATATACAGGTTCGGTAAACCTGTTTCTAACTTAAGCACGTAGTTGGGAGTTTTATTAGGTAAAAACAACAGTTTTTTAATAAAAAACCGTTGTAATTTTTCAACCTCTTCGTATTCCGTGAATCCCCATACTTGTGCCCCATAACACATCAATGATGTTGAAACTGCTGAATACATCCTAAATTTAGAGGAGTGATTACCGTGCTCGTTCCTTATGAAACTATTCCATGTACTGTTGAGTGTTCCTTTTGCTGCAACTAGACGTTCCCTTAGATGTTCCCGTATTGATAATTTTGAGGTCAGGGTTACTCCCAAGTACTTGAACTTTTTAAACACTTCAATTTCTACTCCCTGATATACCCAGTTTTCTGAGGCTGCCCTCATGCCACCCCCTCTCTGGAATATCATAATTTTGGACTTCTCTAGATTGAGTATCAGATTCCACATTTGGCAGTATCCTTCCAGATTATTTATCATGCTCTGTAATTCTGCCGGACTTTCAGCCATTAGAACTAAGTCATCTGCGTATAGCAAACTTTTAACAACCAAGCTGTCAATATTTACTCCCCCTTCCATACTGTCGTCAATATCATTAATGAATAATGCGAACAACATGGGACTTAACAAACACCCTTGCCTTAAACATGTGTTAGTATAAAACTTTTCTGAGAGAACGTCGCTATTCCATACTTGTGCACTAGCATTTTGGTATAGCCCTTGCAGAAATCTTATAAATTTAGTCGATATTCCAAGCTGGTAGAGTTATAGAAAAGCGCACCTCTATTAATGGTGTCGAAAGCGGCTTTGAAGTCTACAAAAAACTCGTATACTTTTCCTCCTTTCTTAGCTAATTTGATTTTAATTAGAACATCGTGACCTTGTTCCCATATACCAAGTCGGTTGTTTGCAATGCCAATCAGAAGTTTTGCAATCACATTCATGAATGAAAGTCCTCTATAATTTTCAGGTAAGTTTGGGTCTCCATTTTTATGAATGGGGAATACAATCGAGTTTGTAAAGCTGTCTGGGATAATTTGACTATCAAATATATTATTAAAAGCTCTTATAAGTTTGTTCCAGTTTTCTAATGGGGCTTGTTTGAAATATTCATATGGAATACGGTCGGGACCCGGAGCCTTATTATCTTTCGCCTTTTTTAGTACTACTACTAGCTCCTCCAGTTGTATTTCACCATCCAAAACTAATTTTTAAATCTAATGATATCTATGTCCTTTCCCATAATGAACCTATTGCCACGGAGCTGTTTGACTAGAGACCAGAACTCTTTACTGTCACGTGAAGTGCTCAACTTAAGTGAAATTACTCCATAATATGTATTTTCCTTTTTTTTACATAACTCTTTGAAATTTCTATTTTCCGCCAAATACATACGTTTTTCAAACTCAGTATTATGCTTTCTAAATAGCCTGAGCCACTTAAACCATTTTTGTCTTGCTTTCAGGCATGCCACGTTAACCATTTTTTCCTAAACGCTACCTTAGATCCATTAGGCATGCTTGATGACTTAACGATTACATTTACTAGTTCGTCTATGGAGGTTTCATTTGTCATTTCGCGTATCTTTTCCATTGAAGTTTTGGCAGTAACCTCATCTATGTACCCAAACTGGTAATATTGAGCACATTGGTTAGAGTGCATACTAACTCCACCGGAAGGTGGTCAGAATATGGTTGATTAATTATAGTAAGACTTTTAATTAATGGAGATAGAGTATGACTGACAGCTACCACATCGTTAACCGAGGTTCCATTCGCATTAATGAATGTATACTCCCCGCAAAGATTCCCTTGTGTACGCCCATTTAAAATAATTAATCCTTGAACTTCGCACAGTTCTATAAACTTCTTACCCTTGCTATTAATGATCTTGTCCATCGATTTTCTCATCGTTCTGAGGTTAAAATTGGATATCCCAATCTCAGGAGCTAATTCCTGCTCTTCACGTATTCTCACATTTAGATCACCTAAAACTACTAGGTTTTCAGCATTCACACATTCCAACAAGGTTGAAAAATCTGGCTCCCTGTTATTACAATTTAGATAGGTTGGTATTATGTAGATAACTATTTTATTCGTGTTAAGCGGCAGTATAGTACTATTACTTATGTGTTGAAATTTTACTAATTTACTGTATATACTGCCTTTTTCACCCCGTATACACACCCTCCTTTTGCTCTTCCAAAAGACGCCGATCTTACTGCATTTACCCAGCAAAGTTCGTACCCTACAAAATATTTTCTGTATTTATCTATTTCACCATCAGTTACATGCGTTTCGTATAAAAGGAAAATATAATATATTTATGAATAAGCTCAATAAAGCCTGGAAACATTAACTTGCTTTTCAAACCTGCAATATTATATGATAAAATATTTAAATAATGGAATTCATCTTTCAATTTATTACATTTCATTACATTATAACTACTTAATTCTAAATTTCGACAGACTTCGGTTCCCTAATCTAACCTAATTGGTGCTTCATTTCCGTTTTTTTTTTCGGTCTATTAAAACTAGCCTCAGCATCTCTAATTATTTCACGCACTCTATCCATAGATTCAAAACAGTTTCCAATCCATTCCACAGCATCACCATCTCCTTCGTTCTGATGCAGTTTTCCATCAATTAACACAAACATCTTTCCTGCTATCACCAGCCTTTCACCATTTACCCAAATCTTCTTTTCTGTGTTAATGGCATGTAAATCTTTTCTTATTGTGTGCAAGACCCGCCGTTTTGCCCTCACCCCCCTCACCGTAATTGAGTAGTCTCTATCTATCCGAAATCTGGTACCTTTCAGTTTCTTACTTTCGAACGAAATTCTCGATGCTGCATTCATAGAATTCATCTCTACTAGAATAGGTGGAATATTGTTGTCCCTTGACCCTATTTTGTAAGCCGTTTCAATTCCTAAGGGCTCTGCGATACCCATGATACTTCTGCACAGATTTTGAACAGCTTCAGCTGGCTTTTCATTCGATTTTAATTCAAGTCCCATGAAAACCAAATTCTTTCTTTTCAGCCGCCGGCCGCTCCAGTTGATCAATTCTATCCTGCAACATTTTCTCTCTATTAATAAGCGATTGGATTTCGCATTATCGCAATGTCTTCTTTGGTGGCAAGCCCTTCAGACTTAATCGCTTGCTTAACAGCTTCAATTAGAAGGTTCGTATCCATCGCTTTGGGAATAGTCTTTATTTGCTTTAGAATTCGATCGTCGTGACTTTCTGGGGGAAATCTGTTCAATGCGCCTTTTTCCTACTGCACTTTCGGTTCGGTTACTCATCAAATCTTTTAATTGTGCTATATATAAATGTGGCGAAAGGCTGTCAGTGCTGATGTACAGTGTTTTATTCAACGATGTGATGTGAAAATTAGGTTAGGTTCTAGCGGTTTGGTTACTTATGTTCTAGTGTATTAGTTATGTTTTCGTTTGATTACCAGATTATACTCCAGCCCTTAGTTATTTTTGAGTCACGATGATACGATTTTAGTTTTCCAGCAATGGGAGATACTAAATTCTACCTGTTAGATCCACAGGACATCCAGGTGTTCACAGTGCTCCAGTGAAATGCAAGCGAAAAAATAGTACTGTGTTAGTTTGTTCGAGTTGTAATTTCTCTTCGGCAGAACCATATACTAGGTATCTAAAACCATAGATGGCACAAGAACTAGATGTCGCATGCAGTATCAAAAAAAGTATACAAAATTTATATGGGTGGATGGTCCATTCCGGAATGGACCACAACATTTAAAATGATATTACGTCGAGTGATTCATACTTTTTCGTATCTGAAGCGTTGGGGAGGTCGATTAAACGAATACAAAACTGCTGTGAAGAAAACATTTGTTCTCGGCAAACTCAAAACCGCGTTGTGGCCCATTCCAGAATGCACTACCCATTTCACAATCTGTATACTCTGTTCTAGTATGCCATGCGACATCTAGTTCTTGTGCCATCTATATGCTAAAACGTATGTTTTTTACCTGGGTGAAGATATTGTACTTTTGTTCGCTGTTATGGTTCTCGCCTAGGCTTCTGTCATTGACTTTTAGGTTTCTTCAGTTCAGGTTGAAAAATATGTATCGAGCACTAAATCTTACGCGGTAACTTTAATAACTTATTTAATTTATGCTTTTCGAGTTTCTAAACCAGCCAAGTTTTTTATAAAAATTAATCGATTTATATTTTATTTTGAGTAATATTTATCAGCGAAATTTTTTACGTGTGACAATTAAGAAGCAGTGTTACCAACCCTGCTTTTCTTATTATACGTTAATGATTTACCTGAAATAATCCGTTGTGGCAATATCCAGCTGTATGTCGATGATGTTCAGCTTACTTTATCTGCTCCTGCTACTTGTATGAAAGATGTTGTAGAGCTGAAGAACTGTGAACTTGCTAGGGTGTCTCGGTGGGCTATTGAAAACAAACTTTTGTTAAATGCATCGAAATTCCAAGCAATCTTGATTTATCTAAAAAGCTTCGACTTAAATAACTTTCCCCCAATAAGACCAGGTGATGCCATGATACCTTACTCAGAGTCTGTCAATAATCTTGGTGTTGTCATTCAATCGCACAATTACCTGGGACCTACAAACTAACAAAGTGATAGGGAGGGTGTATGGTACACTTCGTAAGCTGTGGTTTTTTGCAAAATTCACTCCACAGGATGTCCGCACTCGTTTGATTATCACTCTAATTCTGCCGGTTATACTGTATGATAGTGTAGAATACTGCAAGACCGACAATATTAGTAGAAGGAAACTAAATGTGGAAATTTTGGAAAGAACTGTTATAGAACTCTTTTCCGTCATCGGTTTGTAAATTTCTTGGGATTCGACCTTTTTTTAATATGGATTTCATTGCTTCGCTAACGTCATTTCCAGTTTTCCTTTTTATTGGAATACTCCAAGCATATTTAGAAAATATATCAACAACCGTCAGTAAAAATTTGTACCCGGTATTTACTTTATAATAGGCACCCTTTTCGACTAAATCAGCTTGCCATTGATCATCGAAACCTTTTATGATTACACGCCTCCTTTGGAAATTCTTTCGAGCAGGTTTATGTAGCTCATTAACAAGATGCTTTTTATTCATTATAGCGTATTTTCTTTCTCCGGCTCCTTAATTATTAATGATTCCACATTTATTAGTGCCTGAAACCTACTGTTAACTTCTTTGAATTGAAAATCAATGTAACTCAGCAAATTATCATCCAATGCATTAATTGTTTCATTTGTTTACAATTGACTTTCTGTTTTATATTTTTCACCCGCTGTCTGTATTATATTATATACACTCTTTAATTCTCTCTCTAGATCTATATTGACTTTATCGACTTTCTCCGTTAGATTGTTGTTGACTAACTGAACTTTCGAACTATTTGAATGCATACTTTTATCAACTAAATAATCAACATATATTTTAGTTACTGCATCTTCATCGTCCTTTGGCTTTCCAACATGTCTAAGAGTTTTATCAAAAATAATATAACATAAAGATGTCGCATGACCATGCTTGGGTTGTACCCAGAAAATTGCTTTGTGGGATTTGTTAGCAGAACCCGTGTGACCTCTTCTCAGACATTAACAACGCCACTGCACATATCGCTCTCGGCTTTCAAATTCTCTAAGAATTTTATTTTATTCTCTTTACTATATCCTGAAATTAGAAAAAATACATTACTTGTATTGTGTCGCAAGTTGCAACCCCCGGTATATGTATAATATAATCCATGAAGTCGCCGAAGGCACCGACACATTAAAGGGCTACAACCATGCATTGTTTAAGTCAGATATGTTTTTCGTGGGTGATATAATATGTATGAAGTAAAGAGAATGAAGTAGGTATATATAGTATACAAATGTATGTATTTATATTTCAAATGAACATTATTCGTACAAGAGAAAATATGTCGGAAATTAGAATTATAGGATTAGGTAGACAATATGCATAATCAAGTTTTGAATAAGTCCTTGATTCGTCGTACAGGTATGGAACATCGGGCCAGAAAAGTAATTGTATGGCATTAGATTTAGTTACGCGATTGAGAGTGAAAAACTTTATAGCAGAACTCATGACTAATTATGACTGTCCTTATGAATCAATAGAAGGTATCAGGGTAATATGATTATTAATTGTTAATTTTCGGTTTTTAGATAAAAAATAATAATTATTTTTAATTTTTATTTTTTACAGTCGAGGATAATTACAAGTATGGTGATTGCACCAGTAGTTGACCAGATAAGGTGTCTTTGCTCTTGTAAATAAAAATAAAAATTATAATATTGCAAATTTCGAATGCCGAATATGTAATGTAAATTTGGAATTAAATTATTCCCATAATTATTATTTAAGAAGATTTAAAAACCATACCATCCTTTTGATTATATTCGTTTTTTCAAAAAATACCCTTTTCATCAGTTGTTGACCAGGTGGTTCCAGTTATTGAACATGGATTGCAAAAGTAATTGACCAGCGTTGAAAGTTAGCATTTTTTACCCGACTGCGGCAAAAGAAAGGAGGGTTATGAGTTTGGCAATCTATGCATGTTTGTATGAAGGTATGTTTGGATGTATGTATGTATGCATGCATCGGTGTTCATCTATTCCCTCGTAGCTGCTAAAGTCCTGATCAGATTTGGACAAATGAGGTGTTGTTTTATTTGAATGAATGCTCCGCTTAATATCGGCTATATGACGTCACGTTAGATCCAATATGGCGGGCGTTCCAAAATGGCGGCATACCTTTTTCTACATAACCGCCTTGATATGGGTATCAAATGAAAGGTTCTGACAAGTAGAATACGATAAGATACGTGTCGTCATTCTAAATCTAATATGGCGGCTTACCTTTTGTTTCATAACCCTCCGATATGGGTATCAAATAAAAGGGTTCGATTGCAAAATTTCACACACACGAATAAAAAGCAGAAAATAGAAATAAAGTAACAAAATTAACTGCCGATAAACTTTATTATTATTACACACAATAGAGGTCTAGTTATCAGTTACCAAGTCTAGCTTATAACTTTTGAGTGGGCAGTTAAAGTCGTAGTGGGGTTTTAGTTTTTTAACTTTATTTAATTATTTATTTATTATTTACTTTATTTTTATTTATTAAAAATGTTAAAATTTTAGATTTTACTTCTAATTTAACAAACAAAAACAAAAATATATTCATACATTAATACAAAACAATAAAACATCTGTTTCAATTTCGAAAAAAAATAAATAAAACTCGAAGCTTAAAAAAATCCTTCACAGTTTGACCAAAAATTACACGAAGAGTTTGGAATTAAATTGTGATTTTTAGTTGTGTTTATATTAATTTTGAGATTCAGAGTCAGAGTAAATGATGCGATGAACTTATTCCATTTTCCTGGTTCCTTTTTGCTAGTTTTGCTTTCAGTTTGCTTGCGTTTTCTTTTCTCTGCTGTAGATTTTTTCTTCTGTTCTTTTTCAATCTTTTCCTTTTCTTTTTCTTTCCAATATGTGAACCATTGTGTTGAATTTATTGCATCCGGTAATCTAGCTTTTGTCCTTCTTTTACTTTTAGGTGGCGATTCAGTTGGCCACAATATTGCATTTGCAAAAGCTGGCTTACCGTTTTACCGATTGCATTGGATTGTTCAACTTCTCCAAAATCTTCTTTCTGGGGATTATTTTCGGAATCTTGAGCTGTTATGAGTTGGAGTGGGTGTGTTGTGTTCAACATGCAATTATTGCTAAATGGTAACTGATGGCAAACTTCGATTGTTTCATCTACTCTAGCATCTTGAACGTTTCCTATTTCTTCTGTATTTCCAGTATTACATATCGCCGAATTTTCTACATTATCGTAATGATTATTGGTCTGCACTTCATTTCCTCCATTAGTACTATCTACAGTTGTGATTAATGTATTTACTTTAGATTTTATTTTACGCCAAACGAAAAATAATTCTGAAGCAGACTCATCAGCTTGCCATTGGTCTTCTTCCTTTACGTTACGGAATTCTTGTACTCTACCTGCTGGCATTAGAGATTCAAAGAACAGTAAGTGTTCTGGACCAATTTCAGCGGGTTTATATTGCAATTGTTGCCTTGAGCTATCAAACATGCATTTAGTATAACCTATAGCGTCTGCGTCAAACGGATAAATGCCGCATTTTTTAAACCCATTACATATTGTCGTTGGAGTAACCATCTTAAATGCATTTTCTAAGGAAGGAGCAAATTGTGCTCTATTTACAACACTTCGTCCTGTTTTTAGTTTCCAGTTATTGACTATTGTTTTCAATGAGTTCTTTAAAGGCCGAAACACAAACACGTCTGCGGGCGGGTTGTAAGACATGTGTGGCATTCGGACAAAGCGAATAGAGTATTATCCGATTGTCGAGACATAATTTTGCAATTTCATAATTTATATGAGATTTATACACATCAATTAAAAAAAGAACTGGAAATTTAACATTAATTTTTTTGAGTGCAGGTATTAATGTGTTCGCGATGTAGCCATAAAATACTCGAGAGGTCATCCATCCCTTCTCAGATCGACCGATTCACCAATTCTTAATCATATTTTTGGCGATTTCGGAAGGTATTCTTACATAAGGGAAAATAATCAAAGGAGGAATAACTTGTCCGGAGGCTGTAAAGGTTCCCAAAACGGTTAAATTTTCTTTTTCTTTATCTCTAATGCTGTAGAGATTTTTATATCCCCTGGGACCTAAAAATAAGCCACTCGAAGGGCTGGTGTGAAAACCAGATTCATCAGCGTTTATAAGTCGATCTGGGTCGTCCTAAATATCTGCAGCATTTTCAAGAATTAAATATTGTCTTAATTCCGAATGCCACTTTCGTATGGGCGATTCTGTTATTTGAGATCGAGCCACATTAATTGTAAAAATGAATTGCACATATTGTGTTTATGATTTTGCATGGTTTGGCGGAAGTATTACAGTGATGCAATTTTTAGATATTGTTCGCGGTTAAAGTGAAGTAATTTTTATTGCTTCTCTTTTGGTTTTTCTTTATGTAGGGTTTTTCTGATATTTACATGAGGGTTGTATGTATATACTACAACATGAACCACTTCCTTCCTGGAGTACCGTCCATGAAAGGTGTTATTGTTGACACTGTTTCGATTATGTCCTCTTTTCTTACTGGAAAGCCTTTTTTTGCCATTGCTATAATCCATTTACTAATTAGATTTTCTTCTTGACTGGTTAGAATTGTAGATGGGCTCATTTTACGTTCCATGGGATGACATAACTTTATTTTATTGATCAATGTTGAATGGGGAATCTCGTATTTTCTTCCAGTTTTTCTAAACTGAGCCCCATTGTGAATTTCTACAATAGCTCTCAATAAGTCTTCTTCATTATATTTATAAAAGGTTCTTCGTTTCATAGACATTTTAACTGAAAATTAAATTGACGTGCAAATTAATGAAGATAAATGTCCATCAATTAGGTGTGTGTTTGGATGATGGTTGGTTGTGTGAAGAAGATATGCTCACCACCGTCAGAATATGTCTGGGTACACGAAACGTCTACTTGCGACACAGCGGTATATGCACCCAATTTTCACTACTGGGGCGTCTAGTTGGTCTTTCGTAGAATCAAACGTCTACTTGGGTAGTAGCCGGAATAAGTCTAGCTTGTATTACAGGAGCTGCTGCTTGCCGTTTGATAGCATCCAAGACGTCTAGCTGTTATTCTACATGTGATACCGTAATAGAGCGGTGAGAACAAAATTAAAATAAACTTCTTTTCTTTTTTTTTAATTAAATTCTAAAGATATGCTCTTAGTAGAAAAGCTGAAAAACAAATCAGATCCAAATCTTCTTTTGTTTTTCTTTTTTTCTTTTTTTAAAAAATACAACGCCTACTAACTCAAGGGTCGATTGAGTGTTGAAATCAAGAAAAGACGGCCTCATATATAAAAGGAAAAAAATTCTGCTTCACCAAGACAATGCCTGGTGTCACAAGTCTGATGAAAACGATGGTTAAATTGAGTGAATTACACTTCGAATTGCTTCCCCACCCACAATACTCACCAGATCTGGCCCAGATATCAAAAACATTCTCAAGGGAAAGTATGTTGAAGAATAAAGTCGAATTTCTAATAATTTATATTTAAGCAAAAACTAAAAACATGCTTTTATAAAAAAATTGTTTTTACGGGGGTTGGTAAGCAGCCATCTCGGCGCATCCGCCATGTTGGATTTGGAATGACGTCATGTAGCTTATCGTATTCTACTCGCCAACACCTTTCATTTGATACCCATATCGTGGGATTATGAAGAAAAAGTTAATCCGCTATCTTTACGGCGTCCGCCATATTGGATTTGGAACCATATTTGTTATTGAAATTTCAATTGAGCCCTGGCTTGAGTGGGTATATACCTACTCCAAATTTCAGAGCGGTATCTTGATAAGAAGTGGTTCAAAATTTGATTACAAGATTTGAAAAACAGACAGACTGATAGATTGACGCCCCGACAGACAAGTGAAATAAATGAAATGCGTCTAAAAAAAATTGTTTTTCTTACCTAGACCGGAGACTTATTGAGTGATGCGTTACAAGCAACAAGCTCTCAGAATTAAAACCGTTACGTGTTCAAATATTATTATCTGAAAAATTTACCCTAATACAGCAGTTCAACCAAATGGTCAATTACTAGATACTGCTTATAAATAAAGTGCCTATAGTTGACCACTTTAAAATATCTACTTAGCACTTACTTTAGTTTATTTGAAGCCCTAAAACTGTTAGTTCAGCACTTCTTGAATTCAAAAATCTAGAAATCACAAGCTACACTTAAAGCAAACCAACAGAACTTCAAAAGGTTCCCGAAAGTAATCGGTGTTTACGTAATAATTTCAGCCCGATCAAAATAAGACTGAAATGTACTCTGTTCAGCAAAAACGTATGTAATATCGATGACATGAAATTGTTCGTCTAACGGTATAATCAGTTCTTTGACGATATGACTGCGTATTAGTTGCTACAGTGAAGGCAATAATTAGTTGACCCAATAGTTTAATATTTAAACTTTATTAGAAAATGGTCAACTATTGGTGTATGGTCAACTACTGGCGCATCCACCCTATTCTTGATTTTATTTTTATTTTTTTATCAGAAATAAAAATCATTTGCCGATTTATATTTTCTTGATCAGGGATAATAATTATTTTTGATTTTGATTTTTTTTTTTTTTGGTTCAAAATAAAATAATTATTATTATCTTCTAATACGAATAAAATATATTTAAAGAAAAAACTTTTAAAATAAATAACTTTCGTAAATAATTTCACTAAAAAGTAAAATACATATTTTTCGTTCTCAGTGATATATCTAAACAAGAAAAGTTTCATTGCAAAATAAGAAATTATAACCCAGATTAAATTTTAAGAGTTTGGGCATGAGTTGCAGTTATGGATGGCCAAACCTTTACGATTTAATCTGAGTTCTAGCATTTCTTATTTTGAAAAGAAACTTTTCTTGTTTCACTGAGAAACAAAAAATATTGTTTACTTTTTAGTGATATTAATTTACGAAAGTTATTTATTTAAAATTTTTTCTTTAATGTATTTTATTTTCTACTTTATAGTCATTACATTTTCGCTAAAAATTCATAACGGTACATAATTTATGTGACAAATGCATATTAATTTGCATCTACGTTCTCTTGTGAACGATGTGTGGTAATTTTCTCCGCGTATCTAAAGGTTGCCACTGTCCTATCCAATATAACACTTAGTATAACAAAAATATTTAGCCCTACAACGGTTGTTACTACGCTAGCTGTACTAGTTGTTTTCCAACTATCGTAGGCAGGTTTGCTGTGGGCAATGTTGCTGCAGTAGGCACGATTACTTGGAGGTCATCGTTGGTTTCCTACATCCTCAAGATATCCACGTTTATAGACATTAGTATCTTTTAGAATTGCTTGATAGTTATTTAAGTCTACATTATCATATAAACTTTTGATGGGTTCTTTCATAAAGAGTAGTTCGCATAAGCCTAACGTTAACTTATACGGTTTCCCTTTAATAATGAAATCATCTTTGAATTGCCAATTTTCAATTCATCATTATACAAATAAATTCCATAAGTATAGTCAATTTTTGCACTTTTTTTCCATATATAACTTAAAATGCCGGTTGTGAAAGATAACTCAACCTTTAATAATTCAAATATAAAAATTTTTAATTAAAATATATTGCTTACAAACTATTATCGCAAATTCAATTTTCTTAACCTACTACTATAATATATATTTCAAATAAAAATTCAACACTTATACTATCCTAAGCTAAATTTATTTCAATGATAAATCCAATAAAATTCATAAATAAAAAAAAATATTGCCACAGAGATTTGCTGAAAGAGAGAGAAAAATCCACTATTAATACAATAGAAGTTTTGTGCTACACGTATAAGCACGGTAGCAGTAATGAAAAAATAATTATAATTCGGCAGAAGTAAATTTCTGCAACTAGAGTAGCTTCCTGCTTGGATAGTAATAAGTAGGAGTAAATTCCTAATGAGATGTCTGATAGAGATTAATGCAGAAGTAAATTTCTGCAGTAGGAGTAAATTCCTACTCAGGTGGGAGATGAAAAATAAGCAGAATTAAATTTCTACAGTAGGAGTAAATTCCTACTTAGGTGTGGGATGGAATTGGCAGAATTAAATTCCTGCATTAGGAGTAAATTCCTACTTAGGTGTGGGATGAAATTAGCAGAACTAAATTTCTGCAGTAGGAGTAAATTCCTACTTAGGTGTGGGATGGAAATAGCAGAATTAAATTTCTGCAGTAGGAGTAAATTCCTACTTAGGTGTGGGATGGAAATAGCAGAACTAAATTTCCGCAGTAGGAGTAAATTCCTACTTAGGTGTGGGATGGAAACAAGATTTGGTTTGGATAATTTGGAAAATCAGAGTAAATTCTGATGTTTTCAGATCAAATTCTGAATAGGGAATGGGTGATTCTGCAAGTCAAGTCAAGTCAAGTGTTCTTCACACGCGATTAACGAAATAAAACGAATTATGACGAAATTATAACCGAACCGATATCCCGGGATATTTGAAAATGTTTACGTACAGACTTTAATTTTGGCCTAGATTTCACTTTTGTCTCTGATTCACTTTATACTTTAATTGTTCGAATAGTTATTAACTTAAGGTTACACGATGTCGAAATTATTACAGCCTGTTGCGCGACGGCAAGCTATGTTCTTGTCTGTTTTTTTGATAATTTTGGGATTTAGAGGAATAGGGAAGTTGGATGGGACTGGGAAGTTGTGGAATGTTAGAGATTTCTCTAACTTGTTGTGAGTTGAAGACTGGCTTGTCCTTCAACATGCTGAGAATTATCCCGATAGTCCAGAGTGGTCCAGCGTTGATAAGTCCCACGATGATTGAGATGCCAGTATGATGTCCTATCCACGATGGTGGTTTCCTGCACTAGTGAAGAAAGTAAATCTTTCGCCCAGGTAATAAATATTTCTCGTTTCCGAGTTGATTAGGTGAAGAGGTGATAAATAGTGGAAGTTTTCAACTTGAAGTTGCGTTGAAAGCTGGCTAATGAGGGGGTTGGGATGCTGAGAAATCTTCTCAAGTTGTTTGACCGCGAGAGAGAGGAGATAGTCCTCGATTGGAGTGATGTTTGCACTGTCATACAAAAAGGTGTTGGGAAAGTAGTGTCCGTCAGGTTTCCTGTACACTCCTGTACTGGCCCTTAGGATCTTTCTTTCGAGGGCGCTGATTTGCTTCATATAGGATGGCGAAATGGTGTGCCAGATGGGGAAGCAATAACAGATGATTGGTCGGATGAGCTGTTTATATATAAGCAGCTTTGTATCTTTCGGGAGACCGTTTCTCCTTCTGATAATAGGGTTGAGTAGGGAGTAAGCGTAGTTGGCTTTTCTCATAGTCAGCTTGGCGTGATTGTAGAATTTCAACAGATTATTAAAAGAGACACCAAGATATTTGGTGTTCTTTGAAGGCTGAAGCTTTTCGTTATTGACTACGATTTCGATGTTGTTGGCACGAGTGGCGAGGTTGGGTCTTCCCCTTGTGGAGGGATTTCGGATGCAAATCATTTCAGATTTGTTAAAGTTTATTTTGATGCCCCACTTTCTGTAGAACTCGTCGAGTTTGAGGACATGCCGCTCCACTTTGGTAGCAGCGAAATTGGATGACATGGAGTGGGCGTACGTAAGGGAGTCATAAACATAAAGTAGTGTGGTGGAATTTGAGTCGTTGGCAGGCTGGTCATAGGTGAAAAGATTGAAGAGAGTTGGTCCGAAGACCGAACCTTGGGGGACACCAGCACTGACTGATGTTGCCTGAGATTTAGCATTTTCAATTTCTATATAGAAATTCCGGGATAACAGAAAGCTATATATAACCCGTGTGAGATAAGGCGGGAACTCGAGGTTTATGATTTTGAATATTAGCCCCTTTGTCCAGACTGAGTCAAACGCTTTCTCTACATCAAGGAAGCAGCCCACTGTCTGCTCCCTTTTGTTGAGGGCGTTTGTAGGATCAGAGAGGAATTTAATCAAAGCATGAAAAGTGGAGTGCTGGGGCTTGAAGCCGAATTGGGTGTCCTGCCTGACATTTAGGTCGAGGCAGGTATTTTCTACGTGTTGGCGGATTATTTTTTCGAAAAGTTTGCCCAGGTTGGACAGAAGAGAAATTGGCCTGAATTCGTTAAGGTTTTTCGAGTTTCCTTTTTTGGGTATTGTAACTATGCGCGCGGTTTTCCAGGCATCCGGAAAGTATGAATTATTCAGGCAATTATTGAAGATAATTGTCAGAAATTCTATGGCGACAGGTGGGAAATTTTTGATAACTTTGTTGGAAATGTTATCTTGCCCGGCGGATTTTTTGCCTCTGATAGTCCTGATTAGGGCAAAAACGTGAGGAGGATTTGAAAAGATGCTTAAATCATCCGGATTTAAGGACGTGTTTGTGGAATTAAAGGTTGTGGTGAAAGATTCCGCTGACTGGGCAGTGAAATCATCAACAGTCGAGTCTACGATGTTCCTAAAGCTAGCATCGCTTAGAGATGAGTTGTCTTTGAAAGTGGATTGAAAATATTCCGCGAAAGCTTTGCATTTTTTTTTTGTAAGCGTTCGAGCCACTTAAGATGGTTTTGGGGAGTTTTGCTTTCCTGTTGTAAATCCTATTTATGTCCTGAAAGCAGTGTGGACCGGGTTGAATGGAGGCTAGTTTCTTCCTAAACTCTTGATAGAGAAACATTTTCGTTTGTTCCTCAATAATTGTTGACAAGCAATTTATTTGCGATAACACTGTTCTGTAGGCTGGGTTGTGGCTATTAAGGGTTCGGTGAAAAATACGGTTAAGTATTTTTCGAAGTTTCTGCCTAAATTTATATAATTTTTGCAGTTGAGGCGGGAGATTTTTGTATTTGTAGTGTTTACTCGGCACTACACTGGAAAAGAAGGCGACATTTCCGTCAATGGCGTTGTTGAGGAAGTCAATGTGGAAGTCAATTTCCAAGAGATTCCGTTGCGAGTCCGGCAGATTTCCTGCGAGGAATTGAGACAGCCTGCCTTGAAATTGTTGCCAGTCAACATCTTTGAGTGAAGTTGATGTTTGAGGGTCGGAAGTCAAAATATTTAAGGGTTCGCTGGAGGTGATTGAGAGTTCAACTGCCAAGTGATCAGATTCAGCCATGTGCGATGTGCAGACGTAGTTTGAAAATTAGGGTAGTAGATTAATTAGATTAGAGGTTACGATATAGAAGTCAAGGATTGACCCAGATCGCGGGCAGGTCGGAGTATCCTGCGAGACGACGACGAAATCATGGGTGGTGTTGAAGAGTAGCCAGTCATGTACTGCCTTGCCTGACGGACTTACGACAGAGTCATTCCACAACGGGTGTCTGGCGTTGAAATCACCACCAAGCACCGTGTAAGTGAAATTGTCCGAGATTCGAGCAATGCTGTTCATGTTATTCTGGATATCCGCTCCCGAGGCGTGGCATCTATTATATAGGGCGATTAAGAGAAGAGAGAGAAGTTCCAACTTGACAGCAGTGCATTCCATATTGGAAAGGTTACTTATTTTCACCTCTTCGAATTTAACGTTTTCCTTAATGAGAAGGGCAGTGCCTAGGGTGGTCTCAGATTTATCCTGGCGGACGAAGTTGTAGTGTTCGAAAGCTAACTTATATCTCTCAGTGAGGAGAGTTTCAGAGAGGAACATAAACGTGGGTTTATGCTCAATGAGGAAGAGGTTTAGTGCTGCTCTTTTGCTGTGTCTTACCAGCGAATTGCAGTTAAGTGACATGATTTTTAGCTTACTTAATTGCCTAGACATAGTCCAAATGCAAATTGGAGGTAAGCTGCTTGTTTTTCCGAGATGGAAGAGAGCTTCCTGTATTTAGGAAGGAAATTATTGATTTTGCCCATAAGGACGAAAAGGTCGCAGCCAAATAGAGACTTGGCTTCTTTGGTGCAGAAATCGTCAATTTCAGACACTCTTGGTTTTCTAGGAGCTGCCTTGGGGGCAGACCTAGGTGCTGCTTGCGGCTTGGGAGCTGTGGGTTTAACAAAATTGTTATTATTAAACGTGTTTTTAGAGGTTACCTGTGCAAAAGATTTACCTGGCTGCACGTAGTTCCTTGTGGCTTGCTTCACGAAGTCTTCGCGTTGGCGACGCTCCTCATTCTTTTTGGCACGTAGTTGTACGACCTCCTTGTATATGGGGCAACCTCTGTAACTGGCTGGATGTCCTTCCGCTTTGCAGTTGATGCAGTATGGGGCACATTCCTTCTCGTTTTTCCTCTCACACTGTCCAGGTAAGTGTTCATTTTTGGACTTCACACACCGATAATCGACAGCGCAATTTCTTGCGACGTGACCGAAAGCCTGGCAACGCTTGCATTGGGAGATTCCTGAAGCGCGATATTTCTCCCAGTAAACAATTTGATTAAGAAGACGATTTGTGGCCATGATGAATTTCACGTCGTAATAACCGCCGAAATTAATTACGAAGGAATTTGATTGCTTGGTCCTGGGCGTTTTGAAATGCACAACAGTGTTTATTGTGAAACCACACAGTTTTTCCATGAGAGCTGCCTTCACGTCCTCGGCGTGGTAAGTATGCTGGATTCCTCTCAGCAGGAGTGTCATCATCCTGTCACTCTTCGATGTGAACGTATAGCGCTGCACGCCTATGTCTTTGATTATTCGGAAGAGAGTCCTATGGTCGTCCTGGGTCATTGGTTTAATGATGCACTTGGTGCCCTTTGACGTCTTGATGAAGAATTTTGGCCTCATTGCGAGCTTATCGAGCTCGCAGTTGAATGCTTTAACATTCAGATTATGGCAACCAATCGGAGGGGGCCTCACTGCCTTTTCTACTTGAACAGTAGATGTCTTAGGCTGGATTTCAAAATCCTTTGGTGGAATCCACCAGTGTTTTCCTCACTGCTTGGTTGCTGTTTCGACCCCGCTGGCTTCCTTTTTGCTGGTGTTCCGGCTGATAGTGGCGATGTCACTGGGCTAAATCTCGCTCTCCGCTTGTTATTTGCAACTATGGTGAAGTTGTTATCATCGTTATCATCGTTATCATCCTCGGAGGATGATGAGTCGGATGATGATGTCTCACTTGCGTCAGTAGACATGTGTTCAACTCCGCTGGCTTCATTGGCTGGGCGCTCGGGTGACGGTGCAATTTCTTCGGTAAAGAGGTCCCTGGCTGCTTCTTCAGTGCCGATTTCGGGTGGTCCCATTTGATATTTTTTGTACAGTCGTCTTAGGCTGCTCTCGACAGCGGCCCTGAGAGTCGCTTTTTCGGCTTCAAACCCCGGCTTACGATTAGGTGAGTTATTATTACTCATGATTAACACAAAATAAGGTGTCCTTTATCACCGCACTTGTTTTATAGTAAATTTATTTTAATGTGTCTATATCACATTCAAAACACTTGTCAAAAAAGAAAGGAAAAAGTAAAAAAAAAATGTATATGTATGTATCCGTATATTAATTATGTGTTTCTCTACCACTGCACTAAACTTTAGTTATATGTGTCTATGTACGTATGTATAACTACATCACACGCACGCTTCACACTACAAACAAAACACTCACGCATGTAATATGCGGGAAAGCCGTCGGCTTTTGTCTGCTTAATGCTTAATCCACTTAGTCCGCTCGATGTTTGCTGATCGCTCGTTCAATCACCAAATGAATGAATGAATGAATGCTGAAATGAATGGGTGGTTCTGGTTTTGGTTTTGGCTTCATGATGGGTTGCCTTGGCAATGTTCGTTTTCAAGGTTTGTTAAACTTTGACGGCGGCGGCGTCACACATTGACGTCATTGTGGGACCATTAACGCTGCATTGAACTCTGACTGCAGCGAAGGCGAGAACATGTGATGTGATGTCAAATGACATTACGAAAACGTAAATATACTGCGGTAGGTATACTTGGTAAGTTTGTTATATTTATACTATTTATTAGTTATTTATAAGAGTTTTTGTTTATTTTCAGGTGAAAAAATAGTGGAGGAAGTTTTAGGACGGCGTTGGATTGAAGGGAGGAAGTTCCCTTATATTAGATAAGTGCCTTTTTTTAAATTATTTTAAGATAACATCCTTTGTGTTTTCTTTTTTATTTTTTTAGGGAGCATATGTTGGGGAAAAACCAAGCAATCATCGAGAGATATTGGTGTGGCCTGAACATCTTTAATAATTTTTCCATATGCTTCATCTTTCATGTAACCCAAAACTTTTTTATTTTTCTGTGGTATGTTGTAACGGTTTTCGGGGGGATACTCAGATGTATCAAAATGATTATCTAAATCATCTAGAATGTCATTATAAAAGTCTTTAGTTTCTATAGTGTATATGAAGGAATCAGTATCCATATAGTTCGAATTCACATTGTTTCCGTACTTTGATTTCATATATTCATAATGGAAATTGTACATTTTCAACTTCAACAGTTCAAGAATACAAAATTTTAAATGCATTTTGTGCTTGCGTACGGTGATAAGTATTAATATCAATATAAGTTTTCAACCAGGGCGATTGTTTAAATTGTAATACTCTACGAATATTTAAGATGTTCATTCCATGCTTGAGACATTGTTGTAGAATCCTATAATGAATTACATATCGGTATTTGGAAGTTAAATCTGTAATCAATTCACAAAATTTCGAATTTGGTGCTTTCTTGTTTTCGGGGCTAAATGGTAAAGAATTATGCTCATCATGCTTTGATATTGGATAATCCAAATCTACTTCGAAAATATATCGCACATCGGAATCTTCAGGAATATCGAGAATATTAATGTCTTTGCCATCAACCCATTGAAACTTTGAATGAGGGAGTGATTGCGACATGGCCCACCCATATACGTTATTAGCATCTAAATACGCTATATAGCGCGATGGGATTGATTCATCAAAGTTGCTCATGTATTTGTTATTAGCTATTGCATGTCTGCAAGAACACTGAGTAATACCTCCTCTTATACCCTTTTTTAATAAAATTGTACATGTTTATATCAGTAAAGAGATCAAGATCAATTTGAGTTGTTTTCATCATATCGTCCCATGATAAGCCCGGAATAGTATAATACTGACAAGGATCTAAAGAGTAAATGCTAATGCAAACCTTTCTAAAATTCTCAAATATATCTGCTAAGAGTAGCACATCTGTTTTTAGATACAACTCTAAATAATCCCATAAATTTTTACAATGAAATTTACCCCAAACTGATTGTGCGTGCTAGTCATCATTCGAACATTTGGTGTTTGTTAGATTATTATTAAATTTTTCTTGAGAAGGAAAATTTTTTTTCATCTAAACGGTCCCAAGAATTTATGCACTCATATGGGAAAATACCTTTTCTTATCATAAAAGTGAAAGATTCTTCATCAGTGTACATAGGCTGCTCTAACAGCATGAAAATCTTTTATTGGTAGGACCCTTGCTAATGACTCAAGACTTGATTGCATAAATCTGCTTGAATCAAGAAATCTTAAATCAATTGACTCTGAATCGTTGATATAAATCCTCTTTGATTGAGATGTATAATTCTTTATTAAGCGGAATAATACTAATATCTCCCTTAATTTCAGCCGGAGACTTAACAAATAAATGACAATCATATCCTGAAAGGTTATGAAAGAATATTGGAAAAAATTTGGGGATTTGAAATTGTAAATTACAGTTATTATGAGCTGGTCCTCTATACTTTCCAGTTAAGTGGCAGTGGTCGGCAACTCTTTCAAACCCTAACTCTGTACTACAAATATGACATGTCATACTTTCATTTTGCCTACGTCGTTCTTTCAATTACAAGGGATTCAGCGGATTGGGTTTACTTATGTATTCGCTATATAAATTTTAACGTCGCAAAGTAGCATTTTAATAAATTTTTGAGCCGAATTCCTACCTTTATATACTCTAAACTTGTTTAAACTATTACTAAATGAACATTTGATATAATATGAAAATGCACAAGGTTCATGTTCTTGAACATTAGTAGTTGATGAGAAAGATGGGTTAGGAAAGCAAGTATCAATACTTTGCAGAACACATTCAAAATTTGCATAAATAACAAATGGTACCTCTATATTTTTCGGTGATGTGTCTCAAATTTTAAATATGATTTCTCCGGTGAAGGCATCACGGTAACAGTTGTATTACATGCCTTTTTGTGATTTTTAACGCATCCTGACTGTAAAAATGCTGGAGACATGTGTAGCAACGGAAGATTCGGTTCTTGGTACCAGTGACTTTCTGACGAATTAATCTGTTTAACAAAACACAAAATTAGTTATTAAATAATATTTTGCATATAGTAAATATACTTTACCTAGATATATTTTTAATCCAAACGAAATGAGAGAGGTCATTATTTTGAATTAATAATAAGTTGATATGGGTGGACTTTTCCTCCGCGGTGAAGTAGTGCGGTCCAACAATTTCATATTTATTGCTTCTACTCTCTTCGTATCCGAAAACGTTCACGCTTATATTAGGATTCATTTCTTCAAAATATCTCATATCGATTACTTTCAACGGAAATTCTAAATCCATAAATTGTACCATAATGCCATTTTTAAGAATTATGGTGTTTGTTCAAATATCATTTATTTCATAGGAAGATGTGCGCTCTCGGTGTGTCTCTACTGGATATAATGCCGAAATAACTGCCCACTTAAAACAGAAGACATCATCGTTTTTCACATTTACACAAGCATGTTTTTTAACTAAAAAGTCTGGCAACTCCAAATATTGTGATCCTCCTTTGAACGGCCTAAATTGATTCACATTGACTTCAATATAACAAATCCTTAAGAGACTCCAACCACTATCTCGCTCTTGAAACTCCTCCATTTTTGTCATAATTTTTTCAAACATTTCTTCATATACTTTTTCCAAATCTTCTTTTAGGATTATCAAATTCATTTTTGGATTAAATGACTTGACTGATGTAACTAAATCGTCTTCTTCATCATCTTTCTGTTTTATAACTTTCATATATTCACAGAAGAGTTCGATGTTAAATTTGATACAATCATGCTTATCCAACGTTGTATTTAATGAATCTACAACTGTTTCTCTGGCAATGTTTGAAAAATCTTTAGGATTTAGTAAGGACTCATTTCTATTAGATCGTTGTACTCTGTACACTGTCTTTGGCACTTTCACTTTTGGAATCCATTGGATTTGAATGAGCTGCTCTCTGATGTTTATTTAAACCCGACACACTTTTGCAACTTTCACCGCAAACTTCACACATATATCCATCGCTATGCGTTGCTCTATAATGCCTTTTTAAAGAAGAATTTCGCGTAAAAGCCTTCTGACAAACCGAACATTAGAAGGAATTCATCTTATATACTTGAAAATAATATGGGTTTAGTGACCCTGGAATTCGTAGAATGGACGATGAAAACTACACCATAATTTTTGTAGCTTATAATTTATTGGCCAATATTTCGGTCTTTTGTTTAGACCATCTTCAGTGCCTAAAAATATACAATATATCCATTACAGCCCACTTTATAAAAAACCTCTCTCATAATCATTACCTTGTAAAATTTTTTTATAAAAATTAGGATTTATTTCCTTATGTCAATATTCTTGAAACTTAAACTAAGAGAACCTGAAGCACTTTGTAATCAACATAATTAGAACAACACCAGAAACGTTAAAGGAACAATTAGATAAATAAATAACAATTAAATAAATAAAGAAATAACGAAATTGATTTAGAACACAAACGATGGACATCTTAAGACCTAACGCGTAGTACCACTAATTCAAGCGATTAGTAGGGGATCATCTGCCGCGACCATAAGTTTTTAATGTGTCAAGTGTATATTTGTATTGTGTGTTGATGTATTGTGTGTCCATTTTGAAATTGATCGATTGGAGTTTATTGAGGTGTATGTAGAGTACTTCGATGTTTTTTCTTCTCCTCCAATTGTGATCTGTGTGAAGGATCTTCGTGTTCTAAATAAATTTCGTTATTTCTATATTTATTTAATTGTTATTTAACTTAATAATAATTTTTTTTTATGTATATAAGCTCTTTATTTGTTGGCTCTTTGGCTCTTTTCAAAATTCCTTAAAAATAGGTGGCAAAAGGCTCTACAAAGTGTAAACAAAAGGTCGCTAGCTAATCTAAAAGTTATAAAAGGGTCAATAGGAACAATTAAACAATTAAAACAATTAGAAAAACTAATCAACAAGAAAAAAGACACAAACAAAAGGAAACCAAACAAGACAAAATTCTAAAAAGAGACTAAAAAACGGCTACAAGAATTTTGAAAAGGATCTAAAAGATAGACAAAAAATTTAAAAGTCCCAATTTTGACAATAGGGTAAGTGGCAGTTCCAAGAAGCTTCAATTTCCAAAATAATCTAATAAAAATATTTACCTAAACGAACGAATTTTCAACAAAAAATTTTGTAATTTAGCACCGAGACCGAAATCGAATCAAAGATAAATGACCGAACGAACGAAAAAATTTAGCCGATACCGTTATAGAGTCCCGCGAGGGCGGCCTGTAGTATCGTAGACCTCTACAAACTGCCCTCATCATCCCTCCAGCTTAGCATCTCTAACAGAGTGCTTGTCCTTCAGACCGCACGTGCAACGATTCCTAAGCGGGGAGAAGCCCCGTGGACTAGTGTTGCAAATGCTGTGGCCTGCTATCACCAGTGAAAGACAAGAGCTCTGTCCTGCACTGACGATAGTGGCTGCCATGTGCAGTTGAATGTGTCAGCGTTCGTTGCCAGATATTCAAGACGTAAACGTCTCTTCAATCTGTCAACGAAGTGGCGCTTAAGTGCGTGTGCGTGGTGTTGTGGGTCAGTGTTCTGATTCCCATCTTCGACTCTCATGTAGTACAAGTGAATTGTAGATTTGGCCAGTGTCAACACAAAGCTAATCAGACAATTCACCCGACTACAAACCTTTGGCCCCCATAGAAACGATGTTCTAGTAATGCTGAAATTCGGGTGGATCAACTGACACATATCGCGCACGAGATCCATTAGATCTTGCAAAGCCGGGCAAGTAAAGAACCTGTGAAACAGGGTGCCTTCACCACCACAAACTGTGCAAATCCTTTGAACTCGGCGGTCAACATGTGACAACTGATTAGGATGCATAAGACTGTGATGCTGCAATTTGAATGCTACATCAGCATCTTTGTAACTAGTAGGATAACTGTAGACTACTCTGCAAGTTATCCCTCCCATCACGCCCATATTCACCCCGAGGTGTGTTCGCCATCTGTTGTATCCTGTATACTCCGGAGGTCTTATTGACATAAGCACGTCACGGAGCGCACATGTTGTAAGTGTGCTGAAAGGTGTGTGTGGTGGTCTGTTCAGAACAAAAGCATCTTCCAACTTAGTGCCAGGGTCACTGGTCCCAAGTTGGCGAAATCTCTCCCACGCAGAAGCAGCCAGGTCGTGTAGTTGTGCAGTGTTAGTGTTTATTCGACAGTTTCCAGCGATATCAATAATATCTCCGACAACCGTCAGTGTATGCGTGTCAGCTTCAAAACCCCGAGCATTACTGAACACGGAATCTATTAATTCAGGATTAAACCTGATTGGAATCGACGCGAATTGCGTGTACCTTAGAGCATTCCACTGAAGGTGAAATGCTGGCCTGATTCTGCCCCAGGTCTGAATCGTTGAGATTAGATCCTGTGGTCAGTCACGAGGATAAGGTGGTCGAACAGAGAGTAGGTAGTAATACTCCCCTATGCCGATCCCTCCCAGTACATTCACCCACAGTTGAGAAATCAAGCTGTCTCTCTGGCAAAACACTCTTTGGAATGCACGCACTTGGAGACACCTTGATTTCACAACCAAGTTAGTGAGACCTAATCCACCTATCTTGACTGGCAGACAGAGCGTGATTTCAGCAACCCATCGTCTTCCGCACCAAAAGGCGTCTATCTCTTTTGCTTGAAGAAGACCTACGAAGCCTTCATCAAACGTTTCAGACTTTAGCAGATGAACGATGGACGAGGTAATCAAATAGTTTATCACGACTGACCTACCCATTAAGGATAATGGAAACAGTCGACTACGCCATGAGTTTACAGATCTAGAGAGTTTCTCAAGAGCGATGCGGCTATTATTTGATTTACTCTCGCGTCCGATATACACACCTAAATACTTCAGGCAAGTATTAGTCCATTGGATGTTCAGTGGAGTATCTGTACGATCTCTCCACCTTCCACACCACAGGCCTTGACTCTTACTGAGGTTGATTTTAGCGCCCGCTATACGTTCGAACTGTTCGAAAACAGCACGAGCGACCGGAAAAGCTTCATCTCCTGTCACGAAAATAGACAGGTCATCCGCATACGCCAACATAAGAGGCCTCACATTGGTATATGGTAGACGAACCGCATACTGTCCGAGCATTCGACGAAGATTCACCAGTAGCGGCTCCAACGAAAGATCATAAAGCATACCTGACAATGGACAGCCCTGTCTGATACCTCGATGAAACGAGATAGGAGCCAGAACTTGTCCTTGATGCTTAATCAAAATCGCTGAATCTCTATACAGTTTCCCGACGATATCGAGCCACCTGGGCAGAAACCCAAATGTCTGGAGAGCAGTCAAGAGATACTCGTGCGAGACACTATCAAAAGCCTTTTGCTGGTCATGTGAAATCATGCCCATTTGTGTACCTGTCTGCTCATGGTAGGCAAACAAATGCTTGGCTAGCGCGATGTTGTCGTAGATACTACGACCAGGTACACAATAGGACTGTTCCGGGTGTATTACCGAAGCAATCACTGAGCGGAGTATCGCCCCTAATGCTTTGCAGACGATTTTGTAGTCTACATTGCATAGGGTTACTGGCCTCCAGTTCCCCATCCTCTGCAAATCTCCCTTCTTTGGAATCAAGCGCATAACAGATCTCCTCCAACTAGACGGAAAGTCTGAATGCGTCTCAACCGCCGAATTGAAGACTTCCAAAAGGTCAGGAATTAATAAATCCCTGAAACGTATGAAGAATTCTGGAGTCAAGCCGTCATAACCAGGTGAAGTGTGTCGCCTTAGATCCTTTGTCGCAGCAATCATATCCTCCAATGTGATTACTGTATCCAGGAGCTCCTTACTGTCTTCAGAGAAAGTGGGAATATTCTCAAGAAATTCATGAGTGGTCGAGGATGTTGTCGACGTCGATTCAGAGTAGAGACTACTGTAGTAGTCTCGAATATATTCTGATAGCTGTTGTCCGTTGAGGACTTGTCCAGATTCATCAATTATCGATTCGACCTCACAAGAAGCAGTACGACGTCTAGTCGCCTGAAAGAAGTACTCAGTTGGAGAATCGCCTTCTCTCAGCCAGCGCGATTGGCCGCGCAGCACAAACTCCAAGCTGTGCTTGTAAGTCTGTGTCGCCAAGCGTTCCTTTATTCCATTGAAATAAAGAATCAACCCCGGCTGAGTTGGGAGAAGAGCTGTCACCCGAGAGACCTCGGCCGACAAGCTAGAAGCTTGATAGCCACTTCGATTGAAACTCGTCTCGATAAAAGACCGAATCTGGAGCTTTCCAACATCCCACCATTGACTAAGAAAAGGAAAGTCAGCTTTCCTCTCTTGCCAATCGTGCCAGAAATCAATGAACTCATTGATGAACTGCTCGGAATTCAACAAATAGTTGTTGAATATCCAGTATGCAGTTCTTCTTTCAACTAGAGTGCTGGTCGCCACTACAAGAAGATGATCGCTAACGGAACAAACTTCATGAGTGACACCAACGAAATGTTCTAGTATTCCAGGTGAGACGTAAAGTCTATCAATTCTGGAGCCTGCGAGACTTCCATGGATATTTCGGGAGACCCTCGTGTATGATCTAGTCGTGGGATGCATCCAACGATAGATATCCACGAGTCTGAAAACACCGACAAAATTCCTCAATCGAGTAGCATTGACAGAGTTGAACTCAACTCCAGAGTGCCGATCCATTGAGGGATTCAGAGTGCAGTTGAAATCACCTCCGAGGACAGTTTCGCCGCTAAAATTCACCAGACAGGACTGAACACTATCAAGAACTTGTCTTGTAATGTCCTGGTCATGAGGAAGGTACACGTTTACTACCTTGATATGTTTGTCTTGAACGACAAAATCCAAGGAAGAAGCGAAGCCTGGGAAGATATCTATCTGTATAGACAGGAGACGATAGTGTAAATTTGTTGGATACAATGATTGCCACCCCTGAGCCTCGGCGAGGCGCAGGTGTGGCAAACATTGCATAACCAGTGTGTAGATAAGCATAGCGCTCAAGTTGTGTATATGTGTCTTGAGTGAAATTCGTCTCCCTCAGAAGTGTAATAGTAAATAATATATCGAACATTTTGACATGTTCGATAGTACTGTGTAATCTTGTATGAGCACTTAAACCCCCTGTGGTGAGAGAGCCTATCTTACACATTCAAAGAGATGAAAAGCTCAAACGATGAATGGTCGACATCTACTGACGAGGAGAATCGGCCAAGCGATGCTCCTGAAGCAACTCCTCCACCCTCCTATGGAGACGATCTAAGCGAGCTACTTGGTTGTACTTCCTCCTCTTCTTGGACTCCTGTTGTAGGATTTGAAGCTGAGGAAGTAACAACTCTGGCCTCTCCAGCTCCTTTACAAGAATGCTCCAGATTTTATCCGAATTTTTCTCGTACTGGAGCTGGCCAAGAATATCAGAGATCTTCTCCCTAGGAAGGTTTTCCATCCCCTTCGAGACCTCAAATTGGCTACCAGTCGAAATGGTACTACCACACGACTCTTAGCCACTGAAGCTCGAGAGACCAGTCTCATCCAAATAGGTCATTTCGCAGTCCGAAAGCTGTTCGAGAGATGCTTCCGCCTCCCTCACAACAACCTTCGAACCGCGGGCACCACTATCGTCCTCCTCCGAGTGGGGCCGTTTTGGAGCAACTGGCTCTGCTGGCTCTGGAGGAGGTAGCATCACACGGTCAACTTTCTTCCTCCTCGTCCTCTTTTTTTTTACTGCTTGGCTATTCGACTCCTCGTCGGAAGTAGCCGTGTTTTCACGTGCCGACGTGGCGCCGTTTACAGCCATAACTATTTTTGCCTCTAGGACAACTTCAGGCACCTTAACCACTGGCTGCTCCAAAATAGCAGGTTGAGTGCCGGCCGCAGGCTCCTTCTCCAGATCCACTACAGTAGTAGTGGCTTCCTTCGAGGGAACCCCCGGTTCAGCCTTCTTCCCGGTTCTCCTGGGGCAGTCAGCAATAAAATGCCCTACCAAATGGCAAGCATGGCATTTTGCTTCGGTGCCAACGTCTATCCAGTGCCTCGAGCCGGATAAGCTCAGGTAAAAGCCCTTTGGAAGCGTGCACCCCTTATTCAAAGTGATGGACGCCTCCCGGCTGGTACCGAAGACACCCCGCCCGAGACCCTCGTCCCCAATTTTTAAGGGAATGGCACGAACGTTGCCATGAACCTTCCCAAATCTTCCCAAGAAATTTAGGAGGTCTTCATGGCAAGCTCGCATAGGGACCCGTGAAAACATGACCCTTGTGGGCTTTTCCCTGAGTGGGAACGGCACAAGGTGTCTACCATCCACCTCGATGCCCTCAAGCATCAGCTTGGTAGCACTCTCGAGGGTCGTGGTGTACACCTCAACCATTCCCCCAGCTATTATCCCCATGGAAAATAGCTGCTCACGAGAGATGACCTGGAAGATCGCTTTCAGGTATGCGCTCTGAGGACATCTATTGATGTGCTCGAGCTGCATACCGTAGCTCTCATCCTGCCACCTCCCGTCGAAAAAAGCCTGCAGACCCGCACCGGTCTTAGGCCGAGGCTTACCTGCGTCCAATGGGGCTGGACGAGGAGTGATGCCCTTTCCTACAATTTCGATGGTGGAACTGTTCTGGGAACTGCCACTTACCTGAGCGTATGAGATCCCTGACACTAACGCCGGGGATCGCGGTGCTGCTGCTGGTCCTGCTGGTACTGCTGGCTTCTTGTTCTGCCCAGTCGGCTTCGCTGAAGACAGTGGTGGCCTCATTGTGACTCCAGTGGGCTCTGGCGCAGAGGCCGAAGCCTTTGCGACTACTTCCGATAATTTCGGATGTTGTCCTGTTGTTACAGGTGCTGCTAGGGTAGCAACCATTGTAGCAGCTGACGTTCCAGGCACTTCTGGGTTAGCATTCGCTGTCCTGGTTTCAGTCTTCTCCAAGGAAGTTAGCTGAATTTCCTGTGTAGTGGCCTCTTGATTAGGGCCCTTAATGGCCTTTTCGGTTGGCCCTTGATTTGTTTCGGAGAAAGAAGAAGCATTCGTGCTCTTCTTCCTCCTTCCATTTGATTTGGGGGGATTATCAGGCCCCACAGAATCGATGC
The DNA here is from genome assembly GCA_963930735.1 of Dioctria linearis. NCBI lineage: Eukaryota > Metazoa > Arthropoda > Insecta > Diptera > Asilidae > Dioctria > Dioctria linearis. The sequence goes on along the minus strand of OZ005741.1, from coordinate 173,044,843 downwards.
TGCTGCACGTACTCATATTGAGTGCGGCAGTAAATGTTTTTAATCTTTTCAATAGAAAATTGTTTTTAATTAAAACTTTAATAATTTTTCTCTCTTCAAATTATAAATTCCACTGTTTAAACTAAAATTTTTCACAATTTTGACGTTGCCATGGCAACGAGAAATTTTTTTTTTTTTTTTTTTTTTTTTTAAATTAAATTGAATTAATTCCAAAACTGTCATTCACTTCTGAACTTTTACAACTTTAATTTTTTATATATTTTTCTTTACTTATAGTTTATTTCACACACTATACAGACACACAACTAGTATATTAGTTAGAGACCAAATCACTGAACTTTTTTAGTACGAATCGCTGTTTTTAATAATTATTATTTCTGGAAGCTCTAAATTGACACAACTGCTCTCTTTGAAATAATAATTTTTTTTTTTATTTGTATAAGCTCTTTATTTAGTGGCTCATTGGCTCTTTTAAAATTCCCTAAAAATAGGTGGCAAAAGGCTCTACAAAGTGTAAACAAAAGGTCGCTAGCTAATCTAAAAGTTATAAAAGGTCAATAGGGACAATTAAACAATTAAAACAATTAGAAAAACTAATGAACAAGAAAAAAGACACAAACAAAAGGAAAACAAACAAGACAAAATTCTCAAAAGAGACTAAAAAACGGCTACAAGAATTTTGAAAAGGATCTAAAAGATAGACAAAAAATTTAAAAGTCCCAATTTTGACAATTGGGTAAGTGGCAGCTCCAAGAAGTTCCAAATTTCCAAAATAAACTAATAAAAATAATTGCCTAAACGAACGAATTTTCAACATAAAATTTTGAAATTTAGCACCGACACCGAAACCGAATTAAAAATAAATGACCGAACGAACGAAAAATTTACGCGATACCGTTATAGAGTCCCGCGAGGGAAGCCTGTAGTATCATAGACCTCTACAAACTGCCCTCATCATCCCTCCAGCTTAGCATCTCTAACAGAGTGCTTGTCCTTCCCACAGCACTTGCAACGATTCCTAAGCGGGGAGAAGCCCCGTGGACTAGTGCTGCAAATGCTGTGGCCTGCTATCACCAGTGAAAGACAAGAGCTCCGTCCTGCACCGACGATAGTGGTTGCCATGTGCAGTTAAATGTGTCTGCGTTCGTTGCCAGATATTCAAGACGTAAACGTCTCTTCAACCTGTCAACGAAGTGGCGCTTAAGTGCGTGTGCGTGGTGTTGTGGGTCAGTGTTCTGATTCCCAGCTTCGACTCTCATGTAGTACAGGTGAATTGTAGATTTGGCCAGTGTCAACACAAAGCTAATCAAACAATTCACTCGACTACATACCTTTGGTCCCCATAGAAACGATGTCCTAGTAATGCCGAAATTCGGGTGGATCAACTGACACATACCGCCCACGAGATCCATTAGACCCTGCAAAGCCGGACAAGTGAAGAACCTGTGAAACAGGGTGCCTTCACCACCACAAACTGTGCAAATCCTCTGAACTCGGCGGTCGATATGTGACAACTGATTAGGATGCATAAGACTGTGATGCAGCAATTTGAATGCTACATCAGCATCTTTGTAACTAGAAGGATAACTGTAGACTACTCTGCAAGTCATCCCTCCCATCACGCCCATATTCACCCCGAGGTGTGTTCGCCATCTGTTGTATCCTGTATACTCCGGAGGTCTTATTGACATAAGCACGTCACGGAGCACACGTGTTGTAAGTGTGCTGAAAGGTGTGTGTGGTGGCCTGTTCAGAACGAAAGCATCTTCCAACTTAGTGCCAGGGTCACTGGTCCCAAGTTGGCGAAATCTCTCCCGCGCAGAAGCAGCCAGGTCGTGTAGTTGTGAAGTGTTAGTGTTTATTCGACAGTTTCCAGAGATATCAATTATATCTCCGAGAACTGTCAGTGTATGCGTGTCAGCTTCAAAACCCCGAGCATTACTGAACACTGAATCTATTAATTCAGGATTAAACCTGATTGGAATCGATGCGAATTGCGTGTACCTTAGAGCATTCCACTGAAGGTGAAATGCTGGCCTGATTCTGCCCCAGGTCTGAATCGTTGAGATTAGATCCTGTGGCCAGTCACGCGGATAAGGTGGTCGAACAGAGAGTAGGTAGTAATACTCCCCTATGCCAATCCCTCCCAGTACATTCACCCACAGTTGAGAAATCAAGCTGTCTCTCTGGCAAAACACTCTTTGGAATGCACGCACTTGGAGACACCTTGATTTCACAACCAAGTTGGTGAGACCTAATCCACCTATCTTGACTGGCAGACAGAGCGTGCTTTCAGCAACCCATCGTCTTCCGCACCAAAAGGCGTCTATCGCTTTTGCTTGAAGAAGACCTACGAAGCCTTCATCAAACGTCTCAGACTTTAGCAGATGAACGATGGACGAGGTAATCAAATAGTTTATCACGACTGACCTACCCATTAAGGATAGTGGAAACAGTCGACTACGCCATGAGTTTACAGCTCTAGAGAGTTTCTCAAGAGCGATGCGGCTATTATTTGATTTACTCTCGCGTCCGATATACACACCTAAATACTTCAGGCAAGTATTAGTCCATTGGATGTTCAGTGGAGTATCTGTACGATCTCTCCACCTTCCACACCACAAGCCTTGACTCTTACTAAGGTTGATTTTAGCGCCCGCTATACGTTCGAACTGTTCGAAAACAGCACGAGCGACCGGAAAAGCTTCATCTCTTGTCACGAAAATAGACAGATCATCCGCATACGCCAACATAAGAGGCCTCACATTGGTATATGGCAGATGAACCGCATACCGTCCGAGCATTCGACGAAGATTCACCAGTAGCGGCTCCAACGAAAGATCATAAAGCATACCTGACAATGGACAGCCCTGTCTGATACCTCGATGAAACGAGATAGGAGCCAGAACTTGTCCTTGATGCTTAATCAAAATCGCTGAATCTCTATACAGTTTCCCGACGATATCGAGCCACCTGGGTGGAAACCCAAATGCCTCGAGAGCAGTCAAGAGATACTCGTGCGAGACACTATCAAAAGCCTTTTGTTGGTCAAGTGAAATCATGGCCATTTGTGTACCTGTCTGTTCATGGTAGGCAAACAAATGCTTGGCTACCGCGATATTGTAGTAGATACTACGACCAGGTACACAATAGGACTGTTCCGGGTGTATTACCGAAGCAATCACTGAGCGGAGTATCGCCCCTAATGCTTTGCAGACGATTTTGTAGTCTACATTGCATAGGGTTACTGGCCTCCAGTTCCCCATCCTCTGCAAATCTCCCTTCTTTGGAATCAAGCGCATAACAGATCTCCTCCAACTAGAAGGAAAGTCTGAATGTGTCTCAACCGCCGAATTGAAGACTTCCAAAAGGTCAGGAATTAATAAATCCCTGAAACGTATGAAGAATTCTGGAGTCAAGCCGTCATAACCAGGTGAAGTGTGTCGCCTTAGATCCTTTGTCGCAGCAATCATATCCTCCAATGTGATTACTGTATCCAGGAGCTCCTTACTGTCTTCAGAGAAAGTGGGAATATTCTCAAGAAATTCATGAGTGGTCGAGGATGTTGTCGACGTCGATTCAGAGTAGAGACTACTGTAGTAGTCTCGAATATATTCTGATAGCTGTTGTCCGTTGAGGACTTGTCCAGATTCATCAATTATCGATTCGACCTCACAAGAAGCAGTACGACGTCTAGTCGCCTGAAAGAAGTACTCAGTTGGAGAATCGCCTTCTCTCAGCCAGCGCGATTGGCCGCGCAGCACAAACTCCAAGCTGTGCTTGTAAGTCTGTGTCGCCAAGCGTTCCTTTATTCCATTGAAATAAAGAATCAACCCCGGCTGAGTTGGGAGAAGAGCTGCCACCCGAGAGACCTCGGCCGACAAGCTAGAAGCTTGATAGCCACTTCGATTGAAACTCGTCTCGACAAAAGACCGAATCTGGAGCTTTCCAACATCCCACCATTGACTAAGAAAAGGAAAGTCAGCTTTCCTCTCTTGCCAATCGTGCCAGAAATCAATGAACTCATTGATGAACTGCTCGGAATTTAACAAATAGTTGTTGAATATCCAGTATGCAGTTCGTCTTTCAACTAGAGTGCTGGTCGCCACTACAAGAAGATGATCACTAACGGAACACACTTCATGAGTGACACCAACGAAATGTTCTAGTATTCCAGGTGAGACGTAAAGTCTATCAATTCTGGAGCCTGCGAGACTTCCATGGATATTTCGCGAGACCCTCGTGTATGATCTAGTCGTAGGATGCATCCAACGATAGATATCCACGAGTCTGAAAACACCGACAAAATTCCTCAATCGAGTAGCATTGACAGAGTTGAACTCAACTCCAGAGTGCCGATCCATTGAGGGATTCAGAGTGCAGTTGAAATCACCTCCGAGGACAGTTTCACCGCTAAAATTCACCAGACACGACTGAACACTATCAAGAACTTGTCTTGTAATGTCCTGGTCATGAGGAAGGTACACGTTTACTACCTTGATATTTTTGTCTTGAATGACAAAGTCCAAGGAAGAAGCGAAGCCTGGGAAGATATCTGTATAGACAGGAGACGATAGTGTAAATTTGTTGGATACAATGATTGCCACCCCTGAGCCTCGGCGAGGCGCAGGTGTGGCAAACATTGCATAGCCAGTGTGTAAATAAGCATAGCGCTCAAGTTGTGTGTATGTGTCTTGTGTAAAATTCGTCTCCTGTAGAAGTGTAATGTCTATATCGAACATTTTGACATGTTCGATAGTACTGTGTAATCTTGTATGTGCACTTAAACCCCCGGTGTTGATCGAAGCTATCTTGCACATTCAGAGAGATGAAAAGCTCAAACGATGAATGTGCGACGTCTATTGACGAGGAGAATCGGCCAAGCGATGCTCCTGAAGCAACTCCTCCACCTTCCTATGAAGTCGTTCTAACCGAGCAACATCGTTGTACTTCCTCCTCTTCCTGGACTCCTGTTGTAGGAGTTGAAGCTGAGGAAGTAACAGCTCTGGCCTCTCCAGCTCCCTTACAAGAATACTCCAGATTTTATCTGAATTCTTCTTGTACTGGAGCTGGGTAAGAATTTCGGAGATCTTCTTCCTAGGAAGGGTCTCCATCCCTTTCGAGACTTCAAATTGGCTACCAGTCGAAATGATGCTATCACACGACTCGTAGCCACCGAAGCTCGAAAGTCCAGTGTCATCCAAGCCGGTCATGTCGCAGTCCGAAAGCTGCTCGTGAGACACCACCGCGTCCCTTACTACAACCTTCGAACCGCGAGCTCCACTATCGTCCTCCTCCGAGTGGGGCCGCTTGGATGCGACTGGCTTTGCTGGCTCTGGAGGAGGCAGCATCACCCGGTCAACTTTCTTCCTCCTCGTCCTCTTTTTTTTTGACTACTTGGCTATTCGACTCCTCGTCGGAAGTAGCCGTGTTTTCACGTGCCGACGTGGCGCCGTTTACAGCCATAACTATTTTTGCCTCTAGGACAACTTCAGGCACCTTAACCACTGGCTGCTCCAAAATAGCAGGTTGAGTGCCGGCCGAAGGCTCCTTCTCCAGATCCACTACTGTAGCAGTGGCTTCCTTCGAGGGAACCCTCGGTTCAGCCTTCTTCCCGGTTCTCCTGGGGCAGTCAGCAATAAAATGCCCTACCAAATGGCAAGCATGGCATTTCGCTTCGGTGCCAACGTCTATCCAGTATCTCGAGCCGGATATGCTCAGGTAAAAGCCTGACGGAAGCGTACACCCCTTATTCAAGGTGATGGACGCTTCCCGGCTAGTACCGAAGATACCCCGCCCGAGACCCTCGTCCCCAATTTTAATTGGAATGGCGCGAACCCTTCCATGAACCTTCCCGAATCTCCCAAGGAAATTCGCGAGGTCTTCATGTTGGGCTCGCATAGGGACCCGTGAAAACACGACCTTCGTTGGCTTCTCTTTTAGCGGGAATGGAACGAGGTGTCTACCCTCCACCTCGATGCCCTCAAGCATGAGCTTGGTAGCGCTTTCGAGGGTCGTGGTGTACACCTCGACCATTCCTCCAGCTATTATCCCCATGGAGAATAGCTGCTCACAGGAGATGACGCGGAAGATTGCCTTCAGGTATGCGCTCTGAGGACATCCTCTGATGTGCTCGAGCTGCATACCGTAGCTCTCATCCTGCCATCGCCCGTCAAAGAAGCCCTGGAGACCCGCACTAGTCTTGGGCCGAGGCTTACCTGCGTCCAATGGGGCTGGACGAGGAGTGATGCCTTTACTCAAAATTTCTATGGTGGAAGCCTGCTTGGAACCGCCACTTACCTGTGCATATGAGATCCCTGACTGTAATGCTGGGGACCGTAGTGTTACTGCTTGTCCTCCTTGTACTGTTGGCTGCTTCTTAGAGACGCTTGAAGAAAGCGGTGGCCTCATTACCAAGCCACTAGGCTTTGGCGCTGACGACGAAGCCGTTTTAACAACTTCCGATAATTTCGGACGTTGTCCTTTTACTTCAGGTGCTGCTGGGGTAGCCGCCATTGTAGCAGCTGACGTCCCAGGTACATCTCGGACAGCCTCCTCTGTCCTAGTTGCAGTCTTCTCCAAGGAAGTTAGCTGAACTTCCTTTTTTGTGGCCTCTTGATTAGGGCCCTTAATGGCCTTTTCGGTGGGCTCTTTCAGGGTTTTCTTGGAAGAAAAAGAACTATCGTTTGAGCTCTTCTTCCCCCTACTATTTATTTTGGGGGGATCATCACTCCCCCCAGAATCGCTATTGCTGCACTCACTCATATTAAGTGAGGCAGAGAACCTTAAAATATCTTTTTTTTTACTTTATATAATTCTTTTAATAAATGTTAAATTTTATTAATTATATTTTTACTTTTCTTTAAATTTTAAAATTGCAACTATGAATTTTTAAGGTTGCCACGTTGCCATGGCAACGACCAAAATTAAATTATTTTCACAAATGTCACACAAATTTTCGTTTTTACACTTTTTATTTCTAATTAATTTTTGCAGTTATTTTTCAAGAAACTTCACTTCGAAAGACAGTTCTTGAAATATATTTTCAAGGTAATGCCCTTAGTGTGTTTTGGCACTCACAATTATCACTTATTCCTTGTTCTAAGTTTAAATATCACGGAGCTTAATTCGACACGTCCGGTCTCTGTGACTAATAATAATAATAATAATAATTTATTCGCTGGATGATATACACAAGATTTACAATCTTTTGTTGTATAATTAGAAGGTGGCGCTAGATAAAGTTATAAACGAAATGATAGAGAGAAGAGAATACAAACTAAAAATATTAATAACTAAGAGTGTAAAAAAAGAAAAAAAAATTAAAGCAAAAAGAAAAAAACAATGTACTATATATGAAACATAGTATGAATAATTAAACAAAAGTACAAGTAATCACAAATAAGTTTATGCTATTTTTCGAATACAGAGAGACAGTGGAGAAAATATAAAAAGATAGATAAAATCAAGTTAAGTGAGTGTTAATAAGCTTTTTGAATGCATTGACAGGCAGCTTGAATATTAAGAGGAAGGCAATTCCATAAGCGAGCTACTTGGACAAGGTAAGAACTTTCCATTACTAGTTTATAGAAGCGCGGTAGAACTAGATTTTTATTGCGTCGGGATGACGTGAGTTTGAACATTTCTCTGAGATACTCCGGCTTTTTCTACTGAAGTTAGTTATACAAGAATATCAATTTTCTTTTATTTAAATACGACATCAGTTAACAACCGACCAAATGATGCCGAAGATGTGAGACATGGTCGAACCTTCTTAATCCATATATGAACCGAATGCAGTCATTGAAGGCAACCTCCAACTTGCGTGCACATGAGCTATGCAATCTAGGAAAAATCAAACTGCCGAAAATGAAATGAGGCAGTATCAATGTTTTAACTAATTTACAACGTGCGCTACTTGATAGAATGTTGGCTGAAAGCCATAATCGTCGCAGTACTGCATAATTTTTTGTAATCATCGTACTAACATTGTCACAACACTTCATATTACAGTGGAGGATGATCCCTAGATTGGACACCTTACTAAGACTAGGCAGTGGAATACCGTTTAGAGTAACCGGAGGAATATCAATGTCGTTACAGGTTGGATTATAGAATGTTATACTCTGTGATTTCCGTGGGTTCAATAATAAACGATTACACTTAGACCAGTTATATATCCTATCCAGGTCAGCATTTATACGTGCGATGCAGTGTTCGAGAAGACCGATTGGTCTGCTTAGATAAATCTGTACGTCGTCAGCATAAAGATGGATTTGGACATCGCGAACCACATCTGGAAGATCATTTATGAAAAAGCTAAATAGTAGTGGACCCAGTATTGACCACGCGTGAGAGTGCAAGCATTAGACAGTGTACTATTGCTATTGACTTGACTTTAACTCTCTGGCTGCGGACCGACAAGAACCTGCCAACCAGGGCGATGGCAATGCTACTAAAATTGAAAGATTTTTGAAGTTTCTCTGTAAGTAAGGTATGATAAACGCAGTCAAAAGCTTTGAAAAAATCCAACAATATCAGCGTCGTGAGGTTATCCTGGTCGAGCGCTACTCTTATGTCTGAAGAAACCTTGAGGACCGCAGTTTCGCCACTTCACGTCAGCAAGTTATTTTCTTCGACAAAAGAAAGAATTTGCTTAGACATAATCTTTTCTAGCACTTTGGACAGAAAAGATAACCCAAGTAGCAATCTGTCACCGCGGTTACAAAATAACTAGCATTTCTTTAAAAAAAATGGTAGCTTCTCAGTTACTTTGTCATCATTCAGAAAACGGAACCAATTTTAGTGTCAGAAAAACCTCGTAGTGTATGATAACAGATATTGTGGTATTAATGTGCCTTAAAAATAACTGGTTTGGAATTTTTAGATTCTTTGTAACTTTAGAGCGACTGCAAATGAAAAATGGGTCTCTTCGTTACTAGCTTGAAATGGTATTGCGAAATTCAGTCATATTTTTCCCATATTTACACCAATTTAAAAAAAAACAAAAATTAATCGTCAAAATTGAAAAAAGATCCTACTGTTTCCAAGCAAACACTGCTGGTGAATTTGAAGTTCCATAGTGCCTCAGAGCAAAGACAAGTGACAAAAAATTTATTTTCCAAGGGAGAAATGGTTCCGCTGTACCCTAGAAAACACAGTTGGTGGATTTTAAGTTTCATAGTGACCTCAGAGCAACGACAAGTGAGGAAAAAGGTATTTTTAAGGGAGAAACGGTTTCACTGTACCCTGGAAAACACTGCTGGTGAATTTTAAGTTCCATGTTGACCTCAGAGCAACTGAACTTGCGGAAACATGCAAATGAAAGACGCATAATGTACTTAACTGCAGACGTTACCGGTAATGTTACATGTGCTCCGCGCATGAAAAATATGCTGAAATTTAGTTTTTCATATAATGTGGTAAGTTAAATATAATAGTGGGAAAGTAAATATAATAGTGGTAAATTAAGTAAAATATTGGTAAAATGGTATAATAAATAAAAAAATACAGGGAAAAAAATTAAATTAATGTAATTTTTTCGGTGAAAAACGAAATGAAAAAAGTTATAATAAGACGGAGACTTTTAAGTCGACAAACATTTAACAGACGTGTAGCTAAGTTAATTCTTAATACCAAAAAAATACATAAAAATCAAATAATTTCAAATAGTGAAGGTAGCAGTGTAAATTATTTGGGGCCCTTAAAATATTCTAATAAAAATTATACTAAAAATATTGCTTCAAGTGCGAATTCCGAATCGGGTGCATGTCAAATTGAATTCAGAAGTAAATGAAAATATTGCATCAAGGATTTCCGGAAACGGTGCAGTTACTTATTGGAGTTGTTAGACATTTGCATAGCAAATTTACCGATAACGACGAGGCACTGTTCTTCAAAGAATACTTAAAGTATTCTAAAACTAGGGTGGAAAGAAAAAGGTAAACAGTTCTTGCCTGTTAATATTTCGACAAACTTGTTTTATTCATATTTATTTATATTATTAGGAAACCTAGATCAAGCGTAAAAATTACTTTTGCTAATTATCTCATGGGTAACCTTAAAAGTTTTCTGTTGAAAATAATCATATTAACTTACTACAAATAAAATACTTAGATTTTTATTTTTTTTTATTTAACTACATAGTTAGTATTTCATTGAAAAGGTTTGTTTTACAATGCTTGAATTTTTGCTGTATTGATTTAATTATATTATGTTAGCATATTAACCTTAAGCCTAACATGTCGTTCAGAATTATAATTACCACAGAATAAAACAATTAAATATACAATAAATAATAATACGTAGATATTTTTTGTTTTAATTTGTTTATATTTCAACATAGAACCTTTCTACAAAAGACTATTAGTTATATGAGCCTCACTAATTTTAGCCTCTTTCGCGTATCTTGTGCATTCCAGATTATCCTTTAGATACCTCAGCGAAGTATTATGTAATGATGGACGCCAGGCTTTTTATTTAGATCACTTTAACCTCAGCTTGGTAATTGATTCCAGTGCTTAACTGTGGCCTTCTTCATAAATGTATAATTTCGTAGGTTCAAATTTGTTCAGTAATTATCTTCGTGAAGTTGAATAAACTGAGCTGCACGTAATCATGCATTTATGTACATGCTGTAATCGAGGTCCAATGCAAACTGTTCAAACATCTTGAAAAAAACGTTGTGGTAACGTTGACAAAAATTATTTTATTTACCGTATGGATTAAGTTACATTTACACCGAAAGATATAAAAAAAAGTCACAGCAACCTTTATATCAACAGTTTCATTACCGCGGTAAATTGGTTATTATTTCACGTAAGTCACTGAAAAACGTCATAGTAACATTCACACCACTAGTGTTTTTACCATGATTTATAGGTTATATTTTCACCGAAGTTATTAAAAAACCGTCCAAATACAGTTGAATCACGTCATCACATCATATATGACACGTTATATACACGAATATGCAACTGTTGGGTGTATGCAACCGAAGTGATAAAACGGATATATGACGGGTTTTTCACTTCAATTTGCTATTTGCGCTTATTGGGCAAATGTCGCCCAAATAATCAGGAGAAGGTTTTTTCGGTATGGCTAGAACAGTGGCAACTTTCCAGCTAAAAGGAAAATATGATGACATCAGACATGAGTTTATAATGTGGAGAACATAGCTACTAATGAAATGGAATAGCAGCTTAATAAAGCGTGGTGATAAGTTATCAGGACCAGCTGCATCAGATTTAATAGAGTTCAATGCGAGATATAGTTCATCTAGATTTACCGCACGGAATGAGAAAGAATTTATATTAGCATTGCGTGCGAAGTTTGTTTCCAGGTTGGCAAGTGAGTGAGCAGAGATAACACCAGAGGTTGACGGACATGTCTATGTTAAAAATGGACTCGGACTGTGATACGGAAAAGAAGCGCTGCGAGTTTCCAGGGAAGCGCTTCAGGAGGTTTCTTAGAGCGGTCTTTTTCCCAGTGGGTGGCGTCTTCTCGGCTATGTATTAATTATTTATGTTGGAAAGGCCTGGTTTTAAGTTTTTTATATGTTCGTCCTGTATAAGATGTAGTGCACTTTTCGCATGGTACTTTGTAAACAACGATGTTGGCTTCTCCTGTCTAGGGTCTTTTAATTTGATGTAGCATCTATTGAGTTGCGTTATGCGGGTTTGAATGCCATTTTTATTTTATTATTATTATTTTGAATTATCCTGTCGATTTTTAGGGATAATGGGTGTATGTAGGATGTGGATCTGTACATTGGGGTAATGTTTTCTAATGTGTTGTTAATCGTTCTACATATGATGTTGGGTGTTGTGAAAATAAGTTTTCTTTGTTGCTTTCTTGATTAATGGATGTATTTTGTGGATTGAATAGTTGTTTTCGTCAGGATATCTGTTGCAATTTTTATGTCTTTTTGTGTAAGTTGCCGATTACTTATTTTCAATATTTTCTTAAATAATGATTGGGTTGTGTTAATTTTTGTTTGTTGTGGGAGGTTGGAGGAATAATTTAGTATTCGGTTTGAGCTACAGGGTTTAGAGTACCAGTCGGTGATGTAAGTTAAGTTATATCATATTTCATTTATGAAAACCACTACTTTTCTCTTTTTTCTTTAAATGAGCGTAAAAATATTTTAAACTATGGAATTCTTGAATCTAAAAACTTATTTAGACAAGAAGTCAAATCTTAAAATGAATGCGAGTGAGATTATCTCATTTGTATATTTTTACCACTTTTAGTAGGCGATTTTATTCCTGAGGATGACATAATTTGGAAATTTTTTCATATATATGATTGATTTCTGTCTTAAAATGTCCTTTACAGAGAATGACATAGATGAGTTTCGCTCTATTATTATGTTTAATAAACATATATTATATATATATATATATTATGTTATGCTTATTAAACAACATCATGAAATATATCTAAATTTACATTATCCAAGAGTTATAAATAATTTGAGAATACCTTGAGAAAGTTGTGGGCAATGAGATTCAATGGCAAACATATGGAAATAAAAACCTACGCAAGTACAATAACTTCCAGGAGAAATCCACACCTAAAATTTGCAATTAAATTGCAATTTAGTTTTGGTAACTCTTTATGTAAATACTTAATTGAAGATAAAGAGAATCAAGTTACTTTAGAGGTACTTTAGGTACATGTTGTACGTGTGATCTCTAACACATTATGTACATTTTATACCGGACATGACGATTTGAAAGTATTGAAACTAAATTCAATGCTTTGTACTAAATGTAAGATTAGACAATATTATAAAGCAGGTCACGTATTAGGTTTAGAATATTTTAATATCTATAAGTTTTATTAAATAGAATAAATAGCTTATTATGATTCATGTGTTCAATTTATATGTAAACAACTCTACATATTAGTGATTAAGCACTATGATTGTTACTTTATTGATGAACTTAAAACCACATATCTTATGAGAGTTATCAAGGTAGATGATATTAACTCGCACCTAATTGCCATTCTTACTATCTCAACTGAAGAGAAAGTTTTAAAAATAAAATAGGGATTTTAATGCCTAATCTACAATGCGTGGTGAAACCATGTCGTTAAAACGACATGAATGTTTACGTTTGCTTCCCACTCTTGCGTTTGATAATTCATATTTGCAAAAATGTTTCTTCTCTTTCATTCATTTAACGGCATGAGCACGAGATTATGTGCAGTAGTTAATCAGCACAAACGATGTAGTAATATCTCAGGTGTATTCAGCATAATTTAGAACCATGAAGGGGAATTTAGAACAAAACACCTGTAAACTGGAACTTGTACTTTCAGTCTTAAAAATAAAAGTTTTATATTAATTGTCTTGTCTCACTGCACTCTACATAACTTTTTAGTTTACTATAATCTTATTGTATAAATTTTTGAGACCGAATACTTCCTGTGATGTTATTTTGCAATAAAATCGAGAAAGCAATTACATTTATGATAATTGACATTTAGCAGCTTACCACTAGATGTGAGTTCCAAGTTGTTCTTCATCGCGGTTGGATGTTCCATCTAATCCGCTCTCTTAGACTATTGGACCACACTAGGGTTTTTCTTTAATCCCTTTTCCCTAGTAATGCTTTCCATGCATCATTGGGCTTGTAGTCTCTCGGATACATTGTCTTGTTCAGTGTTGAGTGCTCATCTATTAATATCAAATTTTACTTTTTAGTTGATTTCAACTCTAACAGTGAATTGAGCGTGGCGTCGGTTAACGGTAGTTTCATTATCATGAAACATACCTGTTTTCCGTCGACCTAAATAAAATTATAATACAATACAACAATATTATGAAACAACATAATCATATTACAAAACAACACAAAACAGCAACCATACTATGTATATAAAAAAAAACAATCATACAACTATTGAACAACAATCATAATATAAAATAACTACATATACATATTCGGTCTGTTCGCGTTCATTTTTAGGACAAAATATGAAAAACGTCAAAATGTATCATAAAGAGATAAATTGAGAGTAACACTTGAACTGTTGAGGAGTTGCCAATTGAACTGGTTGTTGTTGTTGATATATATGGTATGATAGATGATGATTGATTGAGACAACAAAATGTATATGTTGCAGTTCAACAGTTCTTTATTTATATAAATATATAAATATATATATATCTATATATATTTATTCAAAATTCTTAGTAGGATAAAAATTGAAATTATATTATTTTTATTTTATGATAATATTTTTATTTTAAATTATAATTCTTTCTTTTAAATCTTTAAAAATATTTTTAAATTTTATTAAAAGTGTAACAATAAACTTTTAAAATATTCTTTAACAGTTTTGCCTCCTGGCGTCTGAATTAAAAACTTTACAAATTTGCCTTTTGGCAATTAAATTAATACTTTTATAAGTTTGCCCTCTGGCGTTTAAATCAAAACTATTTATTTTTTTTAGTTTGTCCTCTGGCGTTTTAAATAAAATTATATGAGTTTGCCCTCTGCCGATTCACTTAAAACTAAAATATCCTTGACACAAATTCTATATTTTTATAAACAAATACATTCCAAAAAGTTTTGATGTGTATTTTCTCAAAATGTATACAGTAGTGTGTATCTGTGTTCAAAGTTTTTTCTTCAAAGTGTTTTTCTTTAAACGTCAAATTCGAATTTCTTTATTTTATTTACAGTCAGTGCAAATATTACTCTGACAATATTTTATTTACAGTCAGCGCAAATATTACTCTGACAAACAAAATTATATTTTATTCTATTTTTAATTACCAATCAAAAATAAAAATTATTTTGTAGCTTCCGCTACAACACTCACAAAGTATGCCAACGGCTTCGAGTAAAAACTTGTAAAAACTTGCAAATATTCGGGATCTGTAATAACGACGTGAAATTTTCCTAGAACATAGTACAATAAACAAATTTAAGTTCACACTTTGAATACGTTGAAATGTTCTTGGAGAACATTCTACTTCTAGTGGAGGAAGAGTATGAGCTTTTTCCGTTTTTTAAAACTAAAAACTTGAAACATAACTGAAAACCGACGGCAAGCTGTCAAAACTGACACTTTCGAAGTTTTTACTCGACGATTTTTCTCGAGTTAAATCAATTAATAAATTGAACGGAGGAGAAAAGTGACGTCAACAATTTTTCTCTCAATTTACGAGTACGCGAACGCCTTCGAGTAAAAACTTACAAAAAGTTTTACAAGTTTGTACTTTCAGGCTAGTACGCGAACAGACTTAATCGAATTCTGCGTTTTACCCTCATCTGTTTGTCTTCGCGGGAAAGCCAGATCACATAATTGGCCGGCAATACAGTTAATTCTAACACCGGATCTACACAGGCTTTTTTTTATGCCTTAACAGTAATTTAATCTGCCAAAAGTCCAGTGTGGACCACCTGGACGCTGCCGAAATTTTCGTCAAGGCAGATATGTAGGCAGTAGAATGGATTTTTTGTGGGCAGTAAAATTACATTTGTGAAAAAAAATGGCAGACGTGAGGCTAAAAAAGTGCGACATTGTTAAATTAATAAATTTTTATAGGGAACGAGAATGTCTTTGAAACTTGAACGCCAAGTGCTACAAACGCCTTGATCTCAAAGTGAAGGCCTGGGAGGGAATTGCAGTCCAATTTCATACAACGGCGGATGTTATAAAGAACAAATTAAAATATTTGAGGTCAACATATGTTCAGGAAAGAAACAAAATGAAAACATCTATAAAATCTGGTGCCGGCGTCCAAAACATATTCGAATCAAATTTATTTTATTTTGATGAAATTGCGTTTTTAGAGCCATGTATTGTATTGAGAAAAAGCTTAAATAATACAAAAGTAGTGAGGGATTTAAATGATGTCCAGTTTATATTTAATATTAATACTAAATATTTGCCTGCTTTTAAAGGATAGTGGGAGTTTTATCATCGGCAGTGGAAGCTCATAAAATAATTTTCATAATTGTAAATATAAGATTAGCTTTTAGTTTACAGATCTTTATTTATTAAAGTTATACAAGCTACGATATGTGTTCATAGCACAAGATGACAATACAAAGTGTGTACATCGATATAGTATATGAGCTGATGGCTGTATAATAGATTACATGAATATATAGTACTAAACTAAGTATGATTGTTGTATATGATCGCACTCCGTGCTCTGTGAGAGAGAGAGAGCATAAGGGTTTTCGAATAAAAACACTCAAATATGGTTGATTCTTTCAATCACTATTTTATTTTTTATTTAGATCCCTGTTTTTTGGGGTGCTTTTCACTTTATCACTTAACTAGAGGGATTTTTACCTAAGTGATTTCACTAATATTTTTTATTTATCACAAGGTTCTATGCCCGTTAGAATTGATTCCCGTTGCTAGTAGATGAGATTTTCGCGAGGTGTTTCGTTGGCGGTTGAAAAACAAACTCCTCGAGGTTTGGTGATCTTGCACCCAGGTACCCACGATTACTTTTTTAAAAGTTTTCATCTTTTTGCTTTCTCACGACGATGAAAAGATCGTACGTGAGAATATGCGAATTCTTTTATGTGCATTCAATTTGCACGACGAAAAATGATATCCTATTACACGGCATGTAGGTAGGTATACCGTGTGAGTGGAGTGCATTACTGATAACGAAATGCAATTTATGCTAAATTGCATTTTGTTGCAGTATGGAAATGCAACTTTAAATACATTTGAAACTTTAAATGACATTTTAAGTTGAAATAATTTTTCATTTCCAGACGTACATCAATATATTGTATAGGACAATATATTGATGTATTGACCTTATGGGCACCTGAGCCACAACATCCCTCCCCCTGGGGAAAAGAAAGTTTTATTCTTTCTAGAAGAAAAATTTCTTTAACAAACAAATATGTAATTACATGTAGCTGAAAATTTATAATATACGGTAATTAATACTTTTTAAATATGCATATCTATAAAAAAAATCTTAAGTCTAAATGATTTAATAGAAAGGGTAATGTTATCGTTACATCTACGTGTAGGTATATAATGTTGATTAAGATATAAAATATTTTACATGTATAGAGGGAGATGTTATAACTTACAAGGTGGTATTGGAGAGTATTTTTTTTTTTATCTCTCGACTTTCTTTGTTTAAATTAACTAAAACAATGAATTCAAAAAATGTTCCTTCTTAATTGGGTATTACTATTGTAGCTTAGCGTATAATCGGAGAAGATAATAGGATTTTTATTATATAGAAACAAGTCACATACGCCTATAATCTGTTTTTTCCATAAGTTAAATGAGATTAATATTACTCTTATTACTCTTATTATTTCTTTTTACATATTTATATATCTTGTACGATATCATAGTTTATAGTTATCTTATTGACCTATAGTAAATATTTTGTTTTTTTTTTTACATATCTATGGTAAATTCTGAATCTATTTTTCACATTTGGATCGCAAAAAATTTCAATAAATATACTTACTGGGTATGGTCTACATGTTATATGGGTGCTAAACAAAAAAAATATGCACTAATTCGCAGAAAAGGAAAATGTTATTTTAAGCCAACTGTGTTGCCATTGCTCTTAGGTGTCTTTTTTTGCTCTTAGGTGTTTTTTTTTTACTTTAGAAGTTGAACAGGTTAATATTCTTATCTCTAAATTGCTCTAATCAGCTTTCTAATTGTTTACGTTTACGGCTATAAGCGAGGAGAAACGAGTGAATAAGAACAAAATGTAACCGCGGGTTTTTGCTTCGGTTTCTGTTAAGAGATCTATTAATTCCGACTGGGTATTTTGGTATCTGAATGCCATTAACGAAACCAGTGAAATGAGTGATTCAAGTTTTATGGATATTCTGTTTTCCATTAATGATGTAGCTATCTGTATTGAAATTAACTTTTTATGCATAACCAAGAAATCCTTTTCAATTGCGGCTTTAGTTTTGTTGAAAACATTTGCGGTTGCTTCGACTATCGCAGTTTGGCTTTTCATAAGTGATAGGTTGGAGTTCTGGTTAATGGTGAGGTTACGGATTTGCTCGTCATAAATCTTGGCATCATCTTCGTCCAATGTGCCGAAAAGTGCTTTGGAGATTGAGCCTATTGTATTAAATAGTGCTCTTTGTTTCCTATTTTGAGTCACCACCAACATATTCCTATACTCTATGTTTGCTATAATAAGATTTATTTGTAACAACGTACCGTTACAAGTGTGGCTCATGGCTGAGTGTTTGTCCAGTTTCCGGCAGGTCGCTGTAATTTGTTGGGCTATGAACTGGATGTTGTTGAATTCTGTTTTAAAATTTTCCAGGTCGTAGAATGTCACTAATTCCCACTCGTTGGTGTAGAAATTGGCTCTGTCAATTTCCTCAAAATAAATGCCTGCAGTAGCATTTAGCTGCTTTACCTCTATTCCTGAGCCGTAGATTATGGGGATGAAAATTAGAATGAATGCTATATGGATCATTTAGGAAACCTGGAAGATGACACTATGTTAATATCTCTGAATGATGTTTGAATATGATGAAGTTTTTAATCTGAGAAAAGTTTTAGATCGTTGTTATGGACTCTTTTGTTTTTATTATTGATTTTAATAGTGGAATTTTCGGGGGAATTAATCTCCATTATCTCATACGGACCTGACCATAGTGGTGAGAGCTTATTATCTCTCACTCTGCTTTTCAGTAAGACTTTATCACCGGTATTAAATGATTTTTGGACGGAGTTCTTATCGTATTGCAATTTTGATTTTTCTTTATTGGCCATGGCTATGTCTTTAGCTATTTTGAAGCTATGCTGTAGACGCGCTTTTAACTCGTTTGCATAATTGTCGTAATTATAGGAAACGGTTGGAGAAGATTTCAAATTGTTTGGAATTTCGGCTGGGAATCCGTATAGGAGTTCGCGTGGAGTATAATTAGTACTCGAATGAGGGGTTGTATTGTATACAAACATGGCATAAGGAATCCATGTATCCCAGTCTTGTGGATCTTTTGCTACATAAGATCGGATATATTCTGCTAAGGTTCTGTGACTTCTTTCCAATGCACCATTCGTTTGAGGGTGATATGGAGTAGTTTTAAGTCGTTTTATTGTTAGTAATTTAGATACCTCGGCGAACATGCCACTTATGTGGTTAGAACCATGATCTGTGAGGATACTTTCTGGAATACCATGTCGACAAACTATTGTTGTCGTGAAAGCTTCCGCTAATGTCTTAGACTCAGTGTCGACTATGGGAATAGCCTCAGAAAATTTTGAAAGGTCGTCTTGAAATGTAAGGAGATATTTATTTTCAGAATGTGATATTGGGAGAGGTCCTACAACATCTAGGTACACTCTATCGAAAGGTTTGGAGCTAATGCCCGAGATTTTCATTGGAATTTTAGGTTTTCTGGAAACTTTGTTCACCTGACAAAGTTTACATTTCCTTACATATTTGACCACGTCGTCTGACATGCCAGGCCAGTCGAACTGCTTTTTGATTCTTTTAATAGTACGGGAAATACCTTGATGGCCTCCCGTTGGTAATGAGTGAAAATCTTTTAATACTTGTTCGATGTCCTTAATGTCGTATAAATATTTTATTGAATCCTGATGAAGTTTATTTGTTTATTAGCGAAGATCTGGACAAAAGCGTTTTTAATAATAATTAGATTCTGTGGATCTAATATAGGGAAGGAGATATTTATTTGTTTTAACTGATTTGCTTCTGTGTATGAGCAGATTTCAGTTAAAATCTTTTCGAGGTCTGATCTATCTCTTTGCGATCGACAAGGTAAATTAATTTTTGATATGATTATTTTGGAGTCCTTTTTTGTGAAGAAGTTCAGTTCATTTGCTAGAAGTGGAGATTTATCTGAAAGCTTTAGTTTCGAAACCAACGCTCTTTCAAGCTCTGTATCTTGCATTGGCAAGATGAAGAATGTAGGATTCGCATTTTTAGTCAGTAAAATTGGAAAATTAGTCCCAGTTATTATGACTGAGGAATTGTTTGATGACGATGGAGCTGGGTTTGGAGTAATAATACTCGTGTCGGGAATGTTCAGATTTGCCTGAGCTCTAGCTTGATTTCTTGTTACCACATTTACGCAGGTTGTAGGGTCTGCGAAATATTCGCTACTATCTGGAATAGCTCTACTAAGAGCGTCTGCATTTGTGTTGAGCTTACCTGATTTATGGACTATTTTGTAGTCATATTCCTCAAGACGTATTCTCCATCTTATTATTCTTGAGGAGTGGTCTTTCAGATTCATGAGCCATAATAATGGTTTATGGTCAGTTATAATTGTAAACTGTCTGCCATAAACGTATGGTCTGAATTGCTCAACTGCGAAAACGATAGCTAAGAGCTCCTTTTCTGTTGTTGAGTAACGAGTCTCTGCACCATTGAGAACTCGACTCACATAGGCGATTGGGTGATCTCCTTGATCATCAACTTGAGAAAGAACTGCTCCGATCGCGTAATCACTGGCATCGGAGGTGACAAAAAATTCTTTGTCAAAATCGGGATATGACAGAATTGGTGCTGAAATAAGTTTATGTATTGCGTAATTCGCAAAATGCCTCGTCGCAGATTGCGTCGAACTTGAAAGGCGTATCTTTTTTCAAAAGATTTGTGAGTGGTTTGGCTATCTTCGAAAAATTTGGGATGAAGCGGCGATAGTAGCCGACGAAACCAAGGAAGACTTTGATATCTTTTTCCTTCTTGGGTCTGGGATATGACTGAAATGGTTTTATTTTTGCAGGGTCTGGTTTGACTCCATTTTCTGTAATTATGTGCCCTAAATACATATTTTCCTTTCTTAGGAAATGGCACTTGTCGGCTTGAAGTTTGGGGTTGAAATCACGAAGGCG
Source organism: Dioctria linearis (assembly GCA_963930735.1). Taxonomy (NCBI): domain Eukaryota; kingdom Metazoa; phylum Arthropoda; class Insecta; order Diptera; family Asilidae; genus Dioctria; species Dioctria linearis. Next base: position 173,023,990 of record OZ005741.1, on the reverse strand, counting down.
GCTAAATACTGCTGTGAGTCTGGAATTGTGGCCTTTGAGATTGTATCCATGGACTACAATATCGTCCATGTATACGAAGCAATAGATGCCTTGAAGGCCAAATAAGACATTATTCATGGCTCGTTGAAAAGTAGCAGGGGCTCCTTTTAAACCAAATGGCATACGATTGTATTCGTAGTGGCCATAGGGTGTGCTAAAGGCAGTTTTCTCCCTGTCCTTCGAGTCCATTTTTATCTGGTGGAGTCCACTGGCTAAGTCGAGTGTGGTAAAATATTTCGACTTCCCCAACTGGTCTAATATATCATCTGGTTTTTTGCGAACCAGGAGAAGTGGAGAATTCCAGGGACTATGTGAAGGTCTGATGATGTCTGACTCAAGCATTTCTTGTATTTGCCTATTTATCTCAGTTCGGCTTGCTTCAGGAAGTCTATAAGGTTTGGTATAAATTGGCGGTTTGTCTTGGAGTGTCTCGATTTTGTGGGTAATCGCATCTGTATATGAAAGGAAATCCCCTTCTATGAAGAAGAGATCGTTGAATTCCCTACAGATATTGCGAATACTCTCAGATTCCTCTGAATTACAGTGATCAAATTTTATGAGGTTTTGCAGTTTAATTATTCTGCCCTTAATTGGATCTCATTCAGAGTCTGTGGAGATGACCACAAAGTCATCCAAGTCTTGGTAAACTGGGTTCACCTCGTAAGGGCCCAGATCGTCGTCCTCTTCATTTGTATTGCGGATTAGGACTTTTGCCATACCATTGACTGGTTCGACTATTGAATTTCCAAGAAATAAACCTGGCCTTATTTCCTTCTTGAAACAGACCGATTGATTTTGAATAGAAGGAGTTGGAATTTCAATAATGAACTCTGATCGAGCCGGGATTTTAATTTTATTTAATTTATCCGATTCTTTCGGATTTTTAAAAGGAAGGAGATATGATTCCAACTTTTGTGGAATTTGGAAGGAGTTATACGATGATTCCGACTCGATAGAGTTTGAAGGAGATAAAACCTTATTGAAATTCTTTGAACTTTTGGATTTATTCTTGAAATTCACTTTTTGTGAATTTATTGATGAAGGAGATAGAACTCTACTAGATACAGCCTCCTGTGCGGCTATTGATGGAGTTTTACATTTATGTTCTTGCTTCATATCTTGTGAAGCTTTGGATGGAGATTGATTTTTATTTAATTCAGCCTTTTTTCTGGCTATAGATGGAGATAGATTTTTACCTTTATGCTTCATTTCTTGTGAAGCATTAGCTGGCGATCGATTTGCATTGCTTTTCGAAGCAATTGATGGAGATAGATTTGTATTCGCATTTATATCGGAAAATGTTATCTCCGTATATAATAGACTTTTTGTTTGAGACCTCTTTTCTGGGTCTTCGCTTTTCAAATAAACATATGGATAATTTGAATAGTAATCCTCATACGGATAAAATTCATTTGAATCGTTAATTTCTAGAGAAATGTATTTATTTTTATAATTGATACTAGCATTGTATCGAGATAAAAAGTCATGACCAAGCAGGCCATCGTATGAGAGGATGGAGTTATTTCCCACAATTTGAAATGGGTGTTCTAGGATGGAGTTATTATGTTCAGAATTTAATTTTAACTTAGCAAAAATTAGTCCTTCTGTAGAAGTGGACTCTGTAAATAATGTGTTTATATTGCAGACAGCATCTCTGTAGCAGATGCTATCTGGCTTCAATAGATGGAGTTTAATTAAGCTGATCTCTGCTCCAGTATCAATTAAAAATGTAAGTTTTGGAGCAGAGCAGATGTCGACAGGCAAAGAAATTGTTAAAGAATTATTATTTACTTGGATGGGGATACGTATCAATTTCTTGCTGCCTACTTTTCCGTCGATATTGTCTCGGGATTCCTGTAGACTTGTGCTGTAGTTTGTATATGTGAGGGGTTGCCGAATGAGACCCCCGCTGCATCCAGTTTCCCTGCCAGGATGCCGATGGACTTTTGCTATTTCTCCTCTTTGGAGATGGTGATCTAGCTGAGATATTTGCATTTTTTTATCTCGATGGAGTTCGATTCTCTTGGAATACTGGCTGCTGCCAGTTCCTGTGTTGTGGCTGTCTATCAGCCGTGCTTGTTTGCGGAGCTGTGTTTACTTTTTGGAAATTATTCCGATTTCCTTGATTGTCGTTAAATCGGAAATTATTTGCAGCTCTTGTCCTGCATTCTTCAATAGAATGGCCCATCCGATGGCAATATCGACAACTAGGGACCTGTGACGGAGATGTAGCATTCTTAAAATCTGGAGGACGTTGTGATTGTGAATGTGTTCTTTGGATGGTGTTAAAATTTTCCATAGATCGTTGTATGACTGGGCATTTTGAAGCAGCATGCCCTAGTCTATTACATTTGAAACAATGCAGATTGAGATTCGTATTCTTTTGAAAGGGTGGGTTTACTTTGTAGTTCGTTTGAAAATTGGATTGTCTCCATTCCAAACGTATGCGTGCTCTAGGAAATGTGACTTTAGTGAAGCGAAAGATTTATCAGACTGGACTTTTGCTAAAGTCTGTAGTTGTGGATTGGATAATCCGTCCTCTATAGCTCTCACTGCTTGACATTCATTATCTTTTAAAAGAGATTTTAAAAGAATTTTATCATTTGTATATGAGTGCGTTGCCTCATTTAGTTTGGATAGAGTTGTGCTAAGTCTTTGTAGAAAATCTTTTACATCTTCTCCTATTCTTTGCTTGCAATTATTTAATTGAGATTGCAGAGTAGATTTGGGAATTTTTAATCCAAAAGTTTGTTGCAGAATTGATTTCAATTCAGGCCAATCTGAAATTTGATTGTACCTATATACATCATATGCCTCTGCAGATAGTTTACTCCTTATTAAGCTAAGGAGGGAGTGCTTTTCGTTCGTCGTCGATGCCGTCGCGTATATATCATCACAACTTGAAATGAATTTGTGAAGATCTTTGGGATTTCCATTAAAGTTGGGAATTAACGATCTAGCTTCTGATAGAAAGACGGTAGATTGGTCTCTAAAGGAGACATTATGATGATGGTCTGTGAAGTTATGTGTATTATTCGATACGTTTTGGATTCGAGAGTGCAATTGCTCTTGGAGGGCAATTATCGTGTCTGTGTATGATGTTTCCACCTCGGCGTAAACATCATTTTTGAAATAGTCATGCTCCAAATCATTAGGGCCGGTATATGAAATTATTTCATTATGCGTTTCCTCAAAATCATCCCAGTATTTTTGCGATAAGGTGATCTTTTGTGTAAGATATGTCTGGGTTGTAATCGATAAAGAATTAAATTTGATCGATTGTATGATTCGTGATATAGACTTTTACCTTTGATCCTGCAATCTAAACCGTATTGCATTTGACTGATATTTGTCCGTATTGTCTTGGGTATCAGCTGCAGTTGTTTTCTGCGAAGTCTTGGGGGGTGGAATGTAAAAGGGGTTATTTGTTCGTTCTGTGTGAATTGATATGGACTTCAGCCTGTGATAATCGGCCAGAATTTGTCTAATTTCTGTAATTTTTGGACTTGTGACAAGCAAAGCTCATCGAAAGATTTATTTTCTTCTGTCATGTTTGAAAATTTATGAATTAGAATCGGGAAGAAGTTGATTAAATAAATTTAACGAAAAGCCACGAACGCACTACTCACAGAGCAGAGGAAAGCTAATGGAGTAAAAACAAAATTTTTCGTAAATACTTTCAGTGTGTATAGGTATGTATGTGTCTGTTTTGGTAAAAAAAAAAAAAATTTTCAGGTTTCAAAAGGATTAGTTAAATAGAATTCTGATTTTGTGTAGTCATGTGTAAAACGAAAAAGTATAATCATATATCCAGTTGCCTTAAAAAGTGCCTCTTCCAATCAATATCTTCTCCTGATCGATAGGTTAATGGAACTCTATCGCAGGGGATTGATTATTGATTTTTCCGAAGTCCTCTGGCCAGCAAGCTCATGAAGTCTTACCGCAGAGGTCGCTTCGTGGAAAAGGAGATTTCGATTTAAAAAAAAACATATAAGGACGGCAACTGAATTGGTAATCACTTTTTTGGACGAAACTGGCTAAATGAAGAAAGAGGGAGAATAAAAAACAACAATAGTAGCGAATTAATTGGGAGAATTCAAAATTATAAAAAAAATATTCTTGTGTGGTAAGATGTGTATAAATTTCAATTGAATTTTTCAATAACTTTATATTAGATGAAGAGGAAATTCATTAAAATTGAATAGTTTTCTAATTATAAATAAAATTAAAATATAAAGAAAGAGGGAGTAATCACAATATAATACTACACTGTTTTATAAATACATATGTATATATTTTAATTAAAGAACTTTTCTACCTTATTTTTATTCCGAACACGGCAGCTTGAAGTTTCTTGTGGGGTTTTTTTTTCTTTGCTGGGATGTTGTTGTTGGCTGGATTTGTTAATGTTGGTTGTTATAGAATGAAGATTATGAAGATGTTAATACATCGTGCGTCCTGGGCGACGGTTTCTAGATGTCTTCCTTCTGATGTTTTTTTTACGTCTTAATTGAGGCAGGGATGAAGCCTCGCTAAATTCCCTCGTTGGAGCACTATGGCACTCTAAACTTTTCCTCTAAGTACCCTTTTCGGGTAACCGGGCTTATATTTTGTTTTGTTATTATCAGTGTATTTATATTTATGTTCTCACTTATTGTTATTGTTAATTCAAATTTAATTAATGTTTGGATAGGCACTGATTTTAATTTGAACTTTATGAGGGTTCCGTTGTCACGAGTTGTTATACTGCGTCAGATTTTATATTAAACTTTTCTTCGAATTGATTTTCATTCAATTTTTATAGCACTAATTTTAGAAGTGCTGCTGCTACCAGTAGTTAATTGGAAATTTTAATTTAATTTAATTTTTATTATTATTATTTTTTCTTTTTAATTTCTTATTATGCTTCCTTTATTTTATAATATTTTAAGAATTTTACCCACTTTATTTTTTTTTTTTTAAAGGCACTGATTTTAGTTTTAAAATAACCGCTGCCACCAGTTGTTGTATATGATCGCACTACGTGCTCTGTGAGAGAGAGAGAGAGCATAAGGGTTTTCGAATAAAAACACACAAATATGGTTGATTCTTTCAATCACTATTTTATTTTTTATTAAGATCGATGTTTTTTGGGGTGCTTTACACTTTATCACTTAACTAGAGGGATTTTTACCTAAGTGATTTCACTAATATTTTTTATTTATCACAAGGTTCTATGCCCGTGAGAATTGATTCCCGTTGCTAGTAGATGAGATTTTCGCGAGGTGTTTCGTTGGCGGGTGAAAAACAAACTCCTCGAGGTTTGGTGATCTTGCACCCAGGTACCCACGATTACTTTTTTAAAAGCTTTTCTTTCTCACGACGATGAAAAGATCGTACGTGAGAATATGCGAATTCTTTTATGTGCATTCAATTTGCACGACGAAAAATGATATCCGATTACACGGCATGTAGGTAGGTATACCGTGTGAGTGGAGTGCATTACTGATAACGAAATGCAATTTATGCTAAATTGCATTTTGTTGCAGTATGGAAATGCAACTTTAAATTCATTTGAAATTTTAAATGACATTTTAAGTTGAAATAATTTTTCATTTCCACGGTCATTTATGAGGTACATCAATATATTGTATAGGACAATATATTGACCTTATGGTTGTGATTTAGGGCATTGGGCACCTGAGTCACAACATGATCAACACGATCATGCAAAGAATTATTTCTAAAAATTAATATTTTTTCTCATCAAACTCTCTACCCACAAATTCAACGTTCATACAAAATAAAATGCATAAAAGTTTTGTACATTTAAATTTCATGTGAAAACGTTGAATTTCTGGATATATAACCTTGGTTCCCATAACTTATCTTTATGGTAAAATTGATATAAATATAAAGTAAAAATGAATAAAGAACATACTTAGAATTCAGTCACCAAGTAGGTAGTTTCTTTTAGAATTCCCCCACCAGCGGTAAGGGTTCTAACTTTAACTAACTAACATTGGTCCTTCGAGCCTACTTGAACAGCGAATTTGGATTAAGCAAACTACACCTACAGAGCTGACTGGACTGGACTCTACAGCAGTATCATCCCAAAGTTTCTCTATAACAATCATACCAGGGATCTGCAAAGGCATCTACCCAGCCATCCATAGAGCAGAGAAACCAGCTGGCCAAAAAAGCTGCCAATCCAGGTTGCTGCGGAACTGAATAGCCAGCCTAACACAGAGCTGACACAACGATTGTCAACTAAGCTGCCAATTAAGGTTTCTGCGAAGCTACATAGCCAGCTATAAACTGAGCTTGCGCAACGATTGTAAACAAAGCTGCCAATCCAGGTAGCTGTTTTACTACGAAGACAGGTTTAAACAGAGTTCACACCAATTTTCTACAAGCTGGCAACCCAACTGCCAATCCAGGTAGCTGCATTACTGTAATCCAGCCATCCACCAAGCTGACTTCACAATTGCTCTGAAGAGTTGAAAGAGTGGTCATCCCGAATTGGACTAGAAGTCTACAGAGCTCCAAGCTCTTTATATACTAATTTTTACAATTACTTTGTTACAGATCTATTTCACAGAACTATCAGCTAGGAAATATAAAACAAGCTGCATATTAACTGGCATAATTAGCGACCTAAAAGACTGGTTCATGCTGAGCGGTTAGGCGTTATACAGCAATCAAATCGATTAATACCAGAAAGACGACTTGAGAAAAGTAAATATGGATGCACTGGCGAAAAAACAGAAAGAATGCTATAAAAAAATTGAAAAACTGCAAACAAATTATAATAAAGACGGGGACCACAGGAAAACAAAAACATACATTGAAACAAGATTGGACTGGCTAGAATCACGCTGGCTGGAATGAATTTGTAAAGAGAAATATTGAAATTGAGAAAATTGAAGATGCAAATGCTCAACATGCATAATTCATAAAAAATTACGTTGGGGAAGTCGAAAATTATTATGAAGACTTTAAAGATACTTTACAAAGCAAGATGGAAGACATAGAAAGTAATAAGGATGAATGAGTAATGAACACCGGAAAAATCAAAGGTGGAGTCAGGTCAGATAGAAGAAGATGACTATCCTGTGCAAATAATTCGAGTCCAACAAGAAACTATGAGGTTATTAGAGAGAATCATCGAAGGTATACAGAAGGAAGTCAGTAAATCACACTCTCCATTCTACTAGCAACATAAGCTGGACACCATTCAATCGTACTGGAATAAGATTACTCTTACTCATTCTGATATCATAGCCAATCGCCACGAAGCCTTCGACGACTACTTAAGCCAAGAATCATATGAATCACTAGAAGATAAATTTCATAATATAACAATACACTATCAAGAACTACTTGGGACAACACAGCGTACAGAAGATGAAATCAAGCTATCCAGGCTTATGCTTCCGACGTTTTGAGGGAGATTACGAGCACTGGACTTCTTTTCATGATATCTTTGTTCGTCTCATACATAACAACACAAGGTTAGGAGACGCCGAAAAAATGCAGTATCTCAAGATTCACTTGTGACGTGAAGCTAGCAACTTGCTTCAACATTTGACAATATCAAATGCCAATTATAAAACTGCATGGCAATTACTCAATGACAGATTTGATAATAAGAGAAAGATCTGCTCAACACAACTGCAAATATTGCTATCTCAACCAAAATTAGAACAAGAATCAGCAAATGGAATACTGAGACTTCATGATACGACAAAAGAGTGCCTACATGCCTTGTCAAATCTGGGAATAGATACCAGTACCTGGGCGCCAATAATCACTCACATCATAATCCACAAATTAGATCTCGAGAGTCACAAACTGCACGAGCAAACATTAGAAAAACCCCGAGATCTAGCAACAAATGAGGGACTCTTCCGCTTCTTATGGCTGGATTACATTACAACGCCAACGCCGGCGTGGTCGTCGTCGTCGTCGTCAAACGCCGAACAAAACGCCGGGCAAGTTACATTAACACTGGGCGGCAGCGCTGTTGTGTATCCTGTTCAAAGAGAGAAGGAGAACACACTGTGGTCCTTGGCTCCTGCTTGTCCTCACGAGTTTTCTGTAAATATACAATACTTTTCCTTTTCGGAAAAGGTTAACTATAAATATGTAAAAGAGGGTGTACACTGCTGTACCACACGAATCGAAAAGACAAACGATTTTAATTTTACTCGAATTCTTTAATTAACAAAGAAAAAACTTCTAAAACAAAACTTTTGTAATTTTAAAACATGAAAACTTTTACAAAATAAACTCTAATATTAAAGTTTTTACAAGACAATCGAAAACTTCTACTAAAAACGCGAGAACCACCGATATTCATTTCATTCTTTAAAACCGCGAACTTAAACTCCAACTCGAAACCGTTCACTCAAAACTGTGCTCAAAAACTGCGCTCCTCATGTCCAGTGACGAGTCTTTTAAAGAAAGGCTTAGTTGTTTTAGCCTTCTCATTGGTCACTTGAATTGACCTATAGGAATCTTCATGTGACCCATTCCCCAAAATCAGCATGTCAGACCGGGGAAAGAATCAGCCAATCAGAATTGTTCAATTCCTTCCCACAGTCCAACATTGCTGAATCGTGAGAACGAGCCACAAAATTTCCCATGCTAAAATTATATCCACTTGTTAAATTTTTCTGGACGGCGGATTGTAACATGATCAGTATACTTGAGTGAGATAAGCAAGCGCATTTTTCTCACAGTCAATTATGTTGACCCATCGAAAAATGTTTAGCGCTTGAATATTTCACTCGACACCTGATCTGTTTACTTGAATGAAATAAGCATGCGCGTCTTTCTCACGGTCAATAATGTTGACCTATCGAAAAGTGTTTAGCGCGTGCATATTTCATCCGAAATATTATACGTGTTTGTCACATAATTTCTTGTCGTGCAGACAGAATTATTTGGGGCATGTGCCCTTGAATATGACTACGTCCGCATGGACATGAGAAGATGATTTGTATATGTGCTGCTTAGATAGCCTGGCACATGTATACTTGAATCTGAGCCCTGGAATTTGTTTATGCATTTCAAAGATAAATTGGCTCATTTATGAATGCATTTTTGGACCCACTTTTAGAATTAAAGGAATTTATGGATGCATTTTGTTATGCATGCATAAATTTCTTTATCTTTGGTTGTTGGTATACAACAGCGCCATATCTTAATTTCCCTTACATTTTACAGTTGAGTTATTTGCTTGTAATCTCTGCCGGTTTGCAATAAAATTTTAAATAATAATAAAAAATATATTTTCTTTTCCTTCAAGTCCACATTTTTTTAATATAAAATCACTTATTTTTAGAAATTTAAATATCGTTTCATTTTGTCATGTTTTTTCATAATAGATTTAGATCTGGCATATTTGCACCAATGGAGCGCCAGCGTTAAATTTAGGATTAGAGATGGGTCGACGACCACGCCAGCGTGGGTAATGTAATGCATTTCATACATGCAGTACTGTCTCTAAATATTTTTGACATAAGACGTCGGCGTTGTTAATGTAATCCGGCCATTAGAGACGCGATTCCACTCGTTAAAACTACTTAAAGATGCAAAAAAGAGAGAGAACTCCTCATTGACCAGGCAAAACACGGTAATAAAACCCGTTGATTACTCTCGCTATAAATCATGCCACACGGTCGTCAAGCCACATAGATGCAGCTACTGTCAGCAGTGCCACAAACTATATCAATGTCAGAAGTTCATACGACTTTCAACGAATGATAGGAGACAGTTCATTCAAACAATGAAATTGTGTTCCTCGATTAAAAGCAAACGCACAGGTGTGTGGTGTAGGCATGACAAAGGCAGGACTTGTCAGACATAAGGTCAGGTTGGATCTGTCGCCACGCTTTTCATCACAATTTTCTATAAAGATTGAGGCACTTGTGCTCCCTCAGCTAACGAGACAATTACCAGATTCAAAGGTAGCACATTACAAAAACCTACGTCTCGAAAATAATTTACTCCTAGCCGATTCGACATTTGGCACTCCAGGCCCTATCGACATAATAATTGGAGCTGATATATTTAGTGCCATAATGTGTGAAGAAGTAAAGAAGTATGACAGTGGGCTATTTGGCCAGCAAACGGAATTCGGCTAGATCTTAGCCGGACCGGTTGAGTGCGGAAATAACAGCGTCAATAAAATTACAAGCATGGTGTCATTTATAAATCTGGATAAGACATTAAAAAAATTTTGGGAGGTAGAAAACGTTGAAGCAGCCACCACTCCAATATCAACTGATGACGCAGCGTGTGAGCAACATTTTTGTCATAATCATATTCGGAATAATGATGGAAGTTACACGGTTAGAATGCCGTTTAAATCTAAGAAGGCACAACTGGAGAATCAAGAAGAAAGACATTGGCTAAACTTCTACAAATTGAAAAGAGGTTAGTCTCCAATAAAAATATGGAAGCTGACTACAAAGCTTTTATGCGAGAGTACAGCTTAAACACATGGTGCCAATTCAATCGGGTGCTGAAGAAGGATACTATCTACCACATCATGCTGTAACAAAGGAAGATAGCTCTACGACGAAACTACGAGTCGTATTTGACGCCTCGTCAAAAACTACTATCGGCATAAGCCTCAACGATACTCTATTTACAGGTCCAAAGCTCCAAACGGATTTTACCAACATCATAATACGCTGGAGGAAGCACAGATATGTCTTTACTGCCGACATTGAGAAAATGTTTCGGCAGATAAAGGTCCATCCCGATGACCCAAAATATCTGAAGGTCGTTTGGAGAGCCTCAGACAGGAACCAATCCAGGAGTATAAATTAACAACGATGACCTACGGCACCGCAGCAGCACTTTTCCTCGCTATCAGGACACTTCACCAACTGGCACAAGATGACAAGGAAAAATATCCACTGGCAACTCATGTTCTGTCGACAGATTTTTATGTCGACGATGTGCTAACTGGAGCAGACACTCTCCGAGAAGCAAAGACATTACAGAGAGTCCTGATATTGCTGTTAGAGTCTGGAGGGGTTCAAACTCCGAAAGTGGACAACAAATCAACAATCACTCCTTCAAAGCATCTTCGAAGACCTGCGCGAAAAGAATCTGCTAGAAATTAACGATGGAGAACCGATTAAGACTCTAGGATTGCATTGGTCACCAGCAAGCGATTCGTTCAAATTTTCGCGTTAATTTCCTAAGAGCACATAGTGCAATAACGAAGCGCTCTATTCCTTCAGAGATAGCGAAACTATTCGATCCCGTTGGCTGGTTATCACCTGTGATCATACGAGCTAAAATTATAATGCAAGATTTGTGGCTCACAAACTTGGACTGGGACAGCGCATTACCATTTGCTCTAGCTAATAAATGCAGGCAATTCAAAGAAGAACTTCCGGCTGTGTAAAATATTATCATTCCAAGATGGATAAACTACACCGACACTTGCCTGAATATAGACATTCATGGATTCTGTGACGCGTCTCAAAAGGCATACGCCGCAGTTATATAGACCAAGGTACAAACTATACAAGGAGAATCCTTAGCCACTATGATAACGGCAAAAACAAAAGTAGCGCCTAGCAGGAAACAAACATCATTGTCCCGGCTGGAACTTTGTGCAGCACTACTGCTAGCAAAACTAATGATGAGGACTAAGTACGCTCTTGACCTCACGGATATTAACATGTACGCTTGGACAGATTCAAAAATCACTTTAGCATGGATTCAAGGCGAAAGTAAAAAGTGGGAAAGTTTTGTTGCTCACAGAGTCGCCGAAATCAGAGCGACAATTAAACCCTCAGCATGGCAGTATGTTAAGTCTGACAACAACCCTGCAGATTGCGCCTCAAGAGGCATATCGCCAACACATTTAAAAGCATACCCACTATGGTGGGCAGGTACAGAGTGGTTAATGTTATCCAAGGAAAGCTGGCCTGCTGATCCATCTATTAAAGAAGACAGTCTTAAAACGCTGACAACGGGATGTAACGTCACCTCTCCCATGATAACGACTAAACCTAACGACATCTTCAGTAGATTTTCCAATTTGACTAGGATGCTCCGGGTCCTAACCCACTGTCGCCGGTTCATATATGCTATTATCCACCATTCAGAAAGTAAGGCCGGAAAAATACAAGCTGAAGAGCTACATCACACACTTATACGATGTATTAAAATTGTACAACAATAGTGCTTTTCTAATGAAATTGCAGCAATATCCACGAGAAAACCACTACCACGATCAAGTAAGCTAATTTCTCTAACTCCGTTTTTAGATAATGATCAGCTGTTACGTCTGGGTGGAAGGCTAGACCACTCCTAATTGACACTCAATGAGAAGCATCCCATAATACTACCGCATCAATATCAAGTTACCTCGCTTATCATTCATTATCATGCTCACTTAAAAACACTTCATGGCGGAAATCAAGCCACTTTAGCCTACCTCCGCCAAAAATACTTGACCAACATGCTGCCGATATCGAGGGATATTCACCAAGTAATTAATGGGTAACCTTCCCGCACCAAGAGTGGTGCCATCAAAACCTTTCACACACACCGGAATTGATTACGCTGGTCCATTCTATCTCCATGTATCTAAAGGTAGAGGTACCAAGTCATATAAAGGCTATATAGCCGTGTTCGTCTGCTTCACCACAAAAGCGCTGCATTTAGAACCCGTCAGCGATCTTACTACTGATGCTTTCCTGGCAGCATACAAACGCTTTCCAGCCAGAAGAGGGCACTGCACAAACATGTAAAGTGATTGTGGTGCAACGTTTGTCGGAGCTAAAAATGAGCTAGACAGGCAATTCTCCAACTTAGTACAAAATTTTCATAGCGAGGCATCCCAGTATAATGCAAATAACGGTACTCAGTGGAGTTTCATCCCGCCAGCGTCTCCCCACTTCGGAGGCCTTTGGGAAGCGGGAGTTAAATCGACGAAATTCCACCTAAAGCGTATTGCTGGGGAAGTTAATTGGACCTTTGAGGAATTTAGTACTCTGCTAGCCCAAATAGCGGCGTACCTGAACTCAAGACCACTCTGCCCGCTAACTAATGATCCTGATGATCTGAAAGTACTGACACCCGGACATTTTTTGGTAGGAGGCGCCTTATTAACGCCACCAGAACCGAATCCACTAAAAAACCAATGCATTGCTTAACCCGTTGGAAATTAATTACCAAACTGAGAATTTATTTCTGGAAGATTTGGTCATCGGAATAACTATCCAGATTACAACAAAGAACCAAGTGGCATGACAAAACAACGAACGTCAAAGTGGGAGACATAGTTATACTAAAAGATGACAATCAACCTACTGGTCGTTAGGCATTAGGAAGAATTGAAGACACACACCCTGCTTCAGATGGACTGTTACGCGTAGTAACCGTTAAAACAATAAAAAAACACCCTTAAAAGGCCAATAAGCAAAATATGCAAGCTTTTTTTAATACAGAGGATCATATACCGAGAATAGACAAAATCACATACAATAATAATCATCAATCTGCAAGCCTCACGGTAGCTACAACAACACGCCAGGAATTTAAAAGAAAACATCCAGGAAGTATAAAAATTCACCCAACCAATATTTCAGTTCGACCAGCAATAGAAGAACTTCAGCGTACCGCACTACCTACGAGACAGCCTAAGCGAATAAGGACATCCAGTTTGCTACTGGTACTTAACCTCGTTTTAAGCGCAGTTAAACAGTCACTATCCAACACTAATAATATCCCAGTGGAAATACTACCGTTTGACCACAATCCCGGCATATATATGGAACACCTCTCCAATTTACATATGGTAAATAATATATGGAACGGAGTCGTTTATTATGACTTAAGTACATTTTACCAACAACTTCACGGATTCGAAAGCTGCTTAGAAAAACTGAGTGATCTCTGTAGTAAAACGATAAATTATAAATACTATTGCAAATCCATTTTAGTGGAACTACAACAAAAAATAAAGGAAATGCACCATCACAACCTGATTCTTCATAAACGAATCGGAAATCATCTAATGAAAGAGCGACAAAGAAGGGCACGTTTAGAAATCATAGGAACACTTCAACATAGTTTATTCGGAGTATTGGATAAAAATTACGCGGATTCCATAGAGGAAGAAATGGAAAACCTCAAAGAGAATGAAAACTAATTGCTCTCCCTAGCAAAAAATCAAACCTCAATAGCTGACGGACCGTAAATGTACTGAAGAAAACAGCAGAAGAGATCCAGCAACAATTTGAGGTCTTCAATAATTATATAACGACCAATTTGGAAGTGCTGAAAGCGGGCATCCAGAAAAGTGCAATAGTACAAACCTTCACCGCCCTAACAGCATACACAAGTCTTATCACAAACAATTACGAAAGGGTACAAAGGAGTTAATCAAATTAATACTTGATGCCCACAATGGTAAAATCAGTCCATTTTTACTCACCCCACAACAACTTCAGGCTCAAATAAAACATATTCGAGAAAATATTCCAACATCATCGACCATTCCCGGCGAAACACATTCCGAAGAATTAATTAACCTCTACAAGATTATAACAGTAAAAAGTAGACAGTTCATCCCTGAAGTTCCAGTAAGGAAGTACTACATTCGGTATGGATTTGATATTGTCCGGCCATCCTTTTAGAATCAATGAGTTAAGGATTTGGCATGTTTCATCATTTTTTGTCAAGTTTGTCAGTCCAATTAATTCCTCATCAGAAATTGAAGCCAGCATTTGCACTTCCAATTCCTCATCCATGTGGGTGTCATCCGGGCTTGGATTATCACAGTCTCTGCTTAAGGGATCTGGATTCTGGATTGTAGGTCAATACACTTAATCTGATTCTTTGAAGTCTGGCTGGCGAAGAATGTATAGGCTTTCGAAAAATTGTTTCCAAAGGTTTGTGGTCTGATTCGACTATAACCTTTGTACCCCATACATATTCATGGAATTTTTCATATCCAAAATTGACTGATAAGCCTTCTTTTTCTAACTGTGAATAATATCTTTGTTGACATTCAGTTAGGGCTTTTGATGCGTATGCGACGGGCTGTTCTTTTTGGAGAAGTACTGCTCCTAGTGCAGTGGAACTTGCATCTACTTGGAGTTTAACGTCTTCATTTATGTTATATAATTTAAGAACAGGTGGCTTGGTTATTACAGAGTTTAATTTATGAAACGCAATTTGTTGATACTTGTCCCATACCCACGGCGTTGACTTTGACAGTGTTAATAATTCCCAAGCAGCTCACTCCGATAAAGAATTTCATCGTCATCAGACAAATTCTGAAAAGAATCGTTCTCACGTCATACACGGCATGCCGTTGCAAATAGACGAAATGCGATGCATTCAGCGTCGCATTTATGCGCTGGAATTCGATGTCTTTTTCATGAAAATAGAATGCTCGGTCAGCTTGATGCCTGAGAAATTTTCGCGTTACACATATTTTCTTTTTTTTTTGTATTTTTATTGTCTTGTCACAAATATTATTCTTATGTATAAATAACCGATTTTTAAATAGAGTTTTTAGTAAAAAAGTAAATCTTCAACAAAGAGGGTGTTTTATTTGAAAAATCATAAATTTTCTTTCTGTGGTGATTAAGTTTTGCACTTACTGCACCATTCATCACATACAACGCGAAGAAGCAAAAGAGTTTATCCGCTCAAGAAAAATACATTTATGACCTCGAGTGATCGTGTCATAAAAGAGATCACTGTTCAAAAATTGCAGTGAAAGTAACAAAGTTGTTTCAGATATGGACGGACTTCTAGATTTGCAATCATTCCTTGGTGATCAAATTCAGAACAAATATAAAAACTACAAGAAGGATGGACTTTGTCGGAAGACTACCAGAAAGTACTTTGCAACTCGCCTAGCATTGCTTGAGGAGCTTTGGGCAGAAATCCACGTCAACCATCAAGAAATAGTAGAACAGGATTCAACTCATGATGACAACGAATACTTCACCACAGATTATTATGCCACCATTCAGCAGTTTTACAACCAATTTCAAGAAAGCCTCACTGAAGGTGCAATCAATCCAGATGAGATGACACTCCAACCCAAAGCAGACAATACAAATACATGTCAATCATCTGTGACTGATGACTCAAACGATGCCAGTACCAGCCAATCAAAGGATCAGATCAGTGCACAACAATTAATCTGGCCGCCAAAGAAAGGCATTGAAGAAATTCCTCCAGAAAAAAAGGGTTCGTCCAAGGTACATTTTCAAGTACCAACAAACCAGAGTCACTCAACAGCAACTCAACAAGGAGAAGTAATTCGAATGGTTCGTAGGCAACATCGTGTCATGGCATCACTCAGTTGAACCCTACAGGAGATCGCTAACAAAGCGGATGAAAGGCATTCAAGGGTATACTATGAGCTGAAGATACAGATGATATATCCGAAACATTAGGGAGCTATACGACGCTCTATACGATTGGTTTAAGGAAGCTCTTGTACACTTACATGAAAAACTTGAGACCATAGAGACTCCAACGTCAAACAAACAACCAGCACAATCACAGATGAAGCTGCCTCGAGTCACTTTGCCAATATTCGATGGTGACTATACGAAATGGATGCACTTCGATGACCTTTTCGAGCAAATGGTCCATGTAAGTTCGATAAGCAATGTTAAAAAAATGTTCTTCCTCACCAGCAATCTCACTGGTGAGGCGATGTCACTAGTCAAGCATCTCTCCATATCAGATGCTAACCATACCATTGCATGGGACGCCTTGAATAAGCGGTATAATAACCAACAATTATTATGTACAGCACTGCTCAACAAGCTGTGGGACCAGCCACTTACACAAGGGTACTCAGCAGCGTCCATCAAACATCTCCACGATGTAACAAACGAGTGCATCCTCGCTCTAGAAAATATAAAGATCTCTACCACAAACTGGGATCCCATATTGGTGCACATGATCATCAAAAAGCTCGACAAGACCACTCATGCACTGTTTGAAAACTCCTTAAAATCATCAAAAGATCTGCCTACCATTAAAGGGCTATTAAGCTTCCTAGAGAGAAGATTCCTTGTACTAGAGTCTCTTGGGAAAGAAGGCCATACTGCAGCCAGAGAGCAGTGATGCAATACAAAGCTGCAAGGACCATCACGATCCGCATTCGTATCTACAACCAAGCCCATAAGTTGTGTAGTATGCAGAAATAAAAGTCATCCACTATATTTCTGTCTAGCATTTTTGGCCCAGTCCCCATCAAATCGCCGCATAGCACTTAGACAACACAAGATATGCATCAACTGTCTGAAAAGCGATCATCCAGTAGCAGAGTGTGGGCTCAGAAGCTGCACTAAGTGTTCCAAAAAGCATAATTCATTAGTGCACATAGATTCAGCTCCAAAATCGCACAGCAGTCCCAGGTCGCCAAGTCAAAGGCAATCATCAGTACGCTTGGAAAGGGGAACACCGATCAGCAACACTAGTGCTCAAAATTCAACGGTTCTAACAGCTCACACCAAAAGACTAAGGCAAAATTACGTTATGCTCCGTAGCAATCGAAGTGAGCAACATCAAAGGAGAAAGGATACAATGCCGAGCCATTCTTGATTCAGGATAACAGCTCAACTTCATCACGTCAGAGTTATCAAGGCAACTAAACCTGCTACATATTCCAGAAAAAATGTACGTTCAAGGAATATGCAAAGGACTCCGAAAGACCCACCATGGACTGCAGTTATATCTACATTCAAGAATGAACAATTACTCCACCCAATGGATGCGTTTGTGTTTAACAAGGTTGTGTCCAATCTAGCAGATCTTGTAATTGAGAGCAAATCATGGCCTATCCCACAAAACATTTCGTTGGCCGATCCAAACTTCAATAAACCTGGCACAATTGACCTTTTAAAAGGAGCCGAACTTTACTTTGATTTACTAGCAGTTGGGCAAATCAAAATCGGTGAAAACTTGCCAACACTTCAGTACACTATGTTCGGGTGGACTGTGTCCGGACCAGTGCAAGATGAAAAGCTCTCTGTTGCGTTATGTGGCATCTGCAGTGAAGATGAGAGAATTGAGGAGCAACTCAACCGCTTTTGGAAACTGGAGGAAATAGACTCAATGGATGAAACCTGCAGCCTTACAAGAACTCAGCAAAGATGTGTAGAGCACTTCAATCGGACTGTCAAAAGAAATTATCAAGGCAGATTTGTAGTCAAGCTACCATTTTCCCAAGATCCCAAGGCCATCGAAGAATCAAGAGATATCGCCCTTAAATGATTCTATTCCTTTGAAAAGACACTTCTTCGCCAACCGAACATTAGAGAATAATATGTTGATTTTATGCGGGAATACGAAGCTTCAGGACACATGAGAAGGACGAAATTAACAGAAATAAAAGGCCCACTTTACCTTTTGCCGCATCACTGCGTCACAAAGGTGGATAGTACTACTACAAAGCTAAGGGTTGTGTTCGACGCATCAGCCAAAACGACGTCAAACGTGTCGCTAAATGAGGTTCTGTGCAAGAGTCCAACTATCCAGGACGAGCTACTCTCAATCCTGTTACGATTCAGATTCCCAAGGTTTGACTTCACCGTCGATATAGCAAAGATGTATCTACAGGTTGAATTCGCTGAAAAAGATCAGCAGTATCAATTAATCACCTGGAGAGAAGATCCAGACAAGCCATTACAGTACTTCAAATTATGTACCGTTACCTATGGACTAGTACCAGCCCCATTCCTCGCTACCAAGTGTTTGGAATATCAATCAATCAATCAATCAATCAATCAATCAATCATTTTATTTACCTGATATGATATGATACAAGATTAGAAATCTTATTCTAGTACAATGAAAGAACGGCTAGGTTAGCTAGTAAATTACAAAATAAAATTAAAATAAAAAGAGAGAAAAATAAAACGTAATACTTACAATATATTAGAAAAATAGTAAAAATCGAAAGGGAAAGAAAAGAAAAAGAAAAGAAAAACATTGTGGAAAGATAAGAAGAAAAGAGTTCGACACAATCAGCTAGTAATTAGTGAAAAACAATTACGTTATAAGCTTCTTAAATTCACTGATAGAAGTAACACTCTGTGCATGGGGGGGTAGGGAATTCCAAAGGCGTGCAACCTGAACAAAGTAAGATCCCTCAAGGATGGATGAATTGAAACGAGGAATTAGAAGTTTACGTCCTCTCAGGGACTGCAGAAAATTGACGTTACAAAAAAGATACTCTGGCTCACTTGTGCGAATCTAGAGTACAACCCAAATTCAATGATCTATAAGGAGAGATATGAGCAGAACGACGTAAACCGAGAGCAAAACGTATACAGTCGTTGAAAGCAACCTCAAGCTTTCGATTGCAAACTGAGTCTAGTCTCATGTATATTAAACTACCATAAGCAAAAAGAGGCACCAAAAGTGTCCTAACTTGTCTCAAACGCAGATCGACGGGAAGCATATTTGCAGGCAGCCAGAGTCTCCTAAGTCCACCATAAATTTTGCTTACCATAGATTTGATATGATCACAGCACCTCAAACGATTATTAACTTTCACTCCCAGATTGGTTATACAGTTCACATATGGTAGTTCCACTTTATTAAGCATATCCTCAATATTAAGATCAGAATTAGAGAGGGCTATACATTGCGATCTATTGGGGTTAAGAAGCAGTTTATTATCAATTGCCTACCTAAAAATTTCTGAGAGATCATCGTTTATTCTGCAGATACAGTCCTCAATCAGTCCACGAGGTCTACATAAGTATAGCTGTACATCATCTGCATACAGGTGCAATTGAACGTCATGCACGACGTCACATAAATCGTTAATGTAGAGACTAAAAAGAAGAGGTCCTAAGACTGAACCTTGAGGAACTCCACATGTTAAATGCATTCGGGAAGACGGAACTCCTTTTATGACCACCTGTTGCGACCTATTTGAAAGAAAATTGGATATCATTTTAACAGCTGAAGAGGAGAAATAAAAGTTTGCATATAACTTACGCAGCAGTTTTTCATGTACAATACAATCAAATGCCCACGAGAAGTCTAACGAAACCATCACACCAAGATCTCCCTCATCTAGAGCCGATCGCAAGTCCGTAGTGACCTTGAGTAATGCAGATTCACAGCTATGTCGTGCACGAAAACCAGACTGATATTTCGCCAGGAGATCATTACATGTTACATAATTTTCAATCTGGGCTCGCATAAGCTTTTCCAAGGCTTTGGAAAGAAAACTGAGAATGCTGATGGGACGGTAGTGTGCCAGTTCAGTAGCAGACATTTTTTTTGCAATAGGAATAACATTAGCTATTTTCCATACTTCTGGGAATTGAGATGTAGTTAGACAAGTGTTCATGATGTGCCGAACATGCGGAAAAATGTAAGGCAATAAGATCTTGAGCAAACGAGGATTTATTTCATCAAAACCAGTAGCATGGGACTTGAAATAGTATATCGCTTTAAAAAGTTCATCATTCTCCACACACCGGAAAGAGAAGAAATTAACACTTTGTTCACGTAAAGTAAAAAAGGACATGCTAGGTTGTTGTGGAATTAATAAATTTGATGCTGGACCTGAAGTAAAGTGCCGATTAAGTTCCTCAGAATCAAAAGGACAGTCAGGGTTGACATCAGTATAAATGGAAGCTCGCTTCAAGTTTCCCCAAAGGTTTTGGAAGGTAAGCTTGGATCGAATTGAGAAGAAAAATACTCACGCTTAGCTCCCCTAATTGCAGCAGTGACCTTGTTACGAGCTTGTTTATTAAGTGTGCGCGTGTAATGAGTATTCACCCGTTTCCACTGTTTATGAAAGAACTCTCTTTCTACAATGAGAGAGCGGATTTCATCAGAAAACCACGGATTGCTAAAAGGACGGACCCGTTTGACTTTAAGTGGAACATATTTATTATATAAATAAGAGACCATCTCATTAAACTTCCACAATTGCTTCTCCGCCGATGGAAGAAGGAAAATATCATTCCATGCTAGTGACAAACACTCATTTATCAGATTAAGATTATCAAGATGTTTGAAATCACGACAGCAGAAAGTCTTATTAAGATTCCCACCTTCCGGGGAAAGATTATAGGTCATAAAGTTTATATCATGATCGAGTATACTTGGAGGACTCAGCTGGTTGTGAAATCTGACATTACTCCTATTAGCAACCATGATAAGATCAAGAAGTGAAGGGTGGGAACAATTAAAAAACGTAGGCAATGAATTTATCACATCCAAGTGGAGCGCCACCATATCTGTCAAGAACCTATCAGTCATCAAATTATCAATCAGAATGTTTACATTGAGATCACCACCAATAATAACATCATTATAACAGTGTCCTAAATGTGACATTGCATTGGAGAACTGTTCAGCAGACAACTCACTATATTCAATTCAATTCAATTTATTTAATCAGGTGTACACAAGAGTACTATAGACACCAGGAGGGCGATACACAACACATAATAAACATTTTCCAGAACCAACCACAACCTCCAAGCATAAAAATTCAATTTCCCCAGTCAATGAAGAATCTACGATTTTAGCCCTTAAATTATCCCTCAAATAGATCGCAACACCACCTCCCATGTGACTTAACCGATCATTTCGGAATAGTTTAAAGCCAGGTATCGCAAAGAGTGACGACGGTATATGATTCTGCAGCCATGACTCACTAACAAGGACAGCATGAATGTTAGAATCGGCAAAAATCTGACACAATTCATCCATCTTATTCCGTAGGCTTCTAGCATTAATGGTACATACGTGAAATCCAGGAGTATATCCACAAAGAATATTTAATACAGATTTTACTCTGTCCAACTCACACAAACCATTAACCGAATTCGAATTCTGTACAATTAAAATAAGAAGTACAATGAAGCAATTCTACAAAGCTACCACAAGTCATACTAAAATAACTATTTAAGTGATTATTCATTATAAAAAAAAAAGAACTAAATGAAAAATGTACGAAACCAAGTAACTAATGATGATGAGCTAAATTGCTAGAATATATGTATGCACTATATTCTAATATATATAAAATTAAAGAAAAACTTATGATAAAATACTAAAGTTGAAAAGAAGAAAATTTCAAGAAAAAATTCAAAAATACTAGGCTAGCATTTGAAATTACGCTAGAATACAACAAACTATCTATGTAAAATCAATAACAATAAACCTTACTCCAGTGAAGAATTCATTTGAACGTCATCAGCTCCGTTTGTGGCGTAACATCATTTTATTGCATGCAAGCCTCTTTGAGTTCATCATGACTGGTAATTCTCTTATCGATACTTTCTCTTTTGCACTTTACATAGTCGAAACCATTTCGAGTATTGGCAGAGAAAAACTTCCCCTGTTTACGCAAATTTAATACCTCTTGCAGAATTGAGTTGTAATGCGGAATCAAGGTTTTAGATATATATACTGGGCCGGCTGAAGAGAAGCCCGCCAATTCAGATAGTTTTAAGCCTCGATGCCTACGAAAAGCAGTCAGAAAAGCTTTTTGTTCAGAAACACAAGAGAAACGGATAACAATTGGTGTACTTTTCCCTGGAGATTTAGGTTTGATACGAAAAGCATCCACGTACGGTATCAAAGAGTGTTTAATAACAGCAGCAATATTCTTAACTACGTCGTGAGCATTCTCATTACTCTGGATCGGTATTCCCCTAACAATTGCATCACTTAAGCGCTGAGTGCGATGAAATTCAAGAATTTGTGATTGCAGTAGATCCTGGTTTCGTTGAAGTTCACTTATCGTATTATTATATGAGTCAAGCTTTTCTTGGATTCTTCCCCGCCATGACGTCAGTTTGCAGTAACGTCTCACAAACGCAATGATATCAGAGCACAGTTAAAATTGCACCAAAAGAAACTAGAATGCACAGTCCGAGAAATGCAAAATTTTTAGCAAAAAGAATATTATAGCACAAATAATATGCGAATCAAATAAGTTAAAAGGAACCCAGATGGAAAAACCGCTCGAGGCCAACAAATTGCCTCGGTAATATTTTAAGGAAAATTATAATAGAAATTATCACAACACCGGAGCCGATATGAAGCACGTCTACTCGCTAATATATCTTGCCAATGATGGCGCTCTAACTCATCCACTGAGATCAAAGGTCCACAAACGAGACTTTTATGTAGATGATGTAATGACAGGGTCTGATAGTTTACCTTCTTGAGAAACAGCATCAGCTCAAACAATTACTCATTTCTGGCAGGTTTAATCTTCGTAAGTGGTGTGGAAATCACCCACAGCTGTTACAACACATTCCGAAGAAAGACATTGAACTTGAGTTAAACTTCAACGAGCCTGCAGAAGAGTCCACAAAAACGCTTGGTCTAACCTGGCAACCAAGTTCAGATATCTTCCGAATAAAACAAACTGGAAAGAAGCACGGAAGCTTACCAAAATAACAGCCCTCTCCGACATCGCACATATCCTCGATCCACTGGGATTCATGAACCCAGTCACAATATTAGCCAGAATATTTATCAGAAAAATTTGGTCTCTAAAGCTGGACTGGGATGCCTCGCTACCCATGGACATGCATACCAGCTGGTTAAAATTTCGAGAGGACTTGAAGCTTCTGAACGCTATTAAAATCCGAAGGCAAATAACATCTGGTAACACATGCAAGACATTACAACTACACACCTTCGCCGATGCATCAGTAACAGCTAACAAGGCCGCCGTATATGTAAGAGCTACACATAAAGATGGTGTCATCACAGTACATCTACTTTGTGCGAAATCTAAGGTAGCTCCGAGAAAAACAACAATACACACACGCAGCTACACATCAAGATGGTGTCATCACAGTACGTCTACTTTGTGCGAAATCTAAGGTAGCTCCGATAAAAACAACAACATTACCCAAGCTCGAACTGTGTGCAGCGAAACTAGCAGTTCAATTAACTCACCGAGTAAGAAAAGACATCAATATACCTCACATAAAAGGATATTTTTGGACAGATTCTGAAATAACGCTGGCATGGATCAATTCAGAGTCGTCATCATACCACACATTGACGTTGAAGTATGTTCGCTTGTCCTGAGTAGACGTGATTGTAATTAGCTCCTGTTAATTTGTATATTTCCGCGAGTTTTACCACTCCAAATTCATCTGCAAGTGTTGTGATTTCAAGCCACGGTTGTGTTTCGTTTTTTCCACACCAGTAAGAACAACGAGAGGGACCGCAAAGACTCAGCTGAGTGGAAAAGGTGGATCTGCCTCTCTGAAATCTAGTCGATCGAATTCCATATGTTCCACCGATCATTACGAGCTATTGGAGAAGAAGTTGCTGAAAAGTTTAATTCGGGTAATCTCCGAAAAGTTTGAGGAGTTTGAAGAGCGCATGCTCGGTAAAATTGACGAGATTGTGAATGTGTCACACTCGGAGATCGCAAAACTGAGTGACGATTTAGATCAGCTCAGGGAGGAATTTGCTGAGGTTCGTAAGGAATTAGATGATACTCGGCGATTAAGCAGATTATCAGATGCCGTGGTAACTGGCATTCCGCATAGACCGCATGAGTCCCCCCAGCAGTTGCTCTCAACTATATCTACTAAAATCGGACATACATTGTCACCATATTCAACTGCGTTCCGGCCCAAATATACTTCAGCTAAATCTAAAAATTTCAAGCGGAGGGATCCCCCTATTATCATTAAGTTCTCCTCGATTGCTGAACAGAGACAGTTTCTTTTAAAATTCAAGAGTGCCGGCTTGTTAACTCTTAATGAGCTGTCATCAAATTTTGTCTCGACAACCAAAGTGAATATTTTTGAAAGCCTCACTACCAAAAACAGTAAAATCCTACGCGCCGCTCTTAAACTCCGTAATGATAACGCTCTCTGTGCTGCTTTTTCTCGGCATGGGGAAGTCTACGTGCATGTGAGGAAGAATAAAGAAGAATGTTGAGATTGATACGGTAGCTGATAAGTGCATTTTATGCGCAGTGTATGCGCCTCCCGGTCTATTTATTAGTGATTCTCGCTCTGAGTTTATCAATGCTATTTCACACCTAAGTCAACGGTGCACTAACATAATAGTAGGTGGGGGTTTTAATGTCAATGTACTCAAGAAAAGCCTGGACACCGATATATTTTTATCCGACATGCTCGCCTCTCATTTAACTGTTGTTAATAATAACCCTACATATCATAATTGCTCGAACCCTTCCACATTAGATTTATTTTTTGTTTCAGACCCTTCTCTAGTGCTTTTTTTCAATCAACTGAGCCTTAGTATTCTGGATCATGACATTATTTTCTTCACCTGCGATATAAGAGTTAGTTCCAGTCCAAGTCCGTCCTTTTTTCAGTTCAGAGATTTTAGAAACCTTGACTTGCCTTCGCTTTGTGCAGAATGTGAATCATTTCCCTGGGATCACATTTATAATATTGTAGACATAGATGAGCAGGTATCGTTTCTCAATAATTCTATTGAGTATATTTATAACAAGCATATTCCTCTTCGAATGAAGGTATCAAAGCCAGATTCCTTTCACTGGTTTAGTACTGAAATTGAATCAATGATCGCAGAACGTGAATATCTGTATTTCAGGCATCGAAGATTTAGGACTGCTACAAGTCGCAAGCAGTACACGTTACTAAGAAATAAGGTTAATCTTAAGATTCGTGAAGCCAAGCGAGCGTATTTTAAAAAGAAATTTGATCTAAAAGCTTCTCCGAAAGTGCTTTGGCGTAATCTTCGAAATACCTCCGTATATGAAAAAAAAGCCCTTAACTGTAACCTAAGCCCAAGTGAGCTTAATAAATTTTTCGCCGGAGATCATAATTTGCAAGATTGTAATCAGTCCGCCTTAGAAAGTTTAAATGTCTCGCCCAGGTCAGATGGCTTTAGTTTTCGCGGTGTGGATCGTGGGGAACTATTAAAGGCAATACTCTCTATTAAATCGCATGCCATTGGCCCTGACAACATGTCTCCGCGGTTAGTGAAGTTAATATCTCTTTTTATTGTCGGTCCTCTTTTGCATATTTTTAATTGCTGCATCACTAAGTCAGTGTTTGCCAAGATCTGGAAAATTGCGCATGTGATCCCTATCCCAAAGAAAGCAACAGCAGATATACCTGCCGACTTCAGGCCTATCAGTTTACTTTGTTTCCTCGCTAAAGTGCTCGGAAGCTTTTGTATTGGCAGGTTCAACAGTACATGCTCCAAAATGATCTTCTTAGTCGATGGCAGTCTGGATTTCGACCTAAACATAATTGCGAAGGTGCTCTCGTGAAAGTTACAACGGACATCCGCTCAGCTCTTGATCGGCGGGAAGTGGTTATTATGACGCTTCTCGACTTCTCCAAGGCTTTTGATAGTGTCTGCCATAGTAACCTGTTGGGAAAAATGTCTTACAATTTTGATTTTTCAAACAGAGCCACCCTCTTAATAAAAGAATTCCTTCACGCTCGTTCGCAGAGGGTTACCTTGGGGCAAAATAATTCCTCCACCCTTCTTCCCCTATCTTGTGGGGTCCCACAGGGTTCCATTCTGGGCCCTGTGCTGTTCAGCATTTACATTAATGATTTGACCGAGTATATTCGCGATGTCAACATTCACATGTACGCCGATGACGTGCAAATTTGTTTAAGTCGTCCTATAGGTTTGATCGAAGATTGTGCTGCTCGCCTGAACAGTGACTTGCATAATATTTTCATCTGGTCCTTAGAAAACAAGCTCAAGCTGAATCCGAGTAAGTCGCAGTGCATTACTTTCCATTGTGGATCTATTGATCCTACAACGCTTCCTACTATTTCATTGGGTGGTTGTCCCTTGCCTTATGAAGATCGAGTTCGTAATCTTGGCGTGTTTTTAAATTCTAACATGAGATGTTGTGACCTCATCAACTCAAACATGGCAAAAATATATGGCACTCTCCGCCGTCTCTGGCTGTCTGCTAGTTTGCTATCACCTAAGCTCCATTGTCACCTTGTTAGGTCTCTCATTCTGCAACATTTCACTCATGCCTCTCTTGTTTTTCCCAAGCTCGACTCGCACTGTTCAAGGAAATTGAATGTCGCTTTCAACGACTGTACTAGATTTATCTTTGGTCTGAGGAGGTTTGATCATGTATCTCACCTCAATTTCACCTTGTTGGGCTGCTCGCTTGATATATATTTGAAGCAGAGAGCTTTAACGTTCCTGTTTAATTTGCTTCGTTCTTCCCAACCGGTCTATTTGAGTACCTTCTTTCAGCCCTTAAACTCCACTAGGGGGCTCAAACTGCTACTTCCACGGTTCCAAACCTCCATATTCGACGGATCTTTCATTGTTCAACTGACTAGAATCTGGAACTCGCTGGCTCATCATATCTAGACAACTAACTCGCTCGGCAACTTCAAACGACTCCTAAAGTCCTATCTTGGCATAGTTGACATTGGCTCGAGGTGACCTGTACGCGCAGCTCTTTTCTTTTTTCTTTTTTCTTTCTCTGTTTTTTAATCTTTCATTTTTTATTCCTGTAGATATCTTTTTAAAATCTTTAATATTATGTTTAATTAAATATGTATTTTCGATATTTTAATTTTAGCTTAATTTAAGTTAGGTTTAGTTTTATTTAGCTCTCTTGCCATTTTGTTCGATGTTTGATAAAATATTGTAAATCTTGTAGCATCAGTACCCATTAAATAAATGAATTGAATTGAATTGAATTTATAGCCAATTGAGTCGCAGAAATCCAAAGACTATTCAGTCCAGAAAAGTGGAGGCATGTACGGTCAAAGGACAATCCTGCAGATATCGTTTCTAGAGGAATGGCATCAGCCAAACTCCTCAAATGCAATCTCTGGTTTTACCTCCCTCCATTTCTACATGGATCAGAAGCCATCTGGCCATCACAACCGCCCAGAAAGGAGATAGATGTAGAAATAAAAAGGAGCACGACACCAGTTGTATTGGTATCAACAAGCAAACAACCATGGATCGCCAATATCAACCACAAGAACTCCGCCCAGAAACTCTTAAGGATTCTAGCCTACATGCTCCGATTTACTTGCGGCTCAAGGCGACAAAAACGAGCGTCGTCATTAAAATTGTCAGCTGAGGAAGTAGACAAGGGACTTATGGCAGTCATTTACCAAACGCAACGAGAAGGCTTTAAAGATGAAGTACATCAACTCAAAAAGAACAAATATGTCAGCAACAACAATCCATTAAAGAGTCTTTGCCCCTTCTTCAATGATCGAAATATCATCCGAGTTGGGGGACGACTGGAAAACTCTGAGCTGTCTTACGATGCCAAGCACCCAATATTATTGCCGTATTCTCATCCATTAAGAACGCTTTTGATGCTCGACATTCATGATCGCAATCTACAAGTCGGATCTCAGGGGTTGCTGGCGATTACCAGACAACGATACTGGCCCATCAAGGGAAAAACATCGCAAGATCAATTGTACAACACTGAAACCAAAGCTGATGGCCCAACTCATGGGCAACCTAACAACAACCAGGGTCCAGCCTGCGAGACCCTTTGTCAATGCCGGCGTTGATTTCTGTGGGCCAATACAAACTCACTTTAAGTTACGAGGGAAACGTCCACAGAAGTCCTATATAGTTCTGTTTTGTTGTTTCGCCACGAAAGCCACCCATCTTGAGGTTGCCAGTGCTCTCACCACGGAGGGGTTCATAGGAGCACTCAAACGTTTCGTCGCAAAAAGAGGATATTGCCAAAATCTCTACTGTGGCAATGCCACAAACTTTTATGGCGCCAAAAATCAAATTCTGGAGGTACAGCAATCTATATATGCTCCAGAGTCAACAAACAAAATTTATGCATTTTGTCAAGCAAGAGGAACGGACTTCAATTTCATCCCCCCTCGAGCCCACACGGGGGCTTATGGGAAGCCACAGTGAAATCAGCGAAGTATTTACTCCAAAGTTCGGTAGCATTAGCTGCACTCACCTTCGAAGAACTATCAACCGTTACAGTTGAAATTGAGGCTATTCTCAATTCTAGACCGTTGACACCATTATCTGCCAATCCAAATGACCTAGCAGCTTTAACCCGAGGTGATTTTCTAATAGGTGAGCCAACTACTGCAGTAGTTGATCCAGGAGCAGTTCCACCACATATAAGTAGTTAGAAGGTGGAAACTGGTGTCGCACATTAAACATGAGCTCTGGTGACACAGGTCAACCGAAAACCTCAGCGAACTTCAACAAAGGCGCAAGTGGAAGCAAGAAAGCAAAAATGCCAAACCACGAATGATGGTTCTAATCAAGGACGACAACTTGCCTCCTTTGAGATGGCAGCTCGGAAGAATTGAGAAGACCATACAAGGAGAGGACGGATTGGTACGAGTCACCGATGTCCGAACGAATTCTGATATAATGAGGCGGCCAAATCACAAATTACGTCCACTACCAATCGAAGAGACGGAGAAATCTAGCAATTCCAATCCTCCGACTCGAACTGGCACTTCTCGAAGTGACTACATTACTTCCGACACGACCAACAATCCAGACAATCGCCCTAAAAGAAGAAAACTTCGAGCATCAGGTCCAGTTACATGTATGCTCCTACTAACTTGTTTAATCATGCCTATTCTTGGAAATCCCTTAGCTCAGATTATTCCATTCAAATCACAAGCGGGAATATATTTTGAGAATCTCGGTTCTGCTAACTTGGTCAGCAGTGAGTGGTCCCTTATAGTGTACTCCAACATGGTGGGATATTGGAAGGAGGCTGACGCAATTAGCACTGGCATAGGTAACCTGCAACATATATATAGTATGCTCAAAAACGCAAGCTACTATTCTCTGATCACCGATCAACTTGTCTCATTGAAAGAAGAGGTAGCATACAGTAATGATCTACTCCAAATTTCCTCATCAAAGAGACCAAGGCGAGCCTCA
Organism: Dioctria linearis; assembly: GCA_963930735.1. Classification (NCBI taxonomy): domain Eukaryota; kingdom Metazoa; phylum Arthropoda; class Insecta; order Diptera; family Asilidae; genus Dioctria; species Dioctria linearis. Next base: position 172,994,053 of record OZ005741.1, on the reverse strand, counting down.
CTTAACATAATCGGCAACATAGCAGGAGCACTGTTTGGGATCCTAGATTCAGAATATGCCGAAAACTTATCAACAACCATCGACCAACTAAGAACCCATTAGAATCATTTACTGCAGTTGATCAAAAATCCAACATCTGTGATAGACTCCACTGTAAACGTATTAAAACCTTAGAATATAGAGCAAACAAGTATGGTGATAAGCCAGATTTTGCGTAATGAATTTCTGGTTGTGTTGGTAGTCCATTTTTACATGTATTTACACGCCATCCCTATTCTAAACAACTTGTCAATTTGCAAAAAGTAAACGAAGGTTTTTTGCGGAGCATCTGTAGTAAAAAATGTTCTTTTTCTACTTTATTTTGAAACAATTCACATAATTAATTTATATAAATCTCTGCATCCATTAACAAAAAAGATAATTTAGTTAGTGCAGTTGCCTCAAACAGGATTTCCCTAGTTTATAATCCAATTTATATTTGCAAGCACTGACCGAACACTTCAATTTTGTTTTTTTAATTGATATGAAGATGTAAACAGGCACTAGTGGCACAGACAAACGTTGCACTAAATAAAGTTCAAAGATAAATAGTTTTGAAAAGAATTGATTCGGTACTTTTGTGAAATTTCACAAAAGAATTTTAAGTTGACTAAATCTGCTCACAAAACAAAAGCACATTTGACAATTATTCAACAGCTTTGACAAGTATTCAACAGCTTCTCATTCCAGCCACTTACTCCTATGTATAGTCTCCTGCTATTACGCTCATGTACACGAATTTTACACGATTCAACCATTCCTGTTTGCTATATATTCTAAGATTAAAACACGATCAGGAAAGCATGACTAGCCATTAAGAGACCATCAAGAATCATATAATGATCATAACCACCCAATTCGACAATATTACAGAAGAGATATACCACCGGAAAGTGGCTGAGATATTTTCCACTTGGGCTTTCCACATAACATTGATGACTATGAAGTACCACCAGCTCAAACAGCAATTTTGAATGTACTGACTAGCACTCACCTCGGGAAAATCAACCCCCACGACAACTAAAGGAACAATTAAATACAATAAAAGATCACTTACCATCAACAATCAGATTACCCACAAAAACAGATAATCTACTTCAACTTCATAATCTCATGAAAGTCGAAGGTCGATATTTCGAAGGTCGATATTTCGAGTTAAGCTCCCTTTGTTTACCTTTGAGGAGTTTGAACTACATCGCATCATTTCAGTTCCAGCAATAATCAATGGCAGTTTTGTAGCTATCAAACCATCAGCTGAATTTCTGGTCATCAATCTCCACAAGGACAAATGTTATCCACTCAACAACCAGGAATTTCATCTATGTCATGTAGCGTATACCCCAAAAAAAATTTAGATATTTCCGACAAGTAGCCCTATGCTACTTGTCCATATTATAGAATTCCTGAAAATACAAAATTTAGATATTTCCGAGAAGTAGCCCTATGCTACTTGTCCATATTATAGAATTCCTGAAGAAACAAAATTTAGATATTTTCGAGAAGTAGCCCTATGCTACTTCTCCATACTACAAAAAAATCCTGCAAAGGAAAGCAAAAGAAAACAGAAAACATATCCATACATAGCCGCATATAAGTCCAGACCTAAAACAATGAAAAAGAGAAAAAAGAGTAAAAATGCAAAAACATTCAAAAGTGATAAAATTCTAAATTATGCAAAACGCGCACAATGTACAATTTTTAATTTTTCATGGGGAAGGGGGGGGGGGGGGGGGGAGGTCCGAGCATAATGGCGGACAACACATACACACACAGTTATACCGACCCTTGAAAATTGCTTTGATGGGGCTAAGATTCTTCTGTACTGCGACGTCTTTGCCAGGGTGGATGTGGGCGATGGGCCCGTCTACGTCCAGTCAGGACTCTATTATCATCGGGAGTCCACGCTCTCTCTCTCTCTCTCAATCTCTGCGTTTACCTGTCTCCGGGTGTGTTAATCACTTGTTCGGCGTTGCTAAGTTCTTCTGTTCTTCTTTACTTTAGCGCATTTAATAAAATAAATTTTCTTCTTTTCAGCCTTTCAGGTACCACAAAGAGAAGAAAGCCTGTATAGACCATTTTTTTGTCTGTCTGTCCATCTGCAGTCACACACGCAAGTTCTTGATTTTTTCCTGTCCGTCCGTCTGTCTGGTCAGTTATTCTGTCGATTATGCACAGCTTAACAAGCATTGAAGGGATGTGGGTGGTAAGGACTCCCCCAAGCCGGCTGATCGCTAGCGGCATACTCGATGTGCAGCCACCCACGCATATCCCGGACATGGTTTTTGTAGGGTGCAGTATCTACTTGTATCCAGGTGAAAGTGGATGCAGGTAGGTCTGTTGCCTGACAAGCTCTTCGTTACAAATGGCGCCCAAGTTTTGTTTTTTTTTTTGCCTTTAGCCAAGCTTCTCTTGACTAAAGTGCAATTACTATTTAAAATGTTGTTTCTGGTCGCCCAAACTGGTTTTTCTTTCAGGCCTTTAGTCAAGCCTCTCTTGGCTAAAGTGCTAGTTTAATTCCAACTTCAATTTTTGATTCTTCTGGTCGCCCATTTTTCGTTACAAATGGCGCCCAACCAGGTTTTTTTCTTTAGTCAAGCCTTTCTTGACTAATGCGTGATTCCAATTTCGATAATTATTTCTGGTGGCTCATTTGTGTTACAAATGGCGCCCAAACCTTGGTTTTTCTTCTTGGCTTTTAGTCGAGCTTCTCTTGATTAAAGTGCAATTACTATTCCAATGATATTTTCTTCTTTTTATTGTCAATATTAGACTTTTTCTTTGTTATGTATACTTTAAGCTGACGCAAGCGATTTCATTTAATTCAAGTTGGTTTGTCGGCGGAACTCAGGCTACTGTTGTTGGCAGCTGTGCGTGACCGGAAGTGGGTTGCCAGGCCGGATACGAGGAGCTTGGCCTTCGCAGAGCTGCTCTTGCTTCTGTAAAGTGCGTTACTTTCATGATAGCTCCTTTTGGCTCTCGTTAGGTTCAGTCTTTGTATGGCGGGTGGGTCACTCGGCCATGGTCCTGGCTGCATGTTTGGTAGCAAATTGACTTCGGTCAAGTCAAAATTGTTTTCGAGCCCAAGTTTCTTTTCTGGTTGAAGTGCTTGTCTCTTCGGTGGCCGACGAGCTTTGTGCGCGACGCGTACCACCCTTGAAGCCAAGCTTCGGTTCGCGGCCACTGAGAAGCTGACCACTCGATGCAGGCCTGCCTGAAGAACCGCACAACTGTCTCAGGTCATCAAGTTGATGAACGACGTTCATCCATTGTGACCTTGTCCTTGTTGATTTGATGCAGCTTGGCGGTTCTGATGACTCGAATTCTGCTTTTACCACCTATGGCCTCACGCTTGCGTGGCGCTCCGCTCCCATGGCTCCACTTATAGCTGCTTCGATCGCTCTGACGGGAGGATGGCTCTTGAGCATCCCCTAGATTGGTATCCGACTTGGAGTGATCGATGCAATGCCGGGACGGTGATCTGGGAGCGGAGTCCCACACGAGGTGAAGGTCTCCTTTTTTGTTGTGTTTTGTTATTAGTCCCCATGAACCTTCCTTAATTCCAGTGATGAGAGGCTAAGTCGATTAGTGGTCAATGAACGTTGTTGCGATGCATACTGTTGGAATACGATTGCCGTTCACTTCTGCTGGTTCCGAGAAGAAGCCCGTACTATCATATATTTCGGATTTTGGTTTGAGATATCTTGCTCATTACCATATTATTTCGATTATCATTATCGCTTATTTAGTATCATTATGCTAAATAGTTATCTTTCTGTATTGTAGTTATGCTAGCAAATAAGCATCCTCCTACACTTTTGGTCACTTTCGTAGGATCCGATTGATTTATCTTAAGTATCTTGGATACTGTATCCAGAGTAACGCAAGTATCGTCATCTCTTGATATGTGTTTTTCTCTTCCATTTAATTTGCATTACCTTACTGATAGTCGTGTTATATTAGTCTGAGTATCGCTGTAAGTTTGGTTATCTGCAAAGTTAGATCGCGTATTAGTTACTAGAATCTTGCAATTATCTTCAGGATGCTTTAGTTACTAGTATTTAGCAGTTACTGGTGGGTCATTTTAAGTATAATTTTCCTCGTGATTGCCATAAATATCGTATCGTATTTAGATTATTATCTCGGATTATCGATAGGATATTAGGAATTTCTTTTCTGCCTGTTAGGGTAGTATACCAGGCGGCTATCTGAATGGTGTCACAGTTAGCGCGGTAGTATCTCTTGGACATCATTGTACAGCTATCTTTAGACGTATCTTAAATATTCGTAGCTTATATTGATTATTGGTAGACGATCCTAGTTATTCTTTCGTATCATACTTATGTTAAGTTACAGCGTTATTCTACTATGGTGTTTCCTTGTATCTAGGATATTTCCATAATGTAGTTAGCAACTTATCTTTATCTTACCACAGTATCTTTAGGGTAGTAATCGGTTGTGTTACCTTTTTCGTATATTAAGATATGACCATTATATCATATACTTCGCTTAATATATTTATCGAATTTTAGGTACTTTTACAGCTAGTATAACTATTAGTAGTTATCTTCAGTCTAGCTCTGCTAGCCATTTAGGAATATGGATATCATCGTGGTATGACTACCATCAGGTTATTGTAGTTTTTAGATTGTACCATCGCTATTATCTTATGGTTAGGCTATTTTATGGTTTCTCTGAGGTTTGGATAATTAGTGATGATTCTGGCGTTGTAAACGCTAGTTAGTTCTATCTATCTAATAGTTGAGATCAGATATTTAGGTATGATTATCATACCGTATCTCATTTAAGTAGGCTTTAGGTATCGTCCGTTCATAGCACATTCATTTGGGTTTTGGGATATCTAGTTAAGATTATTAGAAATTATGCATTTCTTAGTTTAGTCTTACCATAGTTGCTTATAGCTTAGTTATCGATTTCGGGTTCTTTGTATGGGTTAGTTGGTTACTTAAGTATGGTGAATGTATCGTATACCTTGAATGTGTGTCTTTGTTTTTTTTTCTTAAAATTTATATCGTATTATATCACCGCTACGGCTTCTTACCCGAGTACCAGCAGCCACTTAATCACCGACCTCTCACCTCTCCTCTATTTGTTGACCTCAGTCCCCTGTCAAGTTGATGAACGATGTTCATCTCTCTTGATTTTTGTCGTTGACTAAGGGAGTGCTTGTCACGACCATGCAAATGTAAGACGGAAATCTTCATGGCTGAATATGTTTAATTTTTTTTTTTTTGCTTGTATAACGAATTTTGTGTGGATCGTCGTGTCGTCGCGTTGTTCCATCATGCCGATACCTGTGCTCTTTTATAATCTCTTTTGAGTATCGTTGACGTATAGTTGGATTGCTTGTTATATTTATTGATCATGTTTTGTTTGTTAACATAATAACGACCTATCGCAGATAGCGTCAAATTTTAGTTTCTTGGATCAGGTCTTCACTGTTAATATCACTGTCGCGTTTTTATTTTCTCGAGTTTTTTAATGCAATTTGTATTACAATAGAAGTGATTTTCCCTTTCGGGTTGTCAGTCGGACCAATTCAGTTTTATCTTGTGAATGGTTATTATAGTTTTAGTTTTATTTCTTTGTTTTTCCCCAGGCACGCAGTGATTCTATTTCTTTCGCATTCTTTCAAGATGCCTCTACTAAATTCTCCTCTTTGGTAAATTTTTTTTTTTCATTTCTCTTCTCAGGATTAGTGTACGTGTTGTTTAGATCTCGGTAGTCCTAAGAAGGCATCCGGCAAGCTTCACTTGCGAACTACGGGGTATCACAAGCCCTCCTACTACTTCCTCAGTGGTGGGTGATAGCCTCTTTCATTTTGCTACTATCCCCTTCTGGGTTAGCCTTCATTTGAAGGGTTTAATTTTTCCGTCTTTTCTTCAATTTTCTTCCAGCAAAAGGTGTCCTAGCGTCAGCGAGTGCGTATAAAGTCCCAGCAAAATTTTCTTATATAGTGTATTATCTCTAAACTAGCAAGTTAAGATGACCTCAGTTTTGTTACTAACCCCTTTTGGGTTAGCCTTCATCTGAAGGATTTTACTTTCCTGTCCTTTCTTCTTAGTGGGTCTCTCCGAGCGGCGGTTTGCGTGGATGAGGTCTCAGCGGAGTGTAGTTTGCATATGATGTATTATCTCTAAACTATCGAGTTTAGATGGTCATAGTCCCCTTCTGCGTTAGCCTTCATTGGAAGGATTTTACTTTCCTGTCCCTTCTTCTATTTTCCTCCAATAAAGGAATGTCACAGTGTCAGCGAGTGCGGATGGAGTCAGCGATTTTTTTTTATATAGTGTATTATCTCTAAACTATCAAGTTTAGATGGTCTCAGCTTTTGTTACTAACCCCTTCTGGGTTAGCCTCCCTCTGAAGGATTTTACTTTCCAGTCCCTTCTTCAATTTCCGTAGACCTTGAACCCGCTTGCTGCATCCCGCGGGATTTCCGTCGTCCTGAGTGAGTTGATAGATGAATTCTATCTGTTACGAAGCGATTTCCTCTCTTGGGATTGGGGGTTTTCCGGGGTGTTGCGACCGGATTCAGCAGAATACAAAACGATAAGTAGCGGCATTTCAATGACGAAGTCGTAACCTCGAGCCGAACATTCCCGTACCCAATTAATCAGTCGCTGCACCTCTTCCTGGTCAGTTCATTGGGCGAGGCGAGTTGGTGTTACGTATCGCTCGTGCTTCCTGATAAGTGTAGGGAGAAGCGATCGGTGAAACATGATTAGGAATTTTTAAGTAAATTCATCAAACACTTCTTATATTTTTTTTCTTTTTTATTAATTTAATTAATAAACAAACAACCGTTAATAATTTTTTTTTGTATAAATGTCATATAATAATAATTTTTTTAACAAAACTTCTTTTTTTTATATATATTTTAACGTTAATATTTTTCTTGGTAAAAACGACTTATAATAATATTTATTTAACCAAACTTCTTTTTTTTATATATATTTTTTTTAAATGGGCTTTGCTTTATATTTTACACTGAACTTCGCGGGTTGTAATCTCGACGGGATGAAATAAACGACTCCCCGAGGTTTGGGCTTGCCGGCCCCAGGCACCCATGATCACTTTATTAAAAGGTTTTTTCTTTTTGCTTTCTCACGACGATGAAAAGATCGTACGTGAGAATATGCGAATTCTTTTATGTGCATTCAATTTGCACGACGAAAAATGAGATCCGATTACACGGCATGTAGGTAGGTATACCGTGTGAGTGGAGTGCATTACTGATAACGAAATGCAATTTATGCTAAACTGCATTTTGTTGCAGTATGGAAATGCAACTTTAAATGCATTTGAAATTTTAAATGACATTTTAAAATGAAATAATTTTTCATTTTCAGGGTCAATTAATGGTGATACATCAATATATTGCATAGGGCAATATATTGATGTATTGACCTTATGGTTGTGATTCGGGTTATTGGGCACCTGAGTCACAACATTGGTAGATGATGTCGATTGGTTGATCAGTCCTCCCTCGTCCAAGACGAACTGGGATCATGGCCACAGATGGGATCTTATGTCTCAACAACCCAGGGTCTAGCGGATACCCGGCTTGAGAATCTTGTGGGTCGTTCCCACGTTGGGCGCAGCTGCAAAGACATTATCCTTTGTTCACCTCCCAAGGCAGCTTTCCTGTGTTTTTTTTATTCTCTTTTTTCCCTCCCTTCCCCGTTTTGCCCGGAATGAGACTCTATTGTCGGTGGGTCGTCCTCACGCTGTAGTGTATACCCCCTTACGCTACCTGTTTTTTTTTTGCTTCTCTACGTCTGTAGAGAAACCCCCATGATTTCCCAGAGGTACCTAAAAAGGGGACACAATTTATATATTTCCGAGAAGTAGCCCTATGCTACTTTTCCATATTATAGAATTCCTGAAAAGACAAAATTTAGATATTTTCGAGAAGTAGCCCTATGCTACTTCTCCATACTACAAAAAATCCTACAAAGAAAAGCAAAAGAAAACATATCCATACATAGCCGCATATAAGTCCAGACCTAAAACAATGAAAAAGTGAAAAAAGAGTAAAGCAAAAACATTCAAAAGTGATAAAATTCTAAATTATGCAAAACGCGCACAATGCACAATTTTTCATGTAAAAACTTACCGCTAGTCACCAACCTCGAGACGACGGAAACTGTAATTCGCGTAGCTGTAATAAATCGTATGACACCACCATACAATGCATTACAGCTAGCCCGCCCGAAATTCACAGAAAAATTCCGGCTGACAGCACACATTTTGCTGCTACCAAAGATTAGACAAAACAATACACGCACACCGATACAAACAGCGAGCAGAAAATCTCGATTTCAGCCCGAACAATAAAGGGTGTGCGTCTGCCGGCGGCTGAAGCAAAGAACGGCTGCGTGATAGGAAGATTGCGTGAAGAAAGGCAATTTAGTTTGGAACGCCATGGAGTAGAGAAGAAGAAGTGTTTTGTTGAAGCGCCGGTGCGATTGGTTTTTTTTTATTGATTTTACTATGCACAATCTTCCTAGAGCTTTATTTTTGCTAATATTCTCCCGGCCTATGCTGTAGAAATGTTTCTATTCGTTGTCGGCAAGTAATTACCTGAAAAAGGGAATAAGAGATCGGAGCTAGCCTGCGTAATAGTGAATTTTCGTCGTATAATGGTAGAATTCTGAACATTCGCGCGATGATTAAGAAGTGAGAACTTTCCATGCAAAACATATCCAGGTGCAATACAGTCGTGGTCGAATGTGCTATATGGGACAAATATTTTATGTGATTACGGCATAAATTGTTTATGTGATCACAATAATAATTTTCGTAATGTGGACTTACCCGTGTATAATGCAAATTTTGCTTCGATTTTTGGTCAAATGGAATCTGAAAAGGAATAAATATTTTATGTGAATTACAATTACTAAAATTTTCTTGGCGTGAACTTACCTTTGTATAATGCGAATTTCTTCGTCAAATAAAATCTGAAATCGGATAAATATTTTATTGGATTACCAGTATTAGTAATTTTCGTGGTGTGAACTTACCTGTGTATAATGCCAATTTGCTTCAGTTTTTTTTTTGCCAAATTAAATCTGAAAAAGGATAAATATTTTATTGGATTACCAGTATCAATAATTTTCGTGGTGTGAACTTACCTGTGTAGAATGCAAATTTTGCTTCGTTTTTTGGTCAGATGGAATCTGAAAAGGGATCAATATTTTATGTGATTACAATTATTAAAATTTTCGTGGCGTGAACTCACATGTATATAATGCAAATTTGCTTCAGTTTTTTTTTGCCAAATTAAATCTGGAAAAGGATAAATATTTGATTGGATTACCAGTATTAATAATTTTCGTGGTGTGAACTTACCTGTGTAGAATGCAAATTTTGCTTCGTTTTTTGGTCAGATGGAATCAGAAAAGGGATCAATATTTTATTGAATTACAATTATTAAAATTTTCTTGGCGTGAACTTACCTTTGTATAATGCGAATTATCTTCGATTTTCTTCGTCAAATGAAATCTGTAATAGGATAAATATTTTATTGGATTACCAGTATTAATAATTTTCGTGGTGTGAACTTACCTGTGTAGAATGCAAATTTTGCTTCGATTTTTGGTCAGATGGAATCTGAAAAAGGATCAATATTTTATGTGATTACAATTATTAAAATTTTCGTGGCGTGAACTCACCTGTGCGTAACGCCAAATTTTGTTTCGATTCTCGTCCTATGCATCTGAGAAAGAATAAATATTTAATGTGATTGCAAATATTATTAAACTTCTTGGTGTGAACTCACCTGTGTACAACACCTGTAAAAGGGTTGAAAAGCGTCAGACCCATCTAGTTTGTTACGATGACCTCACTTTGATTGTCATTAGTGATCACCTAGAAAGATAGTGGTTAGATGAGCCTTTCCTGTGCAAACGGGCCACCCCGTCTTCGTTATACTTTCATTAGTACCACTTGAAGAGGATTATTGTGTTGCGGCAGCGGAAAATGAAAAGGGAAACGAGTAGGCGGTGAGCCGACAGTCGCAGTTTATTAGTAGTATGATCTCAGTAAGGAGTAAACCCCGAATATGGTAAATGCCGTGTACATGTTAGTCCAAATGGACCTAAAGGTTAGTTTGATTTGAGTTTTCCTTTTATCGCTTTATTTTTATCTTACCTTTTAAAGGTTTTTCCTTGTGTATGTCAGATTTCCTAGGGAAACTAATTGATAATAAGCAGCTTACTAATGCTAATACGTAGACGTTAAGGCTAGTTAAGTTCAGAGTAGGAGAGCGCTCCATAGGGTTAGGCTTAAGCGTACATGAATAATTATATGCTTTATTGGTGAAATTGAGAAGGAACAAGAGTAGAACTTTTATTATAACATTTTAGTGTGATCGGGTTTCCTCCCTCTAAAAGTAGACAATTAATGATCAATAAAGGTTCAACATAATTTGAAATTGACAACGCTCAGAGTTCTTTGTTCCTCCTTGCCTTTTTTTTTATTATTTAATGAACAGGCACGCTGGCAGCTCTTCCGAGTCTTACCTGTACTCCTCTTCTAGTGGAATCGGTGCAATGGAGTAGGTAAACGTCTGGAACAGGGGGGGGGGGGGGGGGGGGGGGTGGGAGCATAATAGCGGACAACACATACACACACAGTTATACCGATCCTTGAAAATTGCTTTGATGGGACTAAGATTCTTCTGTACTGCTACATCTTAGCCAGGGTGGATGGGGGCGATGGGCCCATCTACGTCACGTCAGGACTCTATTATCATCGGGAGTCCACGCTCTCTCTCTCTTTCAATCTCTGCGTTTACCTGTCTCCGGGTGTTAATCACTTGTTCGGCGTTGCTGAGTTCTTCTGTTCTTCTTTACTTTGCAGCATTAAATAAAATAAATTTTCTTCTTTCCAGCCTTTCAGGTACCACAAGCAGAAGGAAGCCTGTATAGACCCTCTTTTTGTCTGTCTGTCCGTCTGCAGTCACACACGCAAGTTCTTTCCTTTTTTTCTGTCCGTCCGTCTGTCTGGTCAGTTATTCTGTCGATTATGGACAGCTTAACAAGCATTGAAGGGATATGGGTGGCAAGGACTCCCCGAAGCCGGCTGATCGCTAGCGGCATACTCACTGTGCAGCCACCCACGCATATCCCGGATATGATTTTTGTAGCAAGAGGTGTCGGATGCAGTATCTACTTGTATCCAGGGGAAAGTGGATGCAGGTAGGTATGTCGCGTGACAAGCTCTTCGTTACAGTCAAACCATTGGAGAGTGACAGTACATGTGCATTCAAAACCATCCAATGTATCGAAGAGGAGGCAATGTCAGCTCCTGTGAACTGAACTTCCTGACATAGGTACGTGCAACCATCCAGCAGTTGCGAACTAATTAATCCGGAAAACCTGCCCAAATAGATTCAGCTCTATAATCCAAACAAATGGATTTATTCCGTGAAAGGAAACACCAGCATCACTGCAAGCCCATAACACCTATCCACATACAATGAAATCATCGTTCAATCCCAAACAAAATCTAATCGATTTCATATACCCAGAAGGCTCTGCATCTACTCTCAAACTTCCAACATCCAACGAACATCATTACAAATGGGAAGAAATAGAAGACATACAGAAGCAGATCCAGGAACTCAAAGGGAATGAAATACTACCCGAAGAAATTCGTACCAATAACGTACGTCATTTTACCTTGGGATACACCGCACTCCTGCTGACCATCACCATCGCATCAGTTAAAATGCACAAAAAGTAAACATAATCCACCAAGGTATTCACCAATTCCTGCCCAACGGACGTTGGTTGCAAGACAATTCGAAATAGATACGGAGCTCGTCAGCCAAGAGCTTTGCCCAGAAGCTGGTCAAGGCGGGGAGGATGTTAATAATTCCCAAGCAAATTACTCCGATAAAGCATTTCATCGTCATCAGAAAAATTCTGAAAAGAATCGTTCTCACGTCATACACGGCATGTCGTTGCAAATAGACGAAATGCGATGCCTTCAGCATCGCATTTATGCGCTGGAATTCGATGTCTTTTTCATGAAAATAAAATGCTCGGTCAGCTTGATGCCTGAGAAATTTTCGTTTTTCACATATTTTCTTTTTTTTTGTCTGTTTATTGTCTTGTCACAAATACTATTGTTATGTATAAGTAACCGATTTTTAAATAGAGTTTTTAGTAAAAAAGTAAATCTTTGTGGCGACGTCCATATTAAATGTTTTTGAACTAAATACCTTATGCTTCCCACTTCACTCGATATTCCGTTTCGTCGATTTTTTACTAGTTACGTTTGCGACAATTAAATTAAGGAGCCTTTAAAAATGATAAAAAAAGTTTTGTTTTTGTAACAAATAGTCTTGTCAGTTTCATATAGTCGAAAAGATAATTAAGTAAATAAAAATAAAATAATTGTAAAAACTAAAGAGTGTAAAAAATAAAGAGTGTAATAAGGCACAAAAAATAAAAACCAAAGCAAGGATACTTATTCACGACAACGTAATTCATTCAAGTTTTTCTGTAAAAGAACACGAATATTATAACAAGAGGAGCCACAAGCAGTTCTGCTAGGACCCCCTTAATGGTGACCCCGACGTGATGTTTTTGGCAACGACTTCTGGTTCCCCCCCCCCCCCGGTGGTAAGGGACCAGAGCGTTGCTCAAAGACCAAAAAAGCAACCCAATTGGAGCCAGGATTATTTCCAGCGGAGACCCAGCCCTCCGACTTCATTTTTCAACTGGAACAACAAACAGCAGTAACATTAACAGCATAAACAACAACAGCAACATAATAAACAACAGCCGCACCGAAAGCAGCAAAAATCTAAAAAAGAATAGCAATAGCAGTAACAATAACAGGAACAACAATAATCGCAGCACCTGGGAAAAGGACGATAAGCCGTTTAATTCAAAATATTTTCAATTTTATTTTACAAAATTTATATATATATACTTTTATACATATTTCTTTTTGAAGTTTTACAACTACCTTATTTTAAGCAGTTCTTGTTCATACATATTCTCTTCCCCCTATAAATATTCTTTTTCTCCATTCCAATAGTTTTGGTTAGAAATTAAAACTCTTGTAACGTAAACGTAACTTGTGGTAAAAGTCTTTAAGTTTCGAGTCGCGTCGCGTGTCGAACTTTTTCGTGTGCTAAGTTATCGAGTGTTGTGTGTGAGGGAGAGTTTTTAGTGAAGCATAAGTGCATTATGACCTCTGGAGAAGAGAGTATTTCTATTGAGGACACGTCCAATCGCGCTTCGCCGCCGCCAAGACTTGGGGCAGTTTCAGTAAAGCCGGCTCCATTTTGGAAATCCAGCCCGGAGTTATGGTTCGTCCAACTGGAGGCTCAATTTGAGCTAGCTGGGATAACCCAAGACAAAACAAAATACTACATCGTTCTGAGTGCATTGGAATCGGACGTGATACGTTTGGTGAGTGATGTCGTTTTCGAGCCACCTGTGGACAACAAATATAGGAGATTAGGGGGGGTGTTGATTACTTGTCTTTCAGGCAGTGAAAGCCAGAATATCAGGCAGTTGCTGATAGAAATGTCGTTGGGAGACCTTCAGCCGTCACAACTTCTGCGAGAGATGCGTTCCTTGAACCAAAACCGACTCAGCGACGAGATTTTAAAATCTCTATGGCTACAACGTCTTCCGAGTAACACGCAAGCAGTTTTATCTTGCAACCCCGGGGCTCTGGAAAGCCTCGCATCCTGCGCTGACAAGATTGCGGAAGTAAGTACCGTTTCTGAGGCTTGTACAATTAGGAACCCATTTACAGTTCCTACAGATTCAGCATTTAATCTTTTAGTCGAGCGCATCAACTCTCTAGTGGATACAGTGGAGAAGAAGTTACTTCCCCAACGTCCTCATTCCAGAGAGAATTTCCGGAGTAAGTCACGGGATAGAAACAGGAATCATCCCACTTCTCCCAGCAATGCAAGTTCTGGTAAATTTTGTTGGTACCACGAACGCTTTGGTAATAAGGCAAATAAATGTATACCTCCTTGTAAATTCTCGAAAATAAATCCATATTTTTCAGCTAGCAACGCAGCTTCAACAAACTAGTTGGCCCCCTTCCTTTGGCGAGTGGAAGGCAGGGCCCTTCTAGTAATCGCCTTTACATTTTTGACAAATCCACGCGGCAATATTATCTTGTTGATACAGGAGCTGATGTATTGCTTATACCAGTTTCAAAAGCCAGTAAAAAATTTAAAAGCAATTTTTTATTTAGCAGCAGCAAATTCTACCCCAATTTCCACGTATGGTAAGAAAATTTTAACTTTGGAGTTGGGTTTACGACGAAATTTTCAATGGCAATTTATTATCGCGGATATTCCACAACCTATCTTAGGCGCTGATTTCCTTGGGCATTACGGACTGTTGGTAGACGTTAGTAAACGTCATCTCGTTGACCCCCTAACATCACTCAAAATTCCAGCGCGCCTAGTTAAGGCACAAAATTCTTCTCTTTCGATTCTTGTCAAACCGTCAACTGATCCTCAGGTACAAAAATTCTTGCAGCAATTTCCATCAATTACGGTTGACAACGGTTTCACTAAACCTGTGGAGCATAAGGTAACTCATCACATCGTTACGAAAGGACCTCCAGTTGTTTCCAAGGCACGCCGTCTACCTCCCGAGAAGCTAATTGCGGCCAAAAAGGAGTTCGACTTCCTCCTCGAACAGGGCATTTGTCGCCCCTCCGACAGCTGCTGGTCCTCACCGTTACACATGGTCATGAAGAAGAATGGTGACTGGAGACCATGTGGGGATTATAGGCGCTTAAACGCTTGCACAATCCCATACCGTTACCCTATCCCACACATTCAGGATTTTACCCATCAACTCGATGGATGTCTTATTTTCTCAACTTTGGATCTTGCTAAAGCATACCACCAAATTCCTGTAGAACCTGAAGATATTTCTAAAACTGCAATTTGTACACCTTTCGGCTTATTTGAATTTGTTCGAATGACTTTCGGCCTTTGCAATGCAGCGCAAACCTTTCAAAGATTTATTCACTCTGTACTCCGCAATTTGCCGTTCTGTTTCGTCTACCTAGACGATGTCTTAGTAGCATCAAGGACCGAATCCGAACATATTGAACATTTGAGGCAATTTTTTAGTCGATTTAAAGACCACGGCTTGTTTATTAATATGGACAAGTGCCAATTTTCACAAAAGCAAATTCCATTTCTCGACCATATAATTAACCGACATGGTATTAAACCTTCCCCTGAGCGAGTGGATGCCATCACCAAGTTTAAACGCCCTCAAACCGTTAAGGAACTACGACGTTTCCTTGGGATGGTAAATTTCTATCGGCGTTTCCTTCCTCATGCAGCTCAACATCAAGCCAAATTAAATGCGTACCTAACTGGATCGAAAAAGGATGGTGCGCGTAAAATTGATTGGTCTGAAGATTCCGTGGAAGCTTTCGAGAGTGTTAAACAACACCTAAGCCAAGCTACTCTACTGGCACACCCTTCGACTTCTGCTCCGCTAGCTGTCATGGCAGACGCCTCTGACATAGCACTGGGAGCCGCAGTACAACAAAAAATAGGTTCGGATTGGCAACCATTAGCTTTCTTTTCGGTTAAACTCTCAAGAACTCAGACCAGATATAGTGCTTACGATCGGGAGTTACGTGCCGCTTATACAGCTATCAAATATTTTCGTTTCTTTTTGGAAGGTAGAAATTTTACTTTATTTACTGAGCATAAGCCTCTAACTTTTGCTTTTAGACAAAAGCTGGACAAAGCTTCACCTCGTCAGTTGCGGCACTTAGATTTCATTAGCCAGTTTACCACGGACATCAAACATATCTCGGGTAGAGATAACGTAGTAGCTGACGCGCTCTCTCGAATTGACGAAATTCAGGTCGACAGCGCAATCGATTTCAAAGCTATCGCTTCCCAGCAAACCACTGACGAGGAGCTTAAATATTTTCTGGAGAACTCGCATCTTAAATTTAAAAAGATCCCTACTTTAGGTACAGATTTCCAAATCTACTGTGAAGACTCCGCTAAAGGTACCAGACCCTTTATTCCCGAGGCATTTCGAAAGCAAGTTTTCGAGTCAGTACACTGGCTCGCTCACCGTAGCGTTAGGACTACGGTAAAGATGGCAATTTCACGTTTTTTTTTGGCCTTCAATAAAAAAAGATATCCGTAACTGGACCCAAAATTGCCTCCCTTGTCAGAGAAGCAAGGTATCTAGACACGTTAAGAATCCTCCCGGTAAATTCTCAGTGTCTTCTAATCGTTTCGAGGTTATTCATATTGACCTCATCGGCTCGTACCGCCTTCTCAAAATTTCAAGTACTGCCTCACCATTATTGATCGATATACGCGATGGCCAGAGGCCATTCCCATCGCGGATATTACAGCAACTACAGTCGCCACGGCACTCTTCCAAAATTGGATTTCACGTTTCGGAATTTCTAAAGTCATCGTTACAGACTAGGGTTCACAGTTTGAATCACAACTCTTCTCCGAGCTCTCAAAGTTATTTGGATTCAAACGTAACAGGACTACCGCGTACCATCCCCAGTCTAATGGTTTCATCGAACGTTGGCACAGGACCCTAAAGGCAGCTATCATGTGTCACCAAGAAAAGTCTTGGTCCAAAATTTTACATTTTGTCTTATTTGAGTTACGTTCAGTATTTAAGGAGGAGTTGGGCGCTACAGCCGCGGAGATGGTTTACGGGGAAAATATTCGTTTACCGTTTGAATTTTTCCAAAAGTGTAGTTCCTTCAAGCCACAAAATGAATTCATAGCAACTCTCCGGAGTTCTTTGTCTCAAATTAAGCCCGTTCCGGCTTCAGACCATTCGCTGACAAAATTATTTAAATTCAAAAATCTAGACTTTTGCTCTCGCGTCTTTGTACGTACCGATGATCTTCGGGCCTCTTTACAGCCACCATACGAAGGTCCATACGAGGTTATCAAGAGAACGGAGAAATACTTTACTCTACGCATTAAAGGAAGAGAAGTCAACATTTCCATTAACCGCCTGAAACCATGTTTCGAAGAAGTGACAGATGTAAACTTGTCAAGTAAACCGCAGCCAGCAAGCGATAGTGCAAGCTCGAGGGATGTCATCGCTGAATCAAACGTCTCAATTCCTTGCCGTTCGGTCAGCTTTTCTGACAATGATACTAGTCTTCACCAGCACGTAACCCGTTCTGGACGAACCATAAACGTTCCTGCTCGTTATCGCTAGACTCTTCCGGTCTTGCTGGTGGGGGAGTATTGTGGCGACGTCCATATTAAATGTTTTTGAACTAAATACTTTATGCTTCCCACTTCACTCGATATCCCGTTTCGTCGATTTTTACTAGTTACGTTTGCGACAATTAAATTAAGGAGCCTTTGAAAATGATAAAAAAAGTTTTGTTTTTGTAAAAAATAGTCTTGTCAGTTTCATATAGTCGAAAAGATAATTAAGTAAATAAAAATAAAATAATTGTAAAAAATAAAGAGTGTAAAAAATAAAGAGTGTAATAAGGCACAAAAAATAAAAACCATAGCAAGGATACTTATTCACGACAATGTAATTAATTCAAGTTTTTCTGTAAAAAAACAAGAATATTATAACAAGAGAAGCCACAAGCAGTTCTGCTAGGACCCCCTTATCTTCAACAAAGAGGGTGTTTTATTTGAAAAATCATAAATTTTCTTTCTGCGGTGCTTAAGTGTTGCACTTACTGCACCATTCATCAGGAGTACAGGTGATACACCTTATTCACATACAACGCGGAGAAGCAAAAGAGTTTATCCGCTCAAGAAAAAATACAAACAGTAATGTCCCTAAAGGCGTTGTTAATTATGAAAAGTTTTGTATGTATTTACTGAGGTAGGTGAACTTACCCAAAATTCTCTGCAATTCTTTTCGATTTGTTTTTATTTAGTTTCAGTCCGTTGATTCGCAAGATTTTAATTACTTCCTCTGTTGTTCGTCTGAGCTCGTCCATGGATAGTGCATTGATTAATATATAATTTATTGATACTTCTACGTTTTTGATCTGTGATAATAATGATTGCATTGTTTCCTGGAAGACTTCTGGAGCTGATGAAATCTCAAAGGGTAATCTCTTACAACAAAACCTTCCCCATGGTGTTGAAAATGTTGAAATTTTTTTTAAGTTTTTCTGATACACGTACTTCCCAAAACCCTCGTTTACAATCGAGAAGCGTGTAAAACTTTGAACCTTGTAACCTCACTGCGATTTCATCAATAGTTCGCGGATAGTGACGTCGCTTTTTGCATTTGATGAAGTGACTAAAAATTTCAGACACATAATGTAAAAAGTGGCTAAGTCAAAACCGTTACACTATTTGCCTAAGGTAATTCGTCTTCTGTTTGTTCGGTTTGTGACGCCATTTTTAACTTTTTAGCTCAAAAATCATGAAGAGCACAACAGCTTTTAACATAAACATCACACACATCTGGTGTAACTTCCATTGGTCGCTGAAAACCCTAAGTCGGCTGGCTAGTCTCCCAAAAGCCATTTCAACTGTCATTCTCGCGCGACAGATTCTGTAGTTAAAAATCTCTTGTGCTATGGTGAGATTCATCTTCCTATTAAACGGTTTCATAAGATGCGTATCCAAAGCAAAGGCATCATCACTAATAAAGTAATGCGGTGTATTTATATGCTGGCCGGGAAGTCTGTTCGGAGGCGGTAAGACCAATTCGTTCTTTTTCAGAGCATTGTATAAGTAACTATTTTTGAATATAGTGCTGTCTGATGATTTTCCTTTTACGCCAACATCTATATACAAAAATATGCTGTTTTTATCAACCAACGCAAAAAGGATAGTACTGAAAAATCCTTTGTAATTATAAAATGATGATCCGGAATGTGCTGGGGCTTTTATTCGGATGTGCTTTCCATCTAACGAACCTAAGGTGTGAGGAAAATCCCACACCTTTTCAAAATCATTCATTTTCCGTATTTGGTACTGCGGACAAAATTTTGAGCATTTCAGGAGTTTTGTAAAATATTGTTACGTAATTCGGCTGGAGAGCGTTATAAATTGCTATAAGTACTTTAGGTATGAAATCACTAACAGTTTTCCGTGAAACCCTTGTCAGGAGTTCCAGCGAACGATAGGAATCTCCAGACGAGAGAAATCTGTAATGACATATCGCATTTGTGTGTCTGTTTTCTAATTGTTGTTTCCACCTATTGCGCAGTATATATAAATAGATAGAGTTTCAGCACATTATTAAAGTTAATATTATTTTATTTTTTATTATATTTATTTTATTTAATAACTTACCAAACCAAGAATTTCTTCAAACTGATGAATGTTCAATCGACAGAAATTTTTATACTCTTACTCATTTGAATCCCACAGCAAATCTTTTAATAAATTTGCCTCAATATCAAACTTATCTCTTAAAGATAAAAATGGATTAACCCCGAGTTCACGTTTTCTTTTTTTAGTTTTTAACTCCCTCAACTCATTTTCTTCTAGATGTCTCAAGACTAAAATATTGAGCACCGCAACTTGCTGCTTTATCTTTAACGACATGGCGATAAATGACAATGAGCTGCCTTGACAGAATTTACCCACTCGTAATTTAATCCAATATCAGAATGACATTTGTAATCACCGTCTTTCCAGAAAAATAAGTCTGTGTAGGCTGGACAGGTGGCGTCTATTCATGTTGACGAATAGCTTCGAGCAGGAAACTAAATGGAGTTGGCATGAACCGTGATAGAGCGTAACCACTTTTAAGTTGTGTGGGTACACCAGTGAAGTGAAGTCGAAAACATTTCTCGGCATATAGATTCGCCATGCTAATTATTGGCGGGAGAGTTTAAATATTATTTAAGTGGAAGTATGATACAAAGCGAAATCAATTAGATATTCGCGTACTTACAAATATATATCATAACAACATGTTCTCATTGAACAAATTCATTGGGAATTTTGTTTGGGCGGAAACTGATGGAAAAATATATATTTAGATCAATTAGTAATCAGGAAAATATAAAAATCCAAGTTAATTGGGCACTTTTCATTTTTCCTGTATCTTACTACGTCTATGCGTAAGGTTCCAAACAAGAAAACAAAAGTACCAAAGTAACAAGTTCCCGCTTTGAAATCTGACAGTCAGGGTCCAATATGACCGAACCTCACGCTCACGCACACATAAAGCGGCATTTTGGTTACGCTCATGTACACATATGTATTTTATACACAATGCCTCCTCCATTAGTTTCCTGCTCGAAGACGAATAGTTGTACTTTTTGTCATTTGAGAAGAAGAAGAAGAAGCTTACCACTACTTACATATTTCGTGTATTTATATGCATTCTTCAGCAGACGACATCGTTTTTTAGGCATAATAAGCTACGGTTTTTAGTTTTAAAATCATGATGAATGCAATACTTATGTTCTTTTTCCTTTCTTTTTTTTTGTAAACGGAATATCTTTTTGTACAATAATATTAATAAACAGGTTATTTTCGTATAGATTTGGTTACCATATAAACAAAACTTTTAAAACAATCTACTTTTCTCGTAGTAAAAGTAAATGGCTGTAAAGACTAAACAGGTTTAAATTTTACTCATAAATCATGATGCAAAAATTTGATATCTAGAGCATTTATATACATTTGCTACGATTCGTCTATATGCGTATGCCTATAGGGTAAAAGCACCGATTTCCGGCCACATTCACACAAAATCGTATATATATAAATATTAAAACTGTATACAAGCAGTTTCTTGTACGAATAATACTCTTATATCTCTACTGTTCTCATTCTTTTAAACTCAAATATTCTTTGTCGACAAGTTTCATAGGGATGAGTCATTTGAACACGATCTGTCAAGCGCGCAATAACGCGGCTTTGATATTTATCTAATTTTGCTAGTGAGAGTGAGCATATTTAATAAGGTAAGCACTAAATATCTTGTTTTCTAGTACTATATAGTTTTTGGTGTTGTTTTAAAGAAAAAGATGTCTAGATTTAAAAAATAAGAAGACTTTGGAAAAAAGCGGAAATATAAAACAAATTTACGATGGCCGGTTTTAGGATACTTGCAAGACAAAAGATTCTATTTCCGGCCATGAACGTTGGCACAGGACCCTAAAGGCAGCTATCATGTGTCACCAAGAAAATTCTTGGTCCAAAATTTTACATTTTGTCTTATTTGAGTTACGTTCAGTATTTAAGGAGGAGTTGGGCGCTACAGCCGCGGAGATGGTTTACGGGGAAAATATTCGTTTACCGTTTGAATTTTTCCAAAAGTGTAGTTCCTTCAAGCCACAAAATGAATTCATAGCAACTCTCCGGAGTTCTTTGTCTCAAATTAAGCCCGTTCCGGCTTCAGACCATTCGCTGACAAAATTATTTAAATTCAAAAATCTAGACTTTTGCTCTCGCGTCTTTGTACGTACCGATGATCTTCGGGCCTCTTTACAGCCACCATACGAAGGTCCATACGAGGTTATCAAGAGAACGGAGAAATACTTTACTCTACGCATTAAAGGAAGAGAAGTCAACATTTCCATTAACCGCCTGAAACCATGTTTCGAAGAAGTGACAGATGTAAACTTGTCAAGTAAACCGCAGCCAGCAAGCGATAGTGCAAGCTCGAGGGATGTCATCGCTGAATCAAACGTCTCAATTCCTTGCCGTTCGGTCAGCTTTTCTGACAATGATACTAGTCTTCACCAGCACGTAACCCGTTCTGGACGAACCATAAACGTTCCTGCTCGTTATCGCTAGACTCTTCCGGTCTTGCTGGTGGGGGAGTATTGTGGCGACGTCCATATTAAATGTTTTTGAACTAAATACTTTATGCTTCCCACTTCACTCGATATCCCGTTTCGTCGATTTTTACTAGTTACGTTTGCGACAATTAAATTAAGGAGCCTTTGAAAATGATAAAAAAAGTTTTGTTTTTGTAAAAAATAGTCTTGTCAGTTTCATATAGTCGAAAAGATAATTAAGTAAATAAAAATAAAATAATTGTAAAAAATAAAGAGTGTAAAAAATAAAGAGTGTAATAAGGCACAAAAAATAAAAACCATAGCAAGGATACTTATTCACGACAATGTAATTAATTCAAGTTTTTCTGTAAAAAAACAAGAATATTATAACAAGAGAAGCCACAAGCAGTTCTGCTAGGACCCCCTTATCTTCAACAAAGAGGGTGTTTTATTTGAAAAATCATAAATTTTCTTTCTGCGGTGCTTAAGTGTTGCACTTACTGCACCATTCATCAGGAGTACAGGTGATACACCTTATTCACATACAACGCGGAGAAGCAAAAGAGTTTATCCGCTCAAGAAAAAATACAAACAGTAATGTCCCTAAAGGCGTTGTTAATTATGAAAAGTTTTGTATGTATTTACTGAGGTAGGTGAACTTACCCAAAATTCTCTGCAATTCTTTTCGATTTGTTTTTATTTAGTTTCAGTCCGTTGATTCGCAAGATTTTAATTACTTCCTCTGTTGTTCGTCTGAGCTCGTCCATGGATCGTGCATTGATTAATATATAATTTATTGATGCTTCTACGTTTTTGATCTGTGATAATAATGATTGCATTGTTTCCTGGAAGACTTCTGGAGCTGATGAAATCTCAAAGGGTAATCTCTTACAACAAAACCTTCCCCATGGTGTTGAAAATGTTGAAATTTTTTTTAAGTTTTTCTGATACACGTACTTCCCAAAACCCTCGTTTACAATCGAGAAGCGTGTAAAACTTTGAACCTTGTAACCTCACTGCGATTTCATCAATAGTTCGCGGATAGTGACGTCGCTTTTTGCATTTGATGAAGTGACTAAAAATTTCAGACACATAATGTAAAAAGTGTGCCTATAGGGTAAAAGCACCGATTTCCGGCCACATTCACACAAAATCGTATATATATAAATATTAAAACTGTATACAAGCAGTTTCTTGTACGAATAATACTCTTATATCTCTACTGTTCTCATTCTTTCAAACTCAAATATTCTTTGTCGACAAGTTTCATAGGGATGAGTCATTTGAACACGATCTGTCAAGCGCGCAATAACGCGGCTTTGATATTTATCTAATTTTGCTAGTGAGAGTGAGCATATTTAATAAGGTAAGCACTAAATATCTTGTTTTCTAGTACTATATAGTTTTTGGTGTTGTTTTAAAGAAAAAGATGTCTAGATTTAAAAAATAAGAAGACTTTGGAAAAAAGCGGAAATATAAAACAAATTTACGATGGCCGGTTTTAGGATACTTGCAAGACAAAAGATTTTATTTCCGGCCATCGATGGCCAGTTTTAGGATCCGTACATTTCCATGAAATCCTTTTACCGGCCGCAAATTAAAATAATGTAGGTATATATATATAACATATTTACGTGCTTATACAGTTCGATTACATTTATATAAAGAAAACTATATAAATGCAAAACAATAAAGTAAACATCATATAATCTTTAATATATTTAACTATATTAATAACGACTTTCTTAGTTAAGGCTGAGACAACTGTTAAAGTAAACAGATCAATTTAAATAATTCATATACCTATTACGAGTGGATGGCTAAAAATCAAAGACTAATTGTGGATAACTGGATTTAATCTTTAGATAATTCTGCTAAGCTTTTTGTTTTGTGTACTTTTCCTGGAACACCCTGTACAGCGTGCAATCTTTACACGGATTTACCACGAAAAACACACATAAATTCCATTTTCTCTATTTATTAAGAAAGTTCTATACCCAAACCAAAATCGACATCGGGATCAATTTCTTATGTAGCAAAATCAATCGTCAACTAACCACCGGAGCAGTGCACGGCGGCGCGGCGCGGTGCGGCACACGGATTATTTCGAAACTGTTCAACGAAACGAAGAGTGATGAGCAATGACCGCCAAGCTAGGAACAATTTTCTCCAGGAACGTTTTATGGAGCGTGTGTTACATAGGAATCTGCAGATGCCGTCGCCCGTCGACCAAGCCATTTTATTGAATTAATTCAATTACGATGGCCAGAGAGGCCGACTGACACGGGACTACGACTATTGCAGTCATGAACAGTTTTCTCAAGAAACGTTTTATGAAGCGTATATTGCATAGGAATCCGTCGGCCGCGCTATCGACGCAATTGTGTTTAAGCATTAGCTTTGAATTGAAGATCGTGGTTATTAAAATCGCGAAAAGCAAAGCAACCGAACTTGATGGAAACGAGCCGCCGCGTCACCCGTGTTCAAGTTCAGTTTCAGTTCGATTCGAGCAGAGTGCAAGGCGTCTGTGAAGTAAATGAGCAGCTGCAACTGGAAGATTGCTTCCACTACTATTTACGTTTGCTTGAGGAATGTTATAGACTAAACGAGCTCAATTCTATCTGAATTCTGAAGATCTGGATAAATAAAGGTAGTAATCAAGAAACGTTGAACTTTGGACCTAGTTGAATCAGTCAGTAAGACAGAAATGTTTGGTTGTGGGAGATTATTCGCGGTGGAGATGTATTGTTTACAGTTTTCCAGGAATGAAGTGTGCAAAGTGCTACAAAAAATAAGTTTCTATAGTTTATAAATTAAGTGTTAAGGGCCTTGAATCCAAGGTATAAGTTTCTCATTCAGGTAAACATAATTTTGGAAGTTTGAAGTGTATATTAGAAGGATATGTGTAGGAAAAGTTAAAAGAAAATGGATATGAAAAACTGGTTTTAATATATGTATATACAAATATCGAATATATACCTAACACTGCAACCAAAATCTAAGGTAATTTTTTCGACTCTTGTAACGGTAACTTTATCACCTTGATGTGACTCACTTGCGATTGATTGTTCAAGTTTCGTTCTTAAAGATAAGCGTCATCTTGTTTGTCTTTTCGAGATATTCTTTTAGGCATGGGACCAAGCACTCATTCACTATCTGCTGACCGGTCTGCACTTTTTGTATTTTGTTTAGAGTTTTTAAGACGATGTTTGCATTTATACAATCGTGAACACAGTTCACTAGAACACTTGAGCGGCGTTTTGGGATCAAATTTACCCATTGAATTGTTCAAAGCTCATAGTTTCTTTTACCAACCAATTGCTCATAAATTCAGACCAATTAGTCATAATATGCAAATACTGCAAACTAGTCAGAAATTCGTCATAACATAATAGAATTTATAAAGTTTCGTTTCCGATGTTTTATCAGATAACATAATGTGTACAAATAAATACTTATATACATACATACATACTTACTATATTATTTATTCGGTTGCGTGGCATAGTATGTGGTATTAGCTGAGTTTATTGTAACAATTGGAGAAAAGTCTTAATGATTAATAAAACGGTTCATGAAAGCAATGTAAAATTACCTTAAACACAAACCTTTATCATTTTATTTTATTTTATTTTTTTATGGAAAATAAAGTTATCTGTTGAATAATCTCTTTTGGCTCTACACTCGTCTGACCTGCAAGAGAATAAAAAGTATGGGTTTGAATATGGCGATCCTCACTGTGTCTTGGATAAAACGAACGGACCCTTACGATTGATACTCCATTCATTAGCAATAACGGCATAATTCGATACTATGTTACAATTATTCCAGATCCGTCTTACGAGTATGGACCAGGATCCGAATATTCACGGACGGACCGTGCAATTAATAGGGAATGCTTTAATTATCCGCTTAACTCCGTGAATAATCAGAAGCACTTCTGTTTTACTCCATTCATACTCTATTTTCATTACCTCTTCTACTGGATATCCCATACATACATCAAACACAAAATCACAATCTTCCCCAGCAAACAATGGCTGTGTTCTTTTGTGTACCTTGGTCTAGAACTCCCATATAGGTATTAGAGAGAACACATTGTTCTGTCGATTGAAGCGAACTATTTGTACTGTTCGCTTCATTTATAAGTCTTCTATGAAAGTGTATGGAACGTTCTTTTGTGCATCTTTTGTTCTGTCCTGTTCTGCGGACACAAAATAACACAACTAATATTTATCTTCCGGAATATAGAATATGTTTCGCTTTTGAAGATATCTCTATCTTCTACGATGTCGTATTCCTGTTAAGGAAAATACTCCTTTCGGTGGAAAGTGGTCCTCATATTCCATACCCCCAGGAGAGATTTTGGCGTGACGGCAAGCAAATAGGAATTTGATATTTGGGAGTAATATGAATGGCGGGGAGGATAAGAATTTGTGACGCGTTTATAATACAAAATATGCGTTAAAATTGAATTGAATTGTGTTGAAATTCAGTTATGAAGGACTCCAAGTACTGATTGAATGAGGGTGGTTTTGAACAGGGATGTAAAGGACTCACATTTTGACTCAACTCATCGCTCAACTCAAGCAGTGAGTCCGCTCAATCACTGAGTCCGCTCAGTAGTTGAGCGGTGGTTCATCGCTCGAAATTTGAGCGGACTCACTGGTTGAGCGGACTCAGTCGTGAGCGGACTCAGTCTTGAGCGGACTCATTGCTTGAATGGACTTGAGCGGACTCATCATTTGAGTTGAGCGGACTCAAATCATATTTTAAATAAGGAAGGAAGGAGGAAGAAGAAATGTTGGCTAAGAAAATTAGCAAAAGCTAAATTAATAAAATATAATATAATGAATGACTTTTTTATAAGCTTTTCTTATTTGATTGAAATTTCAGTTTAAATTTTAATTAAATCAGATTCTCTTTATGTTATTTGAAATATGATTTGAGTCCGCTCGACTCAAATGATGAGTCCGCTCAGGCAGTGAGTCCGCTCAAGACTTGAGTCCACTCAAGTTCATTCAAGCAATGAGTCCGCTCAAGACTGAGTCCGCTCACGATTGAGTCCGCTCAACCAGTGAGTCCGCTCAAATTTCGAGCGATGAACCACCGCTCAACTGTTGAGCGGACTCAATGATTGAGCGGACTCAATGATTGAGCGGACTCAAATCCTGAGTTGAGCGATGAGTTGATATGATAAATGAGTCCGCTCATTTACAACGCTGGTTTTGAATATCCTTCATACGCACCAATTAACAGAACTTTTGTTGAAACTACGACATTGAATAAAATGGGCCAAAATTGTAAGTTGTAATATCTATGGACGAGTGACACTATATTGTTGCGCATTTATTGCCTTGAGGTAAATAAGAAGATATGTTTGTTGCTGCTTTATGAGAAGGAAGATATAACAGGTATATTTGCCTTCTTTCTGATATATTCGCAACAAAATTATATCGACTCTTTATTAGAAGGAAAGAAAAATTTAGATACGCATCTTCCTTCTCTTCTGCATGACTTTAATCCTAATGGAATTTTTATCATCCTTGTAATATTACCTTTCGTCCAAATGTTTGCTAGGTCAGCACATTAAACAGACATTGTAAATTCCTATGATTTTTACTTTTAGTCGAATTGATCGCACATAGTCACTTACTGAATGTGACGAGATTGTGTCCTTAATTTCTTCATACATTGGGTTTTACCACTACAAGATCTTGGCTCTCCTTTGTGGCGCCACAATTATTATTGAACTTGTTGCATTCTTTTACTACTTTATTGCGGATTTTTCTGAAAAGGTCTCCATAATATGGCTGCCAAATTGATTGCGATCTATCGCCCCAACGTCGCTGCCTGAGTGTTGAATAAAAGAGAAATAAGCGTATGAAAGTTAACATAAAGTGAACTTAGGACACAGGCGAACAAAAGTGGAAACATTTTTCAAAGTTAATAGAGAAAGAAATATGTGGCACATAATATTGTGTTTTGCATGAATGGGTAAAAATAATTAAACTATGCATTTTCCTAATGCGAGTCAGGCATCGAGTTAAAAACAAAAATTGAGAGAGTGTATGGGAATGATAAAATCGTTTTCGAGTAACTACTTCAAAAAGCATGGCAAAGGTAAACACAAGCACGTGCTATTCAAATATCTCAGAATAACAGCAACAAAATGGGTAACAATTTGAGCAGCATCTCTCGATATTTCAGTAAACACGTGCTTTCGTCAAAATCGCGGGAACATTATATGACAGTCAAAATCCAAAAATTCTGGCCCTTCTCATTTATTTACGAAGAAAGTAAAAATAAAATGTATAATAACAAAAAGGGGAGCTGATAAGCTAAATTAAGTGAAGTCGGACCAAAAATTGTGCTGGGCTTAAGTTTTCTTGTGTGGGAGTACATTGACAGCCAGCAGAATGCAGAATTCATGAAGTACAGTAAGCTATTCTAATAAAAGTGAAAATTGATTAAAACTAAGAAGAAAATGGAATATCGAATCAAAACTTAAGCCACAATGATTAGTGTGCTGTGTTTGGATTCATTTCGTCATGAGTACTAAAATGGTGACATTTTGAAGGGGCCATTTTTTATAATACAAATTGTTGTGTAAAATAAACAAATCGTTAGCGCTCCATTTCTTTAGGTAAAAAACATATAAGGCTGCCATCGAAAAGAGGAAACCTTCTGACATATGTATATCGAATAAACAAATCGCACATGATCTTAAAGTTTCGTATATTTCTCGGTTTCTGTTATACAGGGTGTTTCGCACTAGGAGGTCAATAGAGCGGGAGGTAATAGTACTCACCTAGACGAACCAAAAATTGTATGTAAGGGCTGGCGCGGGGGGGGGGGGGGGCATATCAACCGTTTAGGAGTTCCAGGGTGATTAAGAAAAAAAACTACAGGGCGTACGGTCACATTGTATGCAGAACTTCATGGCCTTTCCAACGACTGGTCAACCAGCACCACACCCCTTTCCCATCAAGAATTATGGTTGTCTAAACTAAAAATTTCGGATTTTCTTACCTTTTTTTTAATTTAACCTCTATTATTTTTCACAAAAGGTCATTCACATAACTTTTTTTTTTTATAAAAACTGTAAACTGTAGACTCTCCTCTTTAATATGACCTATTACACCCAATGTGCTATTTGAAGACCTTTAAGAGTTATTAGCTCTAAACTTATTCTCAAACCTATTTTCAAACCTATTCTCAACAATAATTTGTTCCCTTAGCACGTCATTTAAAAAAATATCGTCTAATTTCGGTGTGACCGGAATAGGTTATGACTTACTAACTGTTTAACGGCTACAATGGGCTCTTAACTGTGACCGTACGCCCTGTAGTTTTTAAGATACAGGGTGTTTTGTGAAAAACTAGTTTTTTTCTTAATCACCCTGTAACTCCTAAACGGTTGATATGCCCCCCCCCCCTGCCATACAATTTTTTGTTCGTTTAGGTGAGTAATATCACGTCCCGCTCTATGTGGGAAACACCCCCGGTGTTAAACCCGAAGGCTATGGATAGATCATACTTACAAAAGCACAAATATGTATGGGTGGTTGGGGAGGGGGGGGGGGTATTTTTATGGATCATCCTGTAACTTTTGGAAGCTACACCTTATGATGAGGACTTAAAATCTGCTAGATAGATAATCGTTCGACTTTTCAAATTGGTCTATAAATTTTCTCCTCCTCTTCTCCATTTTGAAGTTAAAAGTTAAAAAGAGTTTCTTTTTTTATTAAACTACTATTTTTATTAAAATACACGTCATCAAGATCAATTTTTCATATTGGATGTAAGAAGCCCAAAAACTTCCCTTTAAAATGACTTATTAGACTTTGTACCCAAAAAGTAACCTTCTGCCTTTTTTTGCAGTTTTTCTCGAACATATCAGCACAAATCAGCTTTTTAGCTCATTCCCGAAAGATAATTGAACTTTTTCACTGGATATGCTTAAAAAAAGTACAAAGAACAGAGAAAGGTTTATATTTTAGGTACAGAGTGTGATAGCTTGTCTGTAAAAATGAATTGGATTTTTATAAGCTCCTGGTTGTGCCGGACAGAATCTGTAAAACATTTAAATATATAAGAATTACTTTTTCACGGTCTGAAGATGTGCATATACTTTTAATATTCCTTACCTATTTTTATACCCCAGATGAAATCATAAGTTTGTCATTCCATTTGTAACGCACAGAAGTAGTACTTGTGGAGCAAAATGGGTAGGACATCCACACATAATATAAAAAAATTCCGTCCGTCCATCCATCGGTTTTTGCATACCATAACTCGAGAACGCGTATTCTCAGAGAGCTGTAATTTTGCGCACGGGCTTTTTTTTTTAAAAGTAAATTTTAGTTCGAAACTGGAACAAATCTTCGTGGGGTTGCCATACAAAAATTTCGTTTTACATATATACATATATATTTGGACAATGACTGAGAACACGTCAACGTAGACAGCTGAAATTTTGTACACGGCGTTTTCACATAAATAGTAAATATAATTTCAACAAGTAAAAAAAGTAAAATTGGTCTAAGATCAATTCTTATGATATCCAAGATAAATACCCATATGAAATTTCGTGTGGTACCCAACTGTGCAAGTTTGATTTTTAAGTGGTCTTGCGCATACATTTCTAGAACGGTTCGTCTGTTTTTAGTACAATAAAAACGTCTTGGACTGGTTGTTTAGATCCTAGATTTTTATATGGAAACACCAAGAAGGGATTGCCCGAATTAGCCCATTTGTAAAATAGCTTGTATTTGATATTTTTATGAAAACACTGTATACAAAATTTCAGCTCTCTACGTTGACGCGTACTCAGGAAGTCTTAAAATATGTAGTGAAAAATGAATTTTTTGTATGACAACCTTAAATTTTTTTTTAAAAAGCCCATATGCAAAATGTCAGCTCTCAAAGTACACGCGTTCTCGAGATATCGTACGGACGGACAGACGGACAGACGGACGGACAGGCGGACGGACAGACGGACAGGCGGACGGACAGACAGACGGACGGATGGACAGACAGAAGAACGGACGGACATGCAAAAATCAAAATAACTTGTAATATTATGCTGGACACCCACGGAGTTGCCCGATTAGTCTAATTTTCGAACATAATTTTACTTTTTTTTTTTAAAGTTCGTGTACAAAATTTCAGCTTTTATAGTGGACGCATTCTCGAGTGATCGTGCGCACGGACGAACGGAGATCCAAAAATCAAAATAATTTTTAATATTATGCGTGGCTGTCCTACCATTTTCCTCTACCATCATTAATTCTATGCGTTACTATCTCTTCCAATATTAAACAATGGGTCATTTGTGAAACTTACGTTAAAGTATAACTTAATTTTATAACAATTTCTAAAAAATTGCCGCCTTCCCTACATCAGGTCGAGGCATTGTTGATTTCATATTGGAGAGAGGAATTGCTGTCAGCCTCGAGTAATACATGAAAATTCGAAGGAAGAAATTTTCAGCAAATTTCAGAGAAAAAATTGAACCCTTTCATTGGGTTGCGGTCGAGGTAACGTTGATTTTATATTGGAGCGAGGCATTTGCTGGCTTACTCTTTAGTTACGCCATCAAGTGCAAGTTGAGGCATCGTCGATTTTATATTCGAGAAAGGTGTTGCATATTTTTGTTCTACTTGTCCAGTCTTTGTATGTTACTACCAAAAATAATATAACATAAAGATATCGCATTACCATGCTTGGGTTGTACCGGAAAACTATTTCTTGGGATTTGTTAGCACAACCCGTATGACCCGTACTCAAATTACTACTGCCAGGACCAATTTACGGTATAAGTCCCCTTCTTAGATAATCCAAACAAATCATAACGATCTATTTAACGAACTTGATATGCTCAAAGTTATGGTGAATTCTTTTCACCTGAGCTTTTAAGGGGGGGTTAACACTGAAATCTTAAAAACACGAAAAGTTAATACAACTTTGCGCCAAATTTGTGCGTATTGTGCACATAGTTTGAGAAAAAGCATAAACTTAGGTAATGACGTTTCAAAAATAAAGATTTCGGTGTTTCATATGTATGTAATCAGCTTTAGAAAACTCTCGAATTCATGAAATTTGCACAGTTTGGTACATAATAACGTAATAATGGTACATCAAATAGATAAATTTTTACTTGATGATGGAAGAGGAAGTGGCGCAGGGAAAACTAGTAAAAAAGTTTTGGTTACTAATATATATTCGTTTGAAAGTTGTTATTTTCAGAGAGGAATAACTATCAAAATTATGATATTATTGCATAGAAAGTTCAATTTGTGACAGATATCGAACCTTTTTCTGTTTATTTTAAAAAACTCAAATTGTGTAGTGCAATGATAAAAGACATAAAGTCAATAATGTTAACCTTAGTAGCGGCAAAAATTTCTTGTTTTTATATATTTTGCATACAATTTGGCGTTTTTAATTCATTTCATCACCGTTAGATGGAATGATGTGCTTTTGGAAAGCATTCACTTGTTTTAAAAGCTCTGCGACAGGTTGTAATGTGCAGGCTCAGAAACTGTATGCCGTCATTTTCTACATTATGTATATGTGTGCAGATTTCGCGGAATATTTTAAGTTTTATCATTGGTAATTTCATATTTTTGCTTGGGAGGCGAGAAATTATTTTGTCAGTTCTATTTATAATCTATTTGTTTATAATTGTAAGCAACTATTATGGGACCTTTCAGTAAAATTCGGTCCAATAATATTATGAACTAAAGAGAAGAAAGCTGAATTTGCTATAGGTATGCAAATTTGTGTATATGAAAAGGAAATAATCCTATAAGGCCGTTACACAGAAAATCGATCAATTTTGTGTAAATTTGTGAATAGACTATATTTCATTTTAATGGAATTTTACAGGAAGTTTGGCAATATTGAAAATAGTACTATTTTGTTGTGGTCCATTCATTACCAAGATACGAAATTTGTTGAAATTTAAAAAATGTGGCAAATTTTGCTTAGTAGATGTACCTTTAAAAATTCATATCTCATGAAATAAACGTTATTTATTTTGGGAAGCTTTGAGGTTTGCGAGAAAAATTAATCAAGGACATTTCGGTTATCCTTGAATATCTCAAAATGTGCAATATCAATACCATTCCAATTCCATAGATGACTTATAAATGAAGCGAACAGTACAAATAGTTCGCTTCAATCGACAGAACAATTTGTTCTCTCCAATATATGGGAGTTCTAAAAGCTAGTACACAAAAGAACACAGCTATTAACTCCGACTATGCTAATCTTGTTGAATTATGTTCCTTGAAAATGAAAAATTTTATGCGAACAAAATTGACGAATTAGATAGAGATAACATTTTATATAGTTTTACACTAAAATTGAGTTGGAAATTCTACCAGACATAGCTCAACCTGGAATTTCTGTTGGTCAATTCAAATTTATCTCTCGAATGTAGTTCGTTGGTTATCTAGTTAGTAAAATGGTAACACTGACAAAGTCTGAACATTGCCAATATTATATGGTATATTACAAATCTGAATTCTCGGAAGAGTTTTATTTCATGACCGGCTTCAGTAAAATAAAATTTGCCCAAGCAATAAATGGTGCCAGACAAATTACAAGGAAAAGTATCAGGCCAACAGCACAGAGCGCAAACATTTCATTCGCCACTTGCCTGCTCCTCACGCAGAAATATTTTATAAGTTCCAAAAAAATTCGATGAAAACTTTTACAGACAAATCTAAAATCTAGCCATGCCTATGCGATCCTACTGCTGTGCGGATGCCCGAAATGCTTTGGAGTACCATGCAGACGAATACTACAGCTTCATATAGCTTTGCATGTACATATAATGATTTGTTTCAATTTTAAAATTGCATACTTCTATGCGTTTATGTCCGGCTGTGCTTTTGAGAACAGAAATCGTGACCTTTTTTTGGTGGTAACCCCCTTTAACCGTAGCTCGTTTGGCTCCTAAACCTAAATTGTTTTCTTCACCAAACTGACACAGAACTGGTTGAGAACGTTTTGTTACGTGCAATAAAAAGAGACAACTGGTGACATCTACTGGCAATGGAGAGTAAACGCCTTCAGGTTCGGAGAATCGATGATGAAATCTTCGGGAAGGTTCAGGAATAGAATGAATAGAATTGTCAAGAAGCTTCTGGAATAGAACAATCCAGAATAATCTGGAGAGTTTCTAGGGTATAAATATAACAGTTGTCACCGCCAGAGAAAGACTCTTGTCTTAGACGTTGCAGTGTTAACAAGCGAAAGTAATAAACAGGTGCAAGTGTTGTAATTGGATTGCGATAATTGAAAGTACAGTGTTAGCGTTAATTAAAGTTGAGTTGATTAAATGAAGTTCGTGAGGCAGGCCAAACCTACTGACCCAATTCTTTATTATTTGTTCCGCAACTGTAGTTGCCTCTTGATTAGGGATCGACATATTCCTATATTCCTAATGACTTATAGATCAGCTGTTCATAACACTACCGGACAAACCCCAGCTAAGGTCATATTCGGAAGAGAGATACGTTTACCTAGCGACCTCAAATTCGGTACCCCCAGAGGTGAACAAAAGTTACCAGAAAACTACGTATCGGAGATAAAACAAAAATTAGCTGATGTACATGAGGCCACGAGAACGAAATTAGCACCAAATGCCGATCGGATGAACACCCGCTATGACTTACGCGCTAATTCCGCAGAATTTAACGAAGGTGCTCTTGTTTGGCTGTACAACCCGAAACGACGTAAGGGACGTTCTCCAAAATTACAACAACACTGGGAAGGACCGTATTCAGTAGTAACTAGAATTAATGATGTGGTATACAGGATTCAGCGTGACACAAGAGGCAAGCATAAAATTGTTCATTTGGACCGCTTGTGTCAATACTACGAGCATCAAGACCGTGGACTACCTGTTGATCGGGACGAACAAGTTTAAGAAGGGGCAGTGTTACGTGCAATAGAAAGAGACAACTGGTGACATCTACTGGCAATGGAGAGTAAACAACTTCAGGTTCGGAGATCGATGATGAAATCTTCGGGAAGGTTCAGGAATAGAACGAATAGAATAGTCAAGAAGCTTCTGGAATAGAACACTCGAGAAAAATCTATAGAGTTTCTAGGGTATAAATATAACAGTTGTCACCGCCAGAGAAAGAGTCTTGTCTTAGACGTTGCAGTGCTAACAAGCGAAAGTAATAAACAGGTGGAAGTGCTGTAATTGGATTGCGATAATTGAAAGTACAGTGTTAGCGATAATTAAAGTTGCGTTGATTAAGTGAATGTTTGTGAATTTTATATGATGAAAGTGAAATAAAGAACTTGTATATTAATTATTTAATATTGTGTTTTAAATAAAGAACCAAAGGCTACGCTCGCAACCGTATGTTTTTTTCACGCGGCTCAATGTTCTGTTTCTGCACCGGTTTTAAACTTTCTTGTTTCATGAAAATTTATGGTTACGGTTCGGAACTAAGCGTCAAATCAAAATTATTTGTAATCAAATTATCGATGTGTGGATATTTTGGTAAAGTGCAATTATTTTATTAAAGTGGTTTATTTTTTTATTAAAATCATAAAGGACGAACATTTTCGGGTATTCTACTTTTTTGCATTCTTTTCAGCTTTTCCCCGTTCGGTGTAGATCTGAAAACTCTTGGTTCAGTTCAGTGTCTGTTTGGTTTTGTTGAAAAAAATTCACCATTAGTCTCTGCACTTTAAAAAAAATCATTAGAAATGCGATTGACTCCCCTCTCTGAATAATCACTGCACTCCCCATTAAGTATTTGTTTCCTCTATATTTATCGCATCCTCTTCTATTTTTTTATTTTTTATTTTTTAATATCATTCTTTGTTTCTTTTTTTTTAAATCTTATCTTCTTTAAAATTTCTCTTGCTCTTTTTAAAAGTTATTCTTATATTAACATAATAGATTAATTCATACTTTTAGTACTGTAGTCTTCTTCTTTTTCTCAATGAAATATGATATTACAAATATTTGGATTTTGAAATTAATCTCAAGTTTTCGCTATAAAGTCATAATTAAATAAATAAATAAATAAATAATATTTTTTTCAATTACTTCAGATAATTAGGGTAAGATACTATAATGGTCTGAAATCGAGAGCTTTCACTGTTCCGGAAACCGAGATGACGTAAAATACGTATTACCAAAGACTCTTAATATGTGAGGACATTTCAATACCAAAAGCTCGAGCAAAAATTTGTTTGTTTCGGTAGAACAACATGGGAAGCATTTTCTGCCGCTCTACTGCTATTGCCTGAGCTGATTGTATAATGGACAGAGTGAGATCACTAATTAATATTTGTTGTAAGCGCCTTCCGGGAATGCATATAGCCTCGATTAATGCTAGAAGTCTTTGTAATAAGATGGATGAGATCCGGCAAACCTTTGGAGGATCCGATTTGCATGCTATTATTGTTAGTGAGACTTGGCTGCAGCAGCATATTCCTTCTTCGTTTGTTTCCATACCTGGTTTCAATATTCTACGTAATGACCGCAAGAGCCAGAGGGGTGGTGGTGTTGCCATTTATTTGAAAGATTCTTTTAAATCTAAAATTATCGAATTTTCCTCGAGTGGTGCTATCGAGTACTTATGTGTGGAGGTTGAGGTGGGTCTGGAGAGGTGTGTATTATGTGCTGTATATCGTCCTCCTGGTAATTTTGTTAATGAATGCCTAGAAGAACTTTCTTTTTCCATTTCACGTATTGCGCATCGCTATAGAAATGTTATTATTGGAGGTTACTTCAATGTAAATTTACTTCACAGTAATCCACCCACTGAAAGTTTTCGATCTGTAATTCAAGGTCTTCACCTCAATGTGGTGAATTCTCTTCCCACGTACTTTTGTTGTGCTAATCCTACACTACTGGATCTCTTTATGACAACGGATAAAGATGAAGTATTATTCCATAATCAGATTAGCCCTCTGAGCGTAATTGATCATGATATACTATTCATGACTTATAATCTTTCGTTTGATAACTCTAATCAGCTGAAGCAATTTTACTATCGAGATTTCAAGCATATCGACGTATTTAGCTTGGCTAATGAATGCCTGTCCCTCCTTACATGGACTGATATCTATGTCTGTCGCTCTGTTCAAGGTAAGGTTGACATATTGAATGAGCTAATCTCCTATTTGTATAACAAATATGTTCCCCTTAAAGTTAAGCGTGTTTCTACTAGTAGCTCTCCCTGGTTTAGTCACACAATTCGTGCTCTAATAGTAGAAAGAGAATTCTTATATCGTCAATGGAGACGACTTAGAACTGAATATGCTCGATCTCTATTCAGATGCGCTCGGAACAAGGTAACTTCTAAAATGCGGATAGCAAATCGTCTATATTAGAGCTACAAATTTGACCCTAACCTGCCCCCCAGAGTTTTATGGAGTAATCTGAGGAAAGCTGGTATTTGCTCTAACTTGAGTCCTGAAAAATCATTTGAACCAGAGGCCTTTACCAAGCACTTTACAACATGTTCTGGTACCGCTGTTACTCTCTCACAGCCCGCGTGTATTGAGACCTATCCCTTGCGCGAGCAAGACATGAATTGTTTGTCTTTCCGGGGCGTCGGGTATGATGAGCTTTACAAAGCTATCTCTTGTGTAAAGTCCTGTGCTGTCGGTTATGATGAACTCAATCCCCGCTTTGTAAAGCTTTTGTTTCCGTACATATCCACATATATATTGCATATTATGAATTCTTGTTTGTCTTCCTCCTGTTTCCCTGACATTTGGAAAGTTGCCAGGGTACCTAAGAAAACTTCCCCTGTTAGCTTGTCTGACTTCAGACCTATTAGCATTCTTAGCTTCCTAGCGAAGGTCTTGGAAAAACTTATTTGTTACCAAATTCAGGAGTTCTTAGATCAAAATAATCTGCTCACGAGATATCAATCTGGT
Source organism: Dioctria linearis (assembly GCA_963930735.1). Taxonomy (NCBI): domain Eukaryota; kingdom Metazoa; phylum Arthropoda; class Insecta; order Diptera; family Asilidae; genus Dioctria; species Dioctria linearis. The sequence continues at coordinate 172,956,322 of OZ005741.1, read as the reverse complement.
TTGCGTGCAATGCACAGTTGTGAGACTGCCTTGCTAAAGGTATCTACTGATCTCCGTTTGGCTCTTGATGCCGGCGAAATTGGCGTACTTGTCTTATTGGATTTTTCTCAAGCTTTTGATAGCGTTGTGTACTCTATACTACTCCGTAAATTGTATGTTAACTATTGCTTTTCTTCTTCTGCGGTCAAGTTAATAAGGAGTTTCCTCACAAACCGTTTTCAACAAGTAAATGTTAATGGTATTCTCTCCTCCTTCTTACCTTTGTCTCAGGGTGTCCTGCAAGGATCTATATTAGGACCTCTCCTTTTTAGTCTATACATTAATGATATCGGTGATATCGTACATAATGTACAGTTACATCTATATGCCGATGATGTTCAATTGTACTTGAGCAAACCTCTTGGGTTGATTTAGGATTGTATTTGCAGAATCAATGATGATCTTGCTGCAATTCACAGATGGTCAATTGACAATAAGCTTTCTCTCAATCCTAATAAATCACAGTGGTTGGTGTTGTGCAGCTCACTTCCTGATTTCGATGATATACCCTCAGTTATTGTCAATAATGTCTTGTTACCTTTCGTTGACTCGGTGGCTAATCTGGGAGTGAAGTTCAACAGTCGCCTGAAATGTTGTGATCATGTTAAGAGTATGTTGGGTAAAATTTATGGTGGCTTGCAAAGACTTTGGCTATTTGCTAATATCTTACCAACACATTCACGTTTGAGATTGGTTAAGACGCTTTTGTTGCCTCATTTTACTTACGGCAGTCTAATTTTCCCAAAGCTTGACTCCCTGTGCAAACGTAAGATGGAAGTTTGTTTTAATGATTGTTTACGATTCATTTTTAACCTGCGCAGATCTGCCCAAATTACTCCTGTCAGGTACTCGTTACTGGGATGCTCAATTCAGACTTATTTAAAACGCAAGGCATTAATCTTCCTATTCAATTTAATACAGACTAGGAAGCCCATGTATCTTTATGAAAAAATAGAATTTCTACATTCTAAGAGAGGAATGAGCTTACATATACCGCGTTTTAGTACATTGACTTATGAGGGATCTTACTTTGTCCAAATTGTTCGTCTATGGAATTCCCTCCCTCACAATACTCAGTGTGCGGCTTCTGTCAGTGAATTCAAATATTTGGATGATTGTATACTTTGAGTGCTATGGGATGTTGGGTATGACTGTGCAAGATTTTCTTATTTACATACTCCTTATTTCTTTTATATTTTTTGTTATTAATCATGTTTTTATTTAGTTTTAATTTTCTTTTGCCTCCTATATATATGTTGATTGTCTTCATTTTTTCTTGTCACTTTCTAAAATTTTTTTTTTTTTTTACATTTTTCTCTAATTTCTTCTTTTCTTTTTTGATTTCCGAGTTATTTGACTAGTTTGTATAAAGAACTATTTAAGATTTACATCTTGTGTACTTAATTTGTTTAATAAATGAATTTGAATTTGAATTTGATTGTAAAAAGTCCTTCCATTATTTTTTTTTCAGAATGCCAGTTACATTTTTCAATATATGAAAAATTGTTCAATAGTTATTTGCAAATTTCTCACATAAAGGAAAAGGTTATAAAATTATGTATAAGTAAATCAAATGAAATATATCCCGATTGGTTTTCAGAAAAATTACCCTGTTTTGAGCATAGAAGATCAATACAGAATTTCTTAATCCTAGTTGTTTTGAGAAAAAATTGCACTCGGAAAATCAAAACCGAAAAAGAAAATAAAGTTGTTCATCACAATCGTTTAAAATTTTTTAAACAATAAACCAATAACATTTTCGAGTTGAATATTTGTTTCAAATGGTGTATGTAAACATCTCTATATTATACCGCATAAGTAACAATCCTCATATACCATACCAGTTTTTTATACTCAATCTCCAGAATTGTTTTACTTTTGTTCCACTTTCAGGACTATTAAACGGAAACGGAAACGAAAACGTAAACCTTACGAAATTCTTTTTCGAGTTGAATATTTGTTTCAAATGGTGTATGTAAACATCTCTATATTATACCGCATAAGTAACAATTATCATATACCATACCAGTTTTTTATACTCAATCTCCAGAATTGTTTTACTTTTGTTCCACTTTCAGGACTATTAAACGGAAACGGAAACGAAAACGTAAACCTTACGAAATTCTTTTTCACTAATACACCCAAGGCGAACCAAAAATGTATTGAAAACATACCTCTGGATTTATTGACATGTGTATCATAAAACCTAACAACTGTTTTGCGCATGTTAATTTGTTTGTGACTCTGATAACAAAACGCCGTCTTAATATTTGTTTATTATTGTAGTATTGTATATATTAAAGTGTAAAAATTTTTGATTAGGTATACATACTTATATTGTTATTATAGCACTTTTGTTCGTTTACTACGCAATTTTGTACTCCAATTATCTTTGTCCTGCTTTTTAACGCTATGCTTTTTTTACCAAATAAATTAAAATAGAAAAATTTGTTGTTTTCATCAAAATGTAATTCACTCCACATTCAAAACGTTTCGTAAGCTTAACGTAATTTTCATTTCGAAAACGAAACATTTTGGAGTACAGAATGCGAAATACCACTAAACTGACAGTCCACGTTTTTCAGTTTTACTTCTCTTTGGCCTGATGATTCGTTTCTGTTTCGCATTCACAACACCAAAACATTTCTTTTGCGTACACTTCTATGCAAGCATGTTTACATTTTCTTTACGTTTTTGTTTCGCCTTGCTTGAAGGATGCTTGAAGAACTCGAAGTTATTGCAAGTACTATTAAGTATATCCTGTTTAGTTTTTCCGGATCGATATCAACATTATTTTTAATGGAACAAACTCGTCGGCAGAACGTAAGTTTTTCCATAATTTTTTTGGTGATAGTTCAGTATTAAGCAATGAAGAAAAATAGCTCTATTTGGCCATTTTGATTTCGAATGTTATGTATATTACGCAGAACACGATAGTCATCCCAGAGTGTAGCCGCACTATATCGTTTCCACATGTCATATGCTCTATTCCTGCGATGAATGGGACTCATAATTCTCTGAGAAACCAATGGGCAGACAGGGTTATATATACTTTTAGTAATAAATGGGACATGCTCTCCATAGAGATAATTGATCGCTTCAGATTACAGAGAAGAAGTCAGTTTGATACTCAGCGTCACATATAGTGTGAACAAGAAAAGAGGAGGATTGCATTGAAAAGTGAGCTCAATGCATATCAACCGAATTCAACACAAAATTAAATCTGTTTGTAACACTATCTCCACTGAGAAAATTAATATTAAAATCACCACCAATTACGACATTATTATATTGTGGAGCGATATGTGTCAGATCGTTGATTAAGTTCGATAAATCTGCGTTAGGCGATCAAGCATTTATTCAATCCTTGCCTCAACTCACAAAAAAAATATTCAGCCTCAAATTAGTATCTCTACTAGTTAGCAACCGTCTGCAAGATATATGTGTTTAAATTCGGGTAAAATTGTTGTACTTTCCCGTTAACGAGGTAGGCCCTTGGTTCTTGTACCAAGACCTCTGATGGGGGAGCACAAGCGCATAAACTTGTACACCAAAAATATTAGTGCGAAAGTGGATTAGCTGAAATATTTGGGATAGGAGACAATAAGAACAACCATTCACTTTCCCTTTTTAGACCAAACTAAACTTTATTCTGAACTAATTAATTTAATAAATTTCAACTTGAGTTGAGACGTGCACTTCACCGTGTGAACAACTTACTCAGTGTTATGGTAGTATTTAGAGTGATTGATTTGGACGTTAAGTCCCAACTGCCAGCATGAGCTGACAGATCACTCGGTGGACAGCGTTGAGGTGCAGGACGGCACGCTAGTTCGCCTCAGCTATTGGCGGAGAGTGTGGGGGGTTCCACGAATACCTGCCGCTGTCACCGGCCATATACAAAAATTTCGTGCTTACACAAAGAAAAACGGAGCAGCACACCCAGTCCAGAAGGGACCTTTACACTACTTACCATTAACTATGTGAAGACGCAGATAGTATGCCTTCAGCTGCGGTCGCTCCATCCACCCAAACGACACTGAGGGCAGCAAGTGTTTTCAGTGTCCCTTAGCTGACCTGAAAAGAGAGCAGAGCGGACCTAGTCAACCTTCATAATAAGGTTTTATAGCGCCATTATTTTATGACGAAAAGTCTTCAATTCACAAAGATTATTAATACATATAAGCTAAGAAATACTATGGAGTATATAAAAATAGTCTGTGGGTATAATATATTTCATCTTCATGGAAGTAGTGTCGTGTCCCAAAGCAATGCCGTAAATAAATCAGTTAAATCCCATAAAAAACTCGCGTAATTCTAAAATAATACTTTATTTACTGACTTAGTGTTACTACAAAAACAGTTACTCGCGATCGATACTTCTCATTAACTTCTCTAATTACTACTCGAATTACAACTGAACTACTGCACACCGAACCGTTATCTTTTATCAAAACTTACTTCTGACTACGCAATCCGATCTATCGAAACGACCGTGCTCACCTCCATTCAAACAGGCGGAAGCGACTTTGACCCAGTGACCAGCGCAATACCTTGCAATCATAATTACAAAGTATTACGTTAATCACTGCCGACAGCGGGAGCCCCCAATACTGCATGTAAACAAACAGTGAGCCCAGCTGAGTATTTCACTATGCGAAGTGAATTACTTAACCATGACTCAATGCCCAGTTACATACAGAAGTGGATGCGACAGTTTACAAGTAAACAATTCGCAATCGCCAGGCATTTTACTGTGCGAAGTAAAATGCTTAGTTATTGCAAATCATTTAATTACTTGTACATTTGCTGCCAGCTTGAGTCGTGATGTCACAATTTAATTTCACCAATTGAATATTGGGTCACGACAGGTGAGTACAATCTAGAGTGCGAGTGGAAAAGTCTTTAAAGTTACTCTCTAATGAGGCGAACATTAAGTTCTTGTTTGCGTGATTAAAAAATTCTACCAATAAAAATTTCTTGTTAGCTCATGTTTGTATAATCAAAAAAAAAAAACTTAAGCTAAATTAGGCAATATGTAACGTATATAGTATGTGTACATAATCAGTAATGAATGAGTTTCTTGCATTATAACTCCTTCAGTACATAAATTATTCAATAAATAAATGAGTTTCTTGCATTATGACTCCTTCAGTACATAAATTATTCAGAAAATAAATGAGTTTCTTGCATTATAACTCCTTCATTAAAGGCAATCCGTTTATTTAATTTAAATTCGTTTTTCTTGTATTTTAGCTAGCTAACTCATCTGAGTGGTACTGAGAAAATTCTAATCTATCCAACAAAAATTCTTTACTTTCTTGTTTTTAATCCACTTCAACAAATTACAAGTAAAACAATACATTTAGATCTTATGTAAGATTTAGACAAATGTGAGAAAAAAAAGACAACAACTTACATATTTGTTTTGTTGAGGATCCACCGCAGAGGCGCCTCCGAAGAAAATTCTTCGAAAATAATCGATCACAGCAAATACAACAAATTCTTCTGGCTCCAAATAACACCAAAACTATAGATCCAGTTGTTGGATTCACTTATAGGATGAATAAAATCTTCGAAATCATAGTATCTCAAAGCAAAGTATTGTGGCACGCCATTTCTTTCAGAATAGGCGCGATAACTGATAGCAGATTATCGTAGAAAGGTGTTCCAAAACGTCAGACACCTGCAGATAATTCTTCTGTTTCCAGCAATGCGGCTCATAATCACAAATCCGAGTAGAGCGTCAAATTGTAGGATTAATAAAATCTCCAAAATCGAAGTGACTCGAAGTGGAAAAAAATTTTTTTTAACCCATTATATTTCTTAAAGAAGAATATAGCACTCGTAGTAGACAATGTCAGCAAATTCCAGTATTAACTCTATTTAGCGAAATTAATTACGTTTCTTGCAGAAAAACTGCAATGCCTGCAGTATATAACTTCAGCAATTTATTATAAATTTGTTTAGCGAAACTAATTCAAGGAAACGCCAGGCACTCGATATCAGCTATTTTTATTCCGTATCCTATCTCTGAAATTTAATTCTTTTATCCTCCCAGTCTATCCTCAGGATTACTCTCATATTTTTTCATTCTTCTCCGCCTCACAAAACTGTCACACTTTTTCTTTCTTTTATCACCCTCATTCAGAGGGCTCTTCTTCTTCTCTCGAGTCCCGGTCTCGGTACGTGTAGCTCTCCGTTCATCGACAGTAGGCCGGGTATACATGATGCATCTAGTCTCAGTGTAGCATACTGCTACATGCAGTACGCTACGCCCATAACATCGGCACTCAGTCTTTTCAGTATGAATATGCCGGCATGAAGCTCTCGCAAGACAAGATAATTCAAGCCGTGGACACGATACTCAAGTTACCACGGAATGTGATAAACAAAAATGCAATGTACGAAATGCTGATTAGTACAATTACAACAAATGCATCCTGATAAGCTAATGTGAGTTCTTTGAATTATTATTACGCGGCTGGATCTTAACAATATGTATTATATGTATTAGAGTTTATGTAGCAACGTCACCACCTCTTGCAGAAATTAATTTCACTAAGAATACAAAAAAAGCTCACCAGTATTTTTCTGCTACCCCCCCCCCCCCCCTCCCGGGAAGTGTGTTAGAAATTTCGTGACTTTACGATGAACTTTACGATGAAACGTCATTTTCAAAAAATCATCTCGAGAACGAAGCAACCGATTTTTCTATTTCAAATGCCAAATGAAGATTTTTTCTTTTTTGTTATGCAGGGGGACAGGAGATCGCAATCCCATTGTGCTGTCCTGCTAGAAGCCCATTCACCAAAAACTTCCTTTCCTCTTAATGAACCGCATCAGGTCTTGGTGTAGAAGGTTTTTCAGCTCATCCACAGATAGAAGAGCAGACCCTAGAAAGACCCTAGAATATGCAGCCTGCTCCGAGCGAAGGCCGGACACGCACACAAGAAATGTTCGGTTGTTGGTTCAGGCTCTTCCTCCAGGTACGACAGACACTCATGGCTGTCAACAACTCCCATCCTTGTTAGATGACTGTGAAGTGGGCTGAGGCGGGTAATGATGCCAACCACAGTTCTACATTGTTTCCTTTTGAACCACATGAGAAAATCGGAAATATTCCCATTTGGCCCATCAAGAACAGTTTTGTACACCTGCAAGTACTCAGGTTCGCACGAATTACGAATTTATTGAATTCGGGAATCAAAAAAATAAAAAAAGTAATTTATAAAAAAAAAAGAAAGAAAACACAATTTTACTTTATACTATTAAAACCTAATTTTATTACCGAGGTAAAGATTACAAATATACCGTCACGATCAAGGCAAGAACTCAACTCTAACTAATTACTACAAATATTTAGACTCTTGTCTTTTCTTAACCGAGAAAAGCTTAAGTTGCATAAAATATTCTTATCGCAACTTTCCCATGAGCTGCTTTTTAAAATATTCCTTCTTTATGCGTTTTCCCAGACGGTTCAGGTAACGTCACGTTGGTCACGTTGCTTGAAGTATCTTTGGTATACATAACCCACGTCTCTACTGATGCTTCCTATGAACATCAGCTTTGATGAGAGACACGATACTCGAGCTGGCAACGCCTACGGCGAGAGTGACGGAGAATCAGAGCCAGCCCTAGCTAAAAGGTCAGCCCTTTCATTCCCCATGATCCCCATGTGACCAGGAACGCACAGAAAGGACACCTTGTTGTGGATACACAACTTATCAACAGACGACTTGCAATCCCTCAGTAACTTAGATGTTATCCGAGGGCCGCTCAGAACCATCAAGGCTGTCTGAATATCCGAAAGGATAGCAATGTACTTCCCCTTGATTTGCCTATCAAGGGATAACTTCGCTGCCATTGAGATGGCGAAGACTGCAGTCTGGAAGACAGTGGTGTGTCTTCCAAGTGAGTACCCAATCCCACTGTCAGGCTCAGAAAAGTAGACACCCGCCCCAGCTAGCTCATTAGTGAGAGAGCCGTCGGTGAAAAAGTTTAGAGCGGACCGGAGAAGGTTCGATAAGGCACTTTCCTCAATTCACGATTCCCTTACAGGAAAGCTCACAGAGAAGCGACGCCCAAAACGAAGCTCAGGAACCATCGCATCACGTGGCATGCTGGTCAGAGGGTTTTCCAAGTCCAGCCCATACACCATAGAGGAATGAGAAGCGCTAGTCCAGCCATCCTCCAAACATCCCATGAGCGCAATCTACACACAGCCCTTTTGGCATCTGCCTGAATGACAATATCAAGGGGAGGTAGGTTAAGTAGGACCTCAAGAGCAGTAGTGGCCGCAGATCGCATGGGCCCCGTAATTCCCGCGCAGGCAAGCCTTTACAGGCCGGCCAGTTTCCGGTTCGCAGTCCCCACAAGCGTCCTCGGCCAGACGAATATGTAAGCATAGATCTAACGATCGGGGAGTATATCCAGGGCATAACCCTTTGTCTCATGCCCCATATACAGCCAAAGGTTCTCCTGCATTGAGCGAAGACCCTCATAGCCGCATTAACTTTTCCTCTACATGCAATCCCCGTGTCAGCTTCGAGTCAAGGTAGACTCCAAGATTCTTGACATGCGAGAGTTGCAGAATATCAAATGGAGATTAATGCTTTATACTTTTCATACAAAGTATAGCAGTATCGAACGAGATTTTTGTTTGTTAATAATAGTAATTAAAAAAAAAGTATTATTTACTTTTGAGAAGGAATACGATAACAGCTCAGCCATATTTTCATGTTTCCGCTTACCACGCCCCACCCCCAACCGATTTTTCTGATTCAAAAATCAAAATAACTTTTAACATTTATAGTATGGTGCCGAAGCGGATTGTGAAGGCTAAAAGCAAGAAAATTATAAACAGGCAACTTTAGTGAAGGTTGTAATTAAAAGAAAAAACAAGAATATACCTAAAACAGATTACTCATCGTTACACTATTTATTTACTGAAAAGATAGTAAAATATACGTTAATAAAAATGCAGAGTGGTCCAGCGAGTCTTAACTCTAGCTTAAGACTTTCAGTACGGTGCAGTGCATTGCCATGAAAACTTAAGTTTCGGGATGGTTTTCGTAGCTTTTGCTTTCATTAAATTCATTCAGCTTTAGTACTATTATATTAAAGTAAATTGAGTCATAGCAATTTACTCCATTATTAACAGAAATAATAAAAAAATTTGAAAATCTTAAAAATATTGAAAAATTTGCTATGCGAAAAGCAATTTTTTTAGTTTTTCTCATTTTTAAACGGTTTCATGAAATATAAACCATTTTGAAGTAGGCATTTCAACGGTTAAAGTGCGCCCGGATAGAGGATTTAAATCGAAAAAAAATTACCAATAAAATTTTCCGTGGAAGATTTTCGTTTTTTCTTCGGAAACTACTTGTTTCTCAGATTCCAAAAAATCTGGCTTATTCAATGAAAAAAACGGTATACTTTCACAAAATTTCATGTAAATTGAATTGTTTTTATGAGAGAAAAAGAACCAAAAAGTCGGGTTTCCGCCAGTTTCTCGAAAAATTTCAGGTTATGTTGAAAAATGGCTTATACCAAAGTTTTAGATGTTTTTATTGTCTACAACTTTTATGGAGGACATTTCCCGCTAGGAGATCACGTTTCGTCGAAAATCACAAGAAATCACTTTCAACCCCTAAACCTGATAAGGTTAAAATATTGGAATTAGTCACACTTAAAATGAGCGTATAGAGAGTTAGCCTAAGTACAAATCCTTTAAACTTTATATTGTATTGTTAAGAAACAATGCTGCTAGGAAATTTTTCAGGCATTGAATTTTATTCCGCAGTTCTATATGCATTATTAGAATCAAAACGACAGCGGCTTTCTGGCTTTTGAATTTTCGTCGTTGTTTTGATCCGTTTAAAGGTAAAATTTGCCTTAGTGATTATTGTTGTTGTTATTTGTAGAATGATGCTGGCTCAAACATTTGCTGTTACTGTCCCCTATATTTTGATTAGCTGCTGGCTTATTCCGGCTGCTTTATCTAATGGAGAGACTCTTATTGACAACTTTATCAGTCAAATTCTTGTAAAGACGACAGAAATACCCGAAATGCCTACTAAAACACCATGGGATCCGATATCTTGGATTAAAAATAATTTTTTAGAAGATGCATACAATCCAGATACTGATCTAACTACTGTAAGATTGTGAGAAATATCTTCCTCTCATTTATTTTATTTCGAATCCATTTAGCCTGAAATAGCCATTCGCCATGGATATCCTGCAGAATCACACATTGTAAAAACTGAAGATGGATATCTTCTAACAATGCATAGAATCCCATGCGGGCGGTTTGGTTGTCAAACCAAGGGTGGAAGAGGGCGAGGACAGCCAGTATTTTTACAACATGGTTTGCTTTCAAGTTCAGCTGACTGGGTCATTAGCGGACCTGAAAAGGCTTTGGGTAATTTCAGTGATAAATAAAAACTGCTATCCGTATATTATTCTACATTTTTCAGCATATATCCTAGCGGATGCCGGCTATGATGTCTGGCTTGGCAATGCTCGTGGTAATACTTATTCCAGACGCCACATTTCAATGAGCAATGAGAATTCCAAGTTTTGGGACTTCAGGTAAGGAAGATATAGCTGTGGTTAGATTTAGGTAAAAAAATAATCGTTCCTTTTTTACCATAAAGCTGGCATGAAATGGCGATTTATGATGTCCCCGCAGAAATTGATTATATTTATGAAATAAAAGGTAATTTTTGTGCATATAATATAAATAGAAAGAGTAAATTGACATGAAGTAACATATGCTTAGATGAAGAGAGCTACATGAATTTTCTGGAGAAAAGAAGTTCAGGAAATGATCTGATCTACATAGGGCATTCAATGGGCACAACAATGGCATTTGTTCTCCTATCAACTCGTCCAGAATACAATCAGAAAATCTTGGCGGCATTTGCTTTGGCACCAGTGGCATACATGACGCATGTAAGAAGCCCAATCCGTCTACTGGCACCTTTCTCCAAGGATGTTGAGGTTTTTATACTCTTATTTTTTTACATTCATCTCACAATAAATTTGAATGCTTGCTCTGATTTATCTCGACAGCCTAGTAAGAAATATAATATAGAAATTCCACTAAATTATCTAGCAAAGTTACGCATTCCAAATTGGGTTGACATTATAGCAAATCGCATTTTTAATCACGTTTCGTTAAGGATTCTGGTGAGTTCAGTACATGGTTAAGTCTGCAGTATCGTTACGGTGGGTGGAAGACTATTTTTGGAGTACGGGATCATTATTTTGTACATACTTATTTTTATTCGGAAATTTTCTAGGTGTAAATAATTTTTTTATATAGCATGATTATTTTCTTGATTAGGTACTACATTTTATATATACACATATCTATCACACAGATTAATGTATAATGAAAGACTTAGTCAACTTATACAAAATCAAAATTTTCGAAAATTTGTAACTGTATAGTAGTATGCCGGTCAATCTCTCACTTTTCATATTTACTTTAAAACGTACACTACAAACCTGAATATGCAAATTACAATTCATAAATTGTTTTGATTTCAGTTTTCCATTCATCGTGGTGCAAAAACATTTACTCGCCACGTTGTCGCTTATAATGATATTTCGGGGTCAGCTGACAAGAGGATTAGTTTATTTCGCATAATTCAAATTATGCACAATAAGATTAAAATAATTCCTAATCTTGATTCCAAACAATTTTCCAAGCAGTTAATTAAAATAAATAATTATTTCTTTATTAAAACCGCACAAGTGAGATCAAGCTCTGTTATGGTAGCATAGGAGTGATTATGCCTGCACGTGAAGTCCATTTTGTCAGCTTGAGCTGACAGCTTACTCTGTAAACAGCGTTGACACAGGACGGCAAGCTAGCACCTCGACTAGTGCGGGAGAGTTTTGGGGTGGGTAAACTAAATACCTGCCGCTGTCACAGCCTATTTACAAAAAAAATATCGTGCCTGCAAAAATAAAAAAAACACGCAGCACTCCTTACCCTTACTTACTGTCGAAGACATAGCGGTTCTGTCTTCACTGCCGTGCCCCATCCACCCTGCGACATTGTCGGCAATATTATTACAGTGTCCCTATGATGACCTGAAAGAAGTAGAGGAGCGGACCTAGACTATTTGGAAGAGGGCTCCAGGAGAGTGGACGGAGAAATAAGACTCTTACAGTGCCAGCACGTTATAATAAGTTGTTTAATACTATTTTTACGTATTGGTACACCGGTGGCTTTAATACCACGATTCTTATCCTTTCTAATCAATCATTACATACTATTATAAGTAGTTCTATTGCTCAACTTATCCTTAGATTAACAGTACCTTTCCATTTTCTCTTATTTTTAAATGCGATATCGTTGAGTCAGCTATTATAGATATGAAGTAGGCCATGAAAATGCTTTTACGCCTAAAGTGCTGATTACATAGCGTCCGTTCCGTTACATTCCATTTCGGCCCGTTTCGACTCAACTATGAAGTGATCACAACGCCCCGGGCCGTCACGTTATTTGACTGTTATCCCCACTTTGTTTTTAAAGAAGGTTGTGAAATGGTACCAGCTAAATGGAGAATTTATTTGCCTTATTTCAATTTCTACAATGAACATAAAATGTTTTGGGGTGTCAGAAGGAGAAGACGGTGAGTAAAACCACTAAAAATGGAAAGGGATATTTCTGGGTATTTCGTAGCAACATATCAAAGGATGAAGAAAACAAAAGTCACAATTAACAAAAGTTTCAATTCGGGCCACAAATATTTCGAATACAGACTGCCGTTATCGTATTACAACATTTTATCCCAAAGTGTGAGCACTAATTTTTATCATCGAGATTTAAAATGGGCAATAAATAGCACCGTCAGAAATATCATACCAGATATATTACCCATTTTGTCCATTTTATAAATGTATATACTCACTTTTAAATCATAAGTTAAGTTATTTAATTTAAATTCAATCAAGTAGCACCACAGTCTACAATTGTAAACAAACAAATTCCGAATTTTGGAGGTTATGTCTTCCGTCGAAATTGAAATTTGCTCAACTTATCCGTTGCGTTCCGATCCGTTTCTTACAATGTGAGCAATTACACAGTATTGGGTATGTTCAAATTTGACAGCTTTACGTGACGGAATGTAACGGGCGCTATGTAATCAGCACTTAAATGAGCATTATAAATATGTAAAGATTTAGAAGTAACTTGTAGACACTGTTTATATTTGAACTAATAAATAAGTACCGAGAAAGTTACTCTTTATTATAGTACTACTGTTTGTACTACTAATTGTTTTTATGCTTAATTATGAACGAATTGTTTACATTTAACAGTCAGCTTACCATATATATACTTTCTCTTCTCTACTTAGCAACTCACATTATACACCTCAATTTATTTAAACAAAGAAAACATAAAAATTGAATAGCAACACTTACGTAATGTTTGTAGGGGGCGTAGAGGCCTCTATGGATGTTCCGCCCTGCCACTATATATGAAATATTTATGATAAATGTATAATACGTTTATAAGGCTGACATGACCGAACCAACTAGCACTTATCGACTACAAAGAAACAAAAATATAATAGTCGCTACGCCTTAAGCGCGATAGGGTCCTCTGAATCCAAGGAACAGTAGAATGTGCCGGTTCCTGTTGATGTATAAATTTTTGCTGTTGAAACATCACGAAGAAAGTGACGCCATTTATGCTCTTATCGTATAACATGAAAATTCTTTTTTTGTTTTTGATTTACCCAATGGAGTTTCTTTGTAGGCTGATCCCAATAACAGAGCGAAACGTATTGGGTTTTTTGGTGCTGGCACAGTTAATATTTTGTTATAATTTGCTGAACTCTGCTGGAATGCCAAATTTTGTGTAATGTGTAATTATGCTGGCACACTCAAATTTGTTATAATTGGGAGACTACACTCGTACACGTAGTACGCCAAAAAAAAATTTGATTGCTGGACTTTGCTGGTATACATATGAAAATTGCAATACTTGCGTGAACTGTACTTGTAAAATAAAATAAAAACTTTTATAATTTTTGAGACCTTACTGGTATCTTAAATTTTATAAATTCTCTGAATTGTTTCGTACAGTAAACCAAACTTAAGTGCCAAACACAATTCTGCCGTTCCGATTCAATTCGATTCGATTCAATTCGATCCTTACGTGCATGAGCACAATTGTTCCGTTCATACTTACCATCAGTTTTAAATTTCTCATTGAAATTTTTCCAGATTTTGTCTTTTCTTTTTACATCCATGTGAAATTTGTTGCCTTTGTCATAAAGCTCTTCATATTTTTTAATTTCTTCAATAAAAACTTCTTCATCCTGTTATGGTCGTAGCATACTGCATATAGCAATATGCTAGACGGAGAATTACTGCAGCACGTATGCCGGTCGGCTGCCATACCGACAGTCCGCACTCACCCTAGCTCGAAAAGAACTCGTACCGGCCAGCGGAGAAGATTAAGACAATCTATCTGTCTTGTCAACCGTGAAATCGAAAAGGTCGCGAACATAGTAAAGTGAACGAAATCAGCAATTTTCAACGGCATCGGCGGGAAATCTAACCCTTACGTAAGTTCGCAATAATATTTATCCCTGTATATCCTATTATCAATTTGAAAAATATTCTCCTCACCACCAATAGCAAATAAATCTATCACCGCTACCATTACTATCAGCTAGAACAGCTCAAATCTGTTGGAGTATCTGTATTACACATGCAGCTGGAATTGCAGCAGCGATTGCAACTGTCGCAGCCCTGACTCGAATTACTAGCAGCAAGTGAGGGCGGAATAGGTACACCAAATCACCACCACAACAAATCTCATTGTCGGCCAGTTTCTAACCTGTAAATCTGTTGCTGCTGCCAAGAATGTGCAGAAAAAGGTGTCATATTCGATTGAAACAGGTACTACACAGAATTGGGATGCTAGATTGGACAAGATACGTGGCACTGATCAGACGAGTATAAATTTTATACAAGACAAGGATTCGATTAAATTTCATTCAAACTCTTGAATATGGATAAATTCAAAAGATACGCAACATGTTGCATTACGCAAAGTGAACTTCCATTCAACTGTTTGGCAGATTGTGTGTGGTACGTACATACATGAAGTAAATTACAATATAAATATATAACTACAAACAGGAAAAGGGATAATAATTGCAATTAGTCTCATTATCAATGCAATAGGTAAATACAATAAGAACGCATTGAATAATTTAAATAAACGAGAAAAGGGTTATGGTTGATCTAAAATTTTTGTCAAAAAAGTAAAACAAAAATCAAATTTTATGAATTAATTTTTAATATAGTTATTTGAAAGTTAGCCTTAGGTTGCAAAAGATTTGGTTGTATTCAGGTGAAATAAGTTAATTTTTACAAATGTAACTGTGGCATATAGGCAGGGTATATTAATTTGCATCAATTTACGATTCGTTTTGCATTGATATCAATACACAACTGATTTTAAACCATAAGGTTTCGAACTTAATTGATAATGTCTATATAGTGTGGTGACATAAGGTTTGTGTAGTAAAAAAATTAGGACTGCGTGTAAAGAAGTGGGCAGGTACAAGCTTAAATATTAACGTTTTCAACCACAGGTAGGTTAGTATAAAAACAAACCATTCTAATTTCTTTAGAAAAGTTACATGAAAAGGAAAGCAACATTTCAGTTTCCTATAAGTTCGTTTTAAGCTTTGGTCAATGTAGACATTTCTCGCTCTTTATATAAAATAAGCAAACGGTCGCCACCACCTGAAAATTATTGCAATAAAAATAGAAGGAAATCAAAAGAAAAGAAAAATAAGTATATATCGCATTGTGGACAGAGTAGTTGCAATCAACACTGTTAGTCATTAAGGTATTATTAGTTTTAGTTTCAGAAATCTAGATTTTATTTTATCACCCGAAGTGTGTTTAATGGAAAAATTGCAAAATTGATCAAACTTTTTTTTGAAAACGTAGAAATAAAAGGAATGATTATAACGTAAAAATGACGTGCTAAACGCTTTTGTTTCTCCTTTCACTATCCTGGAGCCCTCTCATATGAAGGTCGTCTAGGCTGGCCTAGTCTCTCTTTCTACAGGTCAAGTAGGGACTCTGAAGAATTATGCCCCTCAGAGTCAGATGGGAGGATGGGGCAGGCAAAGAAGGCAGAACATCTGCGCATTCGATGGTATACAGGTAAGTGACGTAAGGGTCCCTTCAGGACCGAATGTGTGCTGGCTTTTGTGCTGACGGCAGCAGCAGGTGTTTTTTGTGGAACCTCCCCACGCTCTCCGCCAATAGCTGAGGCGAACTAGCGTGCCGCCCTGCACAGAACGCTGTCCGTCGAGTGATCTGTCAGCTCATGCTGGCAGTCGGGACTTTACGTCCCAAGCAAATCACTCACTATAGTTTCATAACAATCCATCTTGAGTTATACACAAACATTGTACAGGTAATTTTTCTAGGTTATGTCATCCATAAAAGTTGAAATTCGCTCAACTTCTCCGTTTCGATTCGATCCGTTTCGATCCATTTCGCTGTAATGTGTCCAATTGCACTACGTCTCATATAAGCAAATTTGACATTTGTATGTATCGGATCGAAGCGGTGCAATTGTGTTTCCCACTTTAACCTTACTTGACCATCACACACTTTTCGTTTTTGCTCCTCTCTGTCCTGCTCAAACTCATCTTCTTTTTTCCAGATTCTTCTGTCGGTATTTTGTCCCAGCCAGAGGTTTTCGTGCGTTCGTGTGACAATTGTCGGGTGAGCTTAAGCGGAGTGCGCATCATCCGTCAGTTGTGACAATGTAGCATGCTGCACCCAGCAACACGCTGCGAGCATAACAGTTCATTATTTTGCGCCTACTCCAAGGAAATTATCAACAATGTACACTAATGAGATAATCTTACATGCTAGAACAGGGATTAAATGACAATCTTTGAAGCTGACAGTATAGCGGGTTGTTCTAATTTCAAATGGGAGGGTATTCCACACAACCGTAGAAGAAAAGCAAACGAGTGCTGAAATGCAATTTATGCCGCAGTACGAATAGCAATCTGGTATGAGCTGATGTCAGAAAGATAACATTATCATGCAAATATTCCTACGCAATAAGTCTCACGAATAGATATCGCATTGGGCAATTTGTGTACTGATCATTATTTTCTTCGCAACACATTACGACCGCGAAGAAAATGTATATACGATCATATTTCGTCTGGCTAATTGTCGCCTACATAAACTCAGCGCAGAACTGTACCTGATAATTATCTTTCTCTACATACGGTACGGTAGAATAATTTTCATATTGTTTAAGAGTACGTACTATGGGTAAGGAATTTGTTTTGGTTAGCGTTTAATTATATTTAAGTTGAGTTATTGTATTAAATAAATCTCAGTTGTTGTTATACATCTAGTTAGCAAACAAGTTGTAGGTTACATTGAACCTTCGTGACACCTGCTATTGCTCCTCGAACAGCACCAGGTGGCGGATACAATAATTCATTGGGATATAAACAGACTATATGCGGCTTCTAAAGGCAGTAAAAATTTGTGAAATAATTTTAGAATTTGTTGAAGGCCTAGAAATGCCAGTGAAATTATGACGATCATTTGAAATGCCCGAAAAGGATTTAGATTTAACAATAGATTATTTGAAAATCTATTCTCAAAAACGTTAATTTTCAGTAATTTGTTAAATTAAGTTTAAGTAAATACACAGTATGTTATGTACAAACCTAATTCATGCCATTAGATCAGTTCTCGTGCATATTATCTTTTAATAAATTTGGTACTTTGGCTCGCAAATCTATATTATGCCTGTAAGTACTGCAAAGAAATGGTTTTGATATTTTTACTTATTTACAAAATCGTTAAAACTGTTAAAAATTATTTCTAAAATTATGAAAAGATTAATTTTGGTAATACCCCAGATGTAGATCTAGCGCCAGAATTGTGGCCTTGAAGAGGCATTGTGGCCTCAGTAGTACAATTGGGAAGGATGCTGACTACCATTTCAAGAGTCGTGGTTTCGAGTTCCACCTCGACACGGTCCTGCGCTTTTTCCTAAAACTTAGTTTCCTTTCGACTTTTGTAACTTAATAGCTTCTCATACTTAGCAGGTTAGCACAATGGGCAACCTTGTCCTATAGAAGGGACAACCAACACAGGTTTTCCGTACGAATTTTTATTATTAAGAGCTAGGTCACTGCTGTGAGTATGTACAGATGTTAAGCACCATAGGATACGTTTGATGCCTGTAGTTTTCTTCTAACTCATGTGAAAAATGCACCATTTTTTATAGTATTTGATAACTATTTGTAAATAGCCCTTCATACTAATCTAGTTGCTTAATCTACAGATCAGTTTAAACGATCTTGGTGTATTACTTCGAGCACTTGTGCATTGAATAACTTAACCTTAGCGTCCATTCTTCGTTGTCTGCGATTCAATACAATACTACAATATATTTATTATACCGTGTTCAGAAGATTACAAAATCTAATAAAATACAATTAAGTACCTAAGTATAATGACCCATGACCCAAGGAACATCGTTAAGACTTCAAATGCTGGAATTTTGGAATTTTTGCTATAGGACTCCAATCTCTCGATGAACATTTAAGTTCTCACATAGATCTTGTAGTTCTTAAAGCAATAACTAAAGTTTTATACCTGAATTTTATGTTCTATATGAGTCTAAGGAGTATAACCCCCCGATTCTACATAAGACACTTTTAAGAGATCTCTTAACCTCTTAAATTTAGCAAGTAAGAGATGATAGCAGAATTAGTATTCTACATACATTTTCGTGGAGAAATATTAACTTTAAGAGGTTAAGGGGGTTTGGAGAATTTTTCAGTCAGCCCAGCTATGAAAGACGTTTACTTTTCAAGAAGGAAGAAGTAATGTTTTTGGTGAGGCGATGATGGTAATATGACCACGTCTCACGTAGTTATAATTGTGTGCGTCTTTAGTCAAGTTACAATTATCGATATAAATAATAATTGTATGATAAATTCACTGGACGTAATGATAATTGAATTTTTATTTTAATACCCAAATCGCAGGTAAAGAGTTCCATAGCCGTAGTTACGTCCAACAGGATTTTTGTACAAACCTGTAGCAACAAAATTGTTACCAAAACTTTAATATGACGATAATATTGTCGTGTCGAGTAATGGAGATTATTGTAAGGTTATGTCATTTCTATCACTTTAAAGGCAAACGATTTTACCATTCTGAAATTCTATACAGCCTTAGAAATAGCAAAGTGATTCAAGTCTTCTCTCATATTGCTCTCATATCCTCTGTGCGTGGCTCAAATTGTACTATTATTTTATATTTCACAAACTTGTACATATTTATATAATATATCCGAATTATATAAATATGTACTTATTTTACAGCATTTTTATTCAACATTTCGATATTTTAAACAAAACAATTTCTGCAACTATCACAATAAGGGATTTAAGCGTACCTCGGTGAGGAGCTCTTACGTTAAGATATATTTGACAGATATTTTCGTTTGCTAGAATACCAAATCTCTTAAAAAAAAATCTCCACAAAGAGATCTGCTGACGTATGACATCTCTTAATTCTTTATACCAATGGCTGCTAATGGGCTTTGACAGCCTAGTTAAGAGGATAAGAGCTCTTATCTCTTATGTAGAATCGGGGGTAAGTTCTATATGAAGAATTCCCTACTTAAATATTATATAATTCATAGAGAATTATAATCCTATATAATATTCCTATATCTATTATTGGAGAAATTGCATATGGGAGTACAGCTCTTGGGAAATATGTTCGTATATCGATCCTCATATCAAAAATCAATCTAAAATCAACCCTTATGCAGGGTGTTTTCTCCATGGTGGTCCATAGAGCGGGAGGAGATAGTACTCACTTATGTAGATAAACAAAAAATTGTATGGCAGGGTGGCCATACCAATCGTTTCGGAGTTACAGGGTGAAATTATGCTAGGTTTTCACAAAATACCCTGTATCTTAAAAAGTATAGGGCACACGGTCACCGTATTCAGAAGTTCATGGCATTTTCAGTGACTGTTCAACTAGCCCGTACTCGTCTCCCCTGGTCTAAACTCAAAATTTCGGATTTTCTTAATTTGACATTTATTTTTTTTGCAAAAAGGTCATTAATATAACTTTTTTTTATAAACACTATAACCTGTAGACTCTCCTCTTTAATTGTACCTATTACACCCTATGGTAAGAAGTTACTAGCTCACAACCTATTCAGGTCATACCAGAATTAGCTGATATTTCTTTAAAATGACGTGTAAAGGGAGAAATTATCTTCGAGAATAAGTTTAAGTTTTAGAATTAAGGGTATAATAGGTCAAATTAAAGAAGAGAGTCCACACTTTACAGTTTTTATAAAAAAAAGTTATGTTAATGACCTTTTTGAAAAAAATAGAGGTCAAATTAAGAAAACAGGTAAAAAAATTTGAAATTTTAATTATAGACAACCAGAACTCCTCAGAGCAGACGGATGCGGGGTTGGTTGAGCAGTCGATAGAAAGGCCATGAAGTTCTGAATACAATCAGCTTTTTGCAGTGACCGTACGCCTTTTATTTTTTAAGATACAGGGTGTTTTGTGAAAACCTAGCATAATTTCTTAATCCCTTGTAACTCCGAAACGGTTGATATTCCCCCCCCCCCCCCCCGCCCCTGCCATACAATTTTTTGTTTGCCAAGGTTAGTAATATCACCTCCCGCTCTATGGACGACTATGCCGGAAACACCTACACAAGTGTATGCGGAAGTGGGAATTAGTACTTAGGTACATTCAATTCTAAACTTATATACAGGTCAATCCAAGAGTATTAGTATATTATTGTGTGAAAGCAACCTCCCACTACAAAAAAAAGCTTCAATACCAATACAAATTTGAAAAGAAAAAGATAACAACTAAAATGTTAATCGTAAACGTAACTTCCTTTTGTGGTGAGTGTCGTACGAAGTGTTAGTTGCTAAAACAAAAACTTTTCCTTGTGTTGTCAGATTGGTGGTGACTAAGGGATCAAAAGTAAGCTATTGAAAGAAAGCTTTCACTTTAGTAGTTGGATATCAGATCAAATGTTAGGTGTCAAAAAAACTCGTCATTTTTAAACATAGAAGTCGATATTTGGATCTTTATTATTTGTCTTAATGGACATATACAAATTTATGACAGTTTTTTAGTGGAAATATAACTTCTAATCAAAAATTCTGAATATTGGCGAAGGTAAATAAGGGTACTCTAAGTGCTAAATATACACAAATCAAGCTATGGTGCTATTCAGCCAGCAAGTTGCAGAGCCGTCCAACCGTCAAGAGAAGGCTTTCACCTTGCCTTCTCTTGAAGTTGATTTTTCTTGCTCATCAAATCTAGACTCAACTACACTACTAGAAAATATATGGTGACTTTAAAATTCGTATCTCCAAAACGAAGCCGGATAACACTTTTTTGCATATAGATAGATAAGGCTTGATTCAAAATAGAATGCGCGAGAGGTCTTCAATTATATATCATACTACATTTTTGAAAAAATACTCTATCAACAACAAAACATTTCTTTTGTGTTGCTGTATTTTTGTATGAAAAGTATAAAGGATTTAGCTTCATTTGGCTTTTGAATTTGAAAAATAAGTTGTTCCGTCCTCAAGATATAATGTTTTGAAAATGACGTTTCATCATAAAATTATGAAATATCTAACCCCGTAGAAGGAATGGTCATTATAAATGACCATTAGATCTAAAAGCGTACCGATTTCAGAAAATATACTCAACTTGACTATTTCTCAGGTTCCATTATGTAGGCTGAAGGATTAAAATATGTTGAGCTTGTCTCCGTACTAGCGCAATTAGACTGCAAGGTATGTAAAAAAGAGATGAGGGGTGAAAACGAGGTTACTATGGACAATAACTTCCCTTGTAAAAACCATGCTTAAATCACAGTTGGGGCCGCCGATATTCCGTTTATATTTCCCCAAATCAGTGCCTTCTCCTCATCATGTTCCAAACCGTGTCGCCGCAGTCGTTTATTAAGCCTGACATGTGTGAAAGAAGTGCGGTTGTAATTGATGCTTATGGGAAAGGACCAGTTCTTAACTTTGAGGTCTTATAATTTTTGAACCACACATTTTAATATAATTTATTTAAAGTTTTTTAGTTTCATTTTTATCTTTTCACGCATATGCAAAATTTTCATAAAAGAAAGTTTTAAACTTTCGCGACATTTCATAATAACCTGCATGAATTAGCAGCAAACAATAATTATTTTTGGTGTTTGCCGGGCGAAGACGTTCAGGTAAGGAGTTTTAATGAAATGATGCTTTTGGTCAGGGTAGTTGAACCGCATTGACAAAGCACCAGAACGTTGCAACGCGTCGATGAGAATAAATTAAAGTCATATTTAGAGGGCATACGCTTTATTGTTGTAATAGATTACACCTCTCATACGCTCAAAATCTCAAAAGATCCAATAGATCATCTAGCCGCGCTGGGCTCACTTGATGTCGTGCACCGGAAATATAAATACCATCCTAGGGTGAGGGAAATGTGGAAGGAGCATTCAGTGCTGACGAGACCCAATTACATTCTATCAGCGCAATGAAATCGAAGCGATGATAAAACCAATCCACTTTTTTGAAAAGTTGGAACTAAGAGTTGAAGTTGAAATAATAGCCCATAGTGGCTTACAGCTGTTCAGTATATACATATATAAGGCATAGTGGGTGTTTGTATGTATATTGACAAACTGCTATTGTCTACTGCTGTGTCTGCTTTCCGATGATATCCGCTCGTGATATTCACCAATTGAATTTAGTAGCACACAAAAACTGATTTCCCTCGCTAATAATGCCAATGGGAAGTAAAAGGTACTTAGAAATTGAAAGAATTTCTTAATTTGATTTTAAATGATTTTACTGATTTTTTCTACTTCGGTTCTTAACAATCCAAGCGCACGTTCTTGACTGTGATGAGTTCAATACATCACGATTACAATTCGTTTTTCTGCCTATCGATAAATTTACAGTAATGATTTAAGAATAGATTTTTTTGTGGAGCAAATGACTAGACTAATGACTATCAGAACCAGCTTAACACAAGCTCGCTGCAGTGACACGTTTGATAGATAAACGGTCAACAATACATGCTTTTCATCATTTAGTTGGTGTTAGTATTAGTAGATATGTTAAACTAAACATAAACCGAACACCGGATAAAATGACATGCAACATAACAACAAAAATTTAAAAAAAAATTTAAATATTACAAAAACTTAAATATTATATAGATGTTTTTTTAAAACATGCTTAGAAACATCTATAACAAAATTCGCATCCATATTATTTACAGTAATTCACATGCGATTGATAGGTTCGTACATGCTAAAGTTAGACCTTGAGGGGTTAACATGCAACAGAGGTAGCCTTCTCAAATTGTGCCTACTATCCCGAAAAGAGATTTTGTTAAATAACAGAGGAGAGTCAATATTCGCGTTTAAGAGTTGGTGCACAAAAGTTACATCGGCAACCATGCGACGTTTCACAAGCGAGTGCATATTTAGAAGCTTCAACCGATCCTCATAGGGTGGAAGAATTAATGAGTTATTCCAGGGTAGGTGCCTGAGAGCAAATCGTAGGAAGTTCCGCTGAACAGACTCGATACGGTCAATGTGTGTACCGTACAATGGAGACCAGACTTAGTTAGCGTATTCAAGCAGTGGTCTCACAAAGCAAGTGTACAAACGCAGAGTTATGGTAGAATTCGAAAACTCTCGGGACCAATGTTTTATAAAACCCAGGATAGAAGTACTCTTTGATACCATGTAGTTTATATGGGAGATAAAATTCAATCTTTGATCACATTTGACACCCAAGTCACAGACAGAACCAACACGGCGAATCGAGGAATGCGAGAACTCGTAATCATAAGTGATTGATTGGTCTCTGATTTCTGTGGAAAGTCATAACCTCACATTATTATTATTATATTGAGTACCAAATTATTACTTTTGCACCAGTCGTAAAATTTCTGAAGGTCAGCCTGTACCTGTTCACAATCGTTAACAGATTTAATCTGAGCGAAAAGCTTAATGTCGTCAGCATATATCAAGACTTTACAGTGCCTCACAACACAGCCAATGTCGTCAATAGATAGAATAAAGAGCAACGGGCCCAAGTGACTACCTTGAGGCACGCCAGGCGAAGCCATCAAGATTTTAGAGATGGAATGGCGGAATAAAATTTGGTATGTTCTGTTATCTAAATAAGACTCCGTCCATTTTAAAAATGTTAGGGGAAACCCATACTTTTCCATTTTAGAGAGTATCACGGAGTGAGATAACTTGTCGAACGCTTTACTAAAGTCTATATAAATACAATCCGTCTGGTAGCCTTTTGCAAATCCGCCAATGGTATCCGAGACAAATTCCAACAAGTTAGTGGTTGTAGATCTGCCCGAAATAAACCCATGTTGGTTAGAAGAAAGCAAATTCTTGCAGGAAATTGATAGCTGAGATTAAATGATGGATCCGAATAATTTAGGCATACAAGATAATTTTGCAACAGGCCTATAGTTAGAAATTTCATTTTTACTACCTTTTTTGTGGATAGGTATGATAAAAGAATTTTTCCATAGCGGCAGGAAATAACCGGTATCGAGCGATTTTTGGAAAATAATTCTTAGCGGAGCTGCTAGGGCAAGGCAGCAAGACTTAAAAAAAGCTGGAGGGATCCCATCTGGACCCGTTGTGAAGTCATTAGGAAGCTCATAAATGTGATCGAGTATATCCTCATGTGAAATGGAAGGGACAGTGAATGAAACGTTATGGGAGTCGTTCTTATGAATGAAGTTGCTATTTAGAGGTTGAAAATTTGACGAGGCAAATGCGTTGTCAAAAAATGAAGCAAACATATTACAAATTTCAGACGAATCATCACTAGCAGTATCTTTGTACTTCATGGTATTGGGGTAGTTGTCGTTTTTTTCTTCATATTATTAAACTTGAAAAAGATGCGTGGGTCACTAAATAATTTCGTTCGCATGCTTTGGACGTATTCATCATAAAGTGTAGAAGAAAGTTCTTTGAACTCATTATAGGATGCGAGGAAGTTGTTATGATTTATAATATCTTTGTCCCTCATATAACTTTTCCACATTTTATTCTTTCTATTTTTAAGACGCTTCAGTTCTTTATTGAACCAGGGCGGTGATGTTTTATGCAACCGCTGGCGATCGCGGGGAACATGAGAAGAGAATAGATCAAAAAGAATTATGTAAAACTTAGAAACATCTTCATCAACACTATCGCAAGATAGTAATGTGTTGAAATCAATAGCGGTAAGTCTACTAGAAAGTTCCGGGAAGTCAGCTTTTCTAAAATTGAGAAAGTATTGTGTTTCGTCACAATTTGTCAAGTTTTCGGTTTCATAGGAATACGTAATTAGTATAGGGGGGTGGTATTTGTCAAGAGTAGAAACTAAAACAGGGCTAGGTTCAACTAAAAAGCTATCCGCGTGAGTAGAAAATACCAGGTCTAACTGCCTATCCATGTCATTCTTAACGTTACTGATTTGGCTGAGACCAAGAGATGAAATAGTGTCAAGGAAAAGTGATTCTCTTCTGGTAAAGTTGTTAAGTGGAAGATAGTCATCGTCTTCTTCATTTAGTACCCATTGTATATTGGGTAAGTTAAAATCACCAAATAGTAGTAATTCGTCAAGAGGTTCCATCTTACCATGGATAAAATTGGATGTTGAAATGAGCAGGTCGTAAATATTCTGTCCTTTGTCATCTATATTATTTATGGAGTCTGGAGGAATATAGCAACAAAGTATGTATAAGTCATATTTTAAGAGAGACAACTTAAGAGCTATAAGTTCGATGTCAAGAGTGTTGGAGAAACTGGGAAGCTGAATTTGGCTGCAATTGAAGTGGTTTTTACAAGCGAGGAGTACGCCACCGCCACGTGCTTCAGAATCAGTATATCTATCTCTTCTAAAAATTTGATACGAATTGTCAAAGATTTCGGCATCGCGGAAACCATGATGCAGCCATGTTTTAGTGAAAGCAACTATATCGAAATAAGTTGCAACAGAGGATTTGAAGATTTGTGAAGTTTTTGTACGAATCCCCCTTACATTTTGGTAGTAGAGGGAAATAGATTTGAGTTTTTTGGAATATCGCTGCCTATTTTAGCTGTATTACAACCTCGGCGCCCGGAAGGTACAAATAATTTAGAAAAAGCGCCAGAGGGCCAAAATGTTGGATCCAATAACTTGTCCTGCAGATCCGCTGAGACAGTTAAAATAAAGGATGCAACCGGTTTAGAGCATTTACTAATTTTTCGGCAAGAAATACTATCTGTTGCGATATTTTTGGACTTCAGACCCTCAATATGTCCTCACACAACGTTTCTGGAGAGAAACGGGTGATGAAAACACACGTAGGTTTTGGTACCGTTCTCAAAGAGGCGCCAATACCAATTCCCACAGGCGAAGTATCATTGGTGGGGGCACTATCCACAGCCGAAACAGACCGTAATACACCGACATCCGAAACGGAAAACTCCGTCCCCTGTCAGATGACCTGTCCTTTAACGAAGATAACACATTATCTCCAGCCGTAGACAAAACGCTGCCAATGGGGGCTACATTAGTAACCAGAGAAACCTCATGTCGACTTGAGGCAGTCGGAATGTTATTTGGGCGGTTGCGTTGGTTGCTTTGTCTCCGGCGACGGCCTAACTTCTCTGACGGAATATTCAAAGAGGAGGGAGGAGTTGAAACATACAAGTCCTGTTGAGTATGAGAAGACTGTTGGGGTTCAGGCAGTAGATTTTCAGATCTGCAGGACTCTTTTAAAGCTAAGTTACCAATATCATGAGCCAAAGAACCCAGAAGCGCAGAATTCTTCAAAACGGCTGATGAACAGGAACCAATATCGCCCTTGACCTTCTTAATAGTGCGCCTGATATCCTCAATGATAGGTGCAACTAGCCCACTATTAGCACTTGACGTTAAAGGCGCGTCACATGTTATTACTGCAGAGTGAAGATCGTCTAAGCTGCTCGATACAAGAGAAATTTTTGATGAAATGTCATGAGTCATTTCAAGTATCGCAACCGTTTTAGAATTTAACGTGCCAGTCAGGCTGAGCAGATTATCCATCTTACAGTTCAGGATATGTACATCGTCATAAAATTGTTGATATTTAGAAAGATCAGCAGAAAACCGACTGATTTTATCAAGCATAAGAGACTGGTCCCCAGAGATTGCTTCCGAAGAAGCTTTCATAAGTCTTAAGACGTGACAAGGCTTGATATCAGAGACAGACGAAGTATATCGCTTCAAGCATGTAGCATGGAAAGTATTGCCGCAAACTCCATCACAATCTACCCCTTTGCCACTGATATTAGTGGAGCAGATTCTGTAAAGTGCCATTACAAACAAATTAAATTAATTTAATCTAACCGGCAGTACAATTGGAGACAATTTATGTTATGATGCTACAATTAATGAGATTTATAATTCACAATTAGCTTCATAAATTTGCTGGTTTTCGTATATGGTAAATCTCTGATTAGTAGTTCAGTTTTATCGATTATGGTTGTGAGAATGGATGTGAAAGTCCAGCTCAACGAAAGGATCGAGTATGCGATGCAATAAGAACGGTGTCTTTGGTTGACTAAGCTTTATGGCACTAAATAAAGCTTAAAATTATAATGAGAAAGGCGCAAAGAAAGATAACCTCAAAAATCACGAAAATATATATAATTTTTCTTTTTTTAATTTTAAGAATTTTAACTATATAATTAGCCACGCGAAATGAAAGTGAATTAGTCAATTGAAAATCAATCCACCTGTATACGAGGTCCCACGAAGCACGAATGAACACAAAAACGTCAACAAAGACGCGATGTCAGCAGATTAGTAATACAAGCAAACCACCGATCACTCAGGGAATCTAGGATTAAAATCCGCTTGCACATGAAAAGGACACAATTCGTGGAAAAACCAAATCACTTTATACACAAAAATAAGAACTAATAGATAGAAATTTTTACAAAAAAGAAAACAATAACAAAAGAACCGGCTACAGACATGCAAATCTTCTTCTTCCTAAACTCAGGGTGCTTGTTACATCGGATTAACAAATTCGAAATATTTGCAGATTTAAACAAGTTTAGAAATAATGATTATACAGAAATAGAAATAATTTTACATTCAATTACATATTAAGTTGCAATTATAAAAAGAGATAATTATTATGCAGGAATTCAGAAGAAAGGCAGAAGAAGGCCGGAACATTCTCCCCCCGTTAAGAATAGGGTTCTTAACTAATAGGCAGTTTTACCACTCGACTAATAGCACGTTTGTAATTGCCCTTTTGCGTCCGCACGGTGACTAGTCGAACTAGGTTGTCCTTTCCGGGATGAGTTTCCACTACCCGACCCATGATCCATCTCGTTGGAGGTAGATTGCCTTCTCGAACTACTACGAGACGCCCTCCTTCAGACAGTTTTCTTCGATTCTCCATTTTTGCCGCTCTTGCAATACAGTGAGATAGTCTGTACCCCATCGTTTCCAGAACCCTTGGAACATTGCCTGGATGCTTTTATATCGACGTAAATGTGAATCCCTTTCATCTGTTAGATCATTTTCCGGAAGAGTGGTGAGAGCTTGTCCAATTAAAAAGTGTGCAGGAGTGAGGGCGTGTAGTTGTCTGCATTGGATGATAAGGCACAAAGTGGACGAGAATTGAGGATCGCCTCTTTTTGAGTGAGAAGTGCTGTCAACTCTTCGAAGGTCAGGGCCGTCTCTCCAACTACTCTTTTCAAGTGCCACTTCACGGAACGTACCGCCACTTCCCACAGACCGCCGAAGTGAGGTGCACCAGGAGGGATGAAATGCCACGTCATGCCATTCTGTGAGAGAAAGAAAGATATTAAATTAGAGGATACTGCTAATTTGTGAAGTTCATTCAGATGTTTTTTCGCGCCCACAAAGTTTGTCCCATTGTCACAATATATATTCTCTGGTATTTCACGGCGAGCAACAAATCTGCGAAGTGCTGATATGAATATTTCACTACTGAGGCTGCTTGCGAGCTCTAAATGAATAGCCTTGGTGGCAAGGCAGATGAACAAGGATATGTACCCCTTTATATTTTTTGCACCTCTTCCTTTCTTTGTACTTAAAGGAATTGGGCCAGCATAATCGACACCCACTTGTGAAAAAGGACGAGACACAGTAACTCTGGGTGTTGGTAAGTTTTCCCATGAGTTGAGTAGTTGCTGAGGCTCGCAGTTTGAAGCAAGTAAGGCATTCTCGACATAACTTCCTCGCCAGGTTTCTGACTCCCGGAATCCAATATTTTTGTCTGATGAGACTTATCAATAATGCCGGACCATTACGAAGATATATCTTGTGTGTGTCTCTCAGTAGAAGATTGGTCATGGTATTTTGTTTAGGCAAGATGATTGGGTGTTGAGCATTGAGGTTGAACTCTGAATTTTGCAGTCTTCCACCAACTCTGAGAATATCATTGTTGTCGATGAAGGGAGTAAGCTTCGCTAATGGGCTTTTCGCCGCTACCGCTTTTTTAGTTTTTAAACTCGCTATTTCCTTGCTAAATGATAATCCTTGCATCCATTTAACACAAATTATGCTGGCGTTACGAATTTCATTTGCAGAAAGTGGACCAAACTTTCTAACGTCAGATTTCTTCAGAGCATTCGACGAGAACCTGAAACAGTAGCTGATGACTCGTAATATTTTCTGATGACTGGAATATCTTCGAGATATTTCGGCGAGTGTGTCATTTTCTATGATGCTGAGATGTGTAACAATGCTATGCTTCCTTTCTTCTTCTCGACAATGTTCGTTTTCGGTTCCTGCCTGTGAAGCTGAAGGCCAGTATTTTTTGTTCATTGCAAGCCACTTGGGACCTTCCCACCAGATTGAATGATTGAGTAAAGTAGATGGCGATATACCTCTGGAAGCACAGTCTGCAGGATTTTCTTACGATCTCACGTGGTTCCATTGATTTCTTGGAATAGTTTCTAAGATTTCAGCAGTTCTATTTGCTACATATGTCTTCCAACGTCTTGGGATATCCGACAACCAGGCTAGCACTACTGCCGAGTCTTTCGATGCATATACTGTCGATGATTCTAAGCATAGTGAATTGTTAACTTTGATCATTAGACGTGTCAATAGCAATGCAGCGCAGAGTTCCAGACGAGGAACCGAGATTTGCTTGAGCGGTGCTACTTTTGTTTTCGCAGCCACAATTCTTATGGTTATTTCTCCTTCATCTGTTTGACTTCTACAATAAATAACTGCTCCATACGCCAACTCGGAGGCGTCTGCGAAGCCATGTAGTTCTATTAGATTTCTTGACAATTCAGATCTCAGGCCTCTCCATTGTTTAATTATTTCTTCTGGCAAGAGATCATCCCAGTCATATTTTAGTAGCCACAATTTTTGAAAGAGAATCTTAATCGAAATCAGTATGAGGGCTAACCATCCCAGGTTATCAAAAACTCGTGATGATTCTGATAAGATCTTCCGTGTGGTGTTTGGATTTGATCGCCATTTGGTCAACACAAATCCGCATGAAGACAAAAGCTGTTGGAGCTCATCCTTCAACTGCTTTGTTTCATCTACCGACTCAGCCCCTGTCAGTAGATCATCCACATAAAAATCATTTAGAATTGCAGATGCGATTCTTGGAGAACTTTCTTTATGCTCTTCTCCAATTTGTTTCAATGCTCTGGTGGCCAAAAACGGAGCAGATGATGTACTGTAGGTGACTGTGGTCAATCTATAATGCCGCACAGGCAATGTTTCACTCTCCCGCCATAATATGCGCTGATAGTCTCGGTCTCTTTTGACTACCAGCACCTGGCGATACATTTTTTGAATATCAGCTGAGAAGACTATTTTATGGCCTCGAAAACTAAGTAAGATGGCCGCTAAGTCTCGCTGCACTGTTGGCCCCACAATTAAATTTTCGTTTAGAGCTACTCCTGTAGAGCTTTTGCATGATTCGTCAAAAACGACTCTTATCTTCCTCTTATCTTCCTCTTATCCCCTCAGGTCTGTCTTGTTTCTTTAACACCACATATCGTCCAGCTGAGTCTCGAAAATAAGTCCGTTAAAAATGTGTTTCGGCGAGAGATTGTTCATCAGTGTAAGCAGCGTTTTCAATTCCTACTTCATCTGTTTGCCAGAAATTTTACAAGGATCTATCCAAATCTGTCAGCAGTATCGATGTCATGCTCAGAATCGGCGTTTCATTCGCACCGATTTTTCCAGCAATTACCCAGCCAAATATAGTTTCCATTGCAATTGGATGCCCTAAGTCATCATATAACTTTCCTTCGCCTATGATTCCCAAAAATATGTCTTCTGCTCCAAGAATTATATCTACGACTCCTGGCTTCGCAAAGTTTGGATCTGCCAATTGAACATTTTTGATTTTCTCGAACACCTGTTCTGCGATTGGTTCTGTTGGAATGTTAGACGACAAGTTGTCAATGACATATGAATTAACCTTGACTTCATGAACTTTGTTTCCCAGAGCGGACATTTGAAGAGAAATCTTTCCCTTGGTCACCCCAACATTAGTGGTGGCTAATCTATTTACAGACTACCGAGCCTTTTCGCGTTTGAGCTCAAGACGTTTAGCACATGGCTCTGATATCAGGGATATTTGGGATCCTGAATCTAAAAGTAAGCGACATTGTTGGAGGGAATCCCTCGAATCTCGAATATTGCACAGAGCAGTAGGCAAAAGAGAAACTGATGGTGCACTGATTGTGCAAGTACTTGTACAAGTATTGAACGACGATAAGGAAGATGGTGACTGAGCTAATTCAATTTCTGTTGATTGTATAGGCATAGACGTAACACAATTCGAGCTTGATCAGCGTTGTTTGACACGGTTTGGTTGATAGTAGGTGCTGTGTTGATTGCTTCGTGTTGATTGAAGTTTTGGAGTTGATCGAAGTAAGAAGGTTGAGAGAAGATTTTATATTATTCGATGGGTTGAATGGAGCAGATTTTGATTTTGAAGTGTCATGCAACAGTGGATGATGATTTCCCTTACACATTTGACATCGAACGTGTGAACGGCGGTTTCGTACTGAGTGACTGGAGCTTAGGCACTTGAAGCAAGGCGACTGGGATGTGACTAATGATTTGCGGTCACTTAGCGAGCAATTCTTAAATTCAGGACATTTATATAACGCATGATCTGCTTCGCATTTAGGACATTTGAGCCATTGTGGTACACCGAATTATGAAATGTTTTTACTGCATGCCCTTTCTTTGATCCAATATTCGCAGCTTCTTATGCATCGCAAGGAAATCTAAGCACTTTTCAAAGTTAGGATATTCTGTCTCTGCGATTTCTTGAGCCCACAATTCTCTAGTCTCAGCGTCGATCTTAGAAAGACCCATGTGTATGACCCATGGATCACGATTTTTGGCCTCTTTGACTAAAGCTTTCAAACCGCGGATCACTTCGTCGTAGGTGTCACACAAATTTCGCAAACCATTTGCAGATGGACTATGTACTGGTGTTTGATTAAGGAATGTCTTAATAAAAGACGTAAGTATGTAAGATGGCTTATCAAACCGCTTCTTAAGTTTATCCCATGCCTCAGAAAAGCTTGCATCGGTTACGGGTAAATGTCTGATTAAGCTCGCTGGAGTTCCTTTTAATAGTCCCTTTATATACTGTAACTTTTGTGCCCCACTAAGTAACATATTAGCTTGAATGGCTGACTCAAAAAGATCTTTGAACGAACACCACTCTATATAATCGCCAGAAAAATGTGGTATGTTCAACTTAAGTAGGTTAGCTATATTGAGTTGAGCACCTGACCGATCTAAACTTTGGAAAAGAGACTGTTGTTGCAACAAAAAAATTTTCATGGTGGAATTCAGAGCTTCGCTCGTGTTATCTGTATTATTAGACTGGACTCTGGGAGTGCGACCATTAAGAGCACATAAAAGCAATGACTTCGTTTCAAAATATCTCCTTTCATTTTCCTCAATTTCAGAGATTTGTCCTTCAATCAGTAAAAAACAATCTTCAATTTCCCTAAACGCGAGGTTATATCTTCTAATGTTGCCGTGTCGTCTAGGCTATCCGCATACGTTTTGAGACGTGTCAGTGGTCCTTTAACCCGCCCGCGCTTTTGAATTAAACTATTTTTTTCATTCATCTTGCTAAAGTCCCGATCAATTAATTACAAAAAAGGTATATGAAAATGTGCTCAAGATATTTCAGTACGTGACACTAATAAGTCCGCTTGGTATACAACCCAGTTATGTTCACTGTTACAGTCACTATCTCTAAATCGATGGACTGTATATGTACATATATATCGAAGTATGTATGTAATTTAAAATGTGCACAATTTATTGGAAGTTCTTGTTCACTTATTTTTTGTTGGAATTGATAGAAACACACCATATGAATATGATCAACGTCTTTTATGCTTTTTTTTGTGAAATTATTTTGTTTAAATATATGTGTATGTATATAGCTCAATAATTATTAATATTATATGAAGGACCACTTTGTTTGTATGTACATATATTGACAAACTGCTATTGGCTACTGCTGTGTCTGCTTTCTGATGATATCCGCTCGTGATATTCACCAATTGAATTTAGTAGCACACAAAAACTGATTTCCCTCGCTAATAATGCCAATGGGAAGTAAAAGGTACTTAGAAATTGAAAGAATTTCTTAATTTGATTTTAAATGATTTTACTGAATTTTTTCTACTTCGGTTCTTAACAATCCAAGCGCACGTTCTTGACTGTGATGAGTTCAATACATCACGATTACAATTCGCTTTTGTGCCTATCGATAAATTTACAGTAATGATTTAACAATAGATTTTTATGTGGAGCAAATGACTAGACTAAACACAGGGTGCTTGTTACATCGGATTAACAAATTTGAAATATTTGCAGATTTAAGCAAGTTTAGAAAAAATGATTATAAAGCAATAGAAATAATTTTACATTCAATTACATATTAAGTTGCAATTATAAAAAGAGATAATTATTATGCAGGAAATCAAAAGAAAGGCAGAAGAAGGCCGGAACAGTGGGTTATACATCTTTTGGTGTAAAAATATAACTGATTTAACGAAATACGAAAAGGATATACTCCATACAAAAAAACTTTAGAAATCGTACCTTTCCTTTTTGCAAAAATTTGAAGCCCTTGCCGAATTCTTCGAAAGAAAGCGAAAAGATTTTATGGGCCATGTGCTTTCACTGAAAGCCTCCGGACACAAACAAGTATTAACAGATATGCAAGACCCATAGTAAAATGTGATGCCAGTCAGTACATATTAACTGAAAAGATTAACTGATAGGTCTTGGCTAACTTTAGCGAAGCTCCAAGCAATGAAATGAACCGACAAAGCTATTTCATTGCCTGCAATCATTTTTCTTTTGCTCATTTTCGTTTGTAAACTGACGTAGACTTGCATTTGTAGGAAATAATAAATAAAAGTAACAAATAACTAACCCTAGGTAACAATTCTGAAAAAAATTTTTCACAAATATTGTTTATAGATGAGTCAGAGGGTTCGAAATTCAACTAAGCTCACTTGTGCATGCAAATTATTTGCAATTTAGCGACAGTTGTGATCACATCTAGAGTGCATTTAGTGCTATCTACATACGGTTTTTTAGTAATGGATTCTCAACTTAGGGTAAGTAGTATTTTAGTTTATATTGAAGTTGAAATTATTCAATTATGTACAAAAACAGTATAGAAACATTTATCTCTAAAAAAAACATAATTTCTTTCCGATTTTATAATTTTAAAACTAAATGTCCTACGGACATCGTATTTGAAGAATGTGTGTATCGATCAAAGGATAACAGAAACTCTTATCTGTTTCAATTCATTTCATCTAAGATTGATCTTGAATTTTAAAACTAAATGTCCTACGGACATCGTATTTGAAGAATGTGTGTATCGATCAAAGGATAACAGAAACTCTTATCTGTTTCAATTCATTTCATCTAAGATTGATCTTTCTCATATAACTGCGGATTCAATTAGAGACATTAAAGTAATGATTTCCAGATTTTCCGCGAAATTGACTGTAAAATGAAAATCGGGAGCGTTTTCTCAGTAAATATTCCGATTCGTACATACAAACTGCAACCATCATCATCGAAAGGATTAAATATTACATGCAGGCCACAGAAAGATTTTGAGAGCTCCTCAGTGAAAACAAAAAGGCGACGAGTCGATGAGCTCATCCAATCTCGAAGTGCTATTGAATTAACAACAGATGCTGAAATTTCGATGCGGTTATCTGGGAATAGAGACTCAGCTAAAGTAACTAGAGAAGTCAGTGAAAATCCTGAGAGAGGAAGTATAATAAAGTAAATGCAGTCTACGGATAGTGGTAGTCAGTTCTTGACCAGTGAAGAAGCTTTGGCTTATTATGTCGAATTAAAGTCGACTAGCCCTTCCTATAAGCACACACACAGGGGAGATGGTACGGGCCTGGTTGAGCAGTCGTTGGCAAGGCCATGAAGTTCTGCATACAATGAGCTGTTAACTGTTACCGTACGCCTTGTAGTTTTTAAGATACAGCATGTTTTGTGAAAAACTAGCTTTTTTTCTTAATCACCCTGTAACTCCTAAACGGTTGATATGCGCCCCACCTGCCATACAATTTTTGCTTTGTCTAGGTGAGTACTATCACCTCTATACCTCCTAGGGGGAAACACCCTGTATTTGCGGAGCTACTAGTAAAAATATGATTGGTGAGGCTAGGGAGTTTACTAGCAATAAGGATAATTTTGGTTTTGGTTTGTCTACATTGCATGCCTGATTCGATGTTTTAAATATTTATTACACATTAGCTATCGCCTTGACATAAAAAATGGCATGTTAGAGATGAAGATGATAAAGTAAATGTCAAACAACGTTCGAATGAAATCAAGAGCAGGTTTAAGATTGAAATGGGGCTTATTGTAGACAAACCAGTATATGGTTCAACAAACGATGGAAATACTGCCCGTAGGTTTTTTGCGAATCCCAAATTGCGTAGTCAAATTACAGTATTGGATGAACCACTGATAAAAAACTTTGGTTCTTCTGGATATGTCATAAATTTGAAAAAATTTGAAAAACTTGCAAATGAGACTAGAAGACTTTATGTAAATCACTATTCGTGGTACTATATGCACGCAACTGTACATCTGATCATGTAATTAATAGCCTCCTAGAAAAAAAAAATACACATTCCCCTCGGAAGTATTAGATTTACTTATTCCTCCTACAGTTAATGTCTGTCAGAGTATACTAGCTACCAGGGATACTGTTAATGATAAGGACTTTTTAATAAATGATTCTACTGCAGAGTACAGTGACAATGGTAATGATGATGATGATGACGATGATATTAATTATACTTAATTGTCTATAAATCCTAATGTAAAGATATAATCTATCTGTGCATTGCAAATTTAACTCAATTTAGGTTTTAATTTTATAGTTGTTTTACTTTAGTTTATTATTTATAGGAGAAGTTTATACTATATATATATTAGCTGCGTTCTTTTGTTCCCGCAGAACAGAGCAGAACAAAAAATACATAAAAGAACGCCTCATACACTTTCATAGAAAGATTTAAATGAAGCGAACAGTACAAAGTGTTCGCTTCAATCGACAGAACAATTTGTTCTCTCCAGTATATGGGAGTTCTAGAACAAGGTACACAAAAGAACCCAGCCATTATTGTAAATTTGTTATTTTCTTGTTTTATTTTTATTTTTTATATTATTTATAAGATGTAACTATTATGTAGGTAAGATGTTTTTCTTAATTTTAATATTAAATTAAATATTAAATTTTCGAAGTTCGTTTATTTTTATAAATATTATGTTGTACATAGTACAACTCTACATATAAATGTTCGTTGTTGACATATGAATTGAAAAAAAAACTAAACAAAAGTTTTGTCCAGCTAGCTTGTTCTACTCGAGCCACAGTGCAGCGGGCCATTGCTACAATGAAAGGAATGATTGAAAGGATATAGATTGGATGTATTGGCTGGATAGGCTTTATGCAGACAAACTAACATACAAGGACTGGGCAGCAAAGAGACATTTGCAACGTCTCGCTCGAATATAAAATCGACGATGCCTCGCCTGATACAGGGAACCCCTTAATTTTTTCTCAAAATATTTATGCATAATTGGACAACTGGTGCTTGGCCCGCTAACAATTCTTATGAGCGTATATGAGTAGGTAACCATCAATTTCTTCTTAGGAATGTACAGAAAATGTTTCGGTAGAATTTTTATTCGCTTTGGGGGACGACTGGAATCTTTTTCAGATATAATACTTTCATGTGTGTCGCTGTCGGCCTCCAATAATGGATAAAACTTCTAAACAAAAAATTGAGGGCTTCCCCCACTGACATGTATAACATAGACTGCTTGGAGTGTGTTCATCTTTTGGCTATAGCCGGCTATAGCGAAATTGGTTTGTGCTCTGGAGGTGAAGCCAAAGTAGCTTGACGTTTGAGTGCTTAATTTTTTCCGTTAAGTAACCTAACGAATTTCGGAAGCTTATTACTGTGTGGATAGTAACAGACGATGATAGTCAGCTCTAAGCAAAAGTTGAACGCACTCTTAATTTTCTAATTCATTTGGGTCAACTTTTGTTGGCAGGGGTGTATCTTAATGTCAGGCTTCAGTTTCGCTTTAATATTCATATTTCAAGTTCAACAATTCCCAAATACATTCGAATTGAAATCTTATCTTCTATAACATCAAATATTTCTTAATCGTGATTTTTAAGGAAATTAAATTAGGCAATTTTTGTCTGCCTATCCCTAAAAGTGAGCAGAGAAAATATCTCAAAAATCGTTAAATTACGATAACAAATGGCACGACGTTTTAATAAAGAAACCGGTCACTTAAAATTTTGGGTTAAAACAAGAACATACATAATCTTAATTTTTATATTTCCTTCTTTATTTTTTATTATCTCCTCTAGTGACATGGTGCATTATCCTGTTGAAATATGTATTCGTTTCTATTCTGAATATCTTCCAAAGCTACTAACAAACCTGTTTCAAAAAATGGTTGTATAAATATCAGCATCTATTTTAATGCCCTGATCCAAAACCCTCGAGAATACTTCCCAAGCCATGAAACAGAAATCTATATGTGTGTGTTCGGAGTCTGTTCTCTAAAATGTTCTATATTGATACTTATGGAAAAGTGCCAAACATTGACTTTATATATGCTATAGAGCCTAAACTACTATCCATACAGGAAAATAGTCTTCTAGTAATTTAAAGCTTGGTTCCTTACCTTCCCAAAGGCTACACTTCCTATATAGCTTACTTAACAAAATAATAAAATAGTTTTGATTACAATGTAACCTTACCATTTTACGCTCAATACCTCTCTGCTGAGTGATAATTGCATGTGTTTATGTGCAGCCGTAGTCCGAATCTGTAGGCAGCTACATTCGATATCATCAGCCCACGGCATGCCATGACGGCACAGCGACATTATAATGATTACTCAGCTGAGAATTTTTTTTTTGAGGAATCGTAGTCATTTGGTTAAGATAAATTTTTTTAAATAATTTTGTTAGGAAAGGTATGAAAATTTTATTACGGTTCGGAAGATAAGAAAGCAAGCTTAAGATTATTGGAACACCATTTTTCTGTATGAAGAGTAGTTTAGGGCGGAGGAGCTATTCAAATCAAACTTTTGCCACTTTTACATAAGAACACTGCAAATATTTTAGAATGTAAGGACTACGGGGGGCCTCGCATGTGGTAGGAAGGGAGTCTGTTTCATGGCTTGTGAAGTATTCTCGAGGGTTTTGCCTGATCCACTTTCGAATTGCAAAAAAATTTAGTATATATATTCATTTGGAGAATGCACTGAACTGAAACTGGGCTATGGTGGATTTTGTATAGAACTTATTATTTGAAGCTCAGAAGCTTCAAACGACAAACGACACTAGAGCACTCTTTGTAATCTTCTTCTTGAATACTGCGGAACATCTCTTTCGCCCATAGGCGTTGGATATCTAATATTACTGTTCGGTGCTCCGGACACGCGAAGTAAAATTGCGTCTGCAGATAAGCGGTTCGATGTTTCAATTATTCAGTTTTGCTGTGTTTAACATGAGCAAAAACTCTTTCAAAGTAAGCAAAGATTTTTATAATTTTAGGTCTTTTGGGATTTGTAAATCTTTGTACTATCGCATAATTAACAAAATTAACTTTTAGACGAACCAAATTATTTTTCCATAAGGTACAATAAATTTCTATCATCTGAATACTCCTTAGAGAGCTGAGATTTTGTATATAGCTGTTTTATAAAAATTGTAGATCTAAGCTGGTAATATTTGTACTCAAAAAATACTACTAAATTGAGAAATTAAATTTTTTCACTCTACTTTGCCTGAAATAGATAATTTCAACTTGTTGTTTTAATCATAAAAGCTGAATTACTTTTGTGATAAATTCTAGATGATTTTGAAATACCTGGGTGGAAATGAGTTCTTGCCACAAAATAAAGTTATCAAATTCTTAGCAAAATTTGGGTGTGAACTAACTGAAGTTGAGCGCTACATTTGTGAAAATACCGTTTATGTCCTAACTGGGTTTGACAAGGCTCAGTTCAATTCAGTAAGTTGGTTATGAAATTTTCGAGCTGATAGTAAATGATTATCTTAACATTTCAGACTTTGATGCCTGTTATTTTCGCTCATTCGCCGGCAGGAACATCTACAAAAACAGTTGTACATTACGCTCAAGAAATTCATGAGGGTAAGTTTACGAAATTATTATAGTTATGTATATTAAGATTGCAGTAAACGATATTTTTACAAAGGCAGTGCTTTCGCCGCCAGATCTAACTTTTGATACGTGCAATTAGAATCATAATCTTCGCATGCTACATTTCAACATTAGCCATCCCACGTTTCCTGATACCTACAGGATTTCAGTAAGCAATACTTTAGAGATCAGGAATTTATGTCGCTTTGTACCAGCTCTCACAACAAAAGAGTGTAGCTGAATCCCTAGCCCCACCAACATAATGCCCAATATTTACCTTTCAAAATAAGATAAAAAAATTTAAAAACGATTAAGAAATTGGCGAGATATGAGTGAAAACGAATAAAAACTTTTGGAATAAACTTAAACCTTAAATATTCGTTCTTTCTTTTCTGCTTATACCGGGTGTGTAGTTCCCAAAACTGGCGAAAGATGCCAAGCCAACTATACCCATTGATGGGATCATCCTTCCTTATATTCGTGCTTCTATATGTTCGTCAACACTTGTAGAGCTCCCAAAACTTGTCATTTGGAAGGTGGATAGAACAGAAAATGCCTTCCCCGCTATACAAATCACTATGATAATCATCTTGGGCCTGCGATTATTTTAAATTTGTATATGATCGTCTGTCTGTGTGTCTGTCCGTCAACACGATAGCGAAGTAAACGCTTCGAGTGATGAAATTTTGCACACGTTCCTTTTAAAAAAAAAAGTTAAGGGGTATGCCCATTTTAGGCCCGACAACTCCAGACATGATAGATTACTTAAACGATGCATTATGATACTCTGAACATGTTTTATCAGCGGGAGAAGCCTGGGGGTCAAAGTTTGATGTAGTGCATTTGGAAAATGTAGTACAGAATCAAATCTTTAGGTCCTGAGAAGCAGTTTGAGTACCCACATTCCTATAGTCGGAGACTTATATAGTCATTTATAGCCATATCCATACTCACTTTCTCAGTATTTCCCTCTTTTTTTGTTCGAACTGACGTACTTGATTTTTCGCTTAGAACGGCTCTAACTTGGTAGGGTTATGTTCGATCGGAAAGCAGGTTTCACTGTTCGGCTACAATTCGTAGAAGAAAAATTGTCTCTGCATACTCTTAAGGTGGGGGTAGGAACCCCCGACGGGGGTTGCATATCAAATTAAAGGTCTCGCCAACTACTACTGGGTGGTGTACTTTTTTCCCGATTCAGAAAACTTTCACGGGATGTTTTTGCCGCCGGAAAAGTCATTTTCACGCACTTGATTCACATACACCCCAGCTACTACATTTCGCATATATTTTTGCAGCTCTTTCTTCCATGGCCATTAGTGCTCTATTGTAAATATTTTTCTCATAAAAGTCATTATCCATGACTTACCAATTCCGCGCAGTCACGAGAAGTACAACAGTCCACTTTTTCACCCAAGAAAATTGCTCTTGTTATATCCGATCGCCAAAGCTTTCCCCCACTGAATTGAAATAAACATTATTAATAACTCTTTCAGACTATCTTAATGCATCGTTTAAGACATCTCTTATGTTTGGAGGTGTCAGGCATAAAATAGTATGAGAAGTGGGTATTCCGCTTTAAGTTCGCAAATGGGACAAATCGAACAACTTATTAGTAGGGTTGCTATACAAAAATTTCGTTTATTACTATATATTTGGGCACTGCCCGAGAATCCATTGATCTAATCGGGCAACACCTTCTTGGTGTTGATATACAAAACTTTTGGTTTTCACTTTATTTTTGGACACTACCTAAGAACGCGTCGACGTGGAGAGCTCAAATTGTGTACATGCCGTTTTTATACAAACTCCAAGTAAAGGTTGAAAAGTTGACTAAATTTTTTGTCTTGTCATACAAAACTTTAGTTTTCACTATGTATGTGCAGTGCCTGAGAACACGTCGACGTAGAGAGCTGAAATTTGCTACACAGCGTTTTCATAAAAATAGTAAAAAATTAAAAAAAATTAGTTAAATCTGGCAGCCCCTTCTCGGTGTTGCCATACAGAGCTTTTGATTTTCACTTGCTCTTGATCTTTAAATGAACGGACTCATTTGTCATATATACTTATCGCTCAACTCAGGACTTAAGTCCGCTCAACACTTCAGCGGTGGTTTATCGCTCGAAACTTAAGCAGATTCACTGGTTGAGCGGAGTCAAATCATGTCTTAACTAACATAAGAAGAATTTGATTTAATTAAAATTGAAACTGAAACTGAAATTTCAATCAAATAAGAAAAGCTCACAAAAAGTTATTCATTATTATATTAACTTACCTTTTGCTAATTTTCTTAGCCAACATTTCTCTTCCTCTCAATATAATGTACAAATTCAACAGCTTGTAAAACCTGTAAGGAAAATACCATACTTGAAAATATAATTAATAATTTTATTCAAGGAAATTGTACTTGCATTTTTCCATTGATATGTAGCATTGTTGTAACGCAGGTGCCCAATGCCCCGAATCCCACCATAAGGGCAAAACACCAATACATTGTCCTATACAATATATTGATTTATCATAAATTTGACCCAGAAAACTTAAAAAACATTTTCATTTAAAATTTCAATTTAAATTCAAAATGCATTTAAAAATGCATTCCCATGTTATAACAAAATGCCATTTAGCATAAATTGAATTTTGTTATCAGACACACATTCCACTCACACGATATGCATACTTACCTACATGCAGTGTCTTCTTCTTTTTCTTTGCCGTATGTACACTGTACATACATACTGTACTTAATTCTTCCCATCTAATTGTATGTATATACATGCGTACAATTATTACAAATTATTCAATTTAAATTCAAAATGCATTTAAAAGTGCATTCCCATGTTATAACAAAATGCCATTTAGCATAAATTGAATTTTGTTATCAGACACACATTCCACTCACACGATATGCATACTTACCTACATGCAGTGTCTTCTTCTTTTTCTTTGCCGTATGTACACTGTACATACATACTGTACTTAATTCTTCCCATCTAATTGTATGTATATACATGCGTACAATTATTACAAATTATTCTCGCCCTCTTAAAATTAATATTCAAGACGGGCACACAACTGCATATCAATTTCATTTTCTTCTGTGCATATGCATTGCTACCAAAACATTTCTGCATTTTCTCACGTAGGATTTTTCAACGTCGCGTCGTCGGAAAACAATAAAAAAGCTTTAACAAGTTTTCACGAGTACCTAAGCGGAATATCGCCGATCCTCCGGGAATTTGATTATAAAAACCGTCGAGAGATGATCGCAAAAACGGTGTATTCCAAAAATAACATATTGTTAAAATAGGCAAAGAACTAAATTTCAAAATAAAATATTGTTCATGCAAGAAAATAGTGGGGTCCGGAAAATTTTTCGCCCGCAATTGATCGCCAGCAATTTACCGCGAGCAATTAATCGCTAGCAGTTTACCGCCGCGTCAGTTTATCGCGTAAAAAATTTATAGCCTACAATTGATCGCTAGCATATTTTATCGCCTGGACATACATATAATTTATATATAGTAGTAGTAGTAGTGACATTTCCAATGAATTTTTGAGTTAATTTGCCTGTCCTTATAAAACAAATTTCCATTAAAGCACAATTTCGGTTTTCCTTTTTCCGATTTCAAAAATTCCACTGACCTGATGCGTTCTTAAACTCAAATTGATGAAAAATAAACTCGAAATAAGAAAATGTTGCGATTGTAAGAGCTTATATACATATAAGTGCCTCCCTAATCGACACGCCCACTAAATCATGCAATTATCTGAGAGGTATAGCGCATAATCTATCTTATTAATAATTGAATACATTTCACATGTTTGGTCTTTATTCGTAAAGGTTTTAAAGTGTCTTTTCCTGTCTTATTATTAGGTTATCTTTGCCTATACCTAGGATATATGTTGCATTTTTAGCTGTACTTAATTCTTAAATAGCACGTACAGATAAACCTTAGTTGCAAGTTATTTATTAAATTATATAAATTATATGTATGGCCAGGCGATAAAATATGCTAGCGATCAATTGTAGGCTATAAATTGTTTACGCGATAAGCTACTAGCGATTAAATGCTGGAGGTAAATTGCTGCGATCAATTGCGGGCGATAAATTTTCCTAGACCCGAAAATAGTGAATTCCAAAATAGAGTATTGTTCAAGGAAGAAAAAGGTTGGATTTTAAAG
Organism: Dioctria linearis; assembly: GCA_963930735.1. Lineage (NCBI taxonomy): Eukaryota > Metazoa > Arthropoda > Insecta > Diptera > Asilidae > Dioctria > Dioctria linearis. Next base: position 172,912,189 of record OZ005741.1, on the reverse strand, counting down.
AAAATAAAGAAAGAAATATTCTTCTCAAAAGGAAAAGTTTTATTTTACCAATAATCTAAAAGCTGTGTGCTCTCCTTCCGGAGCACGGCACACGCGAATACACAACACCACCAGCGGTCCCTACATAAATTAGTGCCTTCAACAACGCATTCAAATCAGTGCTAAGAATTTCTTTATTAATTTCAATTAATTAAAACAATTTTTTTTTTAATAAAATCTGACACACATAACAAACTGGATAATTCATAATAAAGTCCAATGAATAAATTGCAAATCAGTCCCTATAAAAATATAATTCAATAAAAAGAAGAAAAAAATTAATAATTTTTTTCAAAAAAAAAACAAGAGTATAAAAAATAATTACAAAAAAAGTAAAAAGCCCGGGTACTTAGTAGTTAGATTTGTTCAAGAAGGCATTTTTTTGGATTCTCCGGTATATAGCAAAAGCTAAAATTTTTTTTTAGTTGTTATTTCATCACACAACCCATTTGATTTTGGGTGACAAGTTTCAGGTCTTGATTTTGACTTATCAACAGGTCCCAAATAGCGATCAGCTGTTTAACAGTTGCAATATATACAGTCATACGTTTAAAATTGCATTCAAGTCTTTTTATCTTTATTTGGCGAATATTCTCTAGTTTTAGCTGTGAAAGTATTTGCATCTTCTTCCCAATTTATACGTCCTGTATCGCTGACAAACATGACAGAGTAAACCAAAATGTTTGACGAGCTTTGCTTGTCGCAAGTTCCAAAAACAGCTGAAATTAGACAAATTTTAGCCGAATATCACAGAGCCAATAAAGGCAAAAGGACTTCAGATTTCATTTCCGAAAAACTCCAGAAATTGGAAGACTGATTCAAAATCATGATGAATTCGATGAGACTCATGATTATTTCAAACAGTCATGCTATGACAAAACAGGGGACTGGTACAACCTTACCAAGGCAACTCTGTCTGACAGATTGAAGTGCATATCGCTCCACACATTCCACTCCCCAAAACCTCGTCAGATAATGAAGACATTACAGACATGGTAGGCGATCAGAGATAATCATACCGTTGAGACCTCTCTGATCGCTGGTCGAAAAGTTTAATCATTTTTTTTTGCACTTAAAATGCATTTTGTAAATATATTGAAATTATTTTCAATAAATTTCAGTCTATTAGACGAGAAATCTCCTTCATGTAATTACAGGCAATTACCAATGAAATACAGTACGGTTTAGGTTGCAAGCGAACAAGCAAAAATCCATATCGATTCATCCACACTTAGATCTGCCAGTAAGGCATATCTTGATCAAAAACTGCAATCATTACACAAATATTGAAGTGTATTTGAAGCAACACACGAGGAAATTATCTCTTAGCAAAGTTCAAATGACGAAGAAGATAATTACTTCAAAAATAATCGCCATACAGGAACAATTAGATATGCGATTTCCGGATACAACAAACTTCACACAACGCAACCTCAATCATACTTAAAACGTTTCCATCCCAGACCAAAGAAATTCCTCCCTAAGAGTTGAATCCCAGTAAGTCAAAATGCTTAGTGATTTATTGGAATGGAATTGATCCTAATACCGTCCCACCAATACTCATTAACAACACCGTGCTACCATATGTTGATTCAGCTAGGGCTCTTGGCTTTGAGCTTAACTCTAAGTTCACCTGCTGTAAACATATTGGTGTTACGATAGGAAAAATATATGGGTGTCTGCGGCAGTTATGGCTGAGCTCTAGTTTTCTCTGTCTTCATATGCGGATGAAGCTGGTCAGGGCTTTAGTGGTCCCTCACTACACATATGGTAGTGTGGTTTTCTTTGACCTTGACTCTGTCTGTCGAAGGCGACTCTTGGTAGCATACAATGATATACTCGGCTTTGGCTTTGTCTTTAAACTACCTCGCTTCAGTCATATATCATCTTATTCAACATGCTTGTTTGGTTGCTCTTTGGATGTATACCTAACCCAATGCAGGTTAAAATTTCTGCACAGACTAATACTTATATAACCAACAGCCCACGTACCTATTCGAAACGCTTAACTTCTTGCAATCAGCTAGACACAGGAATCTTCTAATCCATACAATCATACAACGCACTGCACAGAACTATAGCCCAATTCCAAAAATAAATTCCCAATTACAGCGCTCTCCCGGTTTCAACAATAATACATGCCAACCACAGGTTCCGATTTGTCGATATTGTCATCGGACGGGGCATACCCTCGAGGAATGCAGAACGAGAACAGCGAACAATTATCGGTTTAACAACCAGGGAAATCAAAATTATTTTCAACAAACAATCCCGACAACAAGCACGGCTAACAGACAGCCACAAAATAGGAACTGGCAGCAGCCAGTAATCCGAGAGAAGCAGACTCCGCCGAGATATGCAAATATCACCAGGAGGAAAAATGATAGAAGTTCTTCGGCATACAAACAGGGAAACTGGATGCAGCGGGGGTCAAAGACTTTATTTACAGAGTCTACTTCAACAGAAGGACTCATTTTTGCGAAACTATCTTTGGAATATGCGATATTTAACTCCATCCTAGAGTATCCATTTCAAATAGTGGGAAATAACTCCATCCTCTCATACGATGGCCTGCTTGGTCATGATTTTTTGTCTCGATACAATGCGAGTATCGATTACAGAAATAAACTTATATCGTTAGAAGTGAATGAATCGGATGCATCTTATCCATACGAACAATATTATTCGAAGTACCCATATGTTTATTTAAAAAGCAAAAAACCAGAAAAGAGGTCTCAAACAAATAGTCTATTATATACGGAGATATCATTCTCCAACAATCAACGTATTAGAAATCTATCTTCATCAATAGCCGCACAAAAGGCTGAAATAAACAACGGTCAATATCCCTAATAATTAGATTCAAAAAAGGTGAAATCTAAAAATAAATCTAAGAAGAACTGAAATTCTATCTAGACGGAATCATATAACTCCTTCCAAATTCCACAAAAGTTGGAATCAGATTTCCTTCCTATTAAAAGTCCGAAAGAATCGGATCTATATAAATTAATCAAAATTCTGGCTGGATCAAAGTACACCCAACTCTTTTTTACACGGTAGATGTTTCAACGAAACCCGTGTAAAAAAAGACATGCCACACGTATTAAAATTAAGGATGTGTTCCAAAACTTTAAAAAACCGTGTAAGACGAAAAAAAGGGCTATATGTTGTCTTAAAAACCGTGCAAAAAAGTAATATTAAAAACCAACAACTAAACAAATATAATTAAAAACAAAATGTAACTAATATATATTATTATTAAAAAATTATAAAATAAATAACAAAAACGAAATAGAATTCGTGCATATTATTATTAAAAAAAAAAAAAATAAGTACATAATAAAGAGAAACTTTAGTCCATATGTAATTATAAAAAATCAAAATTAGAATAGAAATAACAATTTTACATTAGACTATTCATCGCTACTTGATTATAAGCGCGAATGTTTATTACCGACTGGACAAAAATAGCTTTCATCACTAGAGATGTCTAACACATCTGACGAGTTTGAATCCATGGTTCATTATTAACGTTCTCTGATGCTGGCCTTTTTTTAATTAGGAAATCATTTATTAGCTTCTGTGTTTTTGGTTTGTGAAGCTGCTTATACAGTTCTTGATACCCAGCCGTATAGATCTGCAGGTTACGTTGAAATTTTAATGCTCCTTCCACGTCGGGATCATAAGTGAGAAAATGATGTTCCATACTTGAAGCAAATTTCAAGCTCTCGCGAATTAAATCAGCTGTTAAATGATGAATATCCTCTTCGTCTTCATCATCATGGTACTCATTAATAGCATCAACTGTTGTAGCTTTAATTAGATCCTCCTCATCCAAAGGCTTATCAATCATCAAATAATTGATGTCCTCAGACTCAAGGTTTTCAAAGCCTTCACCACCGATTACGTGTGATAGATTTATAATTTCCGAACACACAATTGATGTTTGTGTTACAGAATTGACGCATTTTGGCCTAATTTTGCTCCAACAAGCCTTTAGAAGCAAGAGAAGTATGTGTAATACAATTCATAATTGTATAATTTTTCTATGCTTGTACGACCGTCAAATCTCTTTGTTCGACTGAATCCAAAATATATTTAGATGCTAGTTTCATGTAATAAATTTTAATTGTTGCTATTATACCTTGATCCAATGGCTGAATCAGTGAAGTGGTATTAGGCGGCAAAAACACCAACTGAATATTCGAATGATCTATCACAGGATGGCTGGGCCCTTTATCAACGAGCAAAAGTACTTTGAATTCAAGCCCCTTTTGTTCCATCTTTTTTTTTTTACTTGAGGAACGAAGCACTCGTGGAATCATTTTATAAATAAAGCTGCCGTCATCCATGCCTTATTATTTGCCAACTGGAAGTTGTTTAATGTTTTTTCTCCTTTCAAAGCTCGTGGCATGACTGATCGGTTGATTAACAGAGGCTTTAAAATCTTATCACCCGATGTGTTGCTGTACAATAATAACGTCACGTTATTCTTAGCCGCTTTGAAACCACCAGCAGATTTTTCTGATTTCGATATGTAGGTTCTGGTAGGCATTTTTTCCAAAATAATCCCGTTTCGTCGGCATTCAATACTTGACCCCCGTCTTGAATTATTTTTACTAGCTTCCCGGAAAAGTTTTTTACAGCATTTTTGTCGCCTGACGCTACTTCACCTTTTATTTTTACATTGTGAAATGCGTGTCTTTTTAGGAATCCTGTCAGCCATCCCTCACTTGCATTAAATAACAGTTTCCTGGTTGTCTAGAGACTTGTTGATGGCTCCGATTCCTGAAGTCGTTCGTATATTCCCTTCTCTTTTATAAATTTTTCATCTATAGGTATTTTTTTCTGCAGTAGATCCTCTATCCAAAACACTAAAAGTTTTTTCATTTTCTCTAAGATAGTATTTCGACTGTATGATGATGTTTTGGAACTGACATTCGATCTAGAAATTACTGATTGTCGAATGGAATCTTCATTTTTTTTATTGTTCTGCCTGTCGCATCATTTAAACCAAAAGTTTTGCCCTCTCTTAAGGGAGTCTAAGATTTTAATTTTAGTTTCTAAAGAAATCGCTTGTCTCTTTCGGTTAATTTTTGCTTTTTCAGACATCTTATTAGGCTATAACAAAATTTAAATAAAACTCACTTAAACAATTTTCTAAACTAGATTTTTGCAAGAATAGTACTCTTTCGTTGTAAGAAAATCCAAACAGAAATTATATTGGCACTAAAATTTTAAAAATAAATATTTTTTCTTCCACCCACCACAATGTTAACACTTTTTGATACAATTGCTTAATGAAGTCTTAACGCAATTTTAAATAGACAAATATAAATGCGGCTATAAGAATTCCGGGAACTGCGTAAAATTTTCGGGAATATTCCATTATATTTTATTTTGTAACTGCGTAAAAATTCTGGGAATTTCCCCAATTATATTTAATTTTTTGACTGCGTATACGCACTGCGTATCATAAAATTTTTTTAAATAATTCGTGTAAAAAGAATATTTTTTTTTTGTGGGACCGTGTTATTTCAAAATCGTGTACAAAAAGACTGTGTAAAAAAAAAGTTGGGTATTATTGAAACTCCAGCTCCTTCTATTCAACATCAATCGGTTTGTTTCAAAACTCGGAAACTCGATCGTCGAACCAGTCAACGATATGGCAAAAGTCCTAATCCTCAATACAAATGAGGAGAACGCCGATCTGGGCCCTTACGAGGTGAACCCAGTTTACCAAGACTCGGACGGTTTTGTGGTTATTCCGCAGACTCTGAAAGGGATCCAATTAAGGGCAGAATAATGAAATTGCAACACCTTATCAAACTGGATCACTGCAGTTCGAAAGAAACTGATAGTATTCGCGACGTATGTAGGGAATTCAATGATCTCTTCTATCTAGAAGGGGATTTCCTTTCATATGCGATTACCCACAAAATCGAGACACTCCAAGATAAACCGCCCATCTATACCAATACTTATAGACTTCCTGAAGCAAGCCGAACGTAAATATACCGGCAAATACATGAGATGTTTGAGTCATTATTAGACCTTCAAATAGTCCACTTCTCCAGGTTCCCAAAAAACCAGACTAGAATGGAAACAAAAGGTGGCGAGTTGTGGTAGACTGTCGTCGTATTAACACATTACTATTCGCGATGCGTATACCCACTGCCTAATATCACTGATATATTAGACCAGTTGGGGAAATCGAATTATTTCACCACACTCGACCTAGCCAGTGGATTCCACCAGATAAAAATGGACTCGAAGGACAGGGAGAAAACTGCCTTTAGCATACCCTACGCCATTTGGTTTAAAAAGAGCCCCTGCAGCCTTTCATCGAGCCATGAACAATGTCTTATCTGGCCTTCAAGGCATATATTGCTTCGTATACATGGACGATATTGTAGTCCATCATCACCGAAAATGGCGTAAAACCACACCCAGCAAAGATTAAGTCAGTTCGGTCCTATCCCATACCCAAGAAGGAAAAAGATATTAAAGCCTTCCGTGGTTTCGTCGGCTATTATCGCCGTTTCATACCCAATTTTTCCAAAATTGCGAAACTGCTCACAAATCTTTTGAAAAAAGATACGCCTTTCAAGTTTGACGCAATTTGTGATGAAGCATTTATTTCGGCACCAATTCTATCCTATCCCGATTTCGACAAAGACTTTTTTGTCACCTCCGATGCCAGTCATTACGCCATCGGAGCAGTACTTTCTCAAGTTGATGATCAAGGAGATCATCCAATCGCCTATGTGAGTCGGGTTCTTAATGGTGCAGAGACTCGTTACTCAACAAAAGAAAAAGAGCTCTTGACTATAGTTTTCGCAGTTGAGCAATTCAGACCATACGTTTATGGCAGACAGTTTACTATCACAACTGACCATAAACTATTAGTATGCCATTCCAAAAAGCAACGAAAAGTTTGCAGAGCCATCCACTTGCGTGGATGTTGTTACAAGGAATCAAGCCAGAGCTGATGCGAATATAAATACTCTCACTACAAGTGGAGTTAATCGAAATCTACCTGGATCACCAATAAACAATTCCTCAGTCATAATAACTGAGACAAATTTCCCTCTTCTACTAACAAAGACTGCGAATCCTAAATTTTTCATCTTGCCGAAGCAAGATACAGAGCTTGAAAGAGTGTTGGATTCGAAACTGAAATTTTCAGATAAATCTCCAGAAATGCTTTATAGTAGGCGATAAAATCTTACTGAAAAGCAGAGTGAGAGATAATAAGTTTTACCACCATGGTCAGGTCCGTATGAGATTATGTACATAAATTCACCTGAAAATTCAACTATACGGATTAATAATAAAAACAAAAGAGTCCATAACAATGACCCAAAACTTTTCTCAGAGTACAACTTCATCATCTTCAAACATCATTCAGAGATATTAACATAGTGTCATCTTCCAGGTTTCCAAAATGATGCAAATATTATTCTTTTTACTTTGCATCCCTATAATCCACGGCTCAGGAGTGGAAGTGAAAGAGCTAAATGCTACCGCGGGCATTTATTTCGAAGTAATTGGCAGAGCCAATTTCTATACCAACGAATGGAAAATCATCACCTACTACGACATGGAGGATTTCAAGATCGAATTCCGCAATATCCAGTTCATCGCACAGCAAATAACAGCGACTCGCCAAAGACTTAATGGCAATTCAGCAATGGCCCACACCTGTAAAAGTACGTTGCTACAAATAACCCACCTTATTGTCGCAAATATAAAGTATAAGAATACGTTGCTAACAACTCAGAATAGAAAACAAAGACGACTTTTCAATGTTATAAGCTCGATTTCTAAACCACTGTTCGGCACATTAGACGAAGATGATGTCAAAATCTATGATGAACAAATTCATAACTTTACCCTCAATCAAAACTCCCTCCTTGCCCTTACGAAAAGCCAAACTGCAATAGTCGAAGCGACCGCTTATATTTTTAATAAAAGAAAAGCCAATATTGAAAAAGAATTCATGGTTATGCATAAAAAGTTGATTTCAATACAGATAGCTACATGATTAATGGAAAACAGAACATTGGATAACAAAATATCCATTCAACTTGAATCCCTAATCTCACTAGTCTTATTAATGACATTTACATATCAAAAGACCCATTTGAAATTGATAGATATTCTAACAGTTTCAAGACACGGAAAATCTCATCCTACACTTATATCACCTAAACAAATAGAGGAACTTTTATTGAACATCAGGCAAGAACTGCCAAATTCAATGATGCTTCCCATAAACTCTAGAGGTAATATCTTATCACAAATTTATAAATTAAGTACAATTTCTACGAATATTTGCAACAACAAAATAATTATGGAACTCAGAATCCCCATTCCTTTCAAGGAACCATATCAAATTTTTAAAAAAAATGCCATTACCTACACTCCTTAACGGATCATTCGTGCATATTGAACCATCGAAGGAATACATATTAATAGACTACAATCGCGAACATTATATTAAATTAACAGTCCAAGATATCCACAATTGCGCAACGTTGGATCATACGCATTTTTACTGCAAGATCTCATCTCCAATCTTAAATGCAAGTACTAAGATAAACCAATGTGAGATAAATCTGATAAAAAAGGAAGCAATTACATCAGAGTGTAAAATATTAACTTCGGAACAGAATTATTACTGGACGCAATTATCGCAACAAAACACTTGGCTTTTCTCCCTAAAAGAATCCCTTCATATAGATATTATTTGTGAAGACTCCATTAAATCACAAATTCTATACGGTACCAGCACAATATATATCTACCCCGGTTGATATGTACAAAGCAAAGAGTTCATCTTGCACGGACATAACGTAAAGGTTTCCAAATTTAATTCCCATTTTATCCCAACAATAAACATATCCAGTATAATATGGAATATGACGTCTTCCCCTATAGAATCGCATATAGAAACACATACTTTAAACATTACAACAGTATGGATTTAGAGAAACTTCTAGAATCCATTCGATTCCAAAAATATCAAGAAGAACTTCCTCTTAATCCCATAAATAACCATCATATCCACCATTATACACTGTCATATTAAACAGTGGTGTTATGCCCTCCCGCCGTGCTTTCCTTGTTGGCGAAGAGCGGGCAGGTAGAGAATGGGACCGGGATAATAATAATTTAACAAACACTTCTATTAATTATTAACTTCTTTTATACTTTATTGTAAAATAATTTGCTTTGACATTATCCGAACTAATATATATATATACATTTATGTATATGAGAACTCGATTGGTAATTTGTATACGAATTACTTTATTTTTAGCACACCGATCCCTGGACGTGTCTTCATCGACCGAGTGTACTATGTATTTCCCAACTCGAAATCCTTTCCTTTCATTCGGACTATGCCGACTTTCGATTTCCTCTTGCAGTGTCAGCATCTTGATAAAACTTTTCATTTGGTCACGTAGGCGATCGCAATTTTTGAAGAAATATGCCACTTGTGTGACAGAAAATATGTATGTGTGCATACTTGCCTTTAAATTATGCTTGTGCTGCACTTAGGCGATCTCAATACAATTTATGATTTTATGAGGTGATATCTGAAAAGGCAAAGGAAATGAGAATTGCTTAAATAAGCAAGGTGTTTATAGCACACATGGTGGTTATGATGGTATATACATATATCATAACACCATCCCCCTAAAGAAAAGGAAACTCATGATCTGAAGGATCGTGAGTTTTCTTTGGAAAGAAATGAAATTCTAAAATTTTTGACTGCGTCCAGAGTTCGTTGCTTGCCTAATTTATAACATTATATAGAAAAAAAAATTCTATCAGTTATTCCTAATACGATATAATGTTAACCATTTCTATTCTATTATTATTACTAATTTTTTTTGAATAGCGAATACATTTGATTAAAAATAGGTTTCCATTAATTAAGTTAGATTTTTTTCTTTTTTTTTTTTTAATTATTAACTTGTTACAATGTTTAAAAAAAATTAACTTTTATTTCATTATTTATATAAAATTTTAATTAATTAATTAATTTTAATTTTAATTCTATTTTCTTTTGAATTTATGAATAATAAAAATATATATTTTTTTAATAACATGTTATTATATGTTTTGTTAGTACAAGTGAATGTAATTAGAATTTCTTTATTCTGTTTGAAACGTTCCTTTCCTTAACTTTATATTCGTGCTAAGAGGATTTGCAATCGAGGCATTTATGGTGTGTGCGACGTATAGGTAAACACAAAAGGGCGTTCATTAGTATCCTGAGCTTCCTCTACTTGGACGGATAGTTTGTGCTTGTGTCGTTTACAACTGCAAAATTTCGCTTTATAGATTTTGTAAGCAAGGGTTGTTGTAATAATCATAAGTAAAATATAGATAAGGGTGGAATGATGAACGACGTGTATGGGCAAAAGTCTATGGGCAAAAGTCCTTTCCTTCTTGCTCTTCAACACGTTGATCTGATTTGAAATTTTAGCAAGATAGTCTCTGGTATGAGTAAATTTAAATAGAGCAATCTTGTCTGTTAGATTAAAAGAAAACCTGGTGTGGTTTAACATTAAATCCGAAATTTTTAATTTGTGTTCGTTTCGTATTATATCCGCGTATGATTAAGTCTTGTGTTCTCAGGTAACAGTTGCCTGGAATTTCAATTACCCCAATTTGGGAAAGTGTGTATGGAGCTATCTTGTCTTGGCAGACGGCCTCTAATACAAAACTTTCTTTGGTCGAAAAGAGCCATTTACAGTTGAGTCCAAGCAATCGAGTGGTCCGATTGTCTTATTTTTCATGAGGGAGGTAAGACATTTGTTCGCTTTATAAGCTGTATCTCGCAATTATTATTATTAGAGTTAACATTTATTAGTGGGTGTGCCATGCGGTATAAATATTATTTATGGCCCTCCAGTTAGGTCGTAATAGTGCTCTCTATCATAATCTATAAGTAGATAATTAATTGTGGGTTGTATGAAAACCAAACTTTGTTTTGAAATCGTGGGCAGAGGAATCACTTTGTATATTTGATAATTCTCTTTTTATGGCAGTGGAATTCTAAGTTCATATATAATCCTCTCATTGAGTATGTTAGTACTCATGCTGCTAATGGGGTACAGCTGAAGAAGATTATCATCTTTTAAATCGGATGGCAAACGAACATCAACTGGTAATTCTTTCTGAATTGTTGTGAGAACGTTTTCCAGTTGTTTAGGAGTGATAATAGACGGGTGTGGCTTTCCATGGGGCACATCTGTGACCATATCCAAAATATTGTTAATCAGAAGGCGCAGTTAAGGATTCCATTTCAGAGAAGATCTTTTGATTGTGGTTTTCGTTTAACAATTCTTCTACCATGGTCTTGAATTTTATGATTTTTGTGTTTAAAACTGAAATTTGGTTATCAATATCTGTTTGCGATTTGCTAAAGACATTTTTCGTCGTTTCTAATATAAGAGTTTATTATTATTATTAGTTACGGGGGATGCAGACAGGATTCCTGCCTCTCATCTTGTCACCGCGACCTAAAAGATCTATTGGATGCCCTATGGCGCCCATTCGAACTTAAGGTCTTTGATGATGCTTATAATATTCTTGAGGGCCATTTTTTCGACATCCTCTGGAAATGCCTTTCCTAGATATCTTAGCCTTATGCGGCACAGAGGTTCACAGTCACATAGGACATGTTCAGCGGATTCATCGTCTTCCATACAGAATCGACAGGTCTCATCACTGACCTTACCCATCTTCTTAAGATGGTATCTAAGTGGGCAATGCCCAGTAATTAGGCCCGTTATGAGCCTTAGTTCCTTCCTGCTGAGTGTGAGGAATTATTTTCTCATCTGTTGCTAATACTTTATAAACTTCTTCGCTTGTCTCAACCCCGGGGTATTTTCCCAGTATTCCTTCTTAGTTCTGTCCTCCCAAAGCGGAGGTGAGAGGTGACTTCTTGGGTGTCCAAAGACAGGCTCAGGGCCAATAAACGGGGTTTGGCTCCTTCCTTTGCAAGGCGGTCCGCAATCTCGTTTCCCATAATGCCTTCATGTCCTGGTACCCAGATCAGTGTCACCCTATTTGTCTCGGCCAGTTGCTTCAAGACAATAAGACAGAGTCCCAAACTAGCTTTGACTCAAAGGTAAACGAGTTTAACGCTTTAAGTGCTGGTTGGCTATCTGATATTATGTATATTTTTGCTCCACGCATATTTTTGTGGATTATTTCGCGAGCGCGAAGTTCTATGGCGTGTATTTCTGCCTGAAAAATGGTTGGTGAGGCCCCAGTGCCTTTGCGAGATGGCACCTTGGCCCATTATGCCCACGCCTGCTTTCGCTTCCATTTTGGGTCCCGTGTACCATTTAAGAGATCCTTTTTCAAACGGTAGGTCCCCAGTGTGCCACTGTTGCAAGAGCACCTTAAATGGAGTTTCAAAGCTATGGCGTTTCGGCATAACGTCTGAAATTGGGTTAGCCATCGGGTCCTCTATGAAATCCTGGAGGACTGGAGGTGGCAAATTATTTGTACTTTGGAGGTTTGCCCTTTGTAGCCTAATTGCACTAAGTATGGCCTGCTCCCTAACACGCAAATGTAAGGGTAGCAGGTCCAACATAGCCTCTAGGGCCTCAGTTGGGCCGGTACGCATGGCACCGGTTACTCCTAGATATGCAAGCCGTTGTAGTTTTTGCAAACTAGCTTAAGCTATCTTTTGTTTTGTTTTTGGCCACCAAACGAATGGGGCGTATGTGACCATGGGTCCTACAATAGATGTGTATGACCACAGAGTCATTTTTGACTTAAGACCCCAAGTTTTGCCAAAAAGCCTGCGGCATGTCCATGTTTCCACTGTAGCTTTATCCAGTACTCTTTTGAAGTGAGAGTTCAAGGTTAGTCTGTTATCCAGGGTAATACCTAGATATTTGACCTCCTTTGAGAATTCCACTACTGTTCCCTCAAGAGATGGTGCTTGTAGGTAAAGCTTCCTTTTTCTAGTGAAGGGAACAACTATTGTCTTACCAGGATTAGCTGAAGTCCCATTATTTGGTACCAGTTGCAAACTATGTTTAGAGCATTTTGCAATAAATCAGAGATTATCTGATCATGTTTGCCCCTAATTGTAATGACCAGGTCATCCGCATATCCCTGATTGTCATAGCCGGAGTTGGTTAGCTTCTGTAGGAGATCATCCACAACCAGCGACCTAGTAGAGAGGACACAACCCCACCTTGGGAACATCCCTTGGCAGCCACTTCTGTAATAGAGTCCTCCCCCAGGTTAGCTGTGATTCTCCGTCTTTCAAGCATTGCTGCTATCCATTTTATCAAGGAAGGTTCACTTGCTTTTTGGTAGCTGCATTCTCAATGGCTTCAAAAGAGGTATTGTCAAATGCTCCGTCGATGTCTAGGAATGCACATAGGGCAGTCTCTTTGTCCTCTACTGCCTTTTCTAGTCCTAGGACAAGACTATGTAGGGCAGTTTTGGTAGACTTTCCTGCTTGGTAAGCATGTTGATTTGGGTGCAGCGGTGATCGCTTGAGTGCACCGCTCCTAATATAGTGGTCTAACACTTCCTCCATTGTTTTGAGGAGAAATGAAGTTAGACTGATAGGACGGTAGGATTTGGGTAATGCAGGTGAACGCCCTCCCCCTTTAGGTATAAATGTTACCTTAACTTCCCTCCACGTCCTTGGTATATATCCTAGAGTATGACGTGCTCTAAAGATCTTAATGAGATTTATCAGTATATCTTCTAGCCCTTGTTGAAGTAGGGGTGGAAAGATGCTATCAGCTGCAGGCGATTTGAATGGCTTAAAGCAGTAGAGGGCCCATGAGCTTGTAATAACAAACTTACTGTTTCTTCGCGGATAGTCGTGTAGCTGCCACCGACTTTTTGTAGAACGCCGATACTATTGGCGTGGTCCTTAGAGAGAACTTTTTGAAGTCTTGCTCTCGTGGGTAGATCATCAATACCCTCGCAGAGATTTCACCCAAGTTCTTCTCTCTTCAGCTCTTTATTGTACTCAGTCAAGGCGTGCTTGTATTCATTCCAAGCACCTGTTGTTTTTGCCTTGTTGAAGAAGCTTCTAGAATTGGCTCTTTATCTATCTAGCTCACTGTACCATCAGGGCACAGCTCGCGTTGTTTCCCTTTGTTTAACAGGACAACTTTGTTCATAGGAGTAGATGCTCAGTCTATGCATATGGGAGGAGATACGGTCTAGATCCATACGGCTCTCAATTTGACCGTTTTCGAGCTCCTCTAGACCCATTCTGATGTATTCCCTGCAGGAATTCCAATCCGTGAGACGTAGAACTCTTATTTCCTCGCTTTGCATAGAGGAAGCCCTAATATCGAACCTGATATGGTTTTGGTCCGACATTGAGGCCTCGTTTGATACATGCCAGTTTGCAATGTCATCCGCCATATTTGGGCTGATGAGTGTTAAGTTCAGCACCTCTTGGCGAATGGCGTTGCAAAATGTTGGTTCATTCCCTATATTAGCTATGTCTATATTATTTTTAACTAAATAGTCAAAAAGGTACTCACCTCGTCTGTTGGTGTTACTGCTTCCCCATACAATGTGTTGGGGATTCGCGTCACTCCAAATGATATAGGATTTATTCCTTTTTTGGCAGAAATTCAGAAGTTTTGTAATTTCCTCTAGAGGAGGTGGATCCGTATCACCCGGGAAGGAGGCCATTACCAGCTCATGCTTGGCTTTATCTGTTGGCACTTCCACTGGGGCAGCCACTAGGTCCCGAGAGATTAGTTCTGTAATAGGAAGGAAGTTAATATTAGGTTTAAAAAGCATTGCCACCCGTGGAGTGTCATGATTTCTATTGTAGATCAACTTGCCTTGTTTAGTCGAAAGCCATTTCACTTGACTTCCAAGAAGCCAGGGTTCTTGCAGCAGTGCTATGTCTATACCACCCCTAATGAATCTTCTGCTAAGCACATCCGAGGCAGCTTTTGCATGATGAAGATTCACTTGGAGTAGCTTAATATCACTCCTGTTTTCAGTCATTATGGGTGATCCCCTTTGTTGGGACCCTTTTTCGTTCCCTTTTTTTCCCTTCCCGGCTTCACCCCTTGGTCTCCAATTAAGGGTTTTGGACCTTTTAAATAGAAGCTTAGGGGTACTGTGGGTTTGCCTGACGGTCTTAATTTAACCACTGCCTGCTCCCCAGCAGTACTGGTCAGCCTGTTGCTCCTTTCTGGTGTTGAGGGTGTCACAACTGCCGGGCTGTTAAGTCCACCGGTAGTTGTGGCTACTTTCTCAACCTGTTTTAGGGTGCCCATTTGGGGTATCGAACTTGGTGGCTCCGGTTCAGCCACTTCCATTTTCTCAGGAGCCCCAGTATTACTCCTCGAGGTTTATGCCCGAGGTTGAGGTGACCGCAGCTGTTAGGCCAGATGGCCGAAGTGCAGTCTTGGACGCCCCAGCCTTTGGGCTGGCCTCTGCTGTTCTACCGTGGCTCCTTTTGCAGCTTTAGGTCTCCTTTCGGTCTAAGCTGCACCTGTCCAAAAAGGAAGTTAATCTTAAAGCTTAACTTCTTGAGCCTTTCCGCCAAGCAGTGGTCCGCTGAGAGAGTGACTCGTGAGACAACCCCTTCAGTCACTTTCATTAAGACCTTCCACTCAGCTACTTTGAGCTCATGGTTTTGGGCACCTACGTAACATAATAACTCGTCAGCAGGCATCTCTGTGCTTTCGCGGAAATAGCCAACCAGGATCTTTGCACGAGGAATATCACATTCCTCTACAGCCCTTAGTTTGGCATTTTCCCATGGCGTTATCTCACGCAATATCTTCTTTAGCCACTCCGAGGTAGCCTTGTCATAGCAGGTGAGAGCTAGCCGTCCTGGTCTAGCACTGTATCCAACGAATGCCGGCTTAAGTCGGTCATTCTCCATCTCCAGTATCTTGCCCAGGATCGCCTTACGGACAGATATAATTTGATCCGCCGTAAGAATTACTTCGGGGAAGTTCGCTGAAAGGATTCCCATTTTAACGCTTGCAACCACTTGTTTGTAGGAGAGGGACTTGGGAGCTATCTGCTTTTTGGAGTGCTCCTGCTTCCTTTCAGCTTCTTCACCTTCTTGAGTCCTCATCCTTTTCACCTGTGTAGGTCCTCGGAGCGAATCCGTTTGGATCCTTTATCGGTCTCCTTCACGGACATTGGCTTCATAGCTAGCACACGGGCCTCGGTTGAGCTGTGCCTGTGTTTCACCAACCACTGAAACCGTTTCTTAGCGGCTCCGCTCATCTTCCGACCTTTGGATTTTGACTCCTTTTTGGGGCCTGTTGGATCCTTATCAGATACTTTAGAGCCCCCAGTGGATCCTTTTGAGTCCTTAGCACAGCTCTGGAATCCTGTTGGATCCTCTCGTTTCACCTCACCAGATAAATAGGGTTGAATTACGACAAACTCTTCATGGTTCTTCTTACTCTCACGGTCCGGCTGTGAGATCAGCTCGATGTCCTCATCTGAGAGAGAGCAGTCTTCTCGCATAATCTCCGCTAGACATTCGAGACCTTCGAAGTTCTGTTCCATGAGCAGGTCGTCTTCTCTGTATACTATCTGAGGCATAGTAGCTGCCTTTGGTTTTGGTACATTGGAAGGGGCACCACCCTCTTTAGTAACTATGTTTTCCATGTGGTTCCCACGAGTTACGAAGAAAATAGAGTCAGCCACGGCAAAGATTCGTATACCGTGGGAAGGCTAAATTGAAACTGGAGGTAGCCTGGTATCCAGAGTTCATCATTATAAGACACACTCACGTAGTGCCATTCATCCCATAGGCACGATTGTTTACACCTGAGATTGCGGGTTTTATCGAGCTTTCCTCTCTAGATCCGCCGTATTCAGTCAGACATCTGGCTCACCCCAGAGGATGACGCCATCTGCCTGTGCAGGAACACCTGGGGTAGGATGTGACTGTACATCACGTACGGACGGCCTTGAAAGAAGAATTGCATGGCAAGGTTCTCCCCTGATGTGGCATAAACGTGGTTCGCGTTAACCCCACCTTGCTCCCATATATATAGAAGAGTTTATTTTTCAATAAATTTAAAACATGATTTTCATTGCGTTTAATCTTATCAATTTGTAAATTGTAGTACTCCGCATCGTCCTCATTGAGAGTCCCGAACAAAGTCTTACTAACTGTTCCGATCACGTCAAACAGCGAGAGCTTATTTCTAATATTTCCTTCTAATAAGCTATATTTAAGCGTAATATCCCCCATCAAGTGATTAAATTCCATTACTGTGCTATTACAAGTATGACCGAATTCTGGGTCACCCTGCAGCTGTCGACATAACTGATTAATTGCGCCTATATATCTCCCGGTATACATTAATGCAGCTGACAACCTTCTCAAGTCGAAGAAAACTACCACTTTTCATTCACTGGAATAAAGCTCTACTTTTCCTAATTCTTGAAAGTAGATTCCAGGATGTTGGTTACTTGGAGTTATATTGAATTGATCTCCTGCAACGATGACTATAAACCCCATAAGTAAAGGTGACTGCCCCATGGTAACCTAAAAGAAGTTAGTGTTAGTTTTTATATTAAGGTTATCAATGGGTTGTAAATGATTATTTCGTTCGATTTAGAAGGAAATGAAGGTGATAGATGAAATTACATTTTAATCGGACCATTCGTGGAAAAGTATTATATCATTTTTATGAACTGTTTTTGGTTTATCCTTTACTCTTATGATGCAATTTGCAAGGAAGTAAGTTTGTTTTTACGTAAGTGATTTCTTAAGAGGACCCTGTCACCAGTGGCGGATACACGGGGGGGGGGCGATCGCCCCCCGCTTAGAGTCAAAATTTATACTCTAATCAAATAAAATCAGAAAATATATATAAGAAAACAATCTTTTTAAAAAAGACTGCTTCTAAATCCATACTAAAAAATAGAAAATAATTTCTTCCTTCACAAAAGCTCTTAGAGTTTCTCTTCATTTTATATTGTAATTATATTAATATTTATTTGTGTATAAAATTAAAAAATTTCAAGGTACAAAAAGAAAGTAAAGTCTGAGCAATCTGATGTTTTCAAGAAATTTGTATATTTGTATTTAATGGAATATCATCTGTATATTGGAAAGTCGTAAGTGCATATTTTATGTTTTTAGTAAATCAACTTTTAAATTTTAAGCCTTCAAAAATAAAAACTGTATGATAGAAGTTTTCGCTGTGCTTTGTTTCATTGATGTTCCAATTAAATGATAAAAAAATCATATTACTAGGTATTGTATAATAATTATCGTTAACTAATATAAACCTGAAGGAAAAACGTACCTATATGCCAAAATAAATTTTGTTAAAATTAATTACTAGCACGAACGATTTTCTAAAGGAGATCCAATATATAAATATTAATGTTATTTTATGGTATCAGATAACTCAATGCCTTCCAATAGGCTATAGAAATTCTTAATAGAATCATACTGCATATACTACTACTTTGCTTCAATCAATTATAGAAACTTCTTCCAAAATTTATTAATTTATTTTAGTTTAAATAAAGCCTGAAAATATGTTTTATCCTGCTTAGACAAAAAAGGCGGCAAATCTTTTATGTTCTTTATTTTTTTCTTCGGTGGCTGGAAGATAGTATTTTTAGAGTTCGAAAAAACCTTTTTCTGGTCTCATAAAGAAGTTCGCTTTAAAGTAATGATCAATCTCCAGGCTGAAGTTTTATATTTCAACTTAAAGTGATCACCTGTTCCATAAAGTAAAATCGTCAGTTTTGAAAGCGGAAAGCTCTGAGAATTAAGCTTAGTTGTTCTTTTAGCAACACATTTGAAACCAGTTGAGTTTATTTCGATAATTTGTAATATCACACTTCAATATTTCATGTTGCTTAAAATCCTGAGCAATGATAGTGGGCTGTGATTTCTGTATGCTTCAAATATTTGTCTAACACTGTAACCACTGTAACATTGTGTAACAGACTTGTTTTGTTTGTTGTCATTCAAAAGTTGCAATATAGCTGTCGAAGTTATTCTGTATTGGTTTCGAGAGATACATGAATCATTCCACAGAAATATATGTTCGTCACGTGAGCCATTCAGCATAATTTTTGTCAATAACTTTTTAAGAATTCTTCTGTCCACACGGCACAATATGTTTTTTTGAATTTGGTAAAATAATGTAGCAGTTAGATTATAAGTTCAATTTTCGTTTATAATAAAACATCGAAGCAAATACCTTTGGTAAATTGAAGACACTCTGCAAATCGTATCATATAACAATAGGATTGAGGTCAGTATTTGTTCCATCAACTTTTCTTCCACTTTTTAGTAAAATCTTAAACACTACAAATATATCAGTGTTCAAGTACATATTCAACAAACAAAATAATGTGAAGATGGGTTCGATTTTTTATCTGTAACCCATTGTTCAGGGATATTGATAATGTACTATGGGCACAAGAATAATTATCAATTTCTACGAGGTTATCCTGAATATAAATAAAGTGTTCACAATACATTTCAAAATTTAAAAAAGTTGCTGATGACCTCCTCAGTTATATTAGCCTACTGCCATTCCCGTAATTTCTGTTTGAATTTAATTCGAGTCCCAACTTGTTTAATAGCAGGAAATAGCAAATCTGAATGCGTTCATTGACGTTAAAATATCGATGTCTATTTTACATTGTATATGTTATGAAAAATTCTTTTATATGCACTCACATTATTTTTTATTATAGATACCTACATGCCTTTAAAATATTGGTGATATTCCTCAAAATTCTATTAATCGAATTAACTCCATTAAGTCGAACAAATCGTTTGTAACTATTTCCACTAAGTGTACTTCCTCTGCTTCCTTTATTTTACCTAAATTAAAAATAACACTTTCCACACTTATCTTTCACCTTCCACAAATAACTTCATAGTTAAGTGCCGTATTCTTAACTATGAATTTGTTAGCAAAATTTGTGCATCGAAGATAATTTGTTAGCGATATAAGTACTTTACCAGTTTCCGTAATTACGCCCGACTTACAAATTGAAGTTTTTTCGATCAAGTTTTACTTTCAAATGCAGCCAATTAATAGCAAACTGATCGATACAGATAGTACCTGTACTTCATTGTTCGGGTATGCAAGTATTTTTATTAATTTTACGATATTTTCCTTAAGTTTACGAAAGTGCATGTAATACTACACAATCTCTCTCTAAAGAATATGTACGAAATATTCGCAATTTTGACATTTTATATTATCAAAAGAAAATCAAATTTCGTAAAAACTATGAAGCAAGTTTCGACAATAGTAAACGTACGTGCGTTCCTTTTTTACGAAAGGCTTTATAAATTTTTAAAATATGTTTGTTAAAATGCGTTATAAATCCTACAAAAATCCTAAATATTTTAAGTAATTTCGTGCAATACTACGAAAATCTTTCAAATCGAGAATTTACGACAGTTTTTTTAATTACTTTATTATATTTTGTTTATAATTTTGTACAGGTGTATCAAACTTTTGTATTACTTCAAATTCAAGCCTGAGTTACAATGTGACGCTGTCGCGAGAAGCGGTCGCGAATGATGATGCTCTAACATATGTTGAATTTTCGTTCCATTGTTAATAAATAAATTAACTAGTTATTAAATACTGTGGCATTACGTAAAACTTACAATCACTCACAATTTCAATATTCTGCAAAAATAAATTACCTCAACTGCAGCTGTCAAGGTATTGCGCGTCTCAAGTTGAAATATTTCAAACTTAAAGCCCCGCGACCAGCGCGTCAGCAACATCCTTAGCGACACACTGCACCTTCGCTTGAGTACTTTCATACATTTTAACTTTTGACAGATTTATCGACAGCGTCACATTGTAACTCAGCCTTCACTCAGTCATTTCACCACTGTATGTATGATATAACAATAATGAGCTCATGTAACCTGTAGCCGAGGTATACGAGGTGTGATCAAAAACTTTGAATGTTTACAGCAGCAACTTCTGGCGCTATATCCATTTGAAGCTATCTGTCTGACAGCCTGATTCGTTCATAAAGTCAATGTTAAGGTTAAACAAGCTGTGATTTATCAGTCGGCTTCCAGAGTAGGAAGAGTAACGTCATGTTTACCGTCTCTGCCGAACATTATGCATTTCGAACAACGTGTTAATATTACATTTTGTTTTAGTTGGAAGAAAGTGCCAAAGAAGCTCATGAATAGTTAAAAATCAGTATATAGAGATAATAAACTGACCCTGAAGACTGTCCATAAATGATTTGAGCGATTTAATCAATGGTAGGGACGTGCTAACGAAAACGCTCTGTGCCACACCTCACTCTCGATACGCGGGTTCTTTGAAAAAACAAAATAAATCCTGTCCGTCCACATCCACCGTAACTCTCCGAATTAAACACCATGCGACTTATGGCTCTTACCAAAAATAAAAACTGCACTAGAAGAAAAACTTTTGACACCTTTTTCGACATTTATAGGGTCACGACAGAGCAGCTGAAGGCCGTTCCGAAAGAATCCTTCCCGAAATGCTTCCAATCATGGAATCAACGTTGGAATAAGTGCATCGCTAGCCAAGGAGAGTACCTACTTTGGAAGAGAATAATTCGAATTTGATGTAAACTGATTTGTAATAAAACCACTCACCTTTATTTTTATCACACCACGTAATATAAGTAATTAGTTTCTTTCTTATTTCCACTTCAGATTTTAACATTTTTTAATCGCCGCCGCCCCCCCCCCCCCCTAGGCAAATGTCTGGATCCGCCCTTGCTTGTCACCGACGTTAAATCGCTTTTCTTTCGTATTCTTGTCATAGTACTTCTTGGATTGAGTTTTTTCTTCCACAGAATCTGTTTGGCAATCTGGTATCCGTACTGCAAACGTGCTTTTATCTCGTTTGCGTAATTCTTATAATTGTAGGAAGGCTGTGGCTTTTGCTCAACTGTACTAGGAAGGTTAGCTGGAAACCCATATAATAGTTCATGAGGTGTGTAGCCTGTGCTACTGTGGGGGGTCGTATTGTATACGAACATACAGTAGGTTATCCAAGAGTCCCAAGTAAGGGAAGGGGGTCTTGGTTAACGTAGTGACGGAGATACTCTGGCAGAGTGCGTTGACTACGTTCGAGCGCTCCGTTGGTCTGAGGATGATAGGGTGTTGTATTAAGTTTCTTAATTTTTAACAGTTTGTAAATCTCTTTGAACAGATTACTAAGAAAATTAGTTCCTTGATCTGTGAGGATACATTCCGGAATTCCGTGACGGCACACATTATTCTCCACAAATCCTCTAGACACTGTAGTTGCTTCAGCATTTGCAAGTGGTAGGGCATCTGAGAATTTGGTTAAGTCATCCTAGAAAGTCAGAAGGTATTTGTTTCCTTCATCTGACTGGTAATGGCCCCACAATATCCAAAGATATTCGCTCGAAGGGTTTGGAGCGTGTAGTAGTAATTCTCATGGGAATTGATGGATTCTTTTGCAATTTATTCTTTTGGCAAGATTCGCACTTACGAATGAAATTTTTTATATCAGTCATCATAGTAGGCCAGAAGTACCTCGTTTTTAAGCGCTTCCATGTACGAGATATGCCTTGGTAACCTCCTAAAGGAGAAATGTGATTTTCCAATAGAACTTTATAAATGTCTTCGGGGTCACTCAAACATATTCGTGAATCTATAAATTTGTAAAATCGTATTATGGAGTTCCTAAATGTTTCAGATAATATAGTTGTTACTTTCTATTTAGTATCATGAGTAGGAATAAATATACTTGCTTCAGTTACGTGGTGCTTATTACAATTCGAATGAATTTTGTCAGCAATTGCGTTTAGAATGTGAGAATGTTTTTCGGACCTTATTGGAAGTGTGGTTTTAGCGACAATATAATACGTTAGATTTGATTTATGGCGGAAGATTTCCAACTCACCAATTTCTGGACTTATATATTTTTCCAATGATTTACTTAAAACATTTTCTTCGTAGGTTTCAACTAAGGTAAAATGATAAATTTATAACGGATGGATTTGTTTTTAAATACGGATTCTTGCTTTTCAATTATTCTAAACACGCTTGTATTTACATTACCATCTCTTACTGCCTATGGACTTACTTTTTTCAATCTGTTCTCGACTCTATCCTTTACTAATTTCTTAGTTTGACTTCTAGTTGTTACTCTTACATTGACTTTGCGCTCTTTGCCATGCTCGTCTGTAGTTATTCTACTGTGTGCGTCCGCATTTGAATTGCACTTTCCAGGTTTGTACAAGATTTTGTACTCATACTCTTTCAGTGTTATCCTCCACCTAGCTAGTCTAGATGTAGGTTCTTTAAGGTTCATGAGCCATTGCAGTGGCTTATGATCAGCCAGTATGGTAAAATATCTCCCATAATGCTAAGGACGGAACTGCTTAACCGCAAATACTATTACAAGAAGCTCCTTTTCTGTAGTAGTATACCTTGTTCGGCGGCATTTAGGGTGCGACTTGCAAAGCAGATCGGGTTATCTTCTCCTATTTTCCCTTGAGAAAGTACAGCTCAGACAGCTAAATCGCTTGCATCAGTTGTTATTATAAACTCTTTATTGAAGTCTGGATATGCTAGTACTGGAGAACTAATAAGCTTTTCTTTAAGTTGTCTGAATGATTCATCACATAGAGCATCCTATTTGAAGTAAACATTTTTCTTCAAAAAGATCGTTAACAGTTTTGCTGTATCGGCAAAATTTGAAATAAGTCGACGATAATAGCCTGCAAATCCCAGAAATTATTTAACATCTTTGGTCTTTTTAGGTCAAGGGTAACTCTTAACGACTTTTATTTTGTCGGGTCTGGCTTAAGTCCGTAGTCAGAAATAATGTGCCCCAAATATGTTAATTCTCTTTTTATAAAATTACATTTTTCTGGTTGTAACCTTAAGTGATGCTTACGCAGACGATCTAGTACGTTAGTTAATTTGACGTTATGATCTCGTAGATCGTATCCGTACATAAACAAAACATTGTATTCCCTGCAATCCCATCAGCACGTTGTTCATTAACCGCTGGAACATTGCGGGTGCATTCTTCAGCCCAAATAGCATCCGATTGTACTCGTAATGCCAAATGGTGTACTGAAAGCAGTTTTCTTGCGATCCTTTTCAACTACTAAAATCTGGTTAAATCCGGTCGCCAAGTCCAACGTACTGAACTATTTCGCTTTGCCCAGCTGATCCAATATATCGGTTATATTAGGCAGAGGATACGCATCACCAATGGTTATGTCATTCACCTTGCGGAAGTCCACCACCACTCCCCACCTTTTGTTACCATTGCCATCGGCTTTTTTCGGTACCGGGAGAAGAGGTGAGATCCATGGACTGTACCTTGGTCTCACAACACCACTTTGCAGCATCTCGTTTACCTGCTTATGAATCTCCACCATTTGTGATTCAGGAAGTCTATATGGTCTCGTATACGAGTATATAGGAGTTTTATCAGCCTGGGTAGGTATATGATGTGAACTGGCATTAGTATAAGATAAGACGTCTCCTTCCAAACAAAATAAGTCATTATATTGCCTACAAATATTTGTTATAGATCGTTTTTCTTCTAGATTACAATGATCTAGTCTTAGTAAGTCTTCCAACTTGCTTAAACGATTTTTACTGGGTTACTTTCTGAATCTGGTTCAATAATATCGAAGTTATTTAGGTCATCCCATTCAATATCTACGTTTTGTAAATCTAAATGTACCTCTCTATCATTCGAATTCATCACTAATATTCTGATAGTTTGATTCGTTGGTCTGGTCATGGTTGCTGCCAGATAAGCACCGTTTAACAATTGTTTTTTTTTTCTAAACACTACTTCCTTACTGTGTTTAAAAGGAATTTCCACAATTTGTTCACTTCGCGGTTTCAACTTGATTATTTTCGGTTTAGAGACTTAACGATTGTTGGTACATTTTGTTTTAAGATCTCTGGACATCGGCCGAATGACTTATTCGAGACGCAGTGCCGATTTCCTCCTCCCGAACAAAGCCGTTTCCCGTGTGTGTACCTTGTTGTACATCGATTACATGTAATGATTTCGCTTTTGATTGCACCGAATTAGTTTTGGATCTAGTGGGTGCATAATGTATGTTCAGACTGTTTTGAGGAGGATGCTGCTCTTGTGGCCTTGTATATGCTTGAGAGAAATTCTCAATCTGCAATGTTCAATCGAGTGGTTGGGCTTGTTACAGTATGTACAAGTAAGATATTGTACTTCCTTTTTGATATGTCTGGGAGTAAAATGGGGTAATTTTGTGTTTTTAAAACAAGTTTCTTGTGTGTGTCCTTCCTTGCGACATAACTGAAAGAAAAGATCTTGTCTTGGTGAAGGCTTACTCATATGCATATGTATCGGAGCACTTCTTTCCAGCCTTGAAGCTTGCTCGACGGCGTATGTTATGGACTTTTTGAGAATCTTTTCTCCATGAGCCTTAACCAATAATCTCAAACTATAGTTTCTCAAACCGTCTTCAAAAGCTTCCAGTGCCAGTTTACCATTTTCTTCGCAAAGGTAATCACGATTACTCGTTTCGCTCACATTAGAAAACATAGGTAGTTGAGTTTAGTGCCCCTAAAAGTTGTTGAACTCTGCCCCCGTATTCTTTGACCTATTCCTTCATATTCTGGGGGGACTTTTCATCCTTAAAATTATCTCTCAGTTCTTCTGATAATTTCTCCCATTTAGACAAGGTTTTGTATTGCACTAACTCGTAGGCAGTCCCTTGCAATCTAGTTTTAACAACCTCTGGAAATAGTTTCTGTTCAGTAGCAGATTTTGCGGAAGTAAACAAGACATCTCCGCATGCGATGAAATTGTTTAGTTCAGGAGGATTCCCATTAAATACGGGAATAATATTTGGAACATCTGCTAAACTTAGTTTGACTTCCATAGTGGAATCTGTGCTGTCCGAATGATAAGGTAGTTCCTCGAACAGACTTACTACGGCTACTTGTCTTCGCGTTAAAATATTGACGGGAGATTTAGTGTAACTCGGACAGACCTAACTTCAGTCCTTCCAAGTTAACTATGAAAGAAATTTTGTAACTGGGGTAGTTTTAACACGCTTCCGAAATTCGTAAGACTTTATGTCAATGCACTATATGATTTGCGCTTGGTTAAAATTTGAACAAAACTTTTCACAATCATGCGCACAAATTAACGGGATTACACTTCAAAGAGACTTTGAAAGTTAAAGAAAAATGTGTGGGTTAGTAATTAAGGTGAGAAACTTCCTGTTCAAGTAAAGGTCGCCCCATAAATCTAATCGAGTTCAAAATCAATTCAAATATATAAACATTGTATAAAATCCACTTTTATTAACATTAATCACTGTGATAGATCGATGATGCTAAGCAATAAGATTCGATTTCGGTCTTGAGAATATTAAACATGGAGACCATTCGATTTAAAAAAAAAATTAACGGAGAGAACAAAAAAGATATGAAGGTTTTAATTTAAAGTAGGAAAAAAATAAGTAAAATTCTCTCGATCGCAAAACATAATTCAACTAGGGAAGTATATCTTCTTTCTTTTTCCACTCTTTACTTACACAAATTAATCAAAATAATTTAATATAAAACACCATCGGTGATCAATAGAACAATTTTTAATTACCTTTTGTTTAACCTGCTACACCTCCTTTCACACATCGAATTTTTCTTATTAGATTTGAATGATAAGATTTAATCAAACAGAACGCGAGGTGATGGAACGTAAACAACATTTGGCCTAAATTTTACACGAACACACAAAAAAAAAATTTTTTTTATTTTTTTTTTGTAAATCTTAATAGTAAAATATAGTGAAATATTTGAAAATTAAATAAAAGATTTATATATATGTTGCTATGTATAGATTATACAAAATATTTATTTCAATTTCAACCTCCAGAAAATGAAACGTCTTACTTGTTTCGGTTCCATATATGTATAAGTATTTATTGATGCTTGCCTGAAAGTTTCCTCCTTTTGGTCCTCTTCTTTCTTCCTCTTTACCACTGCCAATTAGAATTAGGAATATCCGTGAGTTGATTTACTCTCCAGTTGATATGTTCGATTCGTGCTGTTACGGAACTAAACTTCCTTCATTATTCAATCTGGATGCTAAGCTTCCTTCAGAATTGGTTGAAGTGTATCTCTTTTGTCGTCACCTATATGATGCAAAATTAATTATCAAGAATAAATGTCGCACGATTCCAGGGACGGAAAAATTTCTAGTGCTATTCTATTTGGACCGGATTTTCAAATCCGTACCGCTGCCACCAGTTATGTTATGCCCTCCCGCCGTGCTTTCCTTGTAGGTGAAGAGCGGGCAGGTGGAGAATGGGACCGGGATAATAATAATTTAGCAAACACTTCTATTAATTATTAACTTCTTTTATACTTTATTGTAAAATAATTTGCTTTGACATTATCCGAACTAATATATATATACATTTATGTATATGAGAACTCGATTGGTAATTTGTATACGAATTACTTTATTTTTAGCACACCGATCCCTGGACGTGTCTTCATCGACCGAGTGTACTATGTATTTCCCAACTCGAAATCCTTTCCTTTCATTCGGACTATGCCGACTTTCGATTTCCTCTTGCAGTGTCAGCATCTTGATAAAACTTTTCATTTGGTCATGTAGGCGATCGCAATATTTGAAGAAATTTAATATGCCACTTGTGTGACAGAAAATATGTGTGCACTTGACTTCAAATTATGCTTGTGCTGCACTTAGGCGATCTCAATACAATTTATGATTTTATGAGGTGATATTTGAAAAGGCAAAGAAAATGAGAACTGCTTAAATAAGCAAAGTGTTTATGGCACACATGGTGGTTATGATGGTATATATATCATAACAGTGGGTCTAATAATATAGATTCCCTGCGTCTATCTTTACATGAAACATAATTCGAAAGTCGATAAGGCTAAAAATATAACTCTCGAACAAGAACTACAAAACATGCCTAAACCTGCACCACAAAAATAAGCTTTAAAATAACTCCGATGCCCAAAGGGAGTACTCCAGAGAACATATAAAATACAGGCAGTAACAAACGAAGCATTACCAAACAAAGTGATGAATCAAACAGCAAAACGGATACAGTAACCTCTTCTTCCCAATTTTTATCATCCACACTAATACTCATCTTCATCCCAAAAAAAATTTTGTAAACAATTTAGGAGAAAAATAATATCTCACATTCTTTTTCTAGATAGATATACATATATATGTATTATAGTTTTATATAAAGAAAAATACATAACTAATAATAGAAAAAAATAAAGATCTATAAGTGTAAATAAAATAAATACGATAAATATATATAAAATTATAGAATTACAAGTGTAATGTTAATAGTATTCATTTCTTTGTACTAGTTTAAAAGGTATAAAATACAACATATAATAATGTAATTATACAGGCTTTCGTATTGAATTTTGAATAATTATAGAAAATCATTTTTTTTAACCACAGCAATATATTGTGCGCTTTTTAAGTTGATTATAATTATGCATGTAAATAATTATACATGGCTAGTCTATCTGTAATTAATTTTTAATTAGAACTACGTTCAAAGTCCACTACTATCAGAGAAAGAAAGTTTTCTTATTGAAAGAACAAAACTTTCTTTTCCCCAGGGGGAGGGGGGGGGGATGTTGTGACTCAGGTGCCCAATGCCCCGAATCACAACCATAAGGGCAATACAATACAATATTGACCTATACAATATATAGATGTATCATAAATTCGACCCTGAAAACTTAAAAAACATTTTCATTTAAAATTTCAATTTAAATTCAAAATGCATTTAAAAATGCATTCCCATGTTATAACAAAATGCCATTTAGCATAAATTGCATTTTGTTATCAGACACACATTCCACTCACACGATATGCATACTTACCTACATGCAGTGTTTTCTTCTTTTTCTTTGCCGTATGTGCACTGTACATACATACAGTATTTAATTCCTCCCATCTAATTGTATGTACATACATGCATACAATTATTACAAATTATTCTCGCCCTCTTAAAATTAATATTTCAGGACGAGGACACAACTGCATATCAGATTTCATTTTCTTCTGAATGCATATCATTGCTACCAAAACATTTTTGCGTTTTCTCACGTTACGTTTTTCAACGTGTCGTGAGAAAACAATAAAAAAGCTTTAACAAGTTTTCACGAGTACCTGAGCGCAATATCGCCGATCCTCCGGGAGTTTGATTTTAAAAACCGTAATGTGTTGTATTCGGTAAAAAGGCTTTTATCACCGAAAAACGTTTGTTTTCAAATACGTTCGAAGTTTTGTCTGTGGAAAAATTATACTCCAAGAACAATTTCTGACCCTCCATTGAATTTTGGTCATCTTCACACGCCAAAATGGCGTAGCTTGATTGTTATTTTGGGATTGCGTATTCATGTCGAAACATTCCAGGCTTTCATTGATTCTGGAAATAAAAAATTTCTCAACCAATTATGCGTGGGTGTTCAATCCATTTTGCTCTAAAAGAATTTTTTTTTCTATGCGTCACAAACGGAATGACAAACTTAGTAGATAGCCCCAATAGATTTTATGTAGGGTATAAAAATCAGACAATGACAATAATAATGGACATAACAAAAAAAACTTTTCAAGTCTGAAGTTAATTAATACTTATTTTCGGCTATAAAATTTAAATAAAATTCACAAAACTGACTTTCCTTATGTGCATATTTCTTTCCCTTTATATTTCACAAGTATTTCTATGGATAATTGTAAGTAGAATCGCCATAAATTGAATCATATCATTTTCAGGTATGGGAAAATACCATACGGTCTTTACGTATTATTGTATAAGTACATTTGTACATTATATTGAGAGGAAGAAGAAATGTTGGCTACGAATATTAGCAAAAGCTCAATTAATATAATAATGAATGACTTTTTTGTGCTTTTCTTATTTGATTGAAATTTCACTTTCAGTTTCAATTTTAATTAAATTAGATTCTCTTTATGTTAGTTAAAACATAATTTGAGTCCGTTTAACTGAAATGATGAGTCCGCTCAAGTCCCTCAAGCAGTGAGTACGCTCAAGATTGAGTCCGCTCAACCAGTGAGTTCCCTCAAATTTCGAGCGATGAACCACCGCTCAACTGTTGAGCGGACTCACTGCTTGAGTTGAGCGATGAGTTGAGTCAACATTTGAGTCTTTTACATCCCTGTTATTTATTATTATTATTTTGCTCTTGATAATTTGATAAAATTGATATTCTTTGGTCAGGGCAAAATGATATGCATGTGCTCAAAGGAACTCTAAATTGTATGTTATTTTCAGTGGTTGGGCAATACAAATGAAAGCCGACTAGACAGGCTTGGCAGGAGGAAAGTATGCAGAAGTTTATTAAAAACAAGTAAAAAAGCTAGAATTGGCCTAAGACCAATTCTTATGATACCCTAGATGGATTTTCGTATATAATTTCGTATGGCCACCCATCTGTGCAAGTTTGATTTTTAAAGTGGTTTTTCGCATATATTTCTAGAACGGTTCGTCGGGCAGTAAAAATTTTTATAACCAATTTCATACGATTTCATATTTTGAAGAACTTTTCAGTACAATAAAAACACGGCCAGGACTGATCGTTTCTACAGTATACGTGAGAAACCTAAATTTTTATATGGCAACATCAAGAAGGGGTTGCCCGATTTAGTCCATTTTTGAAACTTTATTTACTATTACTATGAAAACAAAGTGTACAAAATTCCAGCTCTCTACGTTGACGGGTTTTCAGACAGTGTTCAAATATATAGTTAAAAACGAAATTTTTGTATGGCAACCCTACGAAAGAGTTCCCCGATTAGTCCCATTTTTAGTATTTTTAAATATCTCTGTGCAAAATTTCAGCTTTCTACGATGACGCGTTATCAGGCACTGCCCAAATATATAGTAAAAAACGAAATTTTTGTATGGCATCCCCACTAAGAAGTTACCCGATGTGTCCCATTTTCGAACTTCAAATTTTTTTTAAAAAAGCCCGTGTGCAAAATTTCAGATCCCTAAGTGAACGGGTTCTCGAGTTATTGTGAGGACGGACAGAAGGACATGCAAGATTCAAGATAACTTTTAATATTATGCGTGGGATAACCCATTTTTCTCTGCTAGCAATATTTCTGTACGTTACAAACGGAACGATAAACGTAGTATATCCTATGATTCCATCTAGGGTATAAAATGCTATATTTTAGTTTGTTTTGATAAATGAACTAAATTTAGGGTTAAGAGACACAAGGCAAAATGTTAATGGTATGTCATTGGCCACCTTATATGAATATACTTACGGTGTGGAATTACATAGAAGCATATTAAAATTTTCCAATGTCAACGTTAATAAGATAATACTTTCAAATCAAAATATCTAGATAATATATAACAATTTATAGTTACTTATGATCTTCTTCAGATGGAAATTTTCAACAATTTGACTATGGAAGAACGGAAAACATGAAAAGATATGGCCAAGAGAAACCACCATCATACAATACGTCAAACATTGTTACTCCTTTTGCACTTTTTTATGCGAGAAACGATTGGCTGGCTGGACCAAGAGTAAGAAATTAACAGTTTTAAAAAGAAGATAACTAAATAACTAATTGCAGGATGTTGAGAAGCTTTTTACGCGGATGCAACGAACGACTATTGGAATGTTTAAGGTTCCTTTTGATAGATTCAACCATGTTGATTTTCTATGGGGAATAGATGCACCAAAACTGGTTTATCGTAAATTATTGGTACTTCTACGACGTTATCGTTAAGCAACTCGCTCGGATACATTTACTTTTAAAATGTGATTTTTGCCATAATTCTCCAATAAATATAAATATAACTGTACAAACTTTCTTTATACCTATATGTTTTTCTTCTACTGATATGTTATGTCAGACAATATTTTTCTATCCATCATCCCAAAAATTTGTGTTCCGGTACGTTTACATGAATGTTCATCAATTTGCATTTCAAGTAAGTAGTATTGGTCCCCGCGATGTACGTATTAATTATTTGGCCTTCCCACATAAGTATTCTTGATACAGTATCTCTTTGCGTCTTTTCACTCCTACCTTAAAAAACCGGTTTGCACACTGCATCAAGAATACTCGTGTTTGATGGCCCATTGAGATCTTATAAGACTGTTTCAAGTCTGATGCGACCCTTCCTCAAAAGCTATTATAATGAATTTTGCCACAATTAAAATTTCAATATCTATAATTAAAAGATGCAATAAATAAATAAACATTTAAGATCTCAAGTGTCAAGTCAGTAAATTAAAACTAATTTTTTCAAGCACAAGTTCAAATACAAAACTTTATCAGATATATTCCTACAAGTGCCAAGAATAGGTCGGTGTATTAAATTTAGTCTTTCATTACAGGAGAAGTTCAATGGTGGAATAATTCAAAACTTGTAAGAGCAAGACGTAAGAAGATTCTTTGCACGCTCTCAATAATATCGGTGCACTGACTTATAACAATTGACTGAGCGTATTCCCATTTTCCTATAGGAAAGAATGGCACCAATTTTATGTTTCTCATTCGCGCTATGGCAGAGTTGGAGCTACCAACACTATGTTATCGAACTATAGTGAGTGATTGGCTTTGGACGTAAAGTCCAGACTGCAAGCATGAGCTGACAGATCACTCGACGGACAGCGTTGACTGCAGGGCGGCACGCTAGCTCGCCTCTGCTCATTGGCGGAGAGTGTGGGGAGGTTCCACGAAAAAACCTGCCGCTGCCGTCTGCCATAATCAAAAAAAAAGCTCGTGCCTATCAACAAAAAAACCGGCACACATTCAGTCCTGAAGGGACTGTTACGTTATCCATCGTCGAAGGCGCAGATGGTATACCCTCTTTCGTAACCCCCGGAATATAATACAAGCCATGAAGTCTCCGAAGGCACCGACACATTAAAAGGCCTTAACGTGCCGGGTATAGCATGCAGTAAGAGCTCACTCTCACGGCTTTTTGTATACTTGTCATGAAGGAAAAACTAAGATTTCATCTTAAACCGGTCCTAAAGCCGAAATCTGTCGCTCTCACAGCAAAATGAAGTTAAAACAAATTGCAGCCAAATATGTTTTCTTTCTAATAGTTTTAAAAAAATATAGCATGTAGAACAAATTTACGGAAATTATAGCGTTTGAACAAAATACAAGCAACTTTTATATGAAAAACTCCTTCAGTAAGACGAGGCAAGAAGACTGTGGATGTCGCCTGCTGACCGGCCCGCTGCTCTCTTTTTTCGACTTTGTTCATGGCTTGTATCTTGCGGGGGTTACGCTTCTTTGCATGCCCCAGTCACCCATCTGACTCTGAGGGCAAGATTTTTCAGAGTCCCTAGTTGACCTGTAAAGAGAGAATAAACGAGCGAACCTAAACGACCTTCATACGAGAGGACTCCAGGATAGTGAAAGAAGAATTAAAACTTTCAAAGATTCATGTTCACGTTACAATAGCAAGTGTTTCCTTCTTACAAAAATTGCAACTGACTCCTATAATTATTTTTAATTTTAAATCGCCGCAACGTTCATGGCAAGACTCAGTACATGTGTTAAATTTTGCTTTTCACATTAAAACAAATAAAGCTAAAATTAATGAACATCCTAGGATAATAATAGAGTATGGATAAATATCATTTAAAAAAATGATTCCATATAAAAACATCTCGATCTTGCCCTGCAGCTATATTTCATAAATTTAGGCTTTTAATTTCAGACTAATTTATCGTAAGAAATGTTTCGAAATGTATGTACATAAATGTTTGGACGATAATGCATTTTTCTACCTATCTACCCTAAACTAAACGAGAGAAATTAAATCTTAAAAATTATTTATATAAATGTGTATGCCAGTTTCATAGTCTGAAAAATATGCCGCGATGTGAGGCGATAATCTAACATATACGTACGATGCGAGACGGAAAATGAATGAGAATATATTGTTAACTGTTAAGAGATTCAAAGTAAGTAAAGAAGAAGTAACTTGTGCTCACAAATGCCTAACTTTAGCTTGCTTTGGGTATGTGGGTGTAGAATCACTCTCAAATATTAAAATTTAGTTAAGTTTAATTGATTGTAAGATGATATTGAGGTAAGTATCTAATTTAACAAGTACGTATGTACATATTGCATGTGAGCATTACTGTATTCAATGATTCAATATAATACATAATATGCATATATAAATGAAGAAGAATCTTTAAAGCTTTTCATTATTTTCTTGATTTTGAGACAATGAATGCATGTATGTATATCTTCCTTTATAATAACAAGTGCAGCCTGCGTACGCAGAGTGATAATTTTAATTCCCGAAAATGCTATTTGTATATTTGCTATAATTTACGAAAAAAATCTTAAGCTATAATTATTTAAAATGATTTTAGCTGCACATTTTAATAATTGGTGCCGTGCTTTTGTTGTTTTTCTTTCTTTTTGTTATTCTATTATTAAATTACTTATTAATGATACTTAGCTGTGTTGCCGCTACAATTTACCCCTCTGTAAAGGGATGTTCTGAAGATTCACTACTATTTCGGCGTTTACTTCCTAACATTTTTGTTGCTTGTTCTAGAGAATCTTGGTAGAAGAGATTATTTGATTCTCCAGGTAGAGAATATTTTGTTTCATTTATATGCCATGTTAGTCCGAGTACTACTTTAAATCCTGATTTTGCTACCGGTTTTATTTATTGCAGCTGTTGCTGGTGAATATACTGTACTAGATGGTGTAGAATCATGGGAGAATTTTTAACAAGTAATCCAGCTCACACTACGGCTGCCAACATTTCGAGCAGTAGAAATTTGTGCATGAAGCGCCATAAAACAGGCACCCATGTGTTCAACAGGGTTTTGCCTGAAGTTGTGCTAATGGTGTAGCAATTCGCCCAGATTGCCGATGTCCTTTTCAGTGCCCTCACTGTCGAAATATTTCGGATTTTCCAATCCGGCTAGTTACAGCTATTTTCTTATTTTTGTCGGCTGGAAGTGCGCGAGGTATGAAAAGATTGTATTTCCACGCGGATGTTTGCGAATTCCTTCACTTAAATTCACCGCCACTGTCGTTTCTCAGATGATTTGACGTTATGAGAAGATTGTCTTCTTCTTCTTTTCTAGTTTGGGGAATGACGGTGGACGTTCACGATCCCTGGTGTGCGTTCAATTATCATTTAACCGCAGGCCGGCGTACATGCTGCAGTATCTCAATGTAGCATATTGCTATATGCAATACGCTACGACCATAACAACTAAAAATTGATGCATATATCATGGCTACAAATGCAATGCATTCACCGCAGAAAGAATAAGGTAAAGATAGTGTTTACCATGCTCCGTCTCTCTTGCGCATATGCAGTAATCAGGTAAAAATAACCTTTTGAAAATTGATGTCGGAATGAGTTTAATTCCTTATAAACGATAAAAATATCACTTGCCCAGAAAAACATATTTTTTTAATTTAATTCAATTTTCGGGTGTAAAATTTCATCTAAATGGTTGAATTTTACATGTTTTTTTATTATTAAACGTTTTAAAGGGTGCTAAAACCCTGATATAAAGGAACACAAAATGTGTGTCACATGAAATAGCAAATCGCTCAGTCCATTGTTATGAGTCAGTGGATCGGTGTTATGTCAACAGTGAGTGAGTGATGTAAGGACGTCTGCTGACCTAAACTTGCACAGAAGGGTGACAATACGAAATTTCATACGGGCATTCATCTAGGGTATTATAAGAATTGGTCTTAGACCAATTCTAGCTTTTTTTCTTGTTTTTCCTCGTTTTATTCTCATTCATTATTATTATCATAAGCAGGCATTTTTGTTTCAAATGACAGCGTTATTATTATTTTTTCAAATGATAGAGTTATTATTATTTTTGCAAATGACAGCATTATTATTATTATTTTTTCAAAAGACGACTACTCTCATTTGTAAAAAATAAATAAAGTACATTGTGTTAAATTTTGCACGATGGTACGGAACCCTTTGTGCGCGAGTCCGACTCGCACTTGGCCGGTTATTTAGTTTTTAACTTGGTATTTCTAGACAATCAATAGGCTATATGCAATATTTATTTAAAAATCTTGAAGAGGAGGTAGACTTAATGAGGGTCAACTTGGAAAATAATAATCCTTTAACTGTGGCGGTAGCAGGTCAGGAAATTCTTTTACTAGTAAAGGAGGAGAAACCATCTAAACATACGACATGGGAAGTTCACCTTTTGCTCTAAAAGAAGTTTGTAGAAAGGAGCCGACTTCGTTGGATGACAACATATACAGAAAACAAAGTAGTATATTGCGCATGTCGTTATCTTTTCTCTCTCTTTCGTGTGACGTCACTTGAATTCTATTGTAGAAGTGAGTGCAGATTTCAATTTAAAAGTCCATACTTACCTAGTTGCAATTACACGAATTCGTAGACAATAAATTCTCGAACTCTTTTTTATTAATACCCATAAAAGTTTGTGTCAAAAGATGCAGGTTGCAATAAGTATAAGTGCTCGTCTCTCAACGAATAACTGCAACACCTTCAAGTTACCTATTATATCGAGAAAAAAATTTTCGTAATAAAAAAAAGTACAATATGTTATAACTTTAAAAACAGATTTTATTTAATTTTCTTTTAAGCTGATCCTTCTTCTTCCAAAAAATATTTTTATAATTTCATGATCCAAAGAGCAGTCGACTGCCAAAGAAAACAAGCTTTGTATATATCCGTCAGATGGTTCGAGAGCGTATTCTTCCTGGATATTATTAAATCTGTTGAATATAGAATCTAATTTCTTTAATTCCATAATAAATGATTTGTTTGGCTTCTGAAGACCCCTTCATTGATTACATTTTTCCATGTTAAGCCTGTGGTATCTTCTTTATCAGGAAAAATATCTATGTTTGGTATTTTCGATTTATAACGGTTTAAAAGGTATCCAGCAATGTACTCTAAAGCATCGTACTTTAGATCCGACATTTCATCTTCGTTGCTTGATACAGTTATGCTATTTCGTCTTCAGATACAGTCTCGCAATCAAAAAAATAGGACAAAAGGTCTGCAGTAAGCAATTTGCGCTCCTGGTCAACGTTCACCGAGTCATTGTTCAGGTCAACATCCATTTGGACTTCTTCTTCCATAAATGACTCTACGTTTGAAGATTCTGATATGATGCCTTCATTGCGACCGAGTAAAGAGGAACGTAACCGGTATTTGAATTCAAGTGCACTTGGGTGGTCATAAAGTCCACCTTTGGCACGTATCACACCAAAGAACATTTCCAAGAGATTCTGGTTGAGACTGTAAGTCAAGATGTAACCAGCATTATGCGATGCCTTTAGGTAATCATATAGCATTTTAAGAGATCTAATGTCATTAAAATCCCTTGCTGGAAAGGTAACAACCCAGCTTTTTTACCGAATCGCATCTTTAGCACAATGCTTTCTATTTTATCGATGATTTCTTTTTGGAAATCAATTTCAAGTCCATAAGCAGCTTATAAGGTCCAGAATCTACTCTTGGAGCTCTTGAATTGAAAATATCAAACCACGCGTCAACCTGCATAAAAAAACACATAAATAACAACTTATATTTAACGAAATACTATAAGCTTACAATATTGATTAGCTCAGCAAAGCGTCTATCACTAAACGTCGCTGTCTTTTTTCCAAGCGATCACTTCGCTTGTTGTTTTGGTCGATATTCTCTTTATTTGAAGAACTGGTGCAAGGATGATTTTGTTTTTTGCAACTTTTTGGTGAATATTTAAGAAGTTCGTGTTATAAGTTACGAATATAATTGTCCCGAGTGAAATGCTTTGAGCAAATATAGGCTGTGTACAAATTTATTTATTCTTTCCTGCCACATTTACTCTGCCAAACTTTTTGTCGGAAAGCGAAATAGTTTCACAGGCACATTATTTACTTTATTTGTATATTGTTTACTTTTCTTATTATTATTGGTATCACATCCAAGAACTGAACAAACTGCCATACATATTTATTTAACAAAATCTATTTATTTTCAAACACAAGTTACCACACACGAATTAGATAAATCGTTCGGGTTCCAAAAATAAAAAAAAAACAATCTTTAGATTGATGTACCTTTATTTAATACTTTTGTAACCGTGGTCAGCTTTTGCTAAACCTTTTTCTGTCAAAACTTAAGTTAGACTGACTGAATTATTCGTTCATAATAATTATCTACATTTACATATTTGTCACGTACAAAATGAAATCTGATCGCTAAGAACGGCGAGGCAAGATAAATTCGTAAGAAATATGTTGGGCAAAGCATGGATGATGCAACAAATTTTAATGTGTTATGGTCGCAGGATCACATGATGCAGTATATTGCATCGTGTGGCTCTGTCATCTAGCGACAAACTAGGACGAACCAACACGGCAAATGTGCTGCCAATTCACACCTGCTCTGCTGGGCGATTAACATCAGGCGGACGAGAGAGAGTTCTGACAAGTAAGAACAAGAATCTGAAGGAGTAGCGAAAAGCTGATGTGGTTTTTGTGAAATCCAATATTTATCTAAAATGTTCGTGCCTCGTATCAGTTTCAATCGAAATAAAATACTCGGGCGAATAGCAAGGTAAAAAATCTAGTTTGCACAGACGAAATGGTAATAGCGTGATTCCATTGGAAATATACAATCGGTAAGTTTAGTAGTTATATGGGAAAAGTGGTGGAGAGATAAGCTCATTATCGTGGCAGTCAGCGAATAACGCTGCGCGGGTACCGCGTTTGGAAACCATCCTTGTGCATTTGAACGAGATAATAAAAGGCTTGCTAGAGCGCTCTGTCAGTAAATTTTAAAGGACCTTCATAGGGCTGAACCAAGGACGTCGACATTAAATTAAATAGTCACCTCAGGCGCAAACATCGGCTGCTAACATTATTTCTAATTAACGTGAGGGCAAAAGCGGTCCACCATGACGGCGGAAGAATAGGCCTCTAGACAACGCATCCTTGCAAAATGAAACTAAATCGCTCCCACCGCGCAGCAAAATGTTTACAGCTTCAAACGAAAAGTACCTACTCGCATCAGCAGGAGAGGTTTGATAGATATAAGTGAATAAGTTGAATTATATCGTGAAAATCGGATTACCTAGCATTAAGGCAGGACATAGCTACTTATATATAATATTCGGATGAACCTAGGATAGGGGTCACACAATATTAATATAAAAATATTTTTAATAGCCTAGAATGAAATGAAATATCTTATTTATCAATAAAAAAAAAACTAGCCTAATTATTTCATTAATAATAATACCTACTATTAATTATTTTAATTTCAATTCATAAACAAATATTTTCATTAAATATCCGAAATAATGAAATACAAAAAATTAATTTATTGAGAAGATTTATACCAGAAAATAATTTAAATCTAAATAAATTGTATAATTATCCAACTAATATAGTTACCTTAATAATAATTAACTATTTATAAATTAGATTAGTAGCAGCTGCTAAAATTACTAATGTATTTTATGGACCTTTACGACAATTTAATTAATGAATAAACCTTTACGAAATAGACACCCATTAATTAAAATTATAAATAATGCTTTAATTGATTTACCTGCACCAATTAATATTTCTGTATGATGAAATTTTGGTTCATTACTAAGACTCTGCTTAATTACACAAATTATTACAGGATTATTTTTAGCTATGCACTATACTGCAGACATTAACCTTGCTTTTAATAGAGTAAATCATATTTGCCGAGATGTTAATTATGGATGACTAATACGAACTATAGTAGGAGTAATTATTTTATTTCTTGTAATAGCAACAGCTTTTATAGGCTATGTTTTACCTTAAGATCAAATATCCTTTGAGGAGGAACTGTAATTACCAATTTATTATCTGTTATTCCTTATTTAGGAACAACTTTAGTTCAATGAGTATGAGGAGGATGTGCAGTAGATAATGCTACATTAACTCGTTTCTTTAGTTTTCATTTTATTTTACCTTTTATTATTTCAGCAATAACAATAACTCATCTATTATTTTTTCATCAAACAGGATCTAATAACCATATAGGAATTGTAACGAACCTGTACATAGATAGATATTTAGAAATGTATGAGTGAAGTTTTATATAGAAAATTTTCCTTTATGTAATTCAAAATAGCTTTTTGAATTGATGTTATAAGTAGGGCAGTATAGATTCACTAGACACCTTGATCCGCCTACCCGAATTTCCTACCAAAAATTTCTAGTAAGTTGAACTGGCCTGTCCGGGAGACCTAGAAAATCCTACTCCACCTCCACCCCTGCCTATAAAGCGAGTACGTGAAAAACGGAGGGTTATCGGTAGTACGTGTAACAGACGGAAACCAATAATCAGTACGTGTCCAACGGAAAGCCATCCCAAAAGTCAGTACGTGAAAAACGGAGAGCTACTGGTAGTACGTGTACAAACGGAATCCTATAGTCAGTACGTGTCCAACGGAAAGCTATCCTGTCACCAGTACGTGAACAACGGAGGGCTAGTGGTAGTACGTGAGCAACGGAAACCACTAGAAGATTGACAAGAATTTCACTAAATATAAATTATTCTACAATTATAATAGGGACTAAGAAGGAATAAATAATAAATTTGAACTCAACCGAACTGTTGTCATTTGGACCCCTCACTCCACTGAAGCTACCCAGAATCAAGTTCTGACGTTTTGCTACCGACCGAACTATTGACGCCCGAGCAAACGACGTCACATTTGGTGCCCGAGCAGGGACCAACAGCAGCTAGAAAGTTGACAACAACCTGGGACCAGCAGAAGCTAGTGCAGAGCAGCAGTAGAATTGCAAGTCCACGAGATACCACCAGACCAGACAAAATGAGTAAAGTTACGTGGGTATACCAGCTGAATAAAGAAGAACTAGCCGAAAAACTAGAAGAGTATAACCTAGAAACTGAGGGAACAGTTGATGAAATGCGAAAAAAGACTTGTTGCAACCAGCTTGACGCAGAACATGGAGTCACATCAGTACAACTAGATGATACTGTAGAGAGAGTGCAAGAAAGTACAACACTGAGAGGTACTGAATTAATGGACAGGGCTCATAAGTGGAATGTGCATTTCAATGGCACAGGAGATGCGATTGGTTATATAGGGGGTGGCAGGATGAGTAAAGAGATGCAAGAACCGAAGCAAACCGCGAGACAAGGAAAGTTGTTCACAATTGGCAACTACAACAGAGAGACTTGTTGCTGGAGGTGTAGGCAGCCAGGCCATAACCGTTTCCAATGTGATAGACCTCCAGTCAAGTTTTGCTCATTCTGTGGTAAACACGGGCAACTAACTAGAGAATGTCATTGCCAACAGGGAAACAGGCAGCGGACGCAGCCCGTAGCCAGAGAAAAGCTCGTCTAGCCAATGGTACTGAAGTTAAAATTAAACACGAAATGGGGCTACATTTCAATATAAATGGACAAAATTACTACCACAAGTTTCTGATCTTACCAGCTCTGACAGAAGACAGAAGCTCGAAGTAGGTATAAGTTTCACTGTATTTTCTGAAACATTCACCACCGCAGAACCAGCTGTGTGCATGATTCAAGAGACAGAGAAACAAACCTTGGACAAATTTCTGAGGGAAGAGATGACCAAAGTCTCCAGCTTGACAGCAACTACGTCACTGATAGAACACCGAATCCGAATAAGTTCAGATGAGTCAGTGAAACAGCGGTATATCCCCAGAAATCCGAAAATCCAGTTAATAATAAATACCGAGGTCGATAAAATGTTGAAAGACAAGATCATCGAGAAATCAACCGGTCCATACAGCTCGCCCGTAGTCATAGTTAAGAAGAAAAATGGCGAAAACAGATTCTGCGTGGATTTCCGAGAACTCAACAAAATCTCAGTAAAAGATGCCTACCCTCTTCCCCAAGTACAACCGACACTGGATAAACTGAATGGAGCACGATTCATCTCTACTCTAGACCTAAAACGTGGGTACTGGCAAGTACCACTAGCAGCCGAAAGCAAACCTAAGACTGCCTTCGCAGTACCAGGCCGCGGACTGTTTCAGTTCACTGTAATGCCTTTTGGGTTACACTCCGCACCAGCAACATTCCAGCGACTCGACCGAGTTATCAGCCCAGATATGGATTCATTCACCCTAGCGTACTTAGACGATATCATCGTATTCAGTCGCACGCTTGAAGAGCACCTAAATCATTTGCGACAAGTCTTTCAAAAACTCCGATTGGCTAATTTAAAGCTCAATCCAGATAAATGCTCTTTTTGACAGAAAGAGATAAAGTATCTGGGACACATAGTAGGACGAAGAGGCATTACGGTCGACCCCGAAAAGGTCTCCGCAGTATGGAACTTTAAAACTCCTACAAACGTAAGAGAACTGAGACAATTTCTAGGATTAGCATCCTGGTACCGACGTTTCATCAAAGACTTCGCTAAAATTACAACCCCGTTGAACATGCTACTCAAAAAGAAAAGAAAATGGGAATGGTGTACTGCGCAAGAGAATGCTTTCATGGCACTCAGAAAGAAGCTCACCGAGGCTCCAGTATTAATATG
This sequence comes from Dioctria linearis, assembly GCA_963930735.1. Classification (NCBI taxonomy): domain Eukaryota; kingdom Metazoa; phylum Arthropoda; class Insecta; order Diptera; family Asilidae; genus Dioctria; species Dioctria linearis. The sequence continues at coordinate 172,869,528 of OZ005741.1, read as the reverse complement.
CCCCGATTTCAACCTACCATTTACACTACAAACCGACGCAAGTGGTGATGGACTAGGTGTCGTATTAGTCCAGAATTTCAACGAGCGGTGATAGCATATGCAAGTAGAACACTCAGCGAAGCAGAGAAGAAGTATTCGGCTACTGAGAAGGACTGCTTGGCAATCATATGGGGTATACGTAAAATGAAACCATATTTAGAAGGATATACATTCGAAGTAATCACTGACCACCAAGCACTCAAATGGCTGAACTCTTTACAAAACCCGTCCGGAACACGTTGGGCACTAGAATTACAGCAATTCGATTTTTCCGTCCGATATAGAAAGGGCACATTTAATAGAGTCGCCGACGCTCTGTCCAGAAATCCGACCGCCGAGTGCCTACCAGAAGACATCTGTAATATACCGCCATCCCAAATTTGTCGATGGTACCAGAGCAAATTTGACGAAGTCAGTCAGCATCCAGATAAATACTTCGACTATAGCATTACAGCTGGTCAGCTCTACCGGCACATATACGACCGAATGGATTTCGACAAGTCCAATGCCGACACTGCCTGGAAATTATGTATTCCGACACCGCAGCGAGAAAAAATCCTCTTCGAGAATCACGACGATGTTTCAGCCGGCCATATGGGAATAGCTAAAACAATTACACGCATCGCACGACGATACTACTGGCCAGGGATGTACAGAGACATTGCTAAATACGTTCGAAAATGCTCGACCTGTATGCAATATAAACCCCCGCAATGCAAAGCACCAGGACTAATGCACTGGACTAAAGTAGAAGAACCTTGGGAAATAGTGACTACAGACCTAGTGGGACCCTTGCCCAGAACTAGCCAAGGCTACACGCATATCCTAGTGTACCAGGACAAGTCTACTAAATGGGTAGAGATACAACCTTTGAGGCAAGCCACAGCTACAGCAGTTGCCAGAATTCTGAGGGAACGTATACTTTTCCGCCATGGATGTCCTAAAGTATTGATCTCGGACAATGGATCACAATATACCAGTCGACAATTCAAGGCAGTGCTAAAAGAGTACGAAGTAAAACACCGGCTCACCCCCCCCCCCCCCCCCCCGGTATACCCCACGGGCCAATTCTACGGAGCATATCAACAGGGTAATAGAAACAATGATTGCACAGTATACTAAAACAGACCACCGAAAATGGGCGGAACATTTGCCAGAAATCATGTTCTGCTTAAATACCAGTGTACACCAGTCTACCGGCTATTCTCCTGGATTCTTGAATTGTGGAAGGGAGTTCCGAGTACCATATGATAAGAACCAAAGCCCAAACATACGACAAGAAAGCCCAGGAAAACACCAGCAAAGAATGTCCGAAATCTATGAACTCGTCCGAACCAACCTAAGCAGAGCGTTCTCTCAGCAGCAACGTCACTACAACTTACGACACAGGGAATGGAAACCAACATTAAACTCTTGCGTTTACAAGAAGGAGTATCCCCTCTCGGCAGCACACAAGCACTTCTCAGCTAAATTAGCACCAAAATACTCTGGACCATACATTGTCAGTAAGATTCGTAAAAAATTAGCCCTAACGCTTGTTATGCCTCATTTTACCTATGGTAGTCTCGTTTACAGTGGGCTTGATTCTGTATGTCGAAGAAAACTGGTAGTTGCTTTTAATGATATGGTGCGCTACATTTACAAGTTTCCGCGGTACGCTCATGTATCTGAATACGCAACATCACTACTTGGAACCTCGATTGAGACTTATCTTGATCGTCGTAGGCTAATATTCTTACATAAGCTAATTATAGGAAAAACCCCAATGTATCTGCATGAGAAACTGCACTTCCTGCAGTCGGCCAGAAATCTTCAACTTCTTGTTCCGAGGTGTGCCTCTAGATATGGTGTCCAGACTATCCGCAAGTGGAACTTTCTTCCAAGTAATGTTCAGCGCATTGGGTCCAGCAAGGAATTTGCCAAGTTATTAGAGGACTTATAGTTTAGAAATGGCCTTCACATTTTAGAATAGTTGTAGTATTCCTTAAATCTTAATACAGATAGTTTAGTAGTTTAGTATATATAAGAATTGAACTGAATTGAAGTTTTCTATATTTTTATTTTTATTTTATTTTTTATTTTTATTTTATTTTTTTATTTTTATTTTATTTTATTTTATTTTGTTACTTTTGCTATATATTTCCTTGAGTAGTACTAACATAAGATGTTGTAATCTTCAGTACGGCACCAAATAAAGTATTATTATTATTATTATTATTAATTGTCTGAAGGGCAGACGTGTCAAAATAGAGTTCCAGATATATAGTGAAATAAGTGCGGAAAAAGCCTAAAAGTGAAATATAGTGTGAACAGCAATACCATTTCTGAAAAAGAGTCGTCTAAACGTGAATTTTCTCACCCCAAAAACTATAAAAATATTGAAAAAATTGTGAAAAAATACGAAAACTTTGTGACATTTCTGGTTTTTAATTTAATTTCGGCCGTTGCTATGACAACATTTGATATGTAAAAAATTCTAGTTTCAGTGTTTGAGTGAAAAAAGTAAGATATTTGAAAAATAAATAAACAAAATTAAAATTAAAAATTAATAAAAATTAAAGTCAGCATAAAACGTAAATTTATTTAAATAAAATTAACGGTTATAAACCTGCTCTGCCTCACTCAAAATGAGTGAGAGCAGCAGCGATTCTGGGGGGACTGATGATCCCCTCAAGCAAAATGGAAAGAAGAAGAAGAGTAACAAGTCTTCTTCTTCTTCAAAGAAAACCCAAGGGCCCAAAGAAAAGGCCATTAAGGGCCCTAATCAAGAGGCTACAAACCACGAGGTTCAGCCAACTTCCGTGGAGAAGACTGCAGCCAGGACAGCGGATGCTGTCCCAGAAGTACCTGGAACGTCAGCTACTACGATGGCTGCTACCCCAGCAGCACCTGTAGTAAAATCGCAATCCCCGCAATTATCGGAAGTCGTCAAAACGGCTTCGTCTTCAGCGCCAACGCCCAGCAGAATTGTGATGAGGCCACCACTGGCCACCACGAAGCCAACTGGCCAGAATAAAAATCAAATGGCACCAGCAGGACCAGCAGCAGCACCACGATCCCCGGCGTTAGTTGCAGGGATTTCTTATGCCCAACAGGTAAGTGGCAGTTCCAAACAAGCTTCCACAATAGAAATTTTGAGCAAAGGCATCACTCCTCGTCCAGCCCCACTGGACGCAGGTAAGCCTCGACCCAAAACCAGTGCGGGCCTCCAGGGCTTCTTCGACGGGAGATGGCAGGATGAGAGCTACGGTATGCAGCTCGAGCACATCAGAGGATGTCCTCAGAGCGCATACCTGAAGGCAATCTTCCGCGTCGTCTCCTGTGAGCAGCTATTCTCCATGGGGATAATAGCTGGGGGAATGGTTGAGGTGTATACCACAACCCTCGAGAGTGCTACCAAGCTAATGCTTGAGGGCATCGAGGTGGAGGGTAGACACCTTGTGCCGTTCCCACTCAGGGAAAAGCCCACGAAGGTCGTGCCATGAAGACCTCCTAAATTTCTTGGGAAGATTTGGGAAGGTTCATGGCAACGTTCGTGCCATTCCCTTAAAAATTGGGGACGAGGGTCTCGGGCGGGGTATCTTCGGTACTAGCCGGGAGGCGTCCATCACCTTAAATAAGGGGTGTACGCTTCCAAAGGGCTTTTACCTGAGCTTATCCGGCTCGAGGCACTGGATAGACGTTGGCACCGAAGCGAAATGCCATGCTTGCCATTTGGTAGGGCATTTTATTGCTGACTGCCCCAGGAGAACCGGGAAGAAGGCTGAACCGAGGGTTCCCTCGAAGGAAGCCACTACTATAGTAGTGGATCTGGAGAAGGAGCCTTCGGCCGGCACTCAACCTGCTATTTTGGAGCAGCCAGTGGTTAAGGTGCCTGAAGTTGTCCTAGAGGCAAAAATAGTTATGGCTGTAAACGGCGCCACGTCGGCACGTGAAAACACGGCTACTTCCGACGAGGAGTCGAATAGCCAAGTAGTAAAAAAAAAGAGGACGAGGAGGAAGAAAGTTGACCGGGTGATGCTGCCTCCTCCAGAGCCAGCAAAGCCAGTCGCATCCAAGCGGCCCCACTCGGAGGAGGACGATAGTGGAGCTCGCGGTTCGAAGGTTGTAGTAAGGGACGCGGTGGTGTCTCACGAGCAGCTTTCGGACTGCGACATCACCGGCTTGGATGACACTGGTCTTTCGAGCTTCGGTGGCTACGAGTCGTGTGATAGCATCATTTCGACTGGTAGCCAATTTGAAGTCTCGAAGGGGATGGAGACCCTTCCTAGGAAGAAGATCTCCGAAATTCTTACCCAGCTCCAGTACAAGAAGAATTCAGATAAAATCTGGAGTATTCTTGTAAGGGAGCTGGAGAGGCCAGAGTTGTTACTTCCTCAGCTTCAACTCCTACAACAGGAGTCCAGGAAGAGGAGGAAGTACAACGATGTTGCTCGGTTAGAACGACTTCATAGGAAGGTGGAGGAGTTGCTTCAGGAGCATCGCTTGGCCGATTCTCCTCGTAAATAGACGTCGCACATTCATCGTTTGAGCTTTTCATCTCTTTGAATGTGCAAGATAGCTTCGATCAACACCGGGGGTTTAAGTGCACATACAAGGTTACACAGCACTATCGAACATGTCAAAATGTTCGATATAGACATCGCGCTTCTACAGGAGACGAATTTTACACAAGACACATACACACAACTTGAGCGCTATGCTTATTTACACACTGGCTATGCAATGTTTGCCACACCTGCGCCTCGCCGAGGCTCAGGGGTGGCAATCATTGTATCCAACAAATTTACACTATCGTCTCCTGTCTATACAGATATCTTCCCAGGCTTCGCTTCTTCCTTGGATTTTGTCGTTCAAGACAAACATATCAAGGTAGTAAACGTGTACCTTCCTCATGACCAGGACATTACAAGACAAGTTCTTGATAGTGTTCAGTCGTGTCTGGTGAATTTTAGCGGTGAAACTGTCCTCGGAGGTGATTTTAACTGCACTCTGAATCCCTCAATGGATCGGCACTCTGGAGTTGAGTTCAACTCTGTCAATGCTACTCGATTGAGGAATTTTGTCGGTGTTTTCAGACTCGTGGATATCTATCGTTGGATGCATCCTACGACTAGATCATACACGAGGGTCTCGCGAAATATCCATGGAAGTCTCGCAGGCTCCAGAATTGATAGACTTTACGTCTCACCTGGAATACTAGAACATTTCGTTGGTGTCACTCATGAAGTGTGTTCCGTTAGTGATCATCTTCTTGTAGTGGCGACCAGCACTCTAGTTGAAAGACGAACTGCATACTGGATATTCAACAACTATTTGTTGAATTCCGAGCAGTTCATCAATGAGTTCACTGAATTCTGGCACGATTGGCAAGAGAGGAAAGTTAACTTTCCTTTTCTTAGTCAATGGTGGGATGTTGGAAAGCTCCAGATTCGGTCTTTTATCGAGACGAGTTTCAATCGAAGTGGCTATCAAGCTTCTAGCTTGTCGGCCGAGGTCTCTCGGGTGGCAGCTCTTCTCCCAACTCAGCCGGGATTGATTCTTTATTTCAATGGAATAAAGGAACGCTTGGCGACACAGACTTACAAGCACAGCTTGGAGTTTGTGCTGCGCGGCCAATCGCGCTGGCTGAGAGAAGGCGATTCTCCAACTGAGTACTTCTTTCAGGCGACTAGACGTCGTACTGCTTCTTGTGAGGTCGAATCGATAATTGATGAATCTGGACAAGTCCTCAACGGACAACAGCTATCAGAATATATTCGAGACTACTACAGTAGTCTCTACTCTGAATCGACGTCGACAACATCCTCGACCACTCATGAATTCCTTGAGAATATTCCCACTTTCTCTGAAGACAGTAAGGAGCTCCTGGATACAGTAATCACATTGGAGGATATGATTGCTGCGACAAAGGATCTAAGGCGACACACTTCACCTGGTTATGACGGCTTGACTCCAGAATTCTTCATACGTTTCAGGGATTTATTAATTCCTGACCTTTTGGAAGTCTTCAATTCGGCGGTTGAGACGCATTCAGACTTTCCTTCTAGTTGGAGGAGATCTGTTATGCGCTTGATTCCAAAGAAGGGAGATTTGCAGAGGATGGGGAACTGGAGGCCAGTAACCCTATGCAATGTAGACTACAAAATCGTCTGCAAAGCATTAGGGGCGATACTCCGCTCAGTGATTGCTTCGGTAATACACCCGGAACAGTCCTATTGTGTACCTGGTCGTAGTATCTATGACAACATCGCGGTAGCCAAGCATTTGTTTGCCTACCATGAACAGACAGGTGCACAAATGGCCATGATTTCACTTGACCAGCAAAAGGCTTTTGATAGTGTCTCGCACGAGTATCTCTTGACTGCTCTCGAGGCATTTGGGTTTCCGCCCAGGTGGCTCGATATCGTCGGGAAACTGTATAGAGATTCAGCGATTTTGATTAAGCATCAAGGACAAGTTCTGGCTCCTATCTCGTTTCATCGAGGTATCAGACAGGGCTGTCCATTGTCAGGTATGCTTTATGATCTTTCGTTGGAGCCGCTACTGGTGAATCTTCGTCGAATGCTCGGACAGTATGCGGTTCATCTGCCGTATACCAATGTGAGGCCTCTTATGTTGGCGTATGCGGATGATCTGTCTGTTTTCGTGACAAGAGATGAAGCTTTTCCGGTCGCTCAAGCTGTTTTCGAACAGTTCGAACGTATAGCGGGCGCTAAAATCAACCTTAGTAAGAGTCAAGGCTTGTGGTGTGGAAGGTGGAGAGATCGTACAGATACTCCACTGAACATCCAATGGACTAATACTTGCCTGAAGTATTTAGGTGTGTATATCGGACGCGAGAGTAAATCAAATAATAGCCGCATCGCTCTTGAGAAACTCTCTAGAGCTGTAAACTCATGGCGTAGTCGACTGTTTCCATTATCCTTAATGGGTAGGTCAGTCGTGATAAACTATTTGATTACCTCGTCCATCGTTCATCTGCTAAAGTCTGAGACGTTTGATGAAGGCTTCGTAGGTCTTCTTCAAGCAAAAGCGATAGACGCCTTTTGGTGCGGAAGACGATGGGTTGCTGAAAGCACGCTCTGTCTGCCAGTCAAGATAGGTGGATTAGGTCTCACTAACTTGGTTGTGAAATCAAGGTGTCTCCAAGTGCGGGCATTCCAAAGAGTGTTCTGCCAGAGAGACAGCTTGATTTCTCAACTGTGGGTGAATGTACTGGGAGGGATCGGCATAGGGGAGTATTACTACCTACTCTCTGTTCGACCACCTTATCCTCGTGACTGGCCACAGGATCTAATCTCAACGATTCAGACCTGGGGCAGAATCAGGCCAGCATTTCACCTTCAGTGGAATGCTCTAAGGTACACGCAATTCGCGTCGATTCCAATCAGGTTTAATCCTGAATTAATAGATTCAGTGTTCGGTAATGCTCGGGGTTTTGAAGCTGACACGCATACACTGACGGTTCTCGGAGATATTATTGATATCTCTGAAAACTGTCGAATAAACACTAACACTGCACAACTACACGACCTGGCTGCTTCTGCGCGGGAGAGATTTCGCCAACTTGGGACCAGTGACCCTGGCACTAAGTTGGAAGATGCTTTCGTTCTGAACAGACCACCACACACACCTTTCAGCACACTTACAACACGTGTGCTCCGTGACGTGCTTATGTCAATAAGACCTCCGGAGTATACAGGATACAACAGATGGCGAACACACCTCGGGGTGAATATGGGCGTGATGGGAGGATAACTTGCAGAGTAGTCTACAGTTATCCTTCTAGTTACAAAGATGCTGATGTAGCATTCAAATTGCTGCATCACAGTCTTATGCATCCTAATCAGTTGTCACATATCGACCGCCGAGTTCAAAGGATTTGCACAGTTTGTGCTGGTGAGGGCACCCTGTTTCACAGGTTCTTCACTTGTCCGGCTTTGCAGGGTCTAATGGATCTCGTGCGCGGTATGTGTCAGTTGATCCACCCGAATTTCGGCATTACTAGGACATCGTTTCTATGGGGACCAAAGGTATGTAGTCGAGTGAATTGTTTGATTAGCTTTGTGTTGACACTGGCCAAATCTACAATTCACCTGTACTACATGAGAGTCGAAGCTGGGAATCAGAACACTGACCCACAACACCACGCACACGCACTTAAGCGCCACTTCGTTGACAGGTTGAAGAGACGTTTACGTCTTGAATATCTGGCAACGAACGCAGACACATTCAACTGCACATGGCAACCACTATCGTCGGTGCAGGACGGAGCTCTTGTCTTTCACTGGTGATAGCAGGCCACAGCATTTGCAACACTAGTCCACGGGGCTTCTCCTCGCTTAGGAATCGTTGCAAGTGCTGTGGGAAGGACAAGCACTCTGTTAGAGATGCTAAGCTGGAGGGATGATGAGGGCAGTTTGTAGAGGTCTATGATACTACAGGCTGCTCTCGCGGGACTCTATAACGGTATCGCGTAAATTTTTCGTTCGTTCGGTGATTTATTTTTAATTCGGTTTCGGTTTCTGTTCTAAATTGCAAAATTTTTTGTAGAAATTCGCTCGTTTAGGAAATTAGCTTTTATTAAATTATTTTGGAAATTTGGAGCTTCTTGGAACTGCCACTTACCTAATTGTCAAAATTGGGACTGGTTCTAAATTCTTGTATATCCTTTATATCTTTTTCAAAATTCTTGTATCCGTTTTTTAGTCTCTTTTGAGAATTTTGTGTCATTGGTTTTTTACATTTTTTGTGTCATTTTTGTTACATATTGGTTTTTATTGAATTGTTTTAAATGTTTTTATTTGTCCCTATTGACTTTTTACAACATTTAGTTTAGCTAGCGTCTTTCTTTTTTGTTACACTTTGTTGAGCCTTTTGCCACCTATTTTTAGGAAATTATGAAAAGAGCCAGAGAGCCACTAAATAAAGAGCTTATTTAAATAAAAAAAAAATTATTATTATTATTCTAAAGAGTGCGGACGTGTCATTTTAGCTCTGACCAATAATAAAGAAAAAAACCGCGATTCTTACGGAAAAAGTGCAGGATAAATAGTGACATTTAATACGCAAGTTGTGTGTGTGAAGTGCATATAAAAAAAAAATTTGAAAGATAGATAAATATTTTAAGAATTTTAATTTGAAAAAGTCTGAAAGTGGATGACAGTTTTTTATTTCGATTTAATTTAATTTAATTTTTTCGTTGCCATGGCAACGTCAAAATCGTGAAAAATTTCAGTGTGAAGAGTAAAATTTATATTTTGAAGTGAAAAAATTTGTAAATATATTAATAAGAAAATTTTCTATTGAAAAGATTAAAAACATTTACTGCCGCACTCAATATGAGTACGTGCAGCAGCAGCGATTCTGTGGGGCCTGATAATCCCCCCAAATCAAATGGAAGGAGGAAGAAGAGCACGAATGCTTCTTCTTTCTCCGAAACAAATCAAGGGCCCACCGAAAAGGCCATTAAGGGCCCTAATCAAGAGGCCACTACACAGGAAATTCAGCTAACTTCCTTGGACAAGACTGAAATCAGGACAGCGAATGCTAACCCAGAAGTGCCTGGAACGTCAGCTGCTACAATGGTTGCTACCCTAGCAGCAACTGTAACACGAGGACAACTGCCGAAATTATCGGAAGTAATCGCAAAGGCTTCGGCTTCTGCGCCAAAGCCCAGCGGGATCATTATGAGGCCACCACTGTCTTCAGCGAAGCCAACTGGCCAGAGCAAGAAGCCAGTAGCACCAACAGGACCAGCAGTAGTACCACGATCCCCAGCAGTAGTTGCAGGGATCTCGTTTGCGCAGGTAAGTGGCAGTTCCAATAAGGCTTCCACAATTGAAATTATAGGTAAAGGCATCACTCCTCGTCCAGCCCCACTGGACGCGGGTAAGCCTCGACCCAAGACCAGTGCGGGCCTCCAGGGCTTCTTCGACGGGAGATGGCAGGATGAGAGCTACGGTATGCAGCTCGAGCACATCAGAGGATGTCCTCAGAGCGCATACCTGAAGGCAATCTTCCGCGTCTCTTCTTCTCCATGGGGATAATAGCTGGGGGAATGGTTGAGGTGTATACCACAACCCTCGAAAGCGCCACCAAGCTTATGCTTGAGGGCATCGAGGTGGAGGGTAGACACCTTGTGCCGTTCCCACTCAGGGAAAAGCCCACGAAGGTCGTGTTTTCGCGGGTCCCTATGCGAGCCCAACATGAAGACCTCTCGAATTTCCTTGGGAGATTCGGGAAGGTTCATGGAAAGGTTCGCGCTATTCCCATTAAAATTGGGGACGAGGGTCTCGGGCGGGGTATCTTCGGTACTAGCCGGGAGGCATCCATCACCTTGAATAAGGGGTGTACGCTTCCGTCAGGCTTTTACCTGAGCATATCCGGCTCGAGGTACTGGATAGACGTGGGCACCGAAGCGAAATGCCATGCTTGCCATTTGGTAGGGCATTTTATTGCTGACTGCCCCAGGAGAACCGGGAAGAAGGCTGAACCGAGGGTTCCCTCGAAGGAAGCCACTACTATAGTAGTGGATCTGGAGAAGGAGCCTTCGGCCGGCACTCAACCTGCTATTTTGGAGCAGCCAGTGGTTAAGGTGCCTGAAGTTGTTCTAGAGGCAAAAATAGTTATGGCTGTAAACGGCGCCACGTCGGCACGTGAAAACACGGCTACTTCCGACGAGGAGTCGAATAGCCAAGTAGTAAAAAAAAAGAGGACGAGGAGGAAGAAAGTTGACCGGGTGATGCTGCCTCCTCCAGAGCCAGCAAAGCCAGTCGCATCCAAGCGGCCCCACTCGGAGGAGGACGATAGTGGAGCTCGCGGTTCGAAGGTTGTAGTAAGGGACGCGGTGGTGTCTCACGAGCAGCTTTCGGACTGCGACATGACCGGCTTGGATGACACTGGTCTTTCGAGCTTCGGTGGCTACGAGTCGTGTGATAGCATCATTTCGACTGGTAGCCAATTTGAGGTCTCGAAGGGGATGGAAAACATTCCTAGGGAGAAGATCTCTGAAATTCTTACCCAGCTCCAGTACAAGAAGAATTCAGATAAAATCTGGAGTATTCTTGTAAGGGAGCTGGAGAGGCCAGAGTTGTTACTTCCTCAGCTTCAACTCCTACAACAGGAGTCCAGGAAGAGGAGGAAGTACAACGATGTTGCTCGGTTAGAACGACTTCATAGGAAGGTGGAGGAGTTGCTTCAGGAGCATCGCTTGGCCGATTCTCCTCGTCAATAGACGTCGCACATTCATCGTTTGAGCTTTTCATCTCTTTGAATGTGCAAGATAGCTTCGATCAACACCGGGGGTTTAAGTGCACATACAAGGTTACACAGCACTATCGAACATGTCAAAATGTTCGATATAGACATCGCGCTTCTACAGGAGACGAATTTTACACAAGACACATACACACAACTTGAGCGCTATGCTTATTTACACACTGGCTATGCAATGTTTGCCACACCTGCGCCTCGCCGAGGCTCAGGGGTGGCAATCATTGTATCCAACAAATTTACACTATCGTCTCCTGTCTATACAGATATCTTCCCAGGCTTCGCTTCTTCCTTGGATTTTGTCGTTCAAGACAAACATATCAAGGTAGTAAACGTGTACCTTCCTCATGACCAGGACATTACAAGACAAGTTCTTGATAGTGTTCAGTCGTGTCTGGTGAATTTTAGCGGCGAAACTGTCCTCGGAGGTGATTTCAACTGCACTCTGAATCCCTCAATGGATCGGCACTCTGGAGTTGAGTTCAACTCTGTTAATGCTACTCGATTGAGGAATTTTGTCGGTGTTTTCAGACTCGTGGATATCTATCGTTGGATGCATCCTACGACTAGATCATACACGAGGGTCTCGCGAAATATCCATGGAAGTCTCGCAGGCTCCAGAATTGATAGACTTTACGTCTCACCTGGAATACTAGAACATTTCGTTGGTGTCACTCATGAAGTGTGTTCCGTTGGCGATCATCTTCTTGTAGTGGCGACCAGCACTCTAGTTGAAAGACGAACTGCATACTGGATATTCAACAACTATTTGTTGAATTCCGAGCAGTTCATCAATGAGTTCATTGATTTCTGGCACGATTGGCAAGAGAGGAAAGCTGACTTTCCTTTTCTTAGTCAATGGTGGGATGTTGGAAAGCTCCAGATTCGGTCTTTTGTCGAGACGAGTTTCAATCGAAGTGGCTATCAAGCTTCTAGCTTGTCGGCCGAGGTCTCTCGGGTGGCAGCTCTTCTCCCAACTCAGTCGGGGTTGATTCTTTATTTCAATGGAATAAAGGAACGCTTGGCGACACAGACTTACAAGTACAGCTTGGAGTTTGTGCTGCGCGGCCAATCGCGCTGGCTGAGAGAAGGCGATTCTCCAACTGAGTACTTCTTTCAGGCGACTAGACGTCGTACTGCTTCTTGTGAGGTCGAATCGATAATTGATGAATCTGGACAAGTCCTCAACGGGCAACAGCTATCAGAATATATTCGAGACTACTACAGTAGTCTCTACTCTGAATCGACGTCGACAACATCCTCGACCACTCATGAATTTCTTGAGAATATTCCCACTTTCTCTGAAGACAGTAAGGAGCTCCTGGATACAGTAATCACATTGGAGGATATGATTGCTGCGACAAAGGATCTAAGGCGACACACTTCACCTGGTTATGACGGCTTGACTCCAGAATTCTTCATACGTTTCAGGGATTTATTAATTCCTGACCTTTTGGAAGTCTTCAATTCGGCGGTTGAGACACATTCAGACTTTCCTTCTAGTTGGAGGAGATCTGTTATGCGCTTGATTCCAAAGAAGGGAGATTTGCAGAGGATGGGGAACTGGAGGCCAGTAACCCTATGCAATGTAGACTACAAAATCGTCTGCAAAGCATTAGGGGCGATACTCCGCTCAGTGATTGCTTCGGTAATACACCCGGAACAGTCCTATTGTGTACCTGGTCGTAGTATCTACGACAATATCGCGGTAGCCAAGCATTTGTTTGCCTACCATGAACAGACAGGTACACAAATGGCCATGATTTCACTTGACCAACAAAAGGCTTTTGATAGTGTCTCGCACGAGTATCTCTTGACTGCTCTCGAGGCATTTGGGTTTCCACCCAGGTGGCTCGATATCGTCGGGAAACTGTATAGAGATTCAGCGATTTTGATTAAGCATCAAGGACAAGTTCTGGCTCCTATCTCGTTTCATCGAGGTATCAGACAGGGCTGTCATTGTCAGGTATGCTTTATGATCTTTCGTTGGAGCCGCTACTGGTGAATCTTCGTCGAATGCTCGGACGGTATGCGGTTCATCTGCCATATACCAATGTGAGGCCTCTTATGTTGGCGTATGCGGATGATCTGTCTATTTTCGTGACAAGAGATGAAGCTTTTCCGGTCGCTCGTGCTGTTTTCGAACAGTTCGAACGTATAGCGGGCGCTAAAATCAACCTTAGTAAGAGTCAAGGCTTGTGGTGTGGAAGGTGGAGAGATCGTATAGATACTCCACTGAACATCCAATGGACTAATACTTGCCTGAAGTATTTAGGTGTGTATATCGGACGCGAGAGTAAATCAAATAATAGCCGCATCGCTCTTGAGAAACTCTCTAGAGCTGTAAACTCATGGCGTAGTCGACTGTTTCCACTATCCTTAATGGGTAGGTCAGTCGTGATAAACTATTTGATTACCTCGTCCATCGTTCATCTGCTAAAGTCTGAGACGTTTGATGAAGGCTTCGTAGGTCTTCTTCAAGCAAAAGCGATAGACGCCTTTTGGTGCGGAAGACGATGGGTTGCTGAAAGCACGCTCTGTCTGCCAGTCAAGATAGGTGGATTAGGTCTCACTAACTTGGTTGTGAAATCAAGGTGTCTCCAAGTGCGTGCATTCCAAAGAGTGTTTTGCCAGAGAGACAGCTTGATTTCTCAACTGTGGGTGAATGTACTGGGAGGGATCGGCATAGGGGAGTATTACTACCTACTCTCTGTTCGACCACCTTATCCGCGTGACTGGCCACAGGATCTAATCTCAACGATTCAGACCTGGGGCAGAATCAGGCCAGCATTTCACCTTCAGTGGAATGCTCTAAGGTACACGCAATTCGCATCGATTCCAATCAGGTTTAATCCTGAATTAATAGATTCAGTGTTCAGTAATGCTCGGGGTTTTGAAGCTGACACGCATACACTGACAGTTCTCGGAGATATAATTGATATCTCTGGAAACTGTCGAATAAACACTAACACTTCACAACTACACGACCTGGCTGCTTCTGCGCGGGAGAGATTTCGCCAACTTGGGACCAGTGACCCTGGCACTAAGTTGGAAGATGCTTTCGTTCTGAACAGGCCACCACACACACCTTTCAGCACACTTACAACACGTGTGCTCCGTGACGTGCTTATGTCAATAAGACCTCCGGAGTATACAGGATACAACAGATGGCGAACACACCTCGGGGTGAATATGGGCGTGATGGGAGGGATAACTTGCAGAGTAGTCTACAGTTATCCTTCTAGTTACAAAGATGCTGATGTAGCATTCAAATTGCTGCATCACAGTCTTATGCATCCTAATCAGTTGTCACATATCGACCGCCGAGTTCAGAGGATTTGCACAGTTTGTGGTGGTGAAGGCACCCTGTTTCACAGGTTCTTCACTTGTCCGGCTTTGCAGGGTCTAATGGATCTCGTGCGCGGTATGTGTCAGTTGATCCACCCGAATTTCGGCATTACTAGGACATCGTTTCTATGGGGACCAAAGGTATGTAGTCGAGTGAATTGTTTGATTAGCTTTGTGTTGACACTGGCCAAATCTACAATTCACCTGTACTACATGAGAGTCGAAGCTGGGAATCAGAACACTGACCCACAACACCACGCACACGCACTTAAGCGCCACTTCGTTGACAGGTTGAAGAGACGTTTACGTCTTGAATATCTGGCAACGAACGCAGACACATTCAACTGCACATGGCAACCACTATCGTCGGTGCAGGATGGAGCTCTTGTCTTTCACTGGTGATAGCAGGCCACAGCATTTGCAGCACTAGTCCACGGGGCTTCTCCCCGCTTAGGAATCGTTGCAAGTGCTGTGGGAAGGACAAGCACTCTGTTAGAGATGCTAAGCTGGAGGGATGATGAGGGCAGTTTGTAGAGGTCTATGATACTACAGGCTTCCCTCGCGGGACTCTATAACGGTATCGCGTAAATTTTTCGTTCGTTCGGTCATTTATTTTTAATTCGGTTTCGGTATCGGTGCTAAATTTCAAAATTTTATGTTGAAAATTCGTTCGTTTAGGCAATTATTTTTATTAGTTTATTTTGGAAATTTGGAACTTCTTGGAGCTGCCACTTACCCAATTGTCAAAATTGGGACTTTTAAATTTTTTGTCTATCTTTTAGATCCTTTTCAAAATTCTTGTAGCCGTTTTTTAGTCTCTTTTGAGAATTTTGTCTTGTTTGTTTTCCTTTTGTTTGTGTCTTTTTTCTTGTTCATTAGTTTTTCTAATTGTTTTAATTGTTTAATTGTCCCTATTGACCTTTTATAACTTTTAGATTAGCTAGCGACCTTTTGTTTACACTTTGTAGAGCCTTTTGCCACCTATTTTTAGGGAATTTTAAAAGAGCCAATGAGCCACTAAATAAAGAGCTTATACAAATAAAAAAAAAAAAATTATTATTATTATTATTATTCTAAAGAGTGCGGACGTGTCATTTTAGCTCTGACCAATAATAAAGAAAAAAACCGCGATTCTTACGGAAAAAGTGCAGGATAAATAGTGACATTTAATACGCATGTTGTGTGTGTGAAGTGCATATAAAAAAAAAAATTTGAAAGATAGATAAATATTTTAAGAATTTTAATTTGAAAAAGTCTGAAAGTGGATGACAGTTTATTATTTCGATTTAATTTAATTTAATTTTTTCGTTGCCATGGCAACGTCAAAATCGTGAAAAATTTCAGTGTGAAGAGTAAAATTTATATTTTGAAGTGAAAAAATTTGTAAATATATTAATAAGAAAATTTTCTATTGAAAAGATTAAAAACATTTACTGCCGCACTCAATATGAGTACGTGCAGCAGCAGCGATTCTGTGGGGCCTGATAATCCCCCCAAATCAAATGGAAGGAGGAAGAAGAGCACGAATGCTTCTTCTTTCTCCGAAACAAATCAAGGGCCCACCGAAAAGGCCATTAAGGGCCCTAATCAAGAGGCCACTACACAGGAAGTTCAGCTAACTTCCTTGGACAAGACTGAAATCAGGACAGCGAATGCTAACCCAGAAGTGCCTGGAACGTCAGCTGCTACAATGGTTGCTACCCTAGCAGCAACTGTAACACGAGGACAACTGCCGAAATTATCGGAAGTAATCGCAAAGGCTTCGGCTTCTGCGCCAAAGCCCAGCGGGATCATTATGAGGCCACCACTGTCTTCAGCGAAGCCAACTGGCCAGAGCAAGAAGCCAGTAGCACCAACAGGACCAGCAGTAGTACCACGATCCCCAGCAGTAGTTGCAGGGATCTCGTTTGCGCAGGTAAGTGGCAGTTCCAATAAGGCTTCCACAATTGAAATTATAGGTAAAGGCATCACTCCTCGTCCAGCCCCACTGGACGCGGGTAAGCCTCGACCCAAGACCAGTGCGGGCCTCCAGGGCTTCTTCGACGGGAGATGGCAGGATGAGAGCTACGGTATGCAGCTCGAGCACATCAGAGGATGTCCTCAGAGCGCATACCTGAAGGCAATCTTCCGCGTCGTCTCCTGTGAGCAGCTATTCTCCATGGGGATAATAGCTGGGGGAATGGTTGAGGTGTATACCACAACCCTCGAAAGCGCCACCAAGCTTATGCTTGAGGGCATCGAGGTGGAGGGTAGACACCTTGTGCCGTTCCCACTCAGGGAAAAGCCCACGAAGGTCGTGTTTTCGCGGGTCCCTATGCGAGCCCAACATGAAGACCTCTCGAATTTCCTTGGGAGATTCGGGAAGGTTCATGGAAAGGTTCGCGCTATTCCCATTAAAATTGGGGACGAGGGTCTCGGGCGGGGTATCTTCGGTACTAGCCGGGAGGCGTCCATCACCTTGAATAAGGGGTGTACGCTTCCGTCAGGCTTTTACCTGAGCATATCCGGCTCGAGGTACTGGATAGACGTGGGCACCGAAGCGAAATGCCATGCTTGCCATTTGGTAGGGCATTTTATTGCTGACTGCCCCAGGAGAACCGGGAAGAAGGCTGAACCGAGGGTTCCCTCGAAGGAAGCCACTACTATAGTAGTGGATCTGGAGAAGGAGCCTTCGGCCGGCACTCAACCTGCTATTTTGGAGCAGCCTGAAGTTGTACTAGAGGCAAAAATAGTTATGGCTGTAAACGGCGCCACGTCGGCACGTGAAAACACGGCTACTTCCGACGAGGAGTCGAATAGCCAAGTAGTAAAAAAAAAGAGGACGAGGAGGAAGAAAGTTGACCGGGTGATGCTGCCTCCTCCAGAGCCAGCAAAGCCAGTCGCATCCAAGCGGCCCCACTCGGAGGAGGACGATAGTGGAGCTCGCGGTTCGAAGGTTGTAGTAAGGGACGCGGTGGTGTCTCACGAGCAGCTTTCGGACTGCGACATGACCGGCTTGGATGACACTGGTCTTTCGAGCTTCGGTGGCTACGAGTCGTGTGATAGCATCATTTCGACTGGTAGCCAATTTGAGGTCTCGAAGGGGATGGAAAACATTCCTAGGGAGAAGATCTCTGAAATTCTTACCCAGCTCCAGTACAAGAAGAATTCAGATAAAATCTGGAGTATTCTTGTAAGGGAGCTGGAGAGGCCAGAGTTGTTACTTCCTCAGCTTCAACTCCTACAACAGGAGTCCAGGAAGAGGAGGAAGTACAACGATGTTGCTCGGTTAGAACGACTTCATAGGAAGGTGGAGGAGTTGCTTCAGGAGCATCGCTTGGCCGATTCTCCTCGTCAATAGACGTCGCACATTCATCGTTTGAGCTTTTCATCTCTTTGAATGTGCAAGATAGCTTCGATCAACACCGGGGGTTTAAGTGCACATACAAGGTTACACAGCACTATCGAACATGTCAAAATGTTCGATATAGACATCGCGCTTCTACAGGAGACGAATTTTACACAAGACACATACACACAACTTGAGCGCTATGCTTATTTACACACTGGCTATGCAATGTTTGCCACACCTGCACCTCGCCGAGGCTCAGGGGTGGCAATCATTGTATCCAACAAATTTACACTATCGTCTCCTGTCTATACAGATATCTTCCCAGGCTTCGCTTCTTCCTTGGATTTTGTCGTTCAAGACAAACATATCAAGGTAGTAAACGTGTACCTTCCTCATGACCAGGACATTACAAGACAAGTTCTTGATAGTGTTCAGTCGTGTCTGGTGAATTTTAGCGGCGAAACTGTCCTCGGAGGTGATTTCAACTGCACTCTGAATCCCTCAATGGATCGGCACTCTGGAGTTGAGTTCAACTCTGTTAATGCTACTCGATTGAGGAATTTTGTCGGTGTTTTCAGACTCGTGGATATCTATCGTTGGATGCATCCTACGACTAGATCATACACGAGGGTCTCGCGAAATATCCATGGAAGTCTCGCAGGCTCCAGAATTGATAGACTTTACGTCTCACCTGGAATACTAGAACATTTCGTTGGTGTCACTCATGAAGTGTGTTCCGTTAGCGATCATCTTCTTGTAGTGGCGACCAGCACTCTAGTTGAAAGACGAACTGCATACTGGATATTCAACAACTATTTGTTGAATTCCGAGCAGTTCATCAATGAGTTCATTGATTTCTGGCACGATTGGCAAGAGAGGAAAGCTGACTTTCCTTTTCTTAGTCAATGGTGGGATGTTGGAAAGCTCCAGATTCGGTCTTTTGTCGAGACGAGTTTCAATCGAAGTGGCTATCAAGCTTCTAGCTTGTCGGCCGAGGTCTCTCGGGTGGCAGCTCTTCTCCCAACTCAGCCGGGGTTGATTCTTTATTTCAATGGAATAAAGGAACGCTTGGCGACACAGACTTACAAGTACAGCTTGGAGTTTGTGCTGCGCGGCCAATCGCGCTGGCTGAGAGAAGGCGATTCTCCAACTGAGTACTTCTTTCAGGCGACTAGACGTCGTACTGCTTCTTGTGAGGTCGAATCGATAATTGATGAATCTGGACAAGTCCTCAACGGACAACAGCTATCAGAATATATTCGAGACTACTACAGTAGTCTCTACTCTGAATCGACGTCGACAACATCCTCGACCACTCATGAATTTCTTGAGAATATTCCCACTTTCTCTGAAGACAGTAAGGAGCTCCTGGATACAGTAATCACATTGGAGGATATGATTGCTGCGACAAAGGATCTAAGGCGACACACTTCACCTGGTTATGACGGCTTGACTCCAGAATTCTTCATACGTTTCAGGGATTTATTAATTCCTGACCTTTTGGAAGTCTTCAATTCGGCGGTTGAGACACATTTAGACTTTCCTTCTAGTTGGAGGAGATCTGTTATGCGCTTGATTCCAAAGAAGGGAGATTTGCAGAGGATGGGGAACTGGAGGCCAGTAACCCTATGCAATGTAGACTACAAAATCGTCTGCAAAGCATTAGGGGCGATACTCCGCTCAGTGATTGCTTCGGTAATACACCCGGAACAGTCCTATTGTGTACCTGGTCGTAGTATCTACGACAATATCGCGGTAGCCAAGCATTTGTTTGCCTACCATGAACAGACAGGTACACAAATGGCCATGATTTCACTTGACCAACAAAAGGCTTTTGATAGTGTCTCGCACGAGTATCTCTTGACTGCTCTCGAGGCATTTGGGTTTCCGCCCAGGTGGCTCGACATCGTCGGGAAACTGTATAGAGATTCAGCGATTTTGATTAAGCATCAAGGACAAGTTCTGGCTCCTATCTCGTTTCATCGAGTTATCAGACAGGGCTGTCCATTGTCAGGTATGCTTTATGATCTTTCGTTGGAGCCGCTACTGGTGAATCTTCGTCGAATGCTCGGACGGTATGCGGTTCATCTGCCGTATACCAATGTGAGGCCTCTTATGTTGGCGTATGCGGATGATCTGTCTATTTTCGTGACAAGAGATGAAGCTTTTCCGGTCGCTCGTGCTGTTTTCGAGCAGTTCGAACGTATAGCGGGCGCTAAAATCAACCTTAGTAAGAGTCAAGGCTTGTGGTGTGGAAGGTGGAGAGATCGTACAGATACTCCACTGAACATCCAATGGACTAATACTTGCCTGAAGTATTTAGGTGTGTATATCGGACGCGAGAGTAAATCAAATAATAGCCGCATCGCTCTTGAGAAACTCTCTAGAGCTGTAATCTCATGGCGTAGTCGACTGTTTCCACTATCCTTAATGGGTAGGTCAGTCGTGATAAACTATTTGATTACCTCGTCCATCGTTCATCTGCTAAAGTCTGAGACGTTTGATGAAGGCTTCGTAGGTCTTCTTCAAGCAAAAGCGATAGACGCCTTTTGGTGCGGAAGACGATGGGTTGCTGAAAGCACGCTCTGTCTGCCAGTCAAGATAGGTGGATTAGGTCTCACTAACTTGGTTGTGAAATCAAGGTGTCTCCAAGTACGTGCATTCCAAAGAGTGTTTTGCCAGAGAGACAGCTTGATTTCTCAACTGTGGGTGAATGTACTGGGAGGGATCGGCATAGGGGAGTATTACTACCTACTCTCTGTTCGACCACCTTATCCTCGTGACTGGCCACAGGATCTAATCTCAACGATTCAGACCTGGGGCAGAATCAGGCCAGCATTTCACCTTCAGTGGAATGCTCTAAGGTACACGCAATTCGCGTCGATTCCAATCAGGTTCAATCCTGAATTAATAGATTCAGTGTTCAGTAATGCTCGGGGTTTTGAAGCTGACACGCATACACTGACGGTTCTCGGAGATATTATTGATATCTCTGGAAACTGCCGAATAAACACTAACACTGCACAACTACACGACCTGGCTGCTTCTGCGCGGGAGAGATTTCGCCAACTTGGGACCAGTGACCCTGGCACTAAGTTGGAAGATGCTTTCGTTCTGAACAGACCACCACACACACCTTTCAGCACACTTACAACACGTGTGCTCCGTGACGTGCTTATGTCAATAAGACCTCCGGAGTATACAGGATACAACAGATGGCGAACACACCTCCTTCTAGTTACAAAGATGCTGATGTAGCATTCAAATTGCTGCATCACAGTCTTATGCATCCTAATCAGTTGTCACATATCGACCGCCGAGTTCAGAGGATTTGCACAGTTTGTGCTGGTGAGGGCACCCTGTTTCACAGGTTCTTCACTTGTCCGGCTTTGCAGGGTCTAATGGATCTCGTGCACGGTATGTGTCAGTTGATCCACCCGAATTTCGGCATTACTAGGACATCGTTTCTATGGGGACCAAAGGTATGTAGTCGAGTGAATTGTTTGATTAGCTTTGTGTTGACACTGGCCAAATCTACAATTCACCTGTACTACATGAGAGTCGAAGATGGGAATCAGAACACTGACCCACAACACCACGCACACGCACTTAAGCGCCACTTCGTTGACAGGTTGAAGAGACGTTTACGTCTCGAATATCTGGCAACGAACGCAGACACATTCAACTGCACATGGCAACCACTATCGTCGGTGCAGGATGGAGCTCTTGTCTTTCGCTGGTGAGAACAGGCCACAGCATTTGCAACACTAGTCCACGGGGCTTCTCCCCGCTTAGGAATCGTTGCACGTGCGGTGGGAAGGACAAGCACTCTGTTAGAGATGCTAAGCTGGAGGGATGATGAGGGCAGTTTGTAGAGGTCTACGATACTACAGGCCGCCCTCGCGGGACTCTATAACGGTATCGGCTAAATTTTTTCGTTCGTTCGGTCATTTATCTTTGATTCGGTTTCGGTCTCGGTGCTAAATTACAAAATTTTTTGTTGAAAATTCGTTCGTTTAGGTAAATATTTTTATTAGATTATTTTGGAAATTGAAGCTTCTTGGAACTGCCACTTACCCAATTGTCAAAATTGGGACTTTTAAATTTTTTGTCTATCTTTTAGATCCTTTTCAAAATTCTTGTAGCCGTTTTTTAGTCTCTTTTGAGAATTTTGTCTTGTTTGTTTTCCTTTTGTTTGTGTCTTTTTTCTTGTTCATTAGTTTTTCTAATTGTTTTAATTGTTTAATTGTCCCTATTGACCTTTTATAACTTTTAGATTAGCTAGCGACCTTTTGTTTACACTTTGTAGAGCCTTTTGCCACCTATTTTTAAGGAATTTTGAAAAGAGCCAAAGAGCCAAAAAATAAAGAGCATATATACATAAAAAAAAAATTATTATTATTATTATTCTAAAGAGTGCGGACGTGTCATTTTAGCTCTGACCAATAATAAAGAAAAAAACCGCGATTCTTACGGAAAAAGTGCAGGATAAATAGTGACATTTAATACGCAAGTTGTGTGTGTGAAGTGCATATAAAAAAAAAATTTGAAAGATAGATAAATATTTTAAGAATTTTAATTTGAAAAAGTCTGAAAGTGGATGACAGTTTATTATTTCGATTTAATTTAATTTAATTTTTTCGTTGCCATGGCAACGTCAAAATCGTGAAAAATTTCAGTGTGAAGAGTAAAATTTATATTTTGAAGTGAAAAAATTTGTAAATATATTAATAAGAAAATTTTCTATTGAAAAGATTAAAAACATTTACTGCCGCACTCAATATGAGTACGTGCAGCAGCAGCGATTCTGTGGGGCCTGATAATCCCCCCAAATCAAATGGAAGGAGGAAGAAGAGCACGAATGCTTCTTCTTTCTCCGAAATAAATCAAGGGCCCACCGAAAAGGCCATTAAGGGCCCTAGTCAAGAGGCCACTACACAGGAAGTTCAGCTAACTTCCTTGGACAAGACTGAAATCAGGACAGCGAATGCTAACCCAGAAGTGCCTGGAACGTCAGCTGCTACAATGGTTGCTACCCTAGCAGCAACTGTAACACGAGGACAACTGCCGAAATTATCGGAAGTAATCGCAAAGGCTTCGGCTTCTGCGCCAAAGCCCAGCGGGATCATTATGAGGCCACCACTGTCTTCAGCGAAGCCAACTGGCCAGAGCAAGAAGCCAGTAGCACCAACAGGACCAGCAGTAGTACCACGATCCCCAGCAGTAGTTGCAGGGATCTCGTTTGCGCAGGTAAGTGGCAGTTCCAATAAGGCTTCCACAATTGAAATTATAGGTAAAGGCATCACTCCTCGTCCAGCCCCACTGGACGCGGGTAAGCCTCGACCCAAGACCAGTGCGGGCCTCCAGGGCTTCTTCGACGGGAGATGGCAGGATGAGAGCTACGGTATGCAGCTCGAGCACATCAGAGGATGTCCTCAGAGCGCATACCTGAAGGCAATCTTCCGCGTCGTCTCCTGTGAGCAGCTATTCTCCATGGGGATAATAGCTGGGGGAATGGTTGAGGTGTATACCACAACCCTCGAAAGCGCCACCAAGCTTATGCTTGAGGGCATCGAGGTGGAGGGTAGACACCTTGTGCCGTTCCCACTCAGGGAAAAGCCCACGAAGGTCGTGTTTTCGCGGGTCCCTATGCGAGCCCAACATGAAGACCTCTCGAATTTCCTTGGGAGATTCGGGAAGGTTCATGGAAAGGTTCGCGCTATTCCCATTAAAATTGGGGACGAGGGTCTCGGGCGGGGTATCTTCGGTACTAGCCGGGAGGCGTCCATCACCTTGAATAAGGGGTGTACGCTTCCGTCAGGCTTTTACCTGAGCATATCCGGCTCGAGGTACTGGATAGACGTGGGCACCGAAGCGAAATGCCATGCTTGCCATTTGGTAGGGCATTTTATTGCTGACTGCCCCAGGAGAACCGGGAAGAAGGCTGAACCGAGGGTTCCCTCGAAGGAAGCCACTACTATAGTAGTGGATCTGGAGAAGGAGCCTTCGGCCGGCACTCAACCTGCTATTTTGGAGCAGCCAGTGGTTAAGGTGCCTGAAGTTGTCCTAGAGGCAAAAATAGTTATGGCTGTAAACGGCGCCACGTCGGCACGTGAAAACACGGCTACTTCCGACGAGGAGTCGAATAGCCAAGTAGTAAAAAAAAAGAGGACGAGGAGGAAGAAAGTTGACCGGGTGATGCTGCCTCCTCCAGAGCCAGCAAAGCCAGTCGCATCCAAGCGGCCCCACTCGGAGGAGGACGATAGTGGAGCTCGCGGTTCGAAGGTTGTAGTAAGGGACGCGGTGGTGTCTCACGAGCAGCTTTCGGACTGCGACATGACCGGCTTGGATGACACTGGTCTTTCGAGCTTCGGTGGCTACGAGTCGTGTGATAGCATCATTTCGACTGGTAGCCAATTTGAGGTCTCGAAGGGGATGGAAAACATTCCTAGGGAGAAGATCTCTGAAATTCTTACCCAGCTCCAGTACAAGAAGAATTCAGATAAAATCTGGAGTATTCTTGTAAGGGAGCTGGAGAGGCCAGAGTTGTTACTTCCTCAGCTTCAACTCCTACAACAGGAGTCCAGGAAGAGGAGGAAGTACAACGATGTTGCTCGGTTAGAACGACTTCATAGGAAGGTGGAGGAGTTGCTTCAGGAGCATCGCTTGGCCGATTCTCCTCGTCAATAGACGTCGCACATTCATCGTTTGAGCTTTTCATCTCTTTGAATGTGCAAGATAGCTTCGATCAACACCGGGGGTTTAAGTGCACATACAAGGTTACACAGCACTATCGAACATGTCAAAATGTTCGATATAGACATCGCGCTTCTACAGGAGACGAATTTTACACAAGACACATACACACAACTTGAGCGCTATGCTTATTTACACACTGGCTATGCAATGTTTGCCACACCTGCGCCTCGCCGAGGCTCAGGGGTGGCAATCATTGTATCCAACAAATTTACACTATCGTCTCCTGTCTATACAGATATCTTCCCAGGCTTCGCTTCTTCCTTGGATTTTGTCGTTCAAGACAAACATATCAAGGTAGTAAACGTGTACCTTCCTCATGACCAGGACATTACAAGACAAGTTCTTGATAGTGTTCAGTCGTGTCTGGTGAATTTTAGCGGCGAAACTGTCCTCGGAGGTGATTTCAACTGCACTCTGAATCCCTCAATGGATCGGCACTCTGGAGTTGAGTTCAACTCTGTTAATGCTACTCGATTGAGGAATTTTGTCGGTGTTTTCAGACTCGTGGATATCTATCGTTGGATGCATCCTACGACTAGATCATACACGAGGGTCTCGCGAAATATCCATGGAAGTCTCGCAGGCTCCAGAATTGATAGACTTTACGTCTCACCTGGAATACTAGAACATTTCGTTGGTGTCACTCATGAAGTGTGTTCCGTTAGCGATCATCTTCTTGTAGTGGCGACCAGCACTCTAGTTGAAAGACGAACTGCATACTGGATATTCAACAACTATTTGTTGAATTCCGAGCAGTTCATCAATGAGTTCATTGATTTCTGGCACGATTGGCAAGAGAGGAAAGCTGACTTTCCTTTTCTTAGTCAATGGTGGGATGTTGGAAAGCTCCAGATTCGGTCTTTTGTCGAGACGAGTTTCAATCGAAGTGGCTATCAAGCTTCTAGCTTGTCGGCCGAGGTCTCTCGGGTGGCAGCTCTTCTCCCAACTCAGCCGGGGTTGATTCTTTATTTCAATGGAATAAAGGAACGCTTGGCGACACAGACTTACAAGTACAGCTTGGAGTTTGTGCTGCGCGGCCAATCGCGCTGGCTGAGAGAAGGCGATTCTCCAACTGAGTACTTCTTTCAGGCGACTAGACGTCGTACTGCTTCTTGTGAGGTCGAATCGATAATTGATGAATCTGGACAAGTCCTCAACGGACAACAGCTATCAGAATATATTCGAGACTACTACAGTAGTCTCTACTCTGAATCGACGTCGACAACATCCTCGACCACTCATGAATTTCTTGAGAATATTCCCACTTTCTCTGAAGACAGTAAGGAGCTCCTGGATACAGTAATCACATTGGAGGATATGATTGCTGCGACAAAGGATCTAAGGCGACACACTTCACCTGGTTATGACGGCTTGACTCCAGAATTCTTCATACGTTTCAGGGATTTATTAATTCCTGACCTTTTGGAAGTCTTCAATTCGGCGGTTGAGACACATTCAGACTTTCCTTCTAGTTGGAGGAGATCTGTTATGCGCTTGATTCCAAAGAAGGGAGATTTGCAGAGGATGGGGAACTGGAGGCCAGTAACCCTATGCAATGTAGACTACAAAATCGTCTGCAAAGCATTAGGGGCGATACTCCGCTCAGTGATTGCTTCGGTAATACACCCGGAACAGTCCTATTGTGTACCTGGTCGTAGTATCTACGACAATATCGCGGTAGCCAAGCATTTGTTTGCCTACCATGAACAGACAGGTACACAAATGGCCATGATTTCACTTGACCAACAAAAGGCTTTTGATAGTGTCTCGCACGAGTATCTCTTGACTGCTCTCGAGGCATTTGGGTTTCCGCCCAGGTGGCTCGATATCGTCGGGAAACTGTATAGAGATTCAGCGATTTTGATTAAGCATCAAGGACAAGTTCTGGCTCCTATCTCGTTCCATCGAGGTATCAGACAGGGCTGTCCATTGTCAGGTATGCTTTATGATCTTTCGTTGGAGCCGCTACTGGTGAATCTTCGTCGAATGCTCGGACGGTATGCGGTTCATCTGCCATATACCAATGTGAGGCCTCTTATGTTGGCGTATGTGGATGATCTGTCTATTTTCGTGACAAGAGATGAAGCTTTTCCGGTCGCTCGTGCTGTTTTCGAACAGTTCGAACGTATAGCGGGCGCTAAAATCAACCTTAGTAAGAGTCAAGGCTTGTGGTGTGGAAGGTGGAGAGATCGTACAGATACTCCACTGAACATCCAATGGACTAATACTTGCCTGAAGTATTTAGGTGTGTATATCGGACGCGAGAGTAAATCAAATAATAGCCGCATCGCTCTTGAGAAACTCTCTAGAGCTGTAATCTCATGGCGTAGTCGACTGTTTCCACTATCCTTAATGGGTAGGTCAGTCGTGATAAACTATTTGATTACCTCGTCCATCGTTCATCTGCTAAAGTCTGAGACGTTTGATGAAGGCTTCGTAGGTCTTCTTCAAGCAAAAGCGATAGACGCCTTTTGGTGCGGAAGACGATGGGTTGCTGAAAGCACGCTCTGTCTGCCAGTCAAGATAGGTGGATTAGGTCTCACTAACTTGGTTGTGAAATCAAGGTGTCTCCAAGTGCGTGCATTCCAAAGAGTGTTTTGCCAGAGAGACAGCTTGATTTCTCAACTGTGGGTGAATGTACTGGGAGGGGTCGGCATAGGGGAGTATTACTACCTACTCTCTGTTCGACCACCTTATCCTCGTGACTGGCCACAGGATCTAATCTCAACGATTCAGACCTGGGGCAGAATCAGGCCAGCATTTCACCTTCAGTGGAATGCTCTAAGGTACACGCAATTCGCGTCGATTCCAATCAGGTTCAATCCTGAATTAATAGATTCAGTGTTCAGTAATGCTCGGGGTTTTGAAGCTGACACGCATACACTGACAGTTCTCGGAGATATTATTGATATCTCTGGAAACTGCCGAATAAACACTAACACTGCACAACTACACGACCTGGCTGCTTCTGCGCGGGAGAGATTTCGCCAACTTGGGACCAGTGACCCTGGCACTAAGTTGGAAGATGCTTTCGTTCTGAACAGACCACCACACACACCTTTCAGCACACTTACAACACGTGTGCTCCGTGACGTGCTTATGTCAATAAGACCTCCGGAGTATACAGGATACAACAGATGGCGAACACACCTCGGGGTGAATATGGGCGTGATGGGAGGGATAACTTGCAGAGTAGTCTACAGTTATCCTTCTAGTTACAAAGATGCTGATGTAGCATTCAAATTGCTGCATCACAGTCTTATGCATCCTAATCAGTTGTCACATATCGACCGCCGAGTTCAGAGGATTTGCACAGTTTGTGCTGGTGAGGGCACCCTGTTTCACAGGTTCTTCACTTGTCCGGCTTTGCAGGGTCTAATGGATCTCGTGCGCGGTATGTGTCAGTTGATCCACCCGAATTTCGGCATTACTAGGACATCGTTTCTATGGGGACCAAAGGTATGTAGTCGAGTGAATTGTTTGATTAGCTTTGTGTTGACACTGGCCAAATCTACAATTCACCTGTACTACATGAGAGTCGAAGATGGGAATCAGAACACTGACCCACAACACCACGCACACGCACTTAAGCGCCACTTCGTTGACAGGTTGAAGAGACGTTTACGTCTCGAATATCTGGCAACGAACGCAGACACATTCAACTGCACATGGCAACCACTATCGTCGGTGCAGGATGGAGCTCTTGTCTTTCGCTGGTGAGAACAGGCCACAGCATTTGCAACACTAGTCCACGGGGCTTCACCCCGCTTAGGAATCGTTGCACGTGCGGTGGGAAGGACAAGCACTCTGTTAGAGATGCTAAGCTGGAGGGATGATGAGGGCAGTTTGTAGAGGTCTACGATACTACAGGCCGCCCTCGCGGGACTCTATAACGGTATCGGCTAAATTTTTTCGTTCGTTCGGTCATTTATCTTTGATTCGGTTTCGGTCTCGGTGCTAAATTACAAAATTTTTTGTTGAAAATTCGTTCGTTTAGGTAAATATTTTTATTAGATTATTTTGGAAATTGAAGCTTCTTGGAACTGCCACTTACCCAATTGTCAAAATTGGGACTTTTAAATTTTTTGTCTATCTTTTAGATCCTTTTCAAAATTCTTGTAGCCGTTTTTTAGTCTCTTTTGAGAATTTTGTCTTGTTTGTTTTCCTTTTGTTTGTGTCTTTTTTCTTGTTCATTAGTTTTTCTAATTGTTTTAATTGTTTAATTGTCCCTATTGACCTTTTGTAACTTTTAGATTAGCTAGCGACCTTTTGTTTACACTTTGTAGAGCCTTTTGCCACCTATTTTTAAGGAATTTTGAAAAGAGCCAAAGAGCCAAAAAATAAAGAGCACATATACATAAAAAAAAAAAAAATTATTATTATTCTAAAGAGTGCGGACGTGTCATTTTAGCTCTGACCAATAATAAAGAAAAAAACCGCGATTCTTACGGAAAAAGTGCAGGATAAATAGTGACATTTAATACGCAAGTTGTGTGTGTGAAGTGCATATAAAAAAAAAAATTTGAAAGATAGATAAATATTTTAAGAATTTTAATTTGAAAAAGTCTGAAAGTGGATGACAGTTTATTATTTCGATTTAATTTAATTTAATTTTTTCGTTGCCATGGCAACGTCAAAATCGTGAAAAATTTCAGTGTGAAGAGTAAAATTTATATTTTGAAGTGAAAAAATTTGTAAATATATTAATAAGAAAATTTTCTATTGAAAAGATTAAAAACATTTACTGCCGCACTCAATATGAGTACGTGCAGCAGCAGCGATTCTGTGGGGCCTGATAATCCCCCCAAATCAAATGGAAGGAGGAAGAAGAGCACGAATGCTTCTTCTTTCTCCGAAACAAATCAAGGGCCCACCGAAAAGGCCATTAAGGGCCCTAATCAAGAGGCCACTACACAGGAAGTTCAGCTAACTTCCTTGGACAAGACTGAAATCAGGACAGCGAATGCTAACCCAGAAGTGCCTGGAACGTCAGCTGCTACAATGGTTGCTACCCTAGCAGCAACTGTAACACGAGGACAACTGCCGAAATTATCGGAAGTAATCGCAAAGGCTTCGGCTTCTGCGCCAAAGCCCAGCGGGATCATTATGAGGCCACCACTGTCTTCAGCGAAGCCAACTGGCCAGAGCAAGAAGCCAGTAGCACCAACAGGACCAGCAGTAGTACCACGATCCCCAGCAGTAGTTGCAGGGATCTCGTTTGCGCAGGTAAGTGGCAGTTCCAATAAGGCTTCCACAATTGAAATTATAGGTAAAGGCATCACTCCTCGTCCAGCCCCACTGGACGCGGGTAAGCCTCGACCCAAGACCAGTGCGGGCCTCCAGGGCTTCTTCGACGGGAGATGGCAGGATGAGAGCTACGGTATGCAGCTCGAGCACTCAGAGGATGTCCTCAGAGCGCATACCTGAAGGCAATCTTCCGCGTCGTCTCCTGTGAGCAGCTATTCTCCATGGGGATAATAGCTGGGGGAATGGTTGAGGTGTATACCACAACCCTCGAAAGCGCCACCAAGCTTATGCTTGAGGGCATCGAGGTGGAGGGTAGACACCTTGTGCCGTTCCCACTCAGGGAAAAGCCCACGAAGGTCGTGTTTTCGCGGGTCCCTATGCGAGCCCAACATGAAGACCTCTCGAATTTCCTTGGGAGATTCGGGAAGGTTCATGGAAAGGTTCGCGCTATTCCCATTAAAATTGGGGACGAGGGTCTCGGGCGGGGTATCTTCGGTACTAGCCGGGAGGCGTCCATCACCTTGAATAAGGGGTGTACGCTTCCGTCAGGCTTTTACCTGAGCATATCCGGCTCGAGGTACTGGATAGACGTGGGCACCGAAGCGAAATGCCATGCTTGCCATTTGGTAGGGCATTTTATTGCTGACTGCCCCAGGAGAACCGGGAAGAAGGCTGAACCGAGGGTTCCCTCGAAGGAAGCCACTACTATAGTAGTGGATCTGGAGAAGGAGCCTTCGGCCGGCACTCAACCTGCTATTTTGGAGCAGCCAGTGGTTAAGGTGCCTGAAGTTGTCCTAGAGGCAAAAATAGTTATGGCTGTAAACGGCGCCACGTCGGCACGTGAAAACACGGCTACTTCCGACGAGGAGTCGAATAGCCAAGTAGTAAAAAAAAAGAGGACGAGGAGGAAGAAAGTTGACCGGGTGATGCTGCCTCCTCCAGAGCCAGCAAAGCCAGTCGCATCCAAGCGGCCCCACTCGGAGGAGGACGATAGTGGAGCTCGCGGTTCGAAGGTTGTAGTAAGGGACGCGGTGGTGTCTCACGAGCAGCTTTCGGACTGCGACATGACCGGCTTGGATGACACTGGTCTTTCGAGCTTCGGTGGCTACGAGTCGTGTGATAGCATCATTTCGACTGGTAGCCAATTTGAGGTCTCGAAGGGGATGGAAAACATTCCTAGGGAGAAGATCTCTGAAATTCTTACCCAGCTCCAGTACAAGAAGAATTCAGATAAAATCTGGAGTATTCTTGTAAGGGAGCTGGAGAGGCCAGAGTTGTTACTTCCTCAGCTTCAACTCCTACAACAGGAGTCCAGGAAGAGGAGGAAGTACAACGATGTTGCTCGGTTAGAACGACTTCATAGGAAGGTGGAGGAGTTGCTTCAGGAGCATCGCTTGGCCGATTCTCCTCGTCAATAGACGTCGCACATTCATCGTTTGAGCTTTTCATCTCTTTGAATGTGCAAGATAGCTTCGATCAACATCGGGGGTTTAAGTGCACATACAAGGTTACACAGCACTATCGAACATGTCAAAATGTTCGATATAGACATCGCGCTTCTACAGGAGACGAATTTTACACAAGACACATACACACAACTTGAGCGCTATGCTTATTTACACACTGGCTATGCAATGTTTGCCACACCTGCGCCTCGCCGAGGCTCAGGGGTGGCAATCATTGTATCCAACAAATTTACACTATCGTCTCCTGTCTATACAGATATCTTCCCAGGCTTCGCTTCTTCCTTGGATTTTGTCGTTCAAGACAAACATATCAAGGTAGTAAACGTGTACCTTCCTCATGACCAGGACATTACAAGACAAGTTCTTGATAGTGTTCAGTCGTGTCTGGTGAATTTTAGCGGCGAAACTGTCCTCGGAGGTGATTTCAACTGCACTCTGAATCCCTCAATGGATCGGCACTCTGGAGTTGAGTTCAACTCTGTTAATGCTACTCGATTGAGGAATTTTGTCGGTGTTTTCAGACTCGTGGATATCTATCGTTGGATGCATCCTACGACTAGATCATACACGAGGGTCTCGCGAAACATCCATGGAAGTCTCGCAGGCTCCAGAATTGATAGACTTTACGTCTCACCTGGAATACTAGAACATTTCGTTGGTGTCACTCATGAAGTGTGTTCCGTTAGCGATCATCTTCTTGTAGTGGCGACCAGCACTCTAGTTGAAAGACGAACTGCATACTGGATATTCAACAACTATTTGTTGAATTCCGAGCAGTTCATCAATGAGTTCATTGATTTCTGGCACGATTGGCAAGAGAGGAAAGCTGACTTTCCTTTTCTTAGTCAATGGTGGGATGTTGGAAAGCTCCAGATTCGGTCTTTTGTCGAGACGAGTTTCAATCGAAGTGGCTATCAAGCTTCTAGCTTGTCGGCCGAGGTCTCTCGGGTGGCAGCTCTTCTCCCAACTCAGCCGGGGTTGATTCTTTATTTCAATGGAATAAAGGAACGCTTGGCGACACAGACTTACAAGCACAGCTTGGAGTTTGTGCTGCGCGGCCAATCGCGCTGGCTGAGAGAAGGTGATTCTCCAACTGAGTACTTCTTTCAGGCGACTAGACGTCGTACTGCTTCTTGTGAGGTCGAATCGATAATTGATGAATCTGGACAAGTCCTCAACGGACAACAGCTATCAGAATATATTCGAGACTACTACAGTAGTCTCTACTCTGAATCGACGTCGACAACATCCTCGACCACTCATGAATTTCTTGAGAATATTCCCACTTTCTCTGAAGACAGTAAGGAGCTCCTGGATACAGTAATCACATTGGAGGATATGATTGCTGCGACAAAGGATCTAAGGCGACACACTTCACCTGGTTATGACGGCTTGACTCCAGAATTCTTCATACGTTTCAGGGATTTATTAATTCCTGACCTTTTGGAAGTCTTCAATTCGGCGGTTGAGACACATTCAGACTTTCCTTCTAGTTGGAGGAGATCTGTTATGCGCTTGATTCCAAAGAAGGGAGATTTGCAGAGGATGGGGAACTGGAGGCCAGTAACCCTATGCAATGTAGACTACAAAATCGTCTGCAAAGCATTAGGGGCGATACTCCGCTCAGTGATTGCTTCGGTAATACACCCGGAACAGTCCTATTGTGTACCTGGTCGTAGTATCTACGACAATATCGCGGTAGCCAAGCATTTGTTTGCCTACCATGAACAGACAGGTACACAAATGGCCATGATTTCACTTGACCAACAAAAGGCTTTTGATAGTGTCTCGCACGAGTATCTCTTGACTGCTCTCGAGGCATTTGGGTTTCCACCCAGGTGGCTCGATATCGTCGGGAAACTGTATAGAGATTCAGCGATTTTGATTAAGCATCAAGGACAAGTTCTGGCTCCTATCTCGTTTCATCGAGGTATCAGACAGGGCTGTCCATTGTCAGGTATGCTTTATGATCTTTCGTTGGAGCCGCTACTGGTGAATCTTCGTCGAATGCTCGGACGGTATGCGGTTCATCTGCCATATACCAATGTGAGGCCTCTTATGTTGGCGTATGCGGATGATCTGTCTATTTTCGTGACAAGAGATGAAGCTTTTCCGGTCGCTCGTGCTGTTTTCGAACAGTTCGAACGTATAGCGGGCGCTAAAATCAACCTTAGTAAGAGTCAAGGCTTGTGGTGTGGAAGGTGGAGAGATCGTACAGATACCCCACTGAACATCCAATGGACTAATACTTGCCTGAAGTATTTAGGTGTGTATATCGGACGCGAGAGTAAATCAAATAATAGCCGCATCGCTCTTGAGAAACTCTCTAGAGCTGTAAACTCATGGCGTAGTCGACTGTTTCCACTATCCTTAATGGGTAGGTCAGTCGTGATAAACTATTTGATTACCTCGTCCATCGTTCATCTGCTAAAGTCTGAGACGTTTGATGAAGGCTTCGTAAGTCTTCTTCAAGCAAAAGCGATAGACGCCTTTTGGTGCGGAAGACGATGGGTTGCTGAAAGCACGCTCTGTCTGCCAGTCAAGATAGGTGAATTAGGTCTCACTAACTTGGTTGTGAAATCAAGGTGTCTCCAAGTGCGTGCATTCCAAAGAGTGTTTTGCCAGAGAGACAGCTTGATTTCTCAACTGTGGGTGAATGTACTGGGAGGGATCGGCATAGGGGAGTATTACTACCTACTCTCTGTTCGACCACCTTATCCTCGTGACTGGCCACAGGATCTAATCTCAACGATTCAGACCTGGGGCAGAATCAGGCCAGCATTTCACCTTCAGTGGAATGCTCTAAGGTACACGCAATTCGCGTCGATTCCAATTAGGTTCAATCCTGAATTAATAGATTCAGTGTTCAGTAATGCTCGGGGTTTTGAAGCTGACACGCATACACTGACAGTTCTTGGAGATATTATTGATATCTCTGGAAACTGCCGAATAAACACTAACACTGCACAACTACACGACCTGGCTGCTTCTGCGCGGGAGAGATTTCGCCAACTTGGGACCAGTGACCCTGGCACTAAGTTGGAAGATGCTTTCGTTCTGAACAGACCACCACACACACCTTTCAGCACACTTACAACACGTGTGCTCCGTGACGTGCTTATGTCAATAAGACCTCCGGAGTATACAGGATACAACAGATGGCGAACACACCTCGGGGTGAATATGGGCGTGATGGGAGGGATAACTTGCAGAGTAGTCTACAGTTATCCTTCTAGTTACAAAGATGCTGATGTAGCATTCAAATTGCTGCATCACAGTCTTATGCATCCTAATCAGTTGTCACATATCGACCGCCGAGTTCAGAGGATTTGCACAGTTTGTGCTGGTGAGGGCACCCTGTTTCACAGGTTCTTCACTTGTCCGGCTTTGCAGGGTCTAATGGATCTCGTGCGCGGTATGTGTCAGTTGATCCACCCGAATTTCGGCATTACTAGGACATCGTTTGTATGGGGACCAAAGGTATGTAGTCGAGTGAATTGTTTGATTAGCTTTGTGTTGACACTGGCCAAATCTACAATTCACCTGTACTACATGAGAGTCGAAGATGGGAATCAGAACACTGACCCACAACACCACGCACACGCACTTAAGCGCCACTTCGTTGACAGGTTGAAGAGACGTTTACGTCTCGAATATCTGGCAACGAACGCAGACACATTCAACTGCACATGGCAACCACTATCGTCGGTGCAGGATGGAGCTCTTGTCTTTCGCTGGTGAGAACAGGCCACAGCATTTGCAACACTAGTCCACGGGGCTTCACCCCGCTTAGGAATCGTTGCACGTGCGGTGGGAAGGACAAGCACTCTGTTAGAGATGCTAAGCTGGAGGGATGATGAGGGCAGTTTGTAGAGGTCTACGATACTACAGGCCGCCCTCGCGGGACTCTATAACGGTATCGGCTAAATTTTTTCGTTCGTTCGGTCATTTATCTTTGATTCGGTTTCGGTCTCGGTGCTAAATTACAAAATTTTTTGTTGAAAATTCGTTCGTTTAGGTAAATATTTTTATTAGATTATTTTGGAAATTGAAGCTTCTTGGAACTGCCACTTACCCAATTGTCAAAATTGGGACTTTTAAATTTTTTGTCTATCTTTTAGATCCTTTTCAAAATTCTTGTAGCCGTTTTTTAGTCTCTTTTGAGAATTTTGTCTTGTTTGTTTTCCTTTTGTTTGTGTCTTTTTTCTTGTTCATTAGTTTTTCTAATTGTTTTAATTGTTTAATTGTCCCTATTGACCTTTTGTAACTTTTAGATTAGCTAGCGACCTTTTGTTTACACTTTGTAGAGCCTTTTGCCACCTATTTTTAAGGAATTTTGAAAAGAGCCAAAGAGCCAAAAAATAAAGAGCACATATACATAAAAAAAAAAAAAATTATTATTATTCTAAAGAGTGCGGACGTGTCATTTTAGCTCTGACCAATAATAAAGAAAAAAACCGCGATTCTTACGGAAAAAGTGCAGGATAAATAGTGACATTTAATACGCAAGTTGTGTGTGTGAAGTGCATATAAAAAAAAAAATTTGAAAGATAGATAAATATTTTAAGAATTTTAATTTGAAAAAGTCTGAAAGTGGATGACAGTTTATTATTTCGATTTAATTTAATTTAATTTTTTCGTTGCCATGGCAACGTCAAAATCGTGAAAAATTTCAGTGTGAAGAGTAAAATTTATATTTTGAAGTGAAAAAATTTGTAAATATATTAATAAGAAAATTTTCTATTGAAAAGATTAAAAACATTTACTGCCGCACTCAATATGAGTACGTGCAGCAGCAGCGATTCTGTGGGGCCTGATAATCCCCCCAAATCAAATGGAAGGAGGAAGAAGAGCACGAATGCTTCTTCTTTCTCCGAAACAAATCAAGGGCCCACCGAAAAGGCCATTAAGGGCCCTAATCAAGAGGCCACTACACAGGAAGTTCAGCTAACTTCCTTGGACAAGACTGAAATCAGGACAGCGAATGCTAACCCAGAAGTGCCTGGAACGTCAGCTGCTACAATGGTTGCTACCCTAGCAGCAACTGTAACACGAGGACAACTGCCGAAATTATCGGAAGTAATCGCAAAGGCTTCGGCTTCTGCGCCAAAGCCCAGCGGGATCATTATGAGGCCACCACTGTCTTCAGCGAAGCCAACTGGCCAGAGCAAGAAGCCAGTAGCACCAACAGGACCAGCAGTAGTACCACGATCCCCAGCAGTAGTTGCAGGGATCTCGTTTGCGCAGGTAAGTGGCAGTTCCAATAAGGCTTCCACAATTGAAATTATAGGTAAAGGCATCACTCCTCGTCCAGCCCCACTGGACGCGGGTAAGCCTCGACCCAAGACCAGTGCGGGCCTCCAGGGCTTCTTCGACGGGAGATGGCAGGATGAGAGCTACGGTATGCAGCTCGAGCACTCAGAGGATGTCCTCAGAGCGCATACCTGAAGGCAATCTTCCGCGTCGTCTCCTGTGAGCAGCTATTCTCCATGGGGATAATAGCTGGGGGAATGGTTGAGGTGTATACCACAACCCTCGAAAGCGCCACCAAGCTTATGCTTGAGGGCATCGAGGTGGAGGGTAGACACCTTGTGCCGTTCCCACTCAGGGAAAAGCCCACGAAGGTCGTGTTTTCGCGGGTCCCTATGCGAGCCCAACATGAAGACCTCTCGAATTTCCTTGGGAGATTCGGGAAGGTTCATGGAAAGGTTCGCGCTATTCCCATTAAAATTGGGGACGAGGGTCTCGGGCGGGGTATCTTCGGTACTAGCCGGGAGGCGTCCATCACCTTGAATAAGGGGTGTACGCTTCCGTCAGGCTTTTACCTGAGCATATCCGGCTCGAGGTACTGGATAGACGTGGGCACCGAAGCGAAATGCCATGCTTGCCATTTGGTAGGGCATTTTATTGCTGACTGCCCCAGGAGAACCGGGAAGAAGGCTGAACCGAGGGTTCCCTCGAAGGAAGCCACTACTATAGTAGTGGATCTGGAGAAGGAGCCTTCGGCCGGCACTCAACCTGCTATTTTGGAGCAGCCAGTGGTTAAGGTGCCTGAAGTTGTCCTAGAGGCAAAAATAGTTATGGCTGTAAACGGCGCCACGTCGGCACGTGAAAACACGGCTACTTCCGACGAGGAGTCGAATAGCCAAGTAGTAAAAAAAAAGAGGACGAGGAGGAAGAAAGTTGACCGGGTGATGCTGCCTCCTCCAGAGCCAGCAAAGCCAGTCGCATCCAAGCGGCCCCACTCGGAGGAGGACGATAGTGGAGCTCGCGGTTCGAAGGTTGTAGTAAGGGACGCGGTGGTGTCTCACGAGCAGCTTTCGGACTGCGACATGACCGGCTTGGATGACACTGGTCTTTCGAGCTTCGGTGGCTACGAGTCGTGTGATAGCATCATTTCGACTGGTAGCCAATTTGAGGTCTCGAAGGGGATGGAAAACATTCCTAGGGAGAAGATCTCTGAAATTCTTACCCAGCTCCAGTACAAGAAGAATTCAGATAAAATCTGGAGTATTCTTGTAAGGGAGCTGGAGAGGCCAGAGTTGTTACTTCCTCAGCTTCAACTCCTACAACAGGAGTCCAGGAAGAGGAGGAAGTACAACGATGTTGCTCGGTTAGAACGACTTCATAGGAAGGTGGAGGAGTTGCTTCAGGAGCATCGCTTGGCCGATTCTCCTCGTCAATAGACGTCGCACATTCATCGTTTGAGCTTTTCATCTCTTTGAATGTGCAAGATAGCTTCGATCAACATCGGGGGTTTAAGTGCACATACAAGGTTACACAGCACTATCGAACATGTCAAAATGTTCGATATAGACATCGCGCTTCTACAGGAGACGAATTTTACACAAGACACATACACACAACTTGAGCGCTATGCTTATTTACACACTGGCTATGCAATGTTTGCCACACCTGCGCCTCGCCGAGGCTCAGGGGTGGCAATCATTGTATCCAACAAATTTACACTATCGTCTCCTGTCTATACAGATATCTTCCCAGGCTTCGCTTCTTCCTTGGATTTTGTCGTTCAAGACAAACATATCAAGGTAGTAAACGTGTACCTTCCTCATGACCAGGACATTACAAGACAAGTTCTTGATAGTGTTCAGTCGTGTCTGGTGAATTTTAGCGGCGAAACTGTCCTCGGAGGTGATTTCAACTGCACTCTGAATCCCTCAATGGATCGGCACTCTGGAGTTGAGTTCAACTCTGTTAATGCTACTCGATTGAGGAATTTTGTCGGTGTTTTCAGACTCGTGGATATCTATCGTTGGATGCATCCTACGACTAGATCATACACGAGGGTCTCGCGAAACATCCATGGAAGTCTCGCAGGCTCCAGAATTGATAGACTTTACGTCTCACCTGGAATACTAGAACATTTCGTTGGTGTCACTCATGAAGTGTGTTCCGTTAGCGATCATCTTCTTGTAGTGGCGACCAGCACTCTAGTTGAAAGACGAACTGCATACTGGATATTCAACAACTATTTGTTGAATTCCGAGCAGTTCATCAATGAGTTCATTGATTTCTGGCACGATTGGCAAGAGAGGAAAGCTGACTTTCCTTTTCTTAGTCAATGGTGGGATGTTGGAAAGCTCCAGATTCGGTCTTTTGTCGAGACGAGTTTCAATCGAAGTGGCTATCAAGCTTCTAGCTTGTCGGCCGAGGTCTCTCGGGTGGCAGCTCTTCTCCCAACTCAGCCGGGGTTGATTCTTTATTTCAATGGAATAAAGGAACGCTTGGCGACACAGACTTACAAGCACAGCTTGGAGTTTGTGCTGCGCGGCCAATCGCGCTGGCTGAGAGAAGGTGATTCTCCAACTGAGTACTTCTTTCAGGCGACTAGACGTCGTACTGCTTCTTGTGAGGTCGAATCGATAATTGATGAATCTGGACAAGTCCTCAACGGACAACAGCTATCAGAATATATTCGAGACTACTACAGTAGTCTCTACTCTGAATCGACGTCGACAACATCCTCGACCACTCATGAATTTCTTGAGAATATTCCCACTTTCTCTGAAGACAGTAAGGAGCTCCTGGATACAGTAATCACATTGGAGGATATGATTGCTGCGACAAAGGATCTAAGGCGACACACTTCACCTGGTTATGACGGCTTGACTCCAGAATTCTTCATACGTTTCAGGGATTTATTAATTCCTGACCTTTTGGAAGTCTTCAATTCGGCGGTTGAGACACATTCAGACTTTCCTTCTAGTTGGAGGAGATCTGTTATGCGCTTGATTCCAAAGAAGGGAGATTTGCAGAGGATGGGGAACTGGAGGCCAGTAACCCTATGCAATGTAGACTACAAAATCGTCTGCAAAGCATTAGGGGCGATACTCCGCTCAGTGATTGCTTCGGTAATACACCCGGAACAGTCCTATTGTGTACCTGGTCGTAGTATCTACGACAATATCGCGGTAGCCAAGCATTTGTTTGCCTACCATGAACAGACAGGTACACAAATGGCCATGATTTCACTTGACCAACAAAAGGCTTTTGATAGTGTCTCGCACGAGTATCTCTTGACTGCTCTCGAGGCATTTGGGTTTCCACCCAGGTGGCTCGATATCGTCGGGAAACTGTATAGAGATTCAGCGATTTTGATTAAGCATCAAGGACAAGTTCTGGCTCCTATCTCGTTTCATCGAGGTATCAGACAGGGCTGTCCATTGTCAGGTATGCTTTATGATCTTTCGTTGGAGCCGCTACTGGTGAATCTTCGTCGAATGCTCGGACGGTATGCGGTTCATCTGCCATATACCAATGTGAGGCCTCTTATGTTGGCGTATGCGGATGATCTGTCTATTTTCGTGACAAGAGATGAAGCTTTTCCGGTCGCTCGTGCTGTTTTCGAACAGTTCGAACGTATAGCGGGCGCTAAAATCAACCTTAGTAAGAGTCAAGGCTTGTGGTGTGGAAGGTGGAGAGATCGTACAGATACCCCACTGAACATCCAATGGACTAATACTTGCCTGAAGTATTTAGGTGTGTATATCGGACGCGAGAGTAAATCAAATAATAGCCGCATCGCTCTTGAGAAACTCTCTAGAGCTGTAAACTCATGGCGTAGTCGACTGTTTCCACTATCCTTAATGGGTAGGTCAGTCGTGATAAACTATTTGATTACCTCGTCCATCGTTCATCTGCTAAAGTCTGAGACGTTTGATGAAGGCTTCGTAAGTCTTCTTCAAGCAAAAGCGATAGACGCCTTTTGGTGCGGAAGACGATGGGTTGCTGAAAGCACACTCTGTCTGCCAGTCAAGATAGGTGAATTAGGTCTCACTAACTTGGTTGTGAAATCAAGGTGTCTCCAAGTGCGTGCATTCCAAAGAGTGTTTTGCCAGAGAGACAGCTTGATTTCTCAACTGTGGGTGAATGTACTGGGAGGGATCGGCATAGGGGAGTATTACTACCTACTCTCTGTTCGACCACCTTATCCTCGTGACTGGCCACAGGATCTAATCTCAACGATTCAGACCTGGGGCAGAATCAGGCCAGCATTTCACCTTCAGTGGAATGCTCTAAGGTACACGCAATTCGCGTCGATTCCAATTAGGTTCAATCCTGAATTAATAGATTCAGTGTTCAGTAATGCTCGGGGTTTTGAAGCTGACACGCATACACTGACAGTTCTTGGAGATATTATTGATATCTCTGGAAACTGCCGAATAAACACTAACACTGCACAACTACACGACCTGGCTGCTTCTGCGCGGGAGAGATTTCGCCAACTTGGGACCAGTGACCCTGGCACTAAGTTGGAAGATGCTTTCGTTCTGAACAGACCACCACACACACCTTTCAGCACACTTACAACACGTGTGCTCCGTGACGTGCTTATGTCAATAAGACCTCCGGAGTATACAGGATACAACAGATGGCGAACACACCTCGGGGTGAATATGGGCGTGATGGGAGGGATAACTTGCAGAGTAGTCTACAGTTATCCTTCTAGTTACAAAGATGCTGATGTAGCATTCAAATTGCTGCATCACAGTCTTATGCATCCTAATCAGTTGTCACATATCGACCGCCGAGTTCAGAGGATTTGCACAGTTTGTGCTGGTGAGGGCACCCTGTTTCACAGGTTCTTCACTTGTCCGGCTTTGCAGGGTCTAATGGATCTCGTGCGCGGTATGTGTCAGTTGATCCACCCGAATTTCGGCATTACTAGGACATCGTTTCTATGGGGACCAAAGGTATGTAGTCGAGTGAATTGTTTGATTAGCTTTGTGTTGACACTGGCCAAATCTACAATTCACCTGTACTACATGAGAGTCGAAGATGGGAATCAGAACACTGACCCACAACACCACGCACACGCACTTAAGCGCCACTTCGTTGACAGGTTGAAGAGACGTTTACGTCTCGAATATCTGGCAACGAACGCAGACACATTCAACTGCACATGGCAACCACTATCGTCGGTGCAGGATGGAGCTCTTGTCTTTCGCTGGTGAGAACAGGCCACAGCATTTGCAACACTAGTCCACGGGGCTTCACCCCGCTTAGGAATCGTTGCACGTGCGGTGGGAAGGACAAGCACTCTGTTAGAGATGCTAAGCTGGAGGGATGATGAGGGCAGTTTGTAGAGGTCTATGATACTACAGGCTGCACTCGCGGGACTCTATAACGGTATCGCGTAAATTTTTCGTTCGTTCGACTTCTTATTTTAAATCGGTTTCGGTCTCGGTGCTAAATCTTAAAATTTTTGTTGAAATTCGCTCGTTTAGGTAAAAATATTTATTAGATTATTTTGGAATTTTGGAACTTTTGGAACTGCCACTTACCCTATTGTCAAAATAGGGGCAAGCAAAATTTTTTATTGTTTTACATCTTTTAGGCATTGTTCAAAATTTTTGTATCCGTTTATATTGTCTCTTTTGAGAACATAGTGTTCACTTTTTGTCCTTTTACCTATTAGTGTCTAGTTTGTTTTTGTTGTCCCTACTGACTGTTATGTTTGTGATTTTTTAGTTTAACTAGTGTCTTTTTCTTATACATTGTACAGCCTTTTGCACCTATTTTTAAGGAATTTTGAAAAGAGCCAACGAGCCAAAAAATAAAGAGCTTATATACATAAAAAAAATTATTATTATTTCTCCTGTGATCTACCAAATCAAGAAACAATTCAATGAAAGAACGAAACCCCTCACCGTACACGTCAAAGGCCTAAAACCGTTACAGGAAACTCCTATAAATATCACGCTCAATTATTAGTTAGACATCAGTTCTCAAGCAACCGCCACCATGAGCGATATTAAGGAAAAAATGCGAAATCTGTCGCTAGAACCAATGCCGATATCTTCCAAGAAGACAGCCCCCAGAAGATCTGTGCCAAAAACAAAAGCCGAATTGCCGTACATAGCAGACCCGACCAAAAGGAAACGCACTACACCAGCCAGAGTGTTTACCAGT
Source organism: Dioctria linearis (assembly GCA_963930735.1). Lineage (NCBI taxonomy): Eukaryota > Metazoa > Arthropoda > Insecta > Diptera > Asilidae > Dioctria > Dioctria linearis. The sequence continues at coordinate 172,826,628 of OZ005741.1, read as the reverse complement.
CAAACATCAACCACAAAACCAGCCATGACTGTAGCAACAGTACAGGCAGAGAGGACACCATGGGATGCAAGTACACTAATCCCCAAGGAGACGCTTCGAAACCGACGGCCGCCTAGCTCTACTGCGAATGCACTAGCACCACGGTAGCAGTCAACTGTGGTAGCACACATCCCACCCTGAGGCGAACCATTCACCAGGTAATCATCCCAAAAATTGCTATGATCAGCCACGCCACCCAAACTAGCCCGCAAGAATGAGGTAAAATAAAGAAAGCAAGAAAAACAAAACCAAAAAAGACGACAGACGGGAGGAGAAGGCGAACACCAGTTGCCAAAAATAAAGAAACGGATTAGGGTTACCATTTAAGTTTTTTTGAACATGTACCTTGTTAAATATTGAAGTATTCTTTTAGTTTTTTTTTGAATATATATTCTGAAATGTAGTATGCCTTATTAATTATAATATAAAATGAAATTACAAAATGAATTCTGTTCTACGAACGAAAATTCCTCCGAACAGCGGGGGAGATGTAACGAACCTGTACATAGATAGATATTTAGAAATGTATGAGTGAAGTTTTATATAGAAAATTTTCCTTTATGTAATTCACAATAGCTTTTTGAATTGATGTTATAAGTAGGGCAGTATAGATTCACTAGACACCTTGATCCGCCTACCCGAATTTCCAACCAAAAATTTCTAGTAAGTTGAACTGGCCTGTCCGGGAGACCTAGAAAATCCTACTCCACCTCCACCCCTACCTATAAAGCGAGTACGTGAAAAACGGAGGGTTATCGGTAGTACGTGTAACAGACGGAAACCAATAATCAGTACGTGTCCAACGGAAAGCCATCCCAAAAGTCAGTACGTGAAAATGGAGAGCTACTAGAGAGCTATCCTGTCACCAGTACGTGAACAACGGAGGGCTAGTGGTAGTACGTGAGCAACGGAAACCACTAGTTAGTACCTGGCCAACGGAAGTCTCTCCTGGCCCACACACAAATTATATTTAGAAGATTGACAAGAATTTCACTAAATATAAATTATTCTACAATTATAATAGGGACTAAGAAGGAATAAATAATAAATTTGAACTCAACCGAACTGTTGTCATTTGGACCCCTCACTCCACTGAAGCTACCCAGAGTCAAGTTCTGACGTTTTGCTACCGACCGAACTATTGGCGCCCGAGTAATCCCGACCGACCGAGCAAACGACGTCACAGATTAAATGCTAATATTGTTAAAATCCCCCTCCATCCTTACTTTTCATTTAAAGATATTACGGATTTATTATCATATTAATAATTTTATCCCTTTTAGTATTTTTTAGTCCATATATATTACAGATCCTGATAACTTTATCCCCGCTAATACACTTGCAAATCCAGTTCACATTCAACCTGAATGATATTTCCTTTTTGCCTATGCAGTTTTATCACTATTTTATTAACATGAATTGGAGCTCGACCAGTAGAAGATCCTTATACAGGGTGTTTCCTCCATGGTGGTCCATAGAGCAGGAGGTGATAGTACTCACCTAAACAAACAAAAAATCGTATGGCAGGGGGGGGGGGGGCATATCAACCGTTTCGGAGTTACAGGGTGATTAAGAAAAAAAGCTAGTTTTTCACAAATCACCCTGTATCTTAAAAAGTACAGGGCGTATGGTCACAGTTAAGAGCTCACTGTATGCAGAACTTCATGGTCTTTTCAACGACTGTTCAACCAGAACCGTACCCTCGCCCCTCAAGAATTATAGTTGTCTAAACTCAAAATTTCGAATTTTTTTACCTTTTTTTTTAATTTGACCTCTATTATTTTTGCAAAATGGTCGTTAACATAACTTTTTTTTATAAAAACTGTAAACTGTAGATACTGTTACTGTTACTGTAGTTTAAGTTGACCTATTACATCCTATGTGTTAACTGTAGCCGTTATTAACTCATAACCTATTCAGATCACACCGAACCAAGGCGATATTTTTTAAAATGACGTGCTAAGGGAACAAATTATTGTTGAGAATAGGTTTGAAAATAGGTTTGAGAATAAGTTTAGAGCTAATAACTCTTAAAGGGCTTCAGATAGCACACTGAGTGTAATAGGTCAACTTAAAGAGGAGAGTCTACAGTTTACAGTTTTTATAAAAAAAAAAGTTATGTTAACGACCTTTTTGCAAAAATAATAGAGGTCAAATTAAAAACAAGGTAAAACGATTCGAAATTTTGAGTTTAGACAACCATAATTCTTGAGGGGTATGGTGCTAATTGAGCAGTCGTTATAAAGGCCATGAAGTTCTGCATACAATAAGCTCTTAACTGTGACCGTATGCCCTGTACTTTTTAAGATTCAGGGTGATTTATGAAAAACTAGCTTTTTTTCTTAATCACAAGTTTGGGTTTTCCTAGAGGTATCACAGCATCCATTTAAAATAACGAGTGATCGTGGGTCGGGTCACACACTGGGCGCCCGCAAATATGAGGCTTATGTTTTAAGACCGGCTAGCTCAGTCGACCATTCCTCAATGTCGTCTGGTTCACAGGTGAAGCATACGACCCTGCCCTGCCCATGGTCGCAGAACCACACATGTGGCCCCTTCATCTAGCGAGAAAATAGGTCGAACCCACAGTACCGAGAATACAAGGAATTCTCATTACGAACCACGTTCAACCATTACGTGACGAAATATCGTTAAATGTATAGGAAGTACGGTAAAGAGAACACAATACTCTCTCTCCTCTCTCTATCTTTCCTATAAAAATGTATATACATTAGTCACGAACTTACGTCACAGCAGATCAGCTGCAATGTGTCAAAATTTTAATGAAAAAACTTGTATTCTCTGTACCGTGGGTCGAACCCATACGGCGAATGTGTTGCCATTTTTCACATCTGCTGTGCGTTTGAGAGTGGTAGACGGGAGAGAGTTCTGACCAGTAAGAACAAGAGTGTGAAGGAATGGCGCAAGGCTGATGTGGTTTTTGTGAGCGCCAACATTTATCTAAAAATTTCGTGCCTCGTAACAGTTTCAATCCCCATAAAATATTCGGGCGAATGACAAGTTAAAAAAATCTAGTTTGCACAGAACGAATGGTAATAGCGTGATTCCATTGGAAATATACAATCGGCAAGTTTAATAGTTTTACGGGAAAAGCGCTGGCAACATGGCGCCTGCTTGGGTTTCATATTAATGCATATTCGCATTACACTTCATCTCTGTATTTTTAAGAAAATAGTAAAGTACCTAGAGGGATAACCTCATTATCGCGGCCGTAAGCGAATAACGCTACACTGGGTCAAGAGGGAGTGCTGATTGATTTTTGCTGCGCGGACACCGCGTTTGGAGACCACCCTTCTGCATTCGAATGAGACAATAAAAGGCTTGCTAGTGCTATGCCAGTATTTGGAGAGGGCCTTCATAGGGCTGAATCATAGACGTCGATATTAAATTTAATAAGTGCCTCAGGCGCAAACATCGGCTGGTAACATTATTTCCAAATAACGTGACGGCAATAGCGGTCCACCATGACGGCCGAAGAATAGGCATATACATAACGCATCCTTGCAAAATGAAACTAAATCGCTCCCATCGCGCAGCAAAATCTTTACAGCTTTAAGCGAAAAGTACCTACTCGCATCAGCAGGAGAGGTTTGATAGATATTAGTGAATAACTTGAATTATATCGTGAAAATCGGATTACCTAGCATTAAGGCAGGGCACAACTATTTATATATAATATTCGGATGAACCTAGGATGGGGTTACACAATATTAACATAAAAATATTTCTAAGAGCCTAGAGTAAATAAAAGAGATCGGATTAGAATTCAGATATGAAGGGTAACTACGTGAAAATTGAATTAATTCGTAATATAGTCGGCATTAGACTGAATAGTTAAACGGCGAGATTTCACCACGAAGAAATCGATATTACTAGGTAAGCTGATTTAAGTATTGAAATATTTCGCTTGTACTAGAATAACTTTTCAGCTCCCATGAGAAGTCTCCTCATAAATACGATAGGATTCAATATTGAATAATAAAAATATTCTAATAACGTAATGGAACGGTAAGGTTTACTTTTTTGTCTCATTCACTCTCCCGGAGTCGCTTCTTCACGATGGTGGTCGACTATGTAGGCTACTCTATCCTTCAGGTCACCATAGGGACCATTTTCGCGTGTTTTAAAATTTTTAGCGGGTGCCTTGAGACATCCCAATCCATATTTCTTTGTACGTATTGCAAGGATTTCCATAATTTTTGTAAATATAGCCGGGATATGCGATGAGTGCATAATTTAATTTGAAATTCGTAGATACCTAGCTACCTTCACAAAACACAACAAAAACGGACAATGCTGTCAGTTGAGAAATATTCTTATTACTTCTCTACAACTAAAACAGCCGAGAGTTTTGTCGAGTGGAATAGAGAGTTTGGTAATTCTCAATACAAATTCCCCGAGGGACAGAATTCCGAATGGAGAGTTAAGTGTCAAAAGAACTCCCATCTCCACAACTCCACAACTCTCCGTGTTAGTGAATCGGGCCCCTGTGAGATGACTTTTTGGCTTTTAGCTAACGAGTTGACCACATTCATAGCTTTGCCCAACTGGAAGGTTAGTTAGATATCGCGATCGACAAAAGAAAAAAGAAAGATTTGTTAGAGAACGAAAGTGATGCTGGAGACCCTCAGCAATCAGGAGCTGGTGTAGTGCCAACTGCCTGGCTGAAGAATCTCTAGTAACATTTTCAGTCTTTGACATCTCCACCCTGACTTTTCTGAGATTTTCTTGAGAAGTTCAAATTTTACATACTTGCCTGTACTACTGTACATCTGACCTGGTTGGGAGAGTGGATTTAGAAAACTTTTGTTTTGGGGAGGTAGCTCTTGGAGAGAGGAGGAGAGACCTTAAAAATGCATTTCTATGTCATAACAAAATGCAATTAAGTATAAATTGCATTTTATTATCAGGCACACATTCCATTCACGATATACATACATACTTACCGACAGACAGCGTCTTCTCCTTGTTTTTCTTTTCGGTATGTACACTGCACATACGTACAGTACTTAATTCTTCCAATCTAATTGTATGTACATACATACAGGTACATACAATGGGACATCCCACACGAGTATACTTGATGCAGTATGCAAACCGGTTTTTAGAGAAGAAGTGAAAAGACGCAAAGAGAAATCTCTGCCATCCTCCCACAACTCCTTCCTTCCTCTTCGCCTGATTACAATACCTAGCTAACCTTTCAGTTGGGCAGAGTTATGAATCTGGTCAACTAGTTAGCTAAAAGCCAAAAAGTTATCTCACAGGCACATGACTCTGTCCAGCCAGTTGGCCAACAAAGACATGCCTCCATGAGAGCAGAAGACCAGCGGGAAAGATCAATTAAAAAAAAATACCAAAAAAATTCAAAAATGCAAAGAAATTTAATAGCCTTTCAAGGCTTGAGGCTTGACCAAAGTCAAACCTAAAGTCGAAACGATATCAAAACTTTAAAATTCAAATAATACAAAATCTCAAAAGTAGCAAAACTTTAACAGTCTAACGTTACTCTACAAAAAATTTACTTGACAACAAAACAGTTGGACTCAACTCCGCATATAACTTCCATCGATTGTGTGATTTTCGGGTCAGACAATTTACCTAACAGCCAAATGCCCATATCTACTAAGTAATCCCAGTCCTCAGCAAAAGTCATAATTAGACCACCGAGGTATAACTGAGGTGGCCCCGCGTTGGGCTCCATTTTTGTTAAGGAAGTATTTAGAGTGAATGACTTGGACGTGAAGTCCAGACTGTCAGCATAAGCTGACAGATCACTCAGTGGACAGCGTTGACTGCAGGGCGGCACACTAGCTTTCCTCGGCTATTGGCGGAGAGTGTGGGGAGGGTCAACGAAAACCTGCCGCTAACACCAGCCATATACAAAATAAATTCGTGCCTGGCTCAACAAACAGCCGTAGCACACATTCAGTACTGAAGGGACCTTTACACCACTTACCAATATCCTTGTGAAGGCGCAGATGTCTTGCCTTCCTCTGCTCGCCCCAACAACCCAATCGACACTGAGGGCAGATCATGTACAGTGTCCCTGTTGACCTGAAAAGTGAAGGCGAGGGCAGACCTATTCAATATTCATGTTAAGTGGGCTCCAGGAGAGTGAGAGGAAAAATGAAAACGGATCTAATATTCCATCACGTTATAAATACGTCTATTCATTGTGCGATATGCATGGATACATCGGCTTCTGAGGCCACAATTCTACAATTTTCTCTATTCATTTTCAGTAATAATCCAAAAAGTTTTACAGTTCTAATACTAGTCTAACCTAGAGGGTTACTAATAATAATTCAACAATATAATCTTAAGAAAGTATTGACATGACGGGATGACTAATTATAATAACAAATGAGAGTCTTGAAAGGGATATGCTTGCGATCATTAACAAAACATACTTCAGACTCTAACCTAGCTAACAAGATCCGCAATTACTCTTAACGAAGGTATAATTCTAGTAGCATTCTAATTGGCAAGATAATATTTAAAAATATAAGTCTTATAAAGATCCGACAGTAAAAGTTAGCGGGTGTCAAAACGTAGTTGGCTTCATAACCTAGGCAGATCACAATATCTAGTTATGTTCAAAAATACAACAAAAAGGAATCTAACAATCTGTGTTAAATTGCAATTATAATATGGTTCAATTCATGAGGAGCGCTTTAGCAAAAAAAAATTCTTTCAGGAGTCATTCCCTATCATTATTCGTAGTCGCATACGCAGTTGTTGGTTTCCTCTTTTGTAATGGTTTGCTAGACTCCACCTGTTGCAGTAACTAGTCCCTGCCGAAGATACCTAGACCGTGCGGTCTCGAGTCTTCAGTGGACTAATGCGTACAACCAAAATTGAGGAATTATGTTACAGGATACTTCCTCTTTTACTTTTTTAGACTAATCTTTTACCTTGATAGGACCAGGGAGCTATCACCTTGTCTCGCCTAATGACTAAAGTTATAAAAAGATCTTCCTTTTTCCACGGAAGAAGTGGATTAAAGCGGCTATTGTTGTTATCCCGCGTCGTACGCTGACTTGACTCTTCGCCTTTTTCTCCTTATGTGGGTTTCTTCCCAATTGCTGAATATATCAAAAATTGTTAAGGTAAATTATTTAGATGTTAAAACATTATTGAAATTCACCGGAATATACGAGAACGATGCCAAAAGAAAATTCAAGATTTTACACACTATCCGATTTCTACGTCTTTTCGCGAGCGTAACTTTATTTTAAAAAATGCACAAGACAGATCTCTACCCTATTCTTCTTCTTTGTTGTTCATCGCTCGTCAGCGCGTCTTTCTTCGCCGTTCATATGGCTATTGGCCGGCCGTATACGTGCAACTCGTCTCAGTGTAGCATATTGCTACATGCAGTTTCCTACGACCATAACATCCGCCTTTCTTCGCTTATAGAATGTCTTTCTATTAACGTGTTTTTAATGTAATGTAAAGCTCTTTTGCAGGTGGGTTTTGAAGTATATCAATTACGGATTCTAAATTGTCTTGAGGTAACGCGGATAATATAATTATATTTTAAAATATCTTTTATTATTTTTGCTATAGTAAATTGAGCTTCGGCTTGCACGAACCATGTGTTTGGTGAGTTTGACCAAAATGCCGGTAGCTTTATCATTTCGGCTGCCACGCTGGAAGGTTCGTCGTTATTTTCTTGACCCGTATTATGAGGTCGGTTAGAATTTGCACCTGGCTTTGCCGTTTGACTCGTGTTTTCACTCTCGGTATCCGACATCTTTTGTATTTCTATTAAAGTTAATTAATATTACTATATTACTGCGTTAGTTCACTTCACTGTTATGTAGAAGCGAAAGATATATAAATTATATAGGTGACTACGAGGAAAATGTGTCTAAATATCACAGAAAAACAACTGATAGCCACTAAATGTGTTCTATACATCAAAATGTTTACGTGGTTTATATATCTGTCGTTGATTCCCACCGTTACAAGTAATATAACATCAAAAATATATATAAATCCTAAAATTCTAATAAATTTACTTATAGTTGCTTATATGTTTATAGTATAAGGTATGATTATTATAATATTTGTAATGTATTGTTATATAATATTAAGTTTTAGAATTTGTTTACCTAATGGTCTTCATTAGCTTCAAGCTCTGTAATATTTAAATTTCATACCCCTAGTGTTGTTACTTAAAGTATGGTAAAATAAAATATATAAAATGAATGTTATTTTAATTTCTTATTTCAATGTTGCCCTGCAAGTGTCTTCTTATTATTGTATATTAATATATTTGGTATTCGTTATTTAAATATTTGTAGTATTTCATGCATGGAGAGAAAAAAAATCACTTATTTTATGTTAATTAATTAATTCACACTATTTACTTCCCTTCTTTCAATAGAGATAGTCCAATTGATTGTGATTTGCTTCTGTTGTTGGCTGTTTTTGACAGATCGTATTTGGTGTGCTATATTATGCCGTGTTGTATGTACATACATGCCGTTTTTATGCTTGAGTACTGTTTAGATTTCTTGACGTTATGTTATTATGCGTTGAACATGTAGAGATTCCTTGCCGTTGAAGTATATGTTGTTAGTCGTTTATGTGTATATTCATAGCAGTTGGTTTCTGGTTGTATGAGTGTTGCATTTATTGTGCAATTCCTACGTTTCCCAAACTGTAATAGAATAAAAAAAGAGCTTTTTAAGGTTTTTATGGGTACCTGGGGGCAGCAAGCCGAATTCTCGGGGAATTTTGTTTTCATTCGTCTCGCCGAGTGGAGCAAAATTCTAACTGAAAAGGCCATGAGAATCCTACTTGTGAAAATTCTAAATTGAAAGGATTGTGAAAAATTACAATAATTTCTAAAGAATTGTGGAAATTCTAGTTACTATGTGCATACATGAAATTGAAAAGATTTTGAAAAATTCTAATTATTAAAAAAACAGCGAATTATATATTAAATTGAAAAGTTATTGAATGGAATTAAAAGGATTGAGAAAATTGTAATTATATGTATTTCTTTAACTGCAAAACCCAATAACATGTGCACTGTCTGAGGAGCACGGTGCGCACGACAAACAAACGTTAGGATATCGTATTTTTGAACAATTTTCTGTAATTTTCTGATTTTATCTCTTAGTCAACTGACTACATTTTGAAGTATATTTTCGCGATTATTTTGCTTCTTCCATTTCTCAATCCCGATTTTGAGCGTTGTGCTCAACTAAGGCCTCGACGAGTTTGCTATAGTACAGATTACACAGAGTTTGGAATTTCACTGTAATTTCCAAATAGTTCTAGGGACTTATATCTTTCGGTGAAATCCATTTTTTTAATTTTTAGTACTTGTTGAAAGTCTCATTACATACGTTACTTAATCCACTTTAGATGGACTTAGTTAGTAAGGCGTATGTTCACACTATTGTCAAGACCAGCTATGAACTGGTATTGTTCTCTATTAAGTCATAACTCCACGCGGACGTGGCAGGATTGATTGCCGTATGGGGAGTGCCCAAGGATGGCTTGATAGTTCGAGTCCAGCTGATGTCGCGTAAACAAAGGCCCGGCGAGTCATTTGCTATGTATTACCAACATCTGGTGAAACTGCGTGACAATTGCAGAATTTCACGCCAGGTAGTGATTTCCTAGAGATAGTCAAATCTAACTTATTGCCCGAGATCCAAAACAAGATTTGCTTACATCCAACTAACACCATTGCGCAACTACGATTCTAGTCACCTAAATTCAAGCTACACAGCTGCGAATTGCAATAGCTTTCAACTGGAGTACTAATCGAAATCAGCAAGGGAGCGAAGTCGAGGACCCACAATTTCTTTACCCCGACTTGACAATATCATCTGAATTTGACACCAATATAGCAGACGTGTCAGCTATTTCGGACAGACAAGCAGTGATTTGTTGGAATTGTGACCAGCAAGGTCACTTGTACCAAGAATGTTTACAGGAAAAGCAGCGATTGTTCTGTTATGGATCCGGACGAAAGGATATATTTAAGTCAAACTGTAGACATTGTCTACAGAAAAACGCGAAGCGAGTCGGGAACTATAATACCTGCTCCCGACCAAATGCGACGTCTCGAATGGCAACGGCTTCGCCTACTCCAGGTCAACCTCAGAACAGGGAAGACAGTCAGCTCAACCACTCAAACTTCGTCGAACAACCATTAGATTGTTCGCTGATTTCATTCAGTGACTCCGGTGATTTTAACAAATCATCTGACAGTTGACCGAAATTTAGTAATCTCTTAGCAGAGGCAGAGAATCTAACCGACCTCTCTGTGCAGATTTTCAAGCTCGCGTTTCCATCTCTAGAGAGCCAAAGACCCTTTTAATAGGCATTTCTTTGGAAGAATCCTTAATTTTCGACGTTCCATTACAACCAATCATAACTACTTCAGGCAATGTTGCTGAGAAGGAAGCTCGGCCTCCCGCCTCATTAGCTCTATGAGTTATGTGTATACAAAAATGTCGAGTAGGCGTTTTTGTTTATTTTTCGTAAGTGGGAAATTTATGCTAGCAGAAATTTATGGCGGTAGCTAATTTGAACTATTGTGCATTTTTTAGGAAATCTATGGAAATTTATGGGGTAAGAAATTTATATATATGCATGGTAAGATATTTTGTGCATGTTACAGAGATCTATGGGGGGTAAGTAATTATGCATATTGCTGTTATTTTAGATATATAGAGAGATCTATTGGAATATGCACGGTGTGGTATTTTGGGACCACAATATGAATGTTTATGGATTTTAGGAAAATCCATAGGAGGTAAGTAATTGTAAATAAGCTTGTGATTTTGATATCACAACACATCAATATATTGTATAGGACAATATATTGATGTATTGCCATTATAGCTGTGATTCGGGGCATTGGGAACTTGAGTCACAACACCAGGCAAGTTATGCACAACTTGGAATCTGTAGGGAATTTTGTTTTTTAAATTGACCTTTTCTTGGCAGCTCCCAAGTGTCTTTCCAGTACCAAAAGCTGTCTGTAATTTATATGCTTCTTCTGTGTTGATTATTGAAACGAGACTTTTCAGTGCCGTATTTTATTAAACTTGTTATGGAACTATGGTGAGTGATTGACTTCGACGTGAAGTATAGACAACCAGCATGAGCTGACAGATAACTCGGTGGACAGCGTTGAAGTGCAGGGCAGCACGCTAGTTCGCCTCAGTTATTGGCGGAGTGTGGTGGGGGGGGGGGGGGGGGGGGAGGGGTTCACGAAAACCTGCCGCTGTCACCGGCCATATACAAAAAAAAATCGTGCTTACGCAAAAAACGTAGCAGCACACTTCCGGTCCAGAAGGGACCCTTACACCACTTACCATTACTTACTCGAAGGCGCTGATGGTCTGCCTACCGTGCCAGCCCCAACCTCTCAATGACATTGTGGGCACATCTGTCTCAGTGTCCCTATTGGGCTGGCATAAAATGCGAGGGGAGTAGTGAACCTATTCAACCACTGCTACAAGAGGGCTCCGGGAGAGTGAGGGGAGAAATTAAAAGAAAGTTTTTTGGCGCGAATATCTATGTATATGCTATATAAGTCGAGTGATATGTTCGCAAGCACATAAATACAAAATTTCTTGAACATTTCAATTCCAAAGCGTTCACTTATCCTTTTGATTTTTGTACGGTGCTCGTGAAAATGGGTTCATGTTCATGAGGAGATTAACATCCCTTCCACTGTTTCGATTGCGAAATAGTTGGTTTTTCCCTGAGCCTAACCATTCCGGTATTCTGCATGAAATAACGACTTCTACATAAGCGTCTCAAACCGTAGAGGCCGACAAGGATACCAAGTCCAAGAACCGGATAAGGACGATTCCTGCAAATCCCGATTGCTGTCCCAGAGCTATTTCTGCTCTTGCGATGCTATTCGTGGTTTGCTCCAATTTTTTTTACAATTTATGACCACGAGCATACGCGAACCTTTCATTTTACTTGGGATCGTCCCTTTTATTCTTTCTAAAGTCGGATGTTCGTAATGTTTTAAAAACTTTTTACTTCTTATTCTCCGATGACTTTTTATGACAACTTCACATCTCTGCCAAAAAAATTCTTCTTCCTCCTTCTCTGTCACCAAACTTAGCTATGTAAAAGCGCTCCTCTATGTCAATTAGGTAGCGTTCGGTCAGCCGAATCAGGTCGCACCGTTCACATAGGCAATAGCTTACATATAGCAGGCTGTTACTAGCTTCAGTGTAGCATACTGCTACATACAGTATGCTACCACCATAACAAATTAGCCTCAGCGTGTCCATAACTAGTTTTGTTTGGCCGTTCAGGCCTGTATCTATAAATGAGAGATTGACTGTAGGTACACCTGTTCTAGGCGACTGAGTGGACCCTATTTTACTTAATGGGATTTTTAAAATCGATCCGGGGTTTTCTTAGTCGACTGTATGCCGTTTCCCTGACTGTATTTCGTTTTCTGAGCTGCTCATTTTCGCTTTTGTCGGCATACGTTTAAGGTATGTTCACTTCGACCGCAGAAATCACATGTGGCCGCACATCTATAATGTGAGGAGCGCGTTTCTAGTTCTTGGATAGTCTTATTTTGATTTAAATCTTGCAGAAAATCCTTGACACGAACTTGTTGTCCGATGAGTGTAACTCTTTGTGTTTTTAATTTGGATAATTTACTATCAGTCATTTTTAAATTTTGGTGGTACAAATTAACTAATAATAACGAAAGCGGACAATACTGAAATATTCTTTCGAATATTACCGTGTATTAAATTCGGTTGCTAAGTAAAGAGGTTTAAACATCAAGATGACACACTGTTCTCAAAACCAGTACTGCAAACCATTTACATTAAAGGAATGCGAGAATAACTGTTTTTATATGTACAGTCGGTGTTCTATGCATGTACTTGAAAACTAACGGAGATGTTAAAAACCCAACAATGTTTTGTAATAATAAAATTAGCAGAACATCATTCTATCTCCAACAAATATTAAAGGTCTCTCAGAATGTCGCGTAATACGAAAATCACTATATCATCAGAAATTTTAAACCCAAAATTTTAACCAGGGAATAATGCGTTATTTATTGCAAACTGACATAAATCATCTTTAATATCGCACCATGTAGTAAATTCACTTGATTATTAAGATGATAATCTATTCTCGAAGCAAAACGGTTAACACAGAGCTGAGTTTTATGCAACGAATTTAACCTAACAGTGATGTGTGCAATAAAGACGAGGAATTGTGTGTGCAACAATTACAGAATTTGATAAAGATCGATCGAACACTATTGTTTGTTCTTGGCTCCTTTGCCTCGATATTGCTGCGAAGAACTTAGGGTGTTACACCGTAAGTAGTGTTGTGGGTGCAGCGGCTCTTAAACCGGTACACCAGAAAGCTGTCGTAGTTACAGTGCCTCAAGCAGACACATTTAAGGTAAAATTAAAAGTCTTGGTTTACTCTATCGTAGCAACTAACTAATTCTTTATTGAAATTCGCTTTTTATAATGTTACACAAATGCCTAATTAGCTAATTACAAAAATTCAAAAATAACTTACCACAGAATTAAAGAATTTCCCTAGCCACAAAGTTCTGACGAGCATTCCTTCAATTATCTCAGCGGTGTCGACTTTCGTCTGGCTTTATCATTTCAAATAGAATAATTTTGCTGATATGCAAAATGAAATGCAAGAAGATATACAAGGTGAAACCATGTGAAAATCTTAGAATATGAGGCTAGCGAAATTCTTGCGGTGATAAGTTTGTACATGTATGTATGTGCGAACTATCTAAATATTTTTTAATGTTATGTTAATTACAGAAAAATGTAAAGATGAACAACTATTAAATATTTAGCAAATATTAATTATGTCACGTCACGCAATACCAAAGGGACCATTTATAACTAGATTCACTAAATCACAAAGAATTTTTAAAAACAAAATTTAAGAAAATTCACAATCCAAATTCTTTATTTGTAAGATTCAGCAAATAAATTTTGTCACTCATAGTAACACAGATTTACCTTTAATGCTTTCAGCGTCCTTCACGCTGCCTTGAAGTCTTTATACTACTCAATCACGTCGGAATTGCCCTTAACAGCAAACTAACCTGCTGTGCTCAAGTTTGTAGAATAGTCCGAAAAATCTATGGTGGCCTCAGCAGATTGTGGCTCTCAGGGAGGTTATTGTCAGTTGGTCTGCGACTCAAACTGGTCAAGGCTCTGCTTGTCCCTCATTTTGTTTACTGCAGCACTAACTTCTCTTCCTTCGATGCAGCCTGTAATCGTAAGCTTAATGTAGCATTCAACGATTGTGTGCGTTTTGTTTATGGACTACGTCTTATTATGATCTCAGTGCCCTAAGTTTCCTACATCGTCTAATAAATACGAGTTCACCGTTGTACTTATTCGAACACCTGGGTTCCTTGCATTCGCACCGCCACTTCAGCCTACTTATACCCCCATTGTTTGAGGCGAACAATTGGTATGCCTCGCCCCGAAGTCTAGTGGGGAAAATTTGAAGGAAGGCTGTTTGATCTTCCACTGATATAGATTGCGGCACCTGCTCACAGCAACCCAGAAAGGCTTGGATGTTGGGGTTACGTGTCGTGCTCTTAGTAGAGAACACGCAACTGTGATTAGCTAGTAGGCTGACACAATATTTCTTTTACTTTTAGATTTTTATAATGTTCCTTTAGTCAGTTGGCTGACACGATATTCTTTAGTAATTTTGAACCTTCCAAATATTTATTCCTTTTGTAATTAACGAATAGGTTAGACCAATCTTGTTTAATAATTTTGCACTTTGTATTATTTATTCCTTTGGTAATTAACAAATAGGTTAACGCAATCTTCTTTAATAATTTTGAACTAGTTAATATTTATTCCTTTTGTAATTAAGAAATAGGTTAGACCAATCTTGTTTAATAATTTTGCACTTTGTATTATTTATTCTTTTGATAACTCAACTCCCGGACTTTTCTAATCGGCGGCCGCAGGTACCCATGATCACTTTTTTTAAAAGCTTTTTTCTTTTTGCTTTCTCACGACGATGAAAAATCGTACGTGAGAAAATGCACAAAAGTTTTGATGCAAGCTATATGCATCTATGCAAATCTGTAATCTGATATGCACTTGTGCGCCCGTCTTGAAATATTAATTTTAAGAGGGCGCGAATAATTGTGATAATTGTATGTATGTATGGACATACAATTAGATTGAAAAAATAGGTATTGTACGTATGTAGAGTGTACATGCGAAAAAAAAGTAAGAAGACACTGTATGTAGGTAAGTCTTCATACCGTGTGAGTGGAATGTGTGTCTGATAACAAAATGCAATTTATGCTAAATTGCATTTTGTTATAATGTGGGAATGCATTTCTGAATGCATTTTGAATTTTTTATTGAAATTTAAAAATGAAATAATTTTTCAGGGTCAATTAGTGGTACATCAATATATCGTATTGGCCGATATATTGATGTATCGGTATTATGGTTGTGATTCGGGGCATCGGGCACCTGAGTCACAACATGGAGCTCTAAGCTTAACTTTGGGTGTGGTCCACCCGAAAAAAGAGGAATCATCTGCGCTGCCAGTTTGGGCAGTTTAGCGATGTCTGCCATTTTTGAATCGACTTTTTCCGACACTGTTCCGGTACTAGTATCTTCTAAGCTGGTTTCAAAAGGGAATCGCCCAGCAAATTTAAAACTATATCACTCGCGGATGGCTCGCTACCAGTGACTTTACTTTCACTTATTCTAATACTATTTTGGTTAACCTCTAATTCGAGCGAACGCGAGAACTCATCAAACTCTTATAAGCTCTTTTGGAACTCTTCGGTGTGTACCTTAAATTTTGTGATTAGCTCAATCTTTCTTCCCAGGACTTTTCAAACTGTTTGTCATTAGAATCACACTAAGTAATACAGAGCCCGGAGGAGTCTCGCACTTTCTCTTCCAAACCTTTCAAGTAATCTTCGTGGGTTTGAATATTCGGATTATTAGGAATGTTAGGATTTTCCCGCTCCTTTGGGTGACTCTTTGACTTGTTGGGGGTGTTTGTGTTTCTGCTGCGGATGTTGCTCCCGCGTTACTTCCTGTATACCGAGGCGGAGGTTGCTGTGCGTCGCCCGGCGAGGAAGTTTTTTGTGCAGACGTGTGTTGTGTCTGTGTTTGTTTGGAGCTGCCCACGCTCATTTACCACTGTAGGTGCGCTTTACTGCTAAGGGGGTTCTTACCCTTTTAATTTCCTTGGTTCTAATTGAGAGAGGGTCTCTTGCCGTCTTCGAACACCCTCTGAACTCAGATTTGCTGTTTTTTTGCTAGAGAGTTCTCTCTTGCTCCTGGAGTGGCCCTTGGCCGATTTAAAATCGCCTGGGTAAAGCTGAAAGGGAAGCTCTTTGCTTGCTTCGCAGATAGTTATATATGGTTGCTGTACTTCCTTCCTTTGGGTGTCGAATTGAGATTTTCCCTCTTAATGTGGACTTCTTTACTCCTGGGCTGGGATGAAGCCCGCTATTGCCCAAAAGTGGCTTCTACTACCCTACCGGCTGCGCCAATTTTTTTAAATATCTTTGTACCGTTACCTCACCGGAGCAAAGCGAAATTCCTTCAATATACCAAAAATAAAAGAAGGTTAAAAAATTCCGATGAAACTTTTTATTTCACTCAAAGATTAGGTCGCACTTTCAACTTTTTATTTAAAACATTATTAAACAGAGCACTTTTTTCTAAGATGAACAAATTCATAAACAGCGCACCTTTTTTTTCTAAGATGATCAAATAGATGCAAATACTCGAGGTTAAACGTAGAAACAAAGTTAAATTAAACAAGAAACATTCTTTTCAATAAACACGTATTATTGATTAGATTCTCAGAACAACTGTTGAGTAATTTTGCCGGTCTCAGGTCGGTCGGTGACGTAGTCACATATTACTTAATAGCTTGGTGACGATTTTTTTCATTCGCTTTCATGAATGAATCATTGATTCTATTCTGGATAGCGAATGCTAGTGCCGGATCATATGACATTTTGTTGTGTTTCTTTGGTGTAGAAAGAAGTATGATTGTTTTCGACATGCGCTAAATGGGATAGGATTTCTGACACTTGATGGTTGATGTTTATTGTTTTTGGAAGTGCACTTTGCTACATACACACGCATTATTGCATTCACGTTAAGAATTCATAATTGTATTGTCTTACGATGTGAAATGCGTTTTGGGATAAGATGGTAATAATATGATTTGGTATATATTTTGCTAGATGTATGACGTGTATTTGAGATTTGGGGATGGCGTTTTGGTTAACGTTATGAATCCGAGATTAGGTAGTTAGGTGTGATTGATTTAGTGAATTGATAGCACCAGTTAACCTGTTCAATCATCTTATATTCAATTTCCAATTTCATCTCGAGGCCAACAAACTGACATCGAAATATGTTGCTTTATATGTTCCTAATGTCGACCTTGCATTTCATACTTCGATCATACAGTTTGCCACCGTGAAATTTTATCGCTTATTTATTTAAGCAAAGAATGAAAATGCAATGTTGAACGGGCTCATAGATATTGCGAGCCTTTTTGATTGATTTTTTTTTGTTCTACCTGCAGAGTACAGGTAGAATATAATGAAAGATGAGCGAACCGCTGATGCAATGCATTCCACCCATTTGCACGATCTTAAGGTGAAAGAGCTTTTGATGTATGCAAATGATAATTTAAGTATATGCATGCATGTACATATAGTATTTCGACATTCCCAGATTTTTGGAATCTGTAGTAACATCGGTGCTACCCCATATTCCTTTGTGAAATTGAGCACCTTGGTTGGGGATGATGGGGTGGGATTATCGTACGCCATATACGACTAAGCCGATAAAATTGACCACGCATTTTTACGCTCCCACGGCTACAATCGCGTTAAAACCACAGTGAAGCCTGAAGTTGGCCTCCTCAAGATCTTCGGATTCTCCGTAGCAGTACCTGCGGTGGAAGAACCGGTTCCGGTATCTACACCTAAGCCCTCGGACTTTCTGGTATCTCTGACCGTGGGATGACTCGAAATCATGAATTACTCCACAATTCCCCCACTTGCGCTACACTCCCTTTCACTCCTCTGAGCCATCCCGAGGTGTCATACTGTGGTATTGGGCCTGCTGAGTTGGACGATAGGTGCTCCATCAAAATGGTCATGAGCTCTCTGTCAACCAACATCCAGCGGCCCAATTCTTGTTACCCGTGTCAATCACTCCAACACTCAGAATCCCCAAACCATATCACTCACCTTCGGATGTTTAGCAGCATCTTCCGACCTGCTTGGTCCCAGGAGAGAGGGTTCGCTGCAGGTGGCTTTCTTCTGCCCTTTGCGACCAGTCGTCTCTCCAACTGAGCTCTCCCCCGGCTAGTAAAAGCTATTGCAGGTTTCCTAGATGACGGCACGCCTCGCTTTCTTTGCTTCCTTCAGTTCCTACTCTCTCGATCTAACCCTTTTGTTAGTGCACCATAGATTCCCCCACTTGCGCTACACTCCCTTTCACTCCTCTCAACCATCCCGAGGTGTCATACTGTGGTATTGGGCCTGCTGAGTTGGACGATAGGTGCTCCACCAAAATGGTCATGAGCTCTCTGTCAACCAACATCCAGCGGCCCAATTCTTGTTGCCCGTGTCAATCACTGCAACACTCAGAGTCCCCAAACCATATCACTCACCTTCGAACGTTTAGCAGCATCTTCCGATCTGCTTGGTCCCAGGAGAGAGGGTTCGCTGCAGGTGGCTTTCTTCTGCCCTTTGCGACCAGTCGTCTCTCCAACTGAGCTCTCCCCCGGCTAGTAAAAGCCATTGCAGGTTTCCTAGATGACGGCAGGCCTCGCTTTCCTTGCTTCCTTCAGTTCCTACTCTCTCGATCTAACCCTTTTGCTAGTGGCAATTAGCGTTCTTGGTGTTATCCATAGGTCGATCAGAAGACATAGTCCGAACAAAAGGAACATGATGCGGGTCTTGCGCCAAGATATTTCTCGCCCATTTCCTTGTCCCTCTTTGTCAAGGACTCTTCGGCTCGACTTTCTAATTATTCTCGCAACGTTTCTTCCTCTGAAGTCCCGAAGTATTCTTCTTCTGAGGTTTCTTGTGACCGATTATGCCACCCATATTTTTCCGCCTTTGTTGGGTGGACATCGAAGGAGTTCCGCTTCGTCTGCTAACCACTAACCACTTCCATACAGCCATCGACACTGGTTAAGTCATCAGTCTGGCGGCTGCTGGCATTGACCTTCGGCAGATTGCTGGTGGTCAGCGGACAGAGGGTTGCCTTCATTGACAACACCTCCAGTTTTCTCCTCCTTGACGTTCTTTGGCATACTTAGAGGGGTGCCACCCTCTTTAAAAAGGGACTTCCCCATTCAGTTCCCACAAGTTGCTGAGAATTACTGTCAACCACGGCAGAGATCCGTATTACTGCGAGAAGGCTAGATTAAAACTGCAGGTCGCCAGCTGAGGCTGGCTTACCAGGGGCCAACACGAGAAGGCACTGGCTTAGGACCACAGCTAACTACTTCTGCTCCCGAAACAGACCCCTTAGTTACGGTAAGATTGTTTTGAATTTGTTTCGAGCTCGAACGTCAAAAGCTGTTTTTAAAAAAAATAATATTGGAATAATAACTTTAAAGAGAAAACGAAAGGCGATTAAGTGTTTTTTTTCGCGGAATATAAAGCGGTACAACGTGACATTTAATTAGGTGTGGATGAACAGGAAGAGCTAAAAAAGAAATTCGATGATATGAGTTGAAGTGGGATAACGCGATATTCTTTTGAAGGCAAAGTGTCGACGCTTAATAAAGGAAAAGACGGCGGTAAGTGACAGATATAAAGTAACACAAGGTAACGTGGATAATCCTGTTGAAACTTCATTTCAAAATTTAACAGGACATCAGACAAGTTTAAGTAGTATAGTTCAACAATTGGTTAATGTAAATTCTAATAATTCTACACCTGTAAATAATACGATTAATATTAATAATAGTAGCAATATAGGCGGTATTGAAAGTTCAAGGTATAGCCTGAAATTGCCACACATCTAGACTCCCCAATTTAACGGCGATTATTTGGAATGAGTTTCTTTTCGTGATTTATTCGTCATCTTCACCTAAAACAAGTATAAAAGATGCAATGTCTCAAATTTGTAATTTTACAATTAGGCATGTAACAGTACACTGTAATATAATAATTACACTGTAATATTATAACGAAAACAAAAGCACGCAAAAGAATATGGACCTGGCAATGCCGTAGGATAATCGGAATTGGAGTCATAAATCACGCCAGCTCTATACATGTTAAACAGTACAGTGCAGTAGATCGACAGAGTAGAGCAGATTACCATCCGCTATAGTTGTCGCTCGATTAAGAGTATCTGAATTATTTTCATATTAAGAAGTTTTTAATATTTACACCTTTCTAGTTTAAATAAATAGTTCTAAGACTGAAGATAATGTGTTTTTTTATTTAGCGGGCTCATAAGATATGTAGAAGTAAATGCTACATATAATTGGTGACCCCGACGTGATATTACAAAGTTACCGTGAAATAGACCTAAATAATTAACATAAAAAAAGGTCATAATAAAGCCGAAATCATCATCAGAAGTCCTCACCGATTAACGGTTCATGTACAGTTAACACCGCATGCAACACGTATTGGGAATCCAATGAAGCCCGGAGCTTACAATAACGCAGCATCCACATGGAATAACATAGTGTACCACCAAGCAGAAACGCCAGCATATACGAGATAAATCAATTAAATTTCAATTTTATTAATCTTTTCTCCATAGCAAAGATTCGAAGGTTACAGTTTGGGAAACGTAGGAATTGCACAATAAATGCAACACGCATACAACCAGAAACCAACTGCTATGAATATACACATAAACGACTAACAACATATACTTCAACGGCAAGGAATCTCTACATGTTCAAGGCATAATAACATAACGTCAAGAAATCTAAACAGTACTCAAGCATTAAAACGGCATGTATGTACATACAACACGGCATAATATAGCACACCAAATACGATCTGTCAAAAACAGCCAACAACAGAAGCAAATCACAATCAATTGGACTATCTCTATTGAAAGAAGGGAAGTAAATAGTGTGAATTAATTAATTAACATAAAATAAGTGATTTTTTTTCTCTCCATGCATAAAATACTACCAATATTTAAATAACGAATACCAAATATATTAATATACAATAATAAGAAGACACTTGCAGGGTAACATTGAAATAAGAAATTAAAATAACATTCATTTTATATATTGTTACAAGTTAGCCTTTTGTAGGTGATAATTTGACTTGAGAGGGAGAACTTTTAGTATTAAATGCAACAATGATGCGGCAACAAATTGCTTGAGGGGACTCAGATGTAGGTCAGCAACAAATGCTGAGTAGAGATTCCAGTTGAACAGCTGGGCTTGGAAGTTATATTTCTGCAGCTTATTCACAACTCACTGGAAGGCTCTCTCACATTTATCTGTGGGTCGTGTGAGATTGGCAATGTAGTTTCCCCGCTCGTAGTAAATGACGAGCGTACGCGGCTTGGGCTTCCTCGATGAATGAGACAGGTGAGTGGTGTCAATAGCAATTTCAATGAATATCGGCACTATACATCAGTATAGTGGAATCTCTCGTCCGTGGCAAGGCCCGAAAGAAAATAGTGCCCGCGTTTATTTCAAGTTTAGTGTTGAAGGTTGCAAAATTGTTTCTTGGTTTTTTTTTTTATTTAATTCTAGATTACTTCGATTTCGGTTCCCGCGGGCAGTGTTGAAGTGCAAGTGGCAAAGTGGCGGCTAAACAAAGGAAATAATGAAATCTGTCGATGTCGCGTTGATAGTGGGTGTACGATCCGGCCTCACCTGTAGGTGACCCAAGGAATATACGGCTTGTGGGGCTCCAAGTGGGGAAGGTGAGAATGGATAGTCTTCCCTCTTAGTGTTTCACAAGCTAGAAACTTTCGTCAAACCAGCTACTGATAGGAGTTTATTTCCTCGCAGGATTTCTGATTAAGCCAATACAACATGGCGGATGATAAGCGAGTAGGCATGTATAACACTTTTGGGTTTATATAGATTGTCATTTATGTATGCGTGTGCGTCGGCGGGTGGTGTGGGATCCAAATTCGCCGTGAAAGCTCCAAGCTTTAGAGCTTTGGTGGCTCTCAAAAATTTTAGCGCCTCAGTGGGGCTCTGTGTGCTTTTCTTTTATTTATTTTATTTATAAAATCCACCTAAGTCGTAATATTAAAAGAAAAAGTTCGAATGAAAACTTATTGGGTACAATTTTCAATTCGTTGGTGCCACTTGGATTCTGTCCACAATCGCAAGTGCCGAAATGAATTCAGCTGGTGGCCTATTTACAATCTCTGTTTCGGGTATCAATGCCTGTGCGTCCGGACTGTTTGGTCATGTAGGAATTCTTAAACGTGCACACCTCTATTTTGTACTTAAATAATTCTGAAGGGGTACTCACCACAATCCGTAACCCAAAACTACGATTACGCCACGCAAAATGGAACGCTTTTTAATAAAAACACCACGATTTTTCTTATTAAAAAAAAACAGTTTTTAATTAATTATTCTTTTGTTTTAAACTACTTCTGCTACTTTTACCCTACTTATTCAAGCACTTTTCACTCGCTGACTAGGAAAGACAAGAAGATCGCGATCCCACCCATTCTCTCTTATAGGACCGTTGTCCTTCGAAATCATCAACGTGCCGGAAGGGTTGGGGTTTGATCGTTATCTTCTTAATTAGTCGTACTAATTATTAGGTAGATTTAAAAAAAATCTATTACTATCTAAATCTATTACTTCATTTTACAAATTCATTTAACCGGATTAAATAATTTAATAATTAAAATTTGTTTTTAGCATTTGACTTAATTTACTCTAGTTATAGCTTGTACTAATCTACCTTAGAAATATTTCTTTATCTTTTTTGTTTTTAGAGCAAAATTTTCCTACTGACAATTTGAAAGTTGGACTCTCCATCCCAGAAGTTGACTATGAAGTTGCCAAACCTCTACGTCAGGTAAGTTTCAATTGATGATTGCTGCTATCTCACGATTATGGGTCTTTTCTTATTTTGCTGATATCCTCTTTTTACTGGTTTTAGCTCATTGCAACACTATCGCCCACTGAATAGGAGGAGCTGCCCTCAGCTCCGCAGGTTATAATTACGGATCCGGATGTAGGGAAAATGATGACACATTCTTGGACAAGTATGCAGCTACTAGACTCACTCTTGATGAAACAATGAGTGCTGGGCCGATGCCGTGAAACAAAAAAAAACAAAGGAGGATTAAATAAAATTTTAAGAACGGACAAATTACAAAGATAGTTACTCAGGTATATTCGAAATTTTACCCAAATTTTGGTTTTTTTTTTTCATTGACTCAAGTAGTTTAAATTTAGTTTAGCTTCCTTCATGTTGTATTTCTTGTTGTCTGGTAAGTTTAAGCAATTTTCTGCGCATGTAATTAATTACTCTTCATCTCTCTGCTTTTAGCCAAAGCTTGTAAAGTTTATTTCTTGGATATATTTTTTTATTTATTTTTTTGTATGTTGAGGAAGAGCTGTTGGCATTTCCTCCCGCGTTCGCGTTCTTTACTTCGTAACGGCCAGCTCATCTCAACTCGGGAACTGTGAGGTTATTTGTAGGCGCCTCAGCTCGCCTTATACGATAGGCATTTCCGCGCATTGCCATTGAATTCGCGCGCGTTTAGTAGGTTTTGGTTCTATTCGTGTTGGTTTAAGGGTTAGGATTAGGTCGGTGGAAAGGTGAGAGGCGATTCCTGTGCACGATTTGGAAATCTTTCTTCCCTTCTTTTTGAATTCCATAGGTTACCTCACTGGGTTGTTTGATTAATGTATACGGACCTTGCCAGTCGCACTGTAGTTTGGGGCATCTTCCCTTCCGCCTCTTGGGTTGATATAGCCACACTAAATCTCCGACCTTGAAAGGGTTGGCTCGCGCTGACAAGTCATGTCTTGATTTAATGCTCTGGCTCATTTTCTCCAGTTGCTTTCGATTAAACTGATAGATAGCGTTTAATCTTTCCTTGAAATGGCTCAAATATTCATTTGTAGACTCCTGATCTGGTGGTATTCCGGTATGTAGCTCTACAGGTAGCCTCAACTCCCTTCCAAAGGTAAGCATAGCAAGAGTATGAAGCGTGCTACTGTGGACAGCTGACCGATATGACAGTAATAACAGTGGTAAATGACTGTCCCAGTCCCTTTGATTTTCACGTATGTACTTGGCTAGATAATCAAGTATGGTTCGGTTAAATCGTTCCACCATACCGTCAGATTGGGAATGCAATGGGGTGGTACGTGTTTTATCAATTCCACATCTCCTTAAAATATCCCGAAATAATGCTGACTCGAAATTTCTGCCTTGGTCAAAATGAAGTTGGAATGGCATTCCGAACCGAGAAAACACGTGCTCAATTAAAGCCTCTGAGACTGTGTTAGTGGTTTGATCTGGCATTGCAATGGCCTCTGGCCATTTCGTAAAGTAATCCATTACTACTAATATGTATCGGTTCCCTCGGGTAGTGGTTGGAAGTGGTCCCCGAACATCGACTCCAATCCGTTCGAATGGGGCGCCGACGTTGAAGACTTGAAGCCTTGCCCTGGTTCTCGGAATGGGCCCTTTTCTGCGCTGACAAGTCTCGCATTGCTGGCACCAGTTTTTTATGTCCTGTGTACAGCCTACCCAGTAGTACGTCGCTTTAACTTTAGCCGTGGTCTTATCGATTCCTAAGTGACCACCAGATGGACTATCGTGGAGCTGAGATAAGACTTCTGTCCTCTTAGATGCAGGTAGCAGTATTTGATGGTGTGTTCCCCCCGCATTTGTAAAGATTCTGCATGCTATATCCCCCTTCAATAGTAGCGAGTCCCAAATTGCCCAGTACGCTTTTATTGTAGGATGAAGATGGATAATTTGATCTCGCGGTGGTCTCTCTGCATCTTTGAGCCAAGTTTTAATGATCCCCAATTTTTCGTCGTTATCCTGCTCGAATCCGATAGTGTCCTGGATGACTGCTACTCGCGTGACAACTTCCTGTGCTTCTTCAAGGCGTTCACAATACCTGCAGTTGGAAGGATGACAGGGGCGTCTAGACATAGCATCAGCATTTCCGTGCTTATTTCCAGGTCGGTGTTGAATCTGGAAATCAAACTCTTGCAGACGTTCAATCCAGCGAGCTATTTGGCCTTCGGGCTCCCGAAAATTCATAAGCCAGCGTAGGGATGCATGGTCAGTTCTCAAAAGAAATCGACGACCGAGAAAGTATGGCTGGAAATGTGCGACGGCCTTTACTACAGCGAGCAGCTCCTTCCGAGTAACGCAGTAATTTCTTTCCGATCGACTTAACGTATTCGATTACCTTCTCGTCACCTTTTTGGGCCTGTGATAAAACCGCTCCCCAAGCAAATTGGCTGGCATCCGTGTCCAGAATGAATAGTCCCTCCTCCGTTGGTTGAGCCAGAATAGGTGCACAAGTCAGCTTCTCTTTGAGAGATATAAAAGCGGTTTCGCAACCCCCATCCCAATCAAATTTCGCCCTCTTCTCTGTCAAGCTAGTAAGAGGTTTCGCTATTGCCGAAAAATCTTTTATGAAGCGGCGGTAGTATGCACATAATCCCAAGAAAGATTTAACTTCCTTTTTGTTGGTCGGACAGGGCCAATTTTGGACGGCGGTGATCTTCTCCGGGTCGGCAGATATTCCTTCGCCTGAGATGACATTGCCCAGGAATTTTACCTCTTTCTGGCAGAGCTGGCATTTGCTAGGCGATAGCTTAAGTCCCGCTACGCGAAGTCGTTGGAAAACTGTGTTAAGGTGGTGAAGGACCTCGTCAAATGTCTTCCCGTGTACAATTATGTCATCCAGATAAACTAAGCAGATGGTGTAAGGTATATCTTCCAAGACTAACTCCATGAGCCTTTGAAAAGTGGCTGGTGCATTTGTGAGGCCGAAAGGCATAACACTGAACTCCCATAAGCCACTTCCTATACTGAATGCTGTCTTTTCCCGATCCGCTGCATCAACTTCCACTTGCCAGTATCCTGACTGAAGGTCCAGGGTAGCGAACCATTTCGATTCGCCTAAAGCGTCCAAAGTTAAATCGATTCGTGGAAGCGGATAGGAGTCTCTTTTGGTTAGTTCGTTAAGTCTTCTATAGTCGATGCAAAATCTAATAGAGCCATCCTTTTTCCGCACTAAAACAACAGGACTACTCCATGGGCTCTTAGATGGATGAACGATATTTTGCTGTATCATCTCTTGGAGTAGCTTCTCGGCTTCGCTCCTTCGAGAGAATGGAATTCGGCGGGGTGGTTGCTTAACAGGCTTAGCATCCTCAACATTGATGCGATGACGTAGAACTGAGGTTCTGCCCATATCGTCTTTCGAGTGAGAAAAGATATCCGTGAAAGACTGAAGTAATTCCCTCAATTGGGTGCTTTCTATCTCGTTTAATTCCTTTGTACTCCTTTGAATGAGCTGTACGAACTCCTCCACAATTATCTCCTCATTTTCAGGTGACTTCATGCTGGCTGATATTACATCCGGTGAACATTCTACTTCTCCAATCAAAGTAGTTGCTGGCAGATTTATCGGTTGTGAGGACTGATTAGCAATTCGTGTCAATATGACCCCGTTATGTACAGATGAAAGGCTGGGAATGATTTGCAATCCCTCAGGTGTTTTTGCATTTGGACTGATGGTAACGTTTCCACAGATATAGTTAGAAGCCAGCTTGACAAGATAGTGTTGTCCCGGTAATAAGTTTAAAGAGCTCACTGTTCGGGCGGTGATATCTATGGGATGTCGTGGCTCGAAAGGAATAGTTTCCTCATGAATTTTCAACTGACCATCTTTGAAGTTGAGGATACAGTTGTGTTCCGTCAAGAAATCTATACCAATAATGCATTCATCTTTAATCCGTGCCACGAAAACAAGATGCTTAGTGTAGAACTTATGCAGCCTTATGGTAATTTCGGCCATTCCATCCACAGAAATTATTTCGCCACTTACACTTTGGATAACAGCCTTTGTAGGATGGAGTTTAGGATAACAGTCAGATAAATGTAAGATTCGTGGACTGACAATAGTTTGAGTGGCCCCAGTATCCACAATCATTGGACAGGCTATCCATGTTAATGCTTCCTGCGATACACAAATTATTAGAAAATCCTGCTGCTCCTATATAAACTTTAATGGCATCCGGGGCTCCTTCCCCCACTGACTCTAGCCCCCAAAAGTCAGTGGATAGGGGTTTAAAGGTATACCACTGCTAGGATTTCCAGATGACGTAGAT
Organism: Dioctria linearis; assembly: GCA_963930735.1. NCBI lineage: Eukaryota > Metazoa > Arthropoda > Insecta > Diptera > Asilidae > Dioctria > Dioctria linearis. The sequence continues at coordinate 172,799,187 of OZ005741.1, read as the reverse complement.
GGTGAATTTCTGATTCCTTCAAAGTTTCGGATATTACTGTTGGCGTCCTTGTTCTGCTGGGCAATCTATCCTCTAGAGCATAATTGGGCAAAATCGATGGCTGCTGTACTATGCTCTGCAGGGTAGAAAAATGAGACATACTTCTTGGGCATTCAGAGATGCCTTCTGGTATCTACCTTCTGATGGGTGAAGGGTCATCAAAGGCAGCTGGAGGGCGAACAATATGCGACTGTCTGTCTCTAGCAAAGCGACTCCCTTTGACTGGCTCACCATCTGGTCCAGTAACATTTATAGCTTCGAGCTTCCTTGTTCCGCGTTTCAGGTCGAAAATCACCTCTTCTCCTTCTGCAAGAGACGGAACCAATTTTTCGGGGTTATTCCGCTTAATGCTGTTAGCATGTACGAAGATTTCTTCTTCGTCTCTTTCTCGGATGATGAAACCATATCTCTGTCGAACATTAAACCACTTCACCTTACCTTTCACTCCTTTCTCGATTATGGGCCTTTTCATACCTGATGTCTCACTTTTACCTCCTTTGGCAGCTTGTTGGCGTTCCAGGTTTTGCTTCTTTTTGGTGGTAGGTAATACTGTCCTTGGCACTATATCGTTCTTCAGAATAGGGTTATAGCTGTTGTTGTTGACTGGAGCTTTGAATTGTGTCTGGCTCAGCTGGCGCTCCTGGAAACCGAGCAGTTCTAGTTTCCCGACTGCTGAGCTGACGCATTATTTGGTCTTCTTCGCCTTGAGGAATTCATAACCCTGACCTCAGCTACACGGACGTGACGACGACTGATTCGTGTGGCGTCTCTGCTAGCTTCAATCCGTATGGCCTTTGCTAAGGCTTCTTCCAATGTCGTGGGTATGGGATGTCGTAACTGTCTCTGGGTCTCCATGTCAGCAATACCATCTAGAAACTGCCCCAATGCTATTCTACTACTGCAGCCTCCAGGACAATTTCCAAAGCTCAGGTACGTCAGCCGTTGAACATCAGTAGCGAACTCCGTTAAGCTTTCATGAGGTCTCTGCAGCCGTCCTCGAAGTTGTATGTGTGCTATGGACTGCTGATATTCGTCCGTGAATCGCTCGGCCATGGCTTGACTCACAGCTTCGAAATTCTGCTTCCAAATTTCAGATAGAGTCTCGTAGAAACTGAGAGCTGTGCCTGTTAGGTATGGCTCAATATAAAGAGCTTTCAACTCCGCGTACCATCCATTGGCGCGAGCTACGGCATCAAAATGTCGTCTGTACATATTCCAGGGCTCCTTGCTATTATAGTCTACGCTCTAAGATTGTCGTTGGCTTTTTCTGCGGGTCTGTCTGGAGGCCAGTGAAAGTAATGCGAATATCATGCCGCTGGCCCACTGATGGTTCCCTAACTCCAGCATCTTCCAATATTTCGGTGGACTATCCTCGTTTGGGTTTACTTTCTATGGTCGGGTAGCCTGCGAACGTACCGACTCATTATCATCTAACTCTAACAGATTTTCCTCTGCAGACGCTCTGTTCATTCCAGCAAACCTAGAATAGTTTGGTGTGGTACAGTTTGCTAGTTCATTAATGGCGCGCTGTCCTGCATCTGCGTGACTTATTTCAACTTTCTGTAATCTATCTGAAATTCCCTGCATAAAATTATTCATTTCTGCAAGTTGTTGACTTTGTTGAGTCATCTGTTGGGCTAAGGCCACTAGAGGATCATTGCTAGAAATGGCTTGGCCTAAATTGCCCGTAGCTTTATTGGTTGCATTCCTATTAGACATGGTGTGTGGAGGACTATTTCTTCCGAAATCGACTTCAAACCCCACACTTGGCACCAAATGTTACAAGTTAGCCTTTTGTAGGTGATAATTTGACTTGAGAGGGAGAACTTTTAGTATTAAATGCAACAATGATGCGGCAACAAATTGCTTGAGGGGACTCAGATGTAGGTCAGCAACAAATGCTGAGTAGAGATTCCAGTTGAACAGCTGGGCTTGGAAGTTATATTTCTGCAGCTTATTCACAACTCACTGGAAGGCTCTCTCACATTCATCTGTGGGTCGTGTGAGATTGGCAATGTAGTTTCCCCGCTCGTAGTAAATGACGAGCGTACGCGGCTTGGGCTTCCTCGATGAATGAGACGGATGAGTGATGTCAATAGCAATTTCAATGAATATCGGCACTATACATCAGTGTAGTGGAATCTCTCGTCCGTGGCAAGGCCCGAAAGAAAATAGTGCCCGCGTTTATTTCGAGTTTAGTGTTGAAGGTTGCAAAATTGTTTCTTGGTTTTTTTTTATTTAATTCTAGATTACTTCGATTGCGGTTCCCGCGGGCAGTGTTGAAGTGAAAGTGGCGGCTAAACAAAGGAAATAATGAAATTTGTCGATGTCGCGTTGATAGTGGGTGTACGATCCGGCCTCACCTGTAGGTGACCCAAGGAATATACGGCTTGTGGGGCTCCAAGTGGGGAAGGTGAGAATGGATAGTCTTCCCTCTTAGTGTTTCACAAGCTAGAAACTTTCGTCAAACCAGCTACTGATAGGAGTTTATTTCCTCGCAGGATTTCTGATTAAGCCAATACAACATGGCGGATGATAAGCGAGTAGGCATGTATAACACTTTTGGGTTTATATAGATTGTCATTTATGTATAGATTGTCATTTATATGTGCGTCGGCGGGTGGTGTGGGATCCAAATTCGCCGTGAAAGCTCCAAGCTATAGAGCTTTGGTGGCTCTCAAAAATTTTAGCGCCTCAGTGGGGCTCTGTGTGCTTTTCTTTTATTTATTTTATTTATAAAATCCACCTAAGTCGTAATATTAAAAGAAAAAGTTCGAATGAAAACTTATTGGGTACAATTTTCAATTCGTTGGTGCCACTTGGATTCTGTCCACAATCGCAAGTGCCGAAATGAATTCAGCTGGTGGCCTATTTACAATCTCTGTTTCGGGTATCAATGCCTGTGCGTCCGGACTGTTTGGTCATGTAGGAATTCTTAAACGTGCACACCTCTATTTTGTACTTAAATAATTCTGAAGGGGTACTCACCACAATCCGTAACCCAAAACTACGATTACGCCACGCAAAATGGAACGCTTTTTAATAAAAACACCACGATTTTTCTTATTAAAAAAAAACAGTTTTTAATTAATTATTCTTTTGTTTTAAACTACTTCTGCTACTTTTACCCTACTTATTCAAGCACTTTTCACTCGCTGACTAGGAAAGACAAGAAGATCGCGATCCCACCCATTCTCTCTTATAGGACCGTTGTCCTTCGAAATCATCAACGTGCCGGAAGGGTTGGGGTTTGATCGTTATCTTCTTAATTAGTCGTACTAATTATTAGGTAGATTTAAAAAAAATCTATTACTATCTAAATCTATTACTTCATTTTACAAATTCATTTAACCGGATTAAATAATTTAATAATTAAAATTTGTTTTTAGCATTTGGCTTAATTTACTCTAGTTATAGCTTGTACTAATCTACCTTAGAAATATTTCTTTATCTTTTTTGTTTTTAGAGCAAAATTTTCCTACTGACAATTTGAAAGTTGGACTCTCCATCCCAGAAGTTGACTATGAAGTTGCCAAACCTCTACGTCAGGTAAGTTTCAATTGATGATTGCTGCTATCTCACGATTATGGGTCTTTTCTTATTTTGCTGATATCCTCTTTTTACTGGTTTTAGCTCATTGCAACACTATCGCCCACTGAATAGGAGGAGCTGCCCTCAGCTCCGCAGGTTATAATTACGGATCCGGATGTAGGGAAAATGATGACACATTCTTGGACAAGTATGCAGCTACTAGACTCACTCTTGATGAAACAATGAGTGCTGGGCCGATGCCGTGAAACAAAAAAAAACAAAGGAGGATTAAATAAAATTTTAAGAACGGACAAATTACAAAGATAGTTACTCAGGTATATTCGAAATTTTACCCAAATTTTGGTTTTTTTTTTTCATTGACTCAAGTAGTTTAAATTTAGTTTAGCTTCCTTCATGTTGTATTTCTTGTTGTCTGGTAAGTTTAAGCAATTTTCTGCGCATGTAATTAATTACTCTTCATCTCTCTGCTTTTAGCCAAAGCTTGTAAAGTTTATTTCTTGGATATATTTTTTTATTTATTTTTTTGTATGTTGAGGAAGAGCTGTTGGCATTTCCTCCCGCGTTCGCGTTCTTTATTTCGTAACGGCCAGCTCATCTCAACTCGGGAACTGTGAGGTTATTTGTAGGCGCCTCAGCTCGCCTTATACGATAGGCATTTCCGCGCATTGCCATTGAATTCGCGCGCGTTTAGTAGGTTTTGGTTCTATTCGTGTTGGTTTAAGGGTTAGGATTAGGTCGGTGGAAAGGTGAGAGGCGATTCCTGTGCACGATTTGGAAATCTTTCTTCCCTTCTTTTTGAATTCCATAGGTTACCTCACTGGGTTGTTTGATTAATGTATACGGACCTTGCCAGTCGCACTGTAGTTTGGGGCATCTTCCCTTCCGCCTCTTGGGTTGATATAGCCACACTAAATCTCCGACCTTGAAAGGGTTGGCTCGCGCTGACAAGTCATATCTTGATTTCATGCTCTGGCTCATTTTCTCCAGTTGCTTTCGATTAAACTGATAGATAGCGTTTAATCTTTCCTTGAAATGGCTCAAATATTCATTTGTAGACTCCTGATCTGGTGGTATTCCGGTATGTAGCTCTACAGGTAGCCTCAACTCCCTTCCAAAGGTAAGCATAGCAGGAGTATGAAGCGTGCTACTGTGGACAGCTGACCGATATGACAGTAATAACAGTGGTAAATGACTGTCCCAGTCCCTTTGATTTTCACGTATGTACTTGGCTAGATAATCAAGTATGGTTCGGTTAAATCGTTCCACCATACCGTCAGATTGGGAATGCAATGGGGTGGTACGTGTTTTATCAATTCCACATCTCCTTAAAATATCCCGAAATAATGCTGACTCGAAATTTCTGCCTTGGTCAAAATGAAGTTGGAATGGCATTCCGAACCGAGAAAACACGTGCTCAATTAAAGCCTCTGAGACTGTGTTAGTGGTATGATCTGGCATTGCAATGGCCTCTGGCCATTTCGTAAAGTAATCCATTACTACTAATATGTATCGGTTCCCTCGGGTAGTGGTTGGAAGTGGTCCCAGAACATCGACTCCAATCCGTTCGAATGGGGCGCCGACGTTGAAGACTTGAAGCCTTGCCCTGGTTCTCGGAATGGGCCGTTTTCTGCGCTGACAAGTCTCGCATTGCTGGCACCAGTTTTTTATGTCCTGTGTACAGCCTACCCAGTAGTACGTCGCTTTAACTTTAGCCGTGGTCTTATCGATTCCTAAGTGACCACCAGATGGACTATCGTGGAGCTGAGATAAGACTTCTGTCCTCTTAGATGCAGGTAGCAGTATTTGATGGTGTGTTCCCCCCGCATTTGTAAAGATTCTGCATGCTATATCCCCCTTCAATAGTAGCGAGTCCCACATTGCCCAGTACGCTTTTATTGTAGGATGAAGATGGATAATTTGATTTCGCGGTGGTCTCTCTGCATCTTTGAGCCAAGTTTTAATGATCCCCAATTTTTCGTCGTTATCCTGCTCGAATCCGATAGTGTCCTGGATGACTGCTACTCGCGTGACAACTTCCTGTGCTTCTTCAAGGCGTTCACAATACCTGCAGTTGGAAGGATGACAGGGGCGTCTAGACATAGCATCAGCATTTCCGTGCTTATTTCCAGGTCGGTGTTGAATCTGGAAATCAAACTCTTGCAGACGTTCAATCCAGCGAGCTATTTGGCCTTCGGGCTCCCGAAAATTCATAAGCCAGCGTAGGGATGCATGGTCAGTTCTCAAAAGAAATCGACGACCGAGAAAGTATGGCTGGAAATGTGCGACGGCCTTTACTACAGCGAGCAGCTCCTTCCGAGTAACGCAGTAATTTCTTTCCGGTCGACTTAACGTATTCGATTACCTTCTCGTCACCTTTTTGGGCCTGTGATAAAACCGCTCCCCAAGCAAATTGGCTGGCATCCGTGTCCAGAATGAACAGTCCCTCCTCCGTTGGTTGAGCCAGAATAGGTGCACAAGTCAGCTTCTCTTTGAGAGATATAAAAGCGGTTTCGCAACCCCCATCCCAATCAAATTTCGCCCTCTTCTCTGTCAAGCTAGTAAGAGGTTTCGCTATTGCCGAAAAATCTTTTATGAAGCGGCGGTAGTATGCACATAATCCCAAGAAAGATTTAACTTCCTTTTTGTTGGTCGGACAGGGCCAATTTTGGACGGCGGTGATCTTCTCCGGGTCGGCAGATATTCCTTCGCCTGAGATGACATTGCCCAGGAATTTTACCTCTTTCTGGCAGAGCTGGCATTTGCTAGGCGATAGCTTAAGTCCCGCTACGCGAAGTCGTTGGAAAACTGTGTTAAGGTGGTGAAGGACCTCGTCAAATGTCTTCCCGTGTACAATTATGTCATCCAGATAAACTAAGCAGATGGTGTAAGGTATATCTTCCAAGACTAACTCCATGAGCCTTTGAAAAGTGGCTGGTGCATTTGTGAGGCCGAAAGGCATAACACTCAACTCCCATAAGCCACTTCCTATACTGAATGCTATCTTTTCCCGATCCGCTGCATCAACTTCCACTTGCCAGTATCCTGACTGAAGGTCCAGGGTAGCGAACCATTTCGATTCGCCTAAAGCGTCCAAAGTTAAATCGATTCGTGGAAGCGGATAGGAGTCTTTTTTGGTTAGTTCGTTAAGTCTTCTATAGTCGATGCAAAATCTAATAGAGCCATCCTTTTTCCGCACTAAAACAACAGGACTACTCCATGGGCTCTTAGATGGATGAACGATATTTTGCTGTATCATCTCTTGGAGTAGCTTCTCGGCTTCGCTCCTTCGAGAGAATGGAATTCGGCGGGGTGGTTGCTTAACAGGCTTAGCATCCTCAACATTGATGCGATGACGTAGAACTGAGGTTCTGCCCATATCGTCTTTCGAGTGAGAAAAGATATCCGTGAAAGACTGAAGTAATTCCCTCAATTGGGTGCTTTCTATCTCGTTTAATTCCTTTGTACTCCTTTGAATGAGCTGTACGAACTCCTCCACAATTATCTCCTCATTTTCATGTGACTTCATGCTGGCTGATATTACATCCGGTGAACATTCTACTTCTCCAATCAAAGTAGCTGCTGGCAGATTTATCGGTTGTGAGGACTGATTAGCAATTCGTGTCAATATGACCCCGTTATGTACAGATGAAAGGCTGGGAATGATTTGCAATCCCTCAGGTGTTTTTGCATTTGGACTGATGGTAACGTTTCCACAGATATAGTTAGAAGCCAGCTTGACAAGATAGTGTTGTCCCGGTAATAAGTTTAAAGAGCTCACTGTTCGGGCGGTGATATCTATGGGATGTCGTGGCTCGAAAGGAATAGTTTCCTCATGAATTTTCAACTGACCATCTTTGAAGTTGAGGATACAGTTGTGTTCCGTCAAGAAATCCATACCAATAATGCATTCATCTTTAATCCGTGCCACGAAAACAAGATGCTTAGTGTAGAACTTATGCAGCCTTATGGTAATTTCGGCCATTCCATCCACAGAAATTATTTCGCCACTTACGCTTTGGATAACAGCCTTTGTAGGATGGAGTTTAGGATAACAGTCAGATAAATGTAAGATTCGTGGACTGACAATAGTTTGAGTGGCCCCAGTATCCACAAACATTGGACAGGCTATCCATGTTAATGCTTCCTGCGATACACAAATTATTAGAAAATCCTGCTGCTCCTATATAAACTTTAATGGCATCCGGGGCTCCTTCCCCCACTGACTCTAGCCCCCAAAAGTCAGTGGATAGGGGTTTAAAGGTATACCACTGCTAGGATTTCCAGATGACGTAGATGGTGAATTTCTGATTCCTTCAAAGTTTCGGATATTACTGTTGGCGTCCTTGTTCTGCTGGGCAATCTATCCTCTAGAGCATAATTGGGCAAAATCGATGGCTGCTGTACTATGCTCTGCAGGGTAGAAAAATGAGACATACTTCTTGGGCATTCAGAGATGCCTTCTGGTATCTACCTTCTGATGGGTGAAGGGTCATCAAAGGCAGCTGGAGGGCGAACAATATGCGACTGTCTGTCTCTAGCAAAGCGACTCCCTTTGACTGGCTCACCATCTGGTCCAGTAACATTTATAGCTTCGAGCTTCCTTGTTCCGCGTTTAAGGTCGAAAATCACCTCTTCTCCTTCTGCAAGAGACGGAACCAATTTTTCGGGGTTATTCCGCTTAATGCTGTTAGCATGTACGAAGATTTCTTCTTCGTCTCTTTCTCGGATGATGAAACCATATCTCTGTCGAACATTAAACCACTTCACCTTACCTTTCACTCCTTTCTCGATTATGGGCCTTTTCATACCTGATGTCTCACTTTTACCTCCTTTGGCAGCTTGTTGGCGTTCCATGTTTTGCTTCTTTTTGGTGGTAGGTAATACTGTCCTTGGCACTATATCGTTCTTCAGAATAGGGTTATAGCTGTTGTTGTTGACTGGAGCTTTGAATTGTGTCTGGCTCAGCTGGCGCTCCTGGAAACCGAGCTGTTCTAGTTTCCCGACTGCTGAGCTGACGCATTATTTGGTCTTCTTCGCCTTGAGGAATTCATAACCCTGACCTCAGCTACACGGACGTGACGACGACTGATTCGTGTGGCGTCTCTGCTAGCTTCAATCCGTATGGCCTTTGCTAAGGCTTCTTCCAATGTCGTGGGTATGGGATGTCGTAACTGTCTCTGGGTCTCCATGTCAGCAATACCATCTAGAAACTGCCCCAATGCTATTCTACTACTGCAGCCTCCAGGACAATTTCCAAAGCTCAGGTACGTCAGCCGTTGAACATCAGTAGCGAACTCCGTTAAGCTTTCATGAGGTCTCTGCAGCCGTCCTCGAAGTTGTATGTGTGCTATGGACTGCTGATATTCGTCCGTGAATCGCTCGGCCATGGCTTGACTCACAGCTTCGAAATTCTGCTTCGAAATTTCAGATAGAGTCTCGTAGAAACTGAGAGCTGTGCCTGTTAGGTATGGCTCAATATAAAGAGCTTTCAACTCCGCGTACCATCCATTGGCGCGAGCTACGGCATCAAAATGTCGTCTGTACATATTCCAGGGCTCCTTGCTATTATAGTCTTTTGGCGTTAGCGCTATTCTGGCTGGTTTAAGGATTGGAATTGATGGGAGGTTAGCTGGAATGGTACGCTCTAAGATTGTCGTTGGCTTTTTCTGCGGGTCTGTCTGGAGGCCAGTGGAAGTAATGCGAATATCATGCCGCTGGCCCACTGATGGTTCCCTAACTCCAGCATCTTCCAATATTTCGGGTGGACTATCCTCGTTTGGGTTTACTTTCTATGGTCGGGTAGCCTGCGAACGTACCGACTCATTATCATCTAACTCTAACAGATTTTCCTCTGCAGACGCACTGTTCATTCCAGCAAACCTAGAATAGTTTGGTGTGGTACAGTTTGCTAGTTCATTAATGGCGCGCTGTCCTGCATCTGCGTGACTTATTTCAACTTTCTGTAATCTATCTGAAATTCCCTGCATAAAATTATTCATTTCTGCAAGTTGTTGACTTTGTTGAGTCATCTGTTGGGCTAAGGCCACTAGAGGATCATTGCTAGAAATGGCTTGGCCTAAATTGCCCGTAGCTTTATTGGTTGCATTCCTATTAGACATGGTATGTGGAGGACTATTTCTTCCGAAATCGACTTCAAACCCCACACTTGGCACCAAATGTTACAAGTTAGCCTTTTGTAGGTGATAATTTGACTTGAGAGGGAGAACTTTTAGTATTAAATGCAACAATGATGCGGCAACAAATTGCTTGAGGGGACTCAGATGTAGGTCAGCAACAAATGCTGAGTAGAGATTCCAGTTGAACAGCTGGGCTTGGAAGTTATATTTCTGCAGCTTATTCACAACTCACTGGAAGGCTCTCTCACATTCATCTGTGGGTCGTGTGAGATTGGCAATGTAGTTTCCCCGCTCGTAGTAAATGACGAGCGTACGCGGCTTGGGCTTCCTCGATGAATGAGACGGATGAGTGATGTCAATAGCAATTTCAATGAATATCGGCACTATACATCAGTATAGTGGAATCTCTCGTCCGTGGCAAGGCCCGAAAGAAAATAGTGCCCGTGTTTATTTCGAGTTTAGTGTTGAAGGTTGCAAAATTGTTTCTTGGTTTTTTTTATTTAATTCTAGATTACTTCGATTGCGGTTCCCGCGGGCAGTGTTGAAGTGCAAGTGGCAAAGTGGCGGCTAAACAAAGGAAATAATGAAATCTGTCGATGTCGCGTTGATAGTGGGTGTACGATCCGGCCTCACCTGTAGGTGACCCAAGGAATATACGGCTTGTGGGGCTCCAAGTGGGGAAGGTGAGAATGGATAGTCCTCCCTCTTAGTGTTTCACAAGCTAGAAACTTTCGTCAAACCAGCTACTGATAGGAGTTTATTTCCTCACAGGATTTCTGATTAAGCCAATACAACATGGCGGATGATAAGCGAGTTGGCATGTATAACACTTTTGGGTTTATATAGATTGTCATTTATGTATGCGTGTGCGTCGGCGGGTGGTGTGGGTTTCCAAATTCGCCGTGAAAGCTCCAAGCTTTAGAGCTTTGGTGGCTCTCAAAAATTTTAGCGCCTCAGTGGGGCTCTGTGTGCTTTTCTTTTATTTATTTTATTTATAAAATCCACCTAAGTCGTAATATTAAAAGAAAAAGTTCGAATGAACACTTATTGGGTACAATTTTCAATTCGTTGGTGCCACTTGGATTCTGTCCACAATCGCAAGTGCCGAAATGAATTCAGCTGGTGGCCTATTTACAATCTCTGTTTCGGGTATCAATGCCTGTGCGTCCGGACTGTTTGGTCATGTAGGAATTCTTAAACATGCACACCTCTATTTTGTACTTAAATAATTCTGAAGGGGTACTCACCACAATCCGTAACCCAAAACTACGATTACGCCACGCAAAATGGAACGCTTTTTAATAAAAACACCACGATTTTTCTTATTAAAAAAAAACAGTTTTTAATTAATTATTCTTTTGTTTTAAACTACTTCTGCTACTTTTACCCTACTTATTCAAGCACTTTTCACTCGCTGACTAGGAAAGACAAGAAGATCGCGATCCCACCCATTCTCTCTTATAGGACCGTTGTCCTTCGAAATCATCAACGTGCCGGAAGGGTTGGGTTTTGATCGTTATCTTCTTAATTAGTCGTACTAATTATTAGGTAGATTTAAAAAAAATCTATTACTATCTAAATCTATTACTTCATTTTACAAATTCATTTAACCGGATTAAATAATTTAATAATTAAAATTTGTTTTTAGCATTTGGCTTAATTTACTCTAGTTATAGCTTTTCTTTATCTTTTTTGTTTTTAGAGCAAAATTTTCCTACTGACAATTTGAAAGTTGGACTCTCCATCCCAGAAGTTGACTATGAAGTTGCCAAACCTCTACGTCAGGTAAGTTTCAATTGATGATTGCTGCTATCTCACGATTATGGGTCTTTTCTTATTTTGCTGATATCCTCTTTTTACTGGTTTTAGCTCATTGCAACACTATCGCCCACTGAATAGGAGGAGCTGCCCTCAGCTCCGCAGGTTATAATTACGGATACGGATGTAGGGAAAATGATGACACATTCTTGGACAAGTATGCAGCTACTAGACTCACTCTTGATGAAACAATGAGTGCTGGGCCGATGCCGTGAAACAAAAAAAACAAAGGAGGATTAAATAAAATTTTAAGAACGGACAAATTACAAAGATAGTTACTCAGGTATATTCGAAATTTTACCCAAATTTTGGTTTTTTTTTTCATTGACTCAAGTAGTTTAAATTTAGTTTAGCTTCCTTCATGTTATATTTCTTGTTGTCTGGTAAGTTTACGCAATTTTCTGCGCATGTAATTAATTACTCTTCATCTCTCTGCTTTTAGCCAAAGCTTGAAAAGTTTATTTCTTGGATATATTTTTTTATTTATTTTTTTGTATGTTGAGGAAGAGCTGTTGGCATTTCCTCCCGCGTTCGCGTTCTTTATTTCGTAACGGCCAGCTCATCTCAACTCGGGAACTGTGAGGTTATTTGTAGGCGCCTCAGCTCGCCTTATACGATAGGCATTTCCGCGCATTGCCATTGAATTCGCGCGCGTTTAGTAGGTTTTGGTTCTATTCGTGTTGGTTTAAGGGTTAGGATTAGGTCGGTGGAAAGGTGAGAGGCGATTCCTGTGCACGATTTGGAAATCTTTCTTCCCTTCTTTTTGAATTCCATAGGTTACCTCACTGGGTTGTTTGATTAATGTATACGGACCTTGCCAGTCGCACTGTAGTTTGGGGCATCTTCCCTTCCGCCTCTTGGGTTGATATAGCCACACTAAATCTCCGACCTTGAAAGGGTTGGCTCGCGCTGACAAGTCATATCTTGATTTCATGCTCTGGCTCATTTTCTCCAGTTGCTTTCGATTAAACTGATAGATAGCGTTTAATATTTCCTTGAAATGGCTCAAATATTCATTTGTAGACTCCTGATCTGGTGGTATTCCGGTATGTAGCTCTACAGGTAGCCTCAACTCCCTTCCAAAGGTAAGCATAGCAGGAGTATGAAGCGTGCTACTGTGGACAGCTGACCGATATGACAGTAATAACAGTGGTAAATGACTGTCCCAGTCCCTTTGATTTTCACGTATGTACTTGGCTAGATAATCAAGTATGGCTCGGTTAAATCGTTCCACCATACCGTCAGATTGGGAATGCAATGGGGTGGTACGTGTTTTATCAATTCCACATCTCCTTAAAATATCCCGAAATAATGCTGACTCGAAATTTTTGCCTTGGTCAAAATGAAGTTGGAATGGCATTCCGAACCGAGAAAACACGTGCTCAATTAAAGCCTCTGAGACTGTGTTAGTGGTTTGATCTGGCATTGCAATGGCCTCTGGCCATTTCGTAAAGTAATCCATTACTACTAATATGTATCGGTTCCCTCGGGTAGTGGTTGGAAGTGGTCCCAGAACATCGACTCCAATCCGTTCGAATGGGGCGCCGACGTTGAAGACTTGAAGCCTTGCCCTGGTTCTCGGAATGGGCCCTTTTCTGCGCTGACAAGTCTCGCATTGCTGGCACCAGTTTTTTATGTCCTGTGTACAGCCTACCCAGTAGTACGTCGCTTTAACTTTAGCCGTGGTCTTATCGATTCCTAAGTGACCACCAGATGGACTATCGTGGAGCTGAGATAAGACTTCTGTCCTCTTAGATGCAGGTAGCAGTATTTGATGGTGTGTTCCCCCCGCATTTGTAAAGATTCTGCATGCTATATCCCCCTTCAATAGTAGCGAGTCCCACATTGCCCAGTACGCTTTTATTGTAGGATGAAGATGGATAATTTGATTTCGCGGTGGTCTCTCTGCATCTTTGAGCCAAGTTTTAATGATCCCCAATTTTTCGTCGTTATCCTGCTCGAATCCGATAGTGTCCTGGATGACTGCTACTCGCGTGACAACTTCCTGTGCTTCTTCAAGGCGTTCACAATACCTGCAGTTGGAAGGATGACAGGGGCGTCTAGACATAGCATCAGCATTTCCGTGCTTATTTCCAGGTCGGTGTTGAATCTGGAAATCAAACTCTTGCAGACGTTCAATCCAGCGAGCTATTTGGCCTTCGGGCTCCCGAAAATTCATAAGCCAGCGTAGGGATGCATGGTCAGTTCTCAAAAGAAATCGACGACCGAGAAAGTATGGCTGGAAATGTGCGACGGCCTTTACTACAGCGAGCAGCTCCTTCCGAGTAACGCAGTAATTTCTTTCCGGTCGACTTAACGTATTCGATTACCTTCTCGTCACCTTTTTGGGCCTGTGATAAAACCGCTCCCCAAGCAAATTGGCTGGCATCCGTGTCCAGAATGAACAGTCCCTCCTCCGTTGGTTGAGCCAGAATAGGTGCACAAGTCAGTTTCTCTTTGAGAGATATAAAAGCGGTTTCGCAACCCCCATCCCAATCAAATTTCGCCCTCTTCTCTGTCAAGCTAGTAAGAGGTTTCGCTATTGCCGAAAAATCTTTTATGAAGCGGCGGTAGTATGCACATAATCCCAAGAAAGATTTAACTTCCTTTTTGTTGGTCGGACAGGGCCAATTTTGGACGGCGGTGATCTTCTCCGGGTCGGCAGATATTCCTTCGCCTGAGATGACATTGCCCAGGAATTTTACCTCTTTCTGGCAGAGCTGGCATTTGCTAGGCGATAGCTTAAGTCCCGCTACGCGAAGTCGTTGGAAAACTGTGTTAAGGTGGTGAAGGACCTCGTCAAATGTCTTCCCGTGTACAATTATGTCATCCAGATAAACTAAGCAGATGGTGTAAGGTATATCTTCCAAGACTAACTCCATGAGCCTTTGAAAAGTGGCTGGTGCATTTGTGAGGCCGAAAGGCATAACACTCAACTCCCATAAGCCACTTCCTATACTGAATGCTATCTTTTCCCGATCCGCTGCATCAACTTCCACTTGCCAGTATCCTGACTGAAGGTCCAGGGTAGCGAACCATTTCGATTCGCCTAAAGCGTCCAAAGTTAAATCGATTCGTGGAAGCGGATAGGAGTCTTTTTTGGTTAGTTCGTTAAGTCTTCTATAGTCGATGCAAAATCTAATAGAGCCATCCTTTTTCCGCACTAAAACAACAGGACTACTCCATGGGCTCTTAGATGGATGAACGATATTTTGCTGTATCATCTCTTGGAGTAGCTTCTCGGCTTCGCTCCTTCGAGAGAATGGAATTCGGCGGGGTGGTTGCTTAACAGGCTTAGCATCCTCAACATTGATGCGATGACGTAGAACTGAGGTTCTGCCCATATCGTCTTTCGAGTGAGAAAAGATATCCGTGAAAGACTGAAGTAATTCCCTCAATTGGGTGCTTTCTATCTCGTTTAATTCCTTTGTACTCCTTTGAATGAGCTGTACGAACTCCTCCACAATTATCTCCTCATTTTCAGGTGACTTCATGCTGGCTGATATTACATCCGGTGAACATTCTACTTCTCCAATCAAAGTAGCTGCTGGCAGATTTATCGGTTGTGAGGACTGATTAGCAATTCGTGTCAATATGACCCCGTTATGTACAGATGAAAGGCTGGGAATGATTTGCAATCCCTCAGGTGTTTTTGCATTTGGACTGATGGTAACGTTTCCACAGATATAGTTAGAAGCCAGCTTGACAAGATAGTGTTGTCCCGGTAATAAGTTTAAAGAGCTCACTGTTCGGGCGGTGATATCTATGGGATGTCGTGGCTCGAAAGGAATAGTTTCCTCATGAATTTTCAACTGACCATCTTTGAAGTTGAGGATACAGTTGTGTTCCGTCAAGAAATCCATACCAATAATGTATTCATCTTTAATCCGTGCCACGAAAACAAGATGCTTAGTGTAGAACTTATGCAGCCTTATGGTAATTTCGGCCATTCCATCCACAGAAATTATTTCGCCACTTACGCTTTGGATAACAGCCTTTGTAGGATGGAGTTTAGGATAACAGTCAGATAAATGTAAGATTCGTGGACTGACAATAGTTTGAGTGGCCCCAGTATCCACAATCATTGGACAGGCTATCCATGTTAATGCTTCCTGCGATACACAAATTATTAGAAAATCCTGCTGCTCCTATATAAACTTTAATGGCATCCGGGGCTCCTTCCCCCACTGACTCTAGCCCCCAAAAGTCAGTGGATAGGGGTTTAAAGGTATACCACTGCTAGGATTTCCAGATGACGTAGATGGTGAATTTCTGATTCCTTCAAAGTTTCGGATATTACTGTTGGCGTCCTTGTTTTGCTGGGCAATCTATCCTCTAGAGCATAATTGGGCAAAATCGATGGCTGCTGTACTATGCTCTGCAGGGTAGAAAAATGAGACATACTTCTTGGGCATTCAGAGATGCCTTCTGGTATTTACCTTCTGATGGGTGAAGGGTCATCAAAGGCAGCTGGAGGGCGAACAATATGCGACTGTCTGTCTCTAGCAAAGCGACTCCCTTTGACTGGCTCACCATCTGGTCCAGTAACATTTATAGCTTCGAGCTTCCTTGTTCCGCGTTTAAGGTCGAAAATCACCTCTTCTCCTTCTGCAAGAGACGGAACCAATTTTTCGGGGTTATTCCGCTTAATGCTGTTAGCATGTACGAAGATTTCTTCTTCGTCTCTTTCTCGGATGATGAAACCATATCTCTGTCGAACATTAAACCACTTCACCTTACCTTTCACTCCTTTCTCGATTATGGGCCTTTTCATACCTGATGTCTCACTTTTACCTCCTTTGGCAGCTTGTTGGCGTTCCATGTTTTGCTTCTTTTTGGTGGTAGGTAATACTGTCCTTGGCACTATATCGTTCTTCAGAATAGGGTTATAGCTGTTGTTGTTGACTGGAGCTTTGAATTGTGTCTGGCTCAGCTGGCGCTCCTGGAAACCGAGCAGTTCTAGTTTCCCGACTGCTGAGCTGACGCATTATTTGGTCTTCTTCGCCTTGAGGAATTCATAACCCTGACCTCAGCTACACGGACGTGACGACGACTGATTCGTGTGGCGTCTCTGCTAGCTTCAATCCGTATGGCCTTTGCTAAGGCTTCTTCCAATGTCGTGGGTATGGGATGTCGTAACTGTCTCTGGGTCTCCATGTCAGCAATACCATCTAGAAACTGCCCCAATGCTATTCTACTACTGCAGCCTCCAGGACAATTTCCAAAGCTCAGGTACGTCAGCCGTTGAACATCAGTAGCGAACTCCGTTAAGCTTTCATGAGGTCTCTGCAGCCGTCCTCAAAGTTGTATGTGTGCTATGGACTGCTGATATTCGTCCGTGAATCGCTCGGCCATGGCTTGACTCACAGCTTCGAAATTCTGCTTCGAAATTTCAGATAGAGTCTCGTAGAAACTGAGAGCTGTGCCTGTTAGGTATGGCTCAATATAAAGAGCTTTCAACTCCGCGTACCATCCATTGGCGCGAGCTACGGCATCAAAATGTCGTCTGTACATATTCCAGGGCTCCTTGCTATTATAGTCTTTTGGCGTTAGCGCTATTCTGGCTGGTTTAAGGATTGGAATTGATGGGAGGTTAGCTGGAATGGTACGCTCTAAGATTGTCGTTGGCTTTTTCTGCGGGTCTGTCTGGAGGCCAGTGGAAGTAATGCGAATATCATGCCGCTGGCCCACTGATGGTTCCCTAACTCCAGCATCTTCCAATATTTCGGGTGGACTATCCTCGTTTGGGTTTACTTTCTATGGTCGGGTAGCCTGCGAACGTACCGACTCATTATCATCTAACTCTAACAGATTTTCCTCTGCAGACGCACTGTTCATTCCAGCAAACCTAGAATAGTTTGGTGTGGTACAGTTTGCTAGTTCATTAATGGCGCGCTGTCCTGCATCTGCGTGACTTATTTCAACTTTCTGTAATCTATCTGAAATTCCCTGCATAAAATTATTCATTTCTGCAAGTTGTTGACTTTGTTGAGTCATCTGTTGGGCTAAGGCCACTAGAGGATCATTGCTAGAAATGGCTTGGCCTAAATTGCCCGTAGCTTTATTGGTTGCATTCCTATTAGACATGGTGTGTGGAGGACTATTTCTTCCGAAATCGACTTCAAACCCCACACTTGGCACCAAATGTTACAAGTTAGCCTTTTGTAGGTGATAATTTGACTTGAGAGGGAGAACTTTTAGTATTAAATGCAACAATGATGCGGCAACAAATTGCTTGAGGGGACTCAGATGTAGGTCAGCAACAAATGCTGAGTAGAGATTCCAGTTGAACAGCTGGGCTTGGAAGTTATATTTCTGCAGCTTATTCACAACTCACTGGAAGGCTCTCTCACATTCATCTGTGGGTCGTGTGAGATTGGCAATGTAGTTTCCCCGCTCGTAGTAAATGACGAGCGTACGCGGCTTGGGCTTCCTCGATGAATGAGACGGATGAGTGATGTCAATAGCAATTTCAATGAATATCGGCACTATACATCAGTATAGTGGAATCTCTCGTCCGTGGCAAGGCCCGAAAGGAAATAGTGCCCGTGTTTATTTCGAGTTTAGTGTTGAAGGTTGCAAAATTGTTTCTTGGTTTTTTTTATTTAATTCTAGATTACTTCGATTGCGGTTCCCGCGGGCAGTGTTGAAGTGCAAGTGGCAAAGTGGCGGCTAAACAAAGGAAATAATGAAATCTGTCGATGTCGCGTTGATAGTGGGTGTACGATCCGGCCTCACCTGTAGGTGACCCAAGGAATATACGGCTTGTGGGGCTCCAAGTGGGGAAGGTGAGAATGGATAGTCTTCCCTCTTAGTGTTTCACAAGCTAAAAACTTTCGTCAAACCAGCTACTGATAGGAGTTTATTTCTTCGCGGGATTTCTGATTAATCAAAAATTTTAGCGCCTCACTGGGGCTCTGTGTGCTTTTCTTTTATTTATTTTATTTATAAAATCCACCTAAGTCGTGATATTAAAAGAAAAAGTTCGAATGAAAACTTATTGGGTACAATTTGGATTCTGTCTACAATCGCAAGTGCCGAAATGAATTCAGCTGGTGGCCTATTTACAATCTCTGTTTCGGGTATCAATGCCTGTGCGTCCGGACTGTTTGGTCATGTAGGAATTCTTAAACATGCACACCTCTATTTTGTACTTAAATAATTCTGAAGGGGTACACACCACAATCCGTAACCCAAAACTACGATTACGCCACGCAAAATGGAACGCTTTTTAATAAAAACACCACGATTTTTCTTATTAAAAAAAAAACAGTTTTTAATTAATTATTCTTTTGTTTTAAACTACTTCTGCTACTTTTACCCTACTTATTCAAGCACTTTTCACTCGCTGACTAGGAAAGACAAGAAGATCGCGATCCCACCCATTCTCTCTTATAGGACCGTTGTCCTTCGAAATCATCAACGTGCCGGAAGGGTTGGGGTTTGATCGTTATCTTCTTAATTAGTCGTACTAATTATTAGGTAGATTTAAAAAAAATCTATTACTATCTAAATCTATTACTTCATTTTACAAATTCATTTAACCGGATTAAATAATTTAATAATTAAAATTTGTTTTTAGCATTTGGCTTAATTTACTCTAGTTATAGCTTTTCTTTATCTTTTTTGTTTTTAGAGCAAAATTTTCCTACTGACAATTTGAAAGTTGGACTCTCCATCCCAGAAGTTGACTATGAAGTTGCCAAACCTCTACGTCAGGTAAGTTTCAATTGATGATTGCTGCTATCTCACGATTATGGGTCTTTTCTTATTTTGCTGATATCCTCTTTTTACTGGTTTTAGCTCATTGCAACAATATTTTATTTTACCATACTATAAGTAACAACACTAGGGGTATAAAATTTAAATATTACAGAGCTTGAAGCTAATGAAGACCATTAGGTAAACAAA
The DNA here is from genome assembly GCA_963930735.1 of Dioctria linearis. Lineage (NCBI taxonomy): Eukaryota > Metazoa > Arthropoda > Insecta > Diptera > Asilidae > Dioctria > Dioctria linearis. The sequence goes on along the minus strand of OZ005741.1, from coordinate 172,779,730 downwards.
TTCTAAAACTTAATATTATATAACAATACATTACAAATATTATAATAATCATACCTTATACTATAAACATATAAGCAACTATAAGTAAATTTATTAGAATTTTAGGATTTATATATATTTTTGATGTTATATTACTTGTAACGGTGGGAATCAACGACAGATATATAAACCACGTAAACATTTTGATGTATAGAACACATTTAATGGCTATCAGTTGTTTTTCTGTGATATTTAGACACATTTTCCTCGTAGTCACCTATATAATTTATATATCTTTCGCTTCTACATAACAGTGAAGTTAACTAACGCAGTAATATAGTAATATTAATTAACTTTAATAGAAATACAAAAGATGTCGGATACCGAGAGTGAAAACACGAGTCAAACGGCAAAGCCAGGTGCAAATTCTAACCGACCTCATAATACGGGTCAAGAAAATAACGACGAACCTTCCAGCGTGGCAGCCGAAATGATAAAGCTATCGGCATTTTGGTCAAACTCACCAAACACATGGTTCGTGTAAGCGGAAGCTCAATTTACTATAGCAAAAATAATAAAAGATATTTTAAAATATAATTATATTATTTCCGCGTTACCTCAAGACAATTTAGAATCCGTAATTTATATAGTTCAAACCCCACCTGCAAAAGAGTTTTACATTACATTAAAAAACACGTTAATAGAAAGACATTCTATAAGCGAAGAAAGGCGGATGTTATGGTCGTAGGAAATTGCATGTAGCAATATGCTACACTGAGACGAGTTGCACGTATACGGCCGGCCAATAGCCATATGAACGGCGAAGAATGACGCGCTGACGACCGATGAACAACAAAGAAGAAGAATAGGGTAGAGATCTGTCTTGTGCATTTTTAAAAAAAAAAGTTACGCTCGCGAAAAGACGTAGAAATCGGATAGTGTGTAAAATCTTGAATTTTCTTTTGGCATCGTTCTCGTATATTCCGGTGAATTTCAATAATGTTTTAACATCTAAATAATTTACCCTAACAATTTTTGATATATTCAGCAATTGGGAAGAAACCCAGATAAGGAGAAAAAGGTGAAGAGTCAAGTCAGCGTATGACGCGGGAGAACAACAATAGCCGCTTTAATCCACTTCTTCCGTGGAAAAAGGAAGATATTTTTATAAGTTTAGTAATTGGGCGAGACCAGGTGATAACTCCCTGGTCCTATCAAGGTAAAAGATTTGTCTACAAAAGAAAAAGAGGAAGTATCCTGTAACATAATTCCTCAATTTTGGACCGCACGGTCTAGGTATCATCGGCAGGGACTAGTCACTGCAACAGGTGGAGTCTAGCAAACCATTACAAAAGAGCAAACCAACAGCTGCGTAAGCGACTACGAATAATGATAAGGAATGACTCGTGAAAGAATTTTTTTTTGCTAAATCGGTCCTCATGAATTGAACTATATTGTAATTGCAATTTAACACAGATTGTTTAATTCCTTTTTGTTGTATTTTTGAACATAACTAGATATTGTGATCTGCCTAGGTTATGAAGCCAACTACGTTTTGACACCCGCTAACTTTTAATGTCGGATCTTTATAAGACTTACATTTTTAAATATTATCTTGCCAATTAGAATGCTACTAGAATTATACCTTCGTTAAGAGTAATTGCGGATCTTGTTAGCTAGGTTAGAGTCTGAAGTATGTTTTGTTAATGATCGTAATCATATCCCTTTAAGACTCTCATTTTTTGTTATAATTAGTCATCCCGTCATGTCAATACTTTCTTAAGATTACATTGTTGAATTATTATTAGTAACCCTCTAGGTTAGACTAGTATTAGAACTGTAAAACTTTTTGGATTATTACTGAAAATGAATAGAGAAAATTGTAGAATTGTGGCCTCAGAAGCCGATGTATCCATGCATATCGCACAATGAATAGACGTGTTTATAACGTGATGGAATATTAGATCTGTTATCATTTCTCCTCTCACTCTCCTGGAGCCCACTTAACATGAATGTTGAAGAGGTCTGCCCTCGTCTTCTCTTTTCAGGTTAACAGGGACGCTGTACATGATCTGCCCTCAGTGTCGATTGGGTGGTTGGGGCGAGCAAAGGAAGGAAAGACATCTGCGCCTTCACAAGGATATTGGTAAGTGGTGTAAAAGTCCCTTCAGGACTGAATGTGTGCTACGGCCGTTTGTTGAGCCAGGCACGAATTTATTTTGTATATGGCTGGTGTTAGCGGCAGGTATTCGTTGACCCTCCCCACACTCTCCGCCAATAGCCGCGGAAAGCTAGTGTGCCGCCCTGCAGTCAACGCTGTCCACTGAGTGATCTGTCAGCTTATGCTGACAGTCTGGACTTCCCGTCCAAGTCATTCACTCTAAATACTTCCATAACAAAAATGGCGCCCAATGCGGGGCCACCTCAGTTAGACCTCGGTGGTCTAATTATGACTTTTGCTGAGGACTGGGATTACTTAGTAGATATGGGCATTTGGCTGTTAGCTAAATTGTCTGACTTGATAATCACACAATCGATGGAAGCTATATGCCGAGTTGAGTCCAACTGTTTTGTTGTCAAGTAAATTTTTTGTAGAGTAACGTTAGACTTTTAAAGTTTTGCTACTTTTGAGATTTTGTATTATTTGAATTTTAAAGTTTTGATATCGTTTTCTTCTGGAAATTCGACTTTAGGTTTGACTTTGGTCAAGCCTCAAGTCTTGAAAGGCTATTAAATTTCTTTGCATATTTGAATTTTTTTTGGAATTTTTTTTTTTAATTGATCTTTCCCGCTGGTCTTCTGCTCTCATGGAGGCATGTCTTTGTTGGCGAACTGGCTGGACAGAGTAGTGTGCCTATGAGATGACTTTTTGGCTTTTAGCTAACTAGTTTACCAGATTCATGGCTCTGCCCCACTGGAAGGTAAGCTAGGTATTGTAATTAGGCGAAGAGGAAGGAAGGAGTTGTGGGAGGATGGAAGTGATGCTGGAGACCTTCAGTAATCAGGAGTTGGCATACTGCTAACTGCCTGGCTGAAGAATCTCTAGTAGCATTTTCAGTCTTTAACATCTCCCACCCGACTTTTCCCAGATTTCTGTGAGGACTCAAGATTTTTTAGGCACATATTCACATTACTTACCTTTACCGCATAATTTCTGATCTGATTGAGAGAGTGGACCTGGAAAGCTTTTGTGTTGAGAGTTAGCACTTGGAGAGAGGGAGGAGATTTTTATGATAAATCCTTTTTCTGATTTTGTTTTTCGAAGAGTTTGGGTTTAGCTCATAATTTTTTTTTTTAATTTTTATTTTTTTGCGTCAGTGCTAGATCCATCGTAGTTAATAGCATAATTTCGATACGGTAGATTACATATATTTTAGTTTTGGAGATTTTTGTGCTATGTGATTGTAGACATCGTTTGTTTTGAATTCTTGTCGAGATTTGCTTGGCGTTATAGATCAGTGTCTACATGAGGATTTGGTTTGTATCTTTTAATTTGAAAGTAGCAGCACTGCTGTGCAGTACGTACTGATTTTAATATCAGTATCAGTTAGTGAAGATTTTTCTCTCTGAATTCTGGAATCAGTAAGGTTTGAACATCCTGATTCTAGCTGTATAACCCCTGACTTCTTCGCCCGGACTACATCAAGTTTTCGTAATACTATTTTTGTTCTGTTGAATTGCAATCTTTGAGATGGGCACTATGAGAACGCCACCTCCCAGTACAGATGCCAGAACAGTGCTCCATCTGCCAAGACAGAGACTGGTCCGCTAGACGAAAACCTGTGATTACAATTTGTGGTCATGGGTTTCATAAAGCATGTTTGCGAGCATGGAGAGGAGGGCATACCAATTGCCCCAATATTCGATACGCGCTCACACAGCCAAACTTCATCGCGTATACCGGTAAGATCCCGAAGAGGTACCACACTCGTCATGCGAAGGTACATCTTCCGGAACAGTCCTTACATCTTGAAGTGCCTCAACTGTTACTTTCACAGTCAAGTCGCGAGTCTTTGTCTCCTGGGCTACACTCAGTACCTAGATCCCATAATAGTACAAGTAGAAATAGTTTGTCACCTGCACCTTCGGGGCAGGGCCTCATAGACACAGATCTTATTATATCCAGTCTTCGAACCCAGTTACAACCTTTTGTACAGGCAGAGATTACTCGAAGCATGAATGCTCTGCGTGCTGAGATCACCGACGTCAGACAGCGAGGCTCTGCCGTGACTCAGCAGGCGGATGTTTCCCCTCCACTACCACCACCTTTTGGAGAACGTGTCCAAATGCCCAGATTTCGTTTGGAAAATCTGAGAGACCCGCGTAATCGACACTCGTTCTCAGCTGGGCAACACAGACCTTCATTTCCGCCTGCTGCGCCTTTCGTTCCTCAGGCATATCCACCTTCTAACAATCGAGTCCACAGCTCTTCTTGGCACAGACGATCGGGCAGTCCTATCCGACGATGGAACCTGTCCTATAATGGCAATAACTCCGAGCTCTCAGTGGACAAATTTATTTTTTGAGTCGAAGCGCTCACGCACTCCGCTCTAGAAGGAGATGTTGACCTCCTCGTTAGGAACATGCTCATCTTGTTGACGGGACCGGTGAAGGATTGGTACTTGGCTCTATTAAGACACAACCCTTTTCCAACTTAGGAATTTGTCAAGACTGGATTGTCGATTGAATGGGGAGTGCCCAATGTTATGTATAAAAAACCTAGGTACATATATGTACCATATGTACATATATGTATAAATATGTCGTTATATAAAACCTTAGGATCTAACATGTAAAGTTTTCCAAAAAAAACATTAATAAGCCCTATATATTTGAAAAACCTAAAGTTGGGCATTTAAAAAAGATAATCAGAAATCAGAAATTCCAATAAACTAATCATGCACAAAACAAGATTAGTTTAGCTTCTGATGCAAATTTCTTCACATTCCACTCACTTCAACTCATAAAATTTTTCCCATAAAACGACTTGGGAAAAACAAAAGTTTCAGTTTACAACCCAAGTCGTTTTACTTAAAAATTTCGCCAGTCAAACAATTTAATCAAAAAATAAATCAAAAGGCAAATCGCACAATCGCAAAAATACAATATATATGTACATACGTACATACATATTACGAAAAAAGCTTTCACGATAAGAAACGCGCGCCGCATAAATGCATGGTATGTATATGTGCGCCGCGATTTCAAACGACGGGACGGTGGCTGATGTTTTTAAAAGTGTAAGATTATATTTTTTGAAGCCACCGTCAGAAGCAAATAATTCTGGACATGTTTGAACAAGTCCAGAATTAAAAAGTAAAATTTTCTCGGGATAAGAAAATGCAATTTAGCAACGGCTCTTGATCACGAAGAAGGTGATCAAGAGTCGAGTTGAGTTTTAAAAAGAGTTGAGTAGAGTTGTTTTTTTTTAACTTGGTCCGGCTCGGCGCGGTCTGGGAAATTTTATGAAAAAAAGAATAAATTTGTGTAAAACGGTGTCTTAAACAAAAAAAAAAAAGAATAAATTTGTATAAAACGGTGTTTTAAACGAATACAAAAAGAATAAATTTGTATAAAACAGTGTGTAATAAAAATATTCAAGAAAAATAAGATGTGTAAAGCCCCCTCAGGGAGATGGTGATTAGAAAATAAAATACCTAAGTAGAAGTTGAGTTAAGCAAATGTTTTATTTAAAAAAGGAGAAAGTGTTCAAGGCACCTTAGTGATTGTTGATTTTGGATACGTCATCTGCTCAGCGCCCAGCGAGCAGGAAAGATATTTAACAATTGGCGCAGCCGGTAGGATCAAGGAAGCTTGGTCAAGTTAAACGATCGTAAACGCTTGAAAAGCCTTGGTCCTACACGAATCTACGGGGAACCTGTGACACTAGCCAAGCTATAAGGCCACGTCACCCCCAACGCTCGGGGTAGATATCATCTGTAGGCGCCTCTGCTCCAGGCGAGTAAGTGTTCACCCCCAGTGAGTGAAAAAAGAAACACCAACAAGGGACTTTACCAGAAGCTCTTCCCCAGCACCAAAAAGAAGTAAAGACAACGGACACCCATTCAAAACCAACTCCGGAAGGAAGATACCATCGTTCCTGGGTTGAAGGGGATTTCGAAGAAGGTTTTAGGCCCCCCTTTCAACCATATCCAGGGGAAATAAGTAGGCCTAGGGCCCCCGGCAGCAAACAGAAGATAAAAAAGAAAAACTTCGTTCCAGGATTGAAAGGGATCTCGAAGTCGGCAAAAGCCCCCCTTTCTATCTCAGCCAAGGGAATTAAGACGGCAGGAGCCCCCCTAGTAGCAAAAAACATTCCAGAAGGGGATACTCCAAGAAGGCTGGAAGCTCCCATTTTGGACAACGCGGGACGTAGATGCAAGAGGAAAACTCTACACCTTCATCCGACGCGGAGCAATCCCCAGGTGAGAATTCACAACACCTCCGGGAAGGTACAGACAACGCCTCAGAAGACAACCAAACAGAATCAGATAGCCAGGACAACTCATCTATACCCCAACAACAACAAGCCGCTAGAAGTGGTACCATTTTAACTGGTCCCACCGTAGCAAATAAAGTAAGTCTAAAGAATTTTTTAGATAAGTTGTTAGAAAACGCACGTGAATCCGATAAGCTCACGGTCACGCACTGCGGCGCTCTTGACCACAGATTAAGTCAAGGCAGAGAGCAGAGGCTGACACAAATCGAAAAATTCAAAAAAGATACAGAGCGATTCAAACAAGAGCTTATCGAATTCGCCTGGCCTTCACGTTCATTAGGTATAGATAAGATCACAGCCAGTGTACTTGTAAGTGCTGAAGGAGAAGAAAGTGTCAGTGATATTAGTGGTGATGCCTCTGACCAAACAACCGCCGAAAACCTCCTTAGTGGCTGGCTACAAGTATCCTTCACGGATTCTAGTCCAGAAACCAGCCCTGAAACTCGACAAGGCAGAAGCAGACTACCCTACAAGCCTACAAATAAAAAAATAGTCACAATGGTAGATTATGCAGAGGTGGCCAAGCTCACGGCACACCTAGTTCCTCTGTTTTCGGGTGAAAATGCCTCACAGTTAGGTCGTGAGCTGCAAACATTTATTGACTGTTGCAAACAGGCCCTACACTGTTTAAGTGAGGAAGAAAAAGCAGCCTTCTTACACATTTTGCCCACAAGACTTCGTGGCGATGCCTATCAGCTGTTTGCTTCGGACGTTCCAACTACTTTTAGTGAGGTGGAGGAACAGAACCTATCTACCACGAGAGTCATATCAAGAATTCGTCAACAAATTGATCACAATGAGGCAAAACCCGTTGGAAACTCTCACTGCCTTCACAACAAGAGTGAAGCAGTTGCTGATGCTTCGCAACGAGGCAGCGGTACTGAAGTACGGAGCAACGGCAGCCCCAGCTGTGAAGACACAGTTGGTTGGCGGACTTCGCCAAAAATGCCCTCAAACATGGAGTGAGCAATCCCCACCTATGCCAGTACCTCCTCACTCTGGTAGAAATGATCTAGAGCAGCTGATACAAAAGGCTTTAGATATGGAAAAGCTACAAGCAGGCACAGTTTTCGTCCAAACGCCATTAACACAACAGACATATCCAATGGCACCAATAGACCCTAGTCTTCGAGTTCGAGCTCTTAGCCGAACTCCTTACAATCAAGCACCACAGCCACCCATGCAAGCATCACCACGAGCACAAGAGCCCAGGCAGTTTAATAATCCCCCTTATGTACATGCACAACCACTACGCCAGCCATTTCCACGAAGGGATTCTAGACAACCGGATACACAGAATCTGGTACAAAACATCACTTGTAATTTCTCCCAGAAGCGGGGACACACCTACATGGAGTGTCTGAAACGCAAGAACACCCCCTTCTGCACTAACTGCATGAGTTACGGGCATGACATTCGCAACTGTCGAAATAGCCAAGCACAGTCTGCAACTCATTTTACACGAGGACCGCCTAACAGTCCGCCACGGACAGACACGAACAATGCCAAAGGTCCCAGAGTCTTTAATATAAGATAAAAATGTGATTTTTGTGGGCGCCCCGGACACAAGATCGACGAATGTCGACAAAAACAAAAATGGGAGGATAAAAAGCAGGGAAACGACAAAGAGTCGACCAAAAACTCCCCGGCTCGACTAGAAACCCTACCAGCACCAAACAAGGGTCTTCTCAGCCGCCCGACTTCAGTGTGCCCACCGACAGACTTCCTCTAGACATAGGTCTAAATGGTCAGGCCCAGCTAATAGTGGACACCGGCGCTGAGATCAGTATAATTAAGAAAAAAGCTATCAAATCGTGCGACCTAATAAATCCCAACAAAAAACTAACGCTTCAAAGCCCCTTTGGCACCGGAAGAACCTTAGGGAGTTGCCAAGGAAACTTCATGCTAAAAACCAAATTACCTTCCAACTTTCAGGTGATAAAAAACATCCCAGGTATTTCCGATGACGGCTTGCTAGGAAATGATTTCCTAGCCAAAAACTGTAATGTTGAGGGACCCAACAAGGTTCTGCGATTTCCTCGCACGGAAACCAATCCAGAAGAGTTTGCAGTTCCATTAGAAACCGCATCAGACAACCCGTGTTCACAAAACACAGTCAACAAAGAGACGCTGGTAGAAGATATTAAACCCGACAGGGATACACCATCTACCCCAAGTGCTCTTAAAGCTTCTCAGTCAGAAGACGTCGGCTGTGACTTACAAGAACGCGATAAGGGTGACTTGATTACCGAAGATCCGGCCTGTAATACTGGACAGGCTCAGGTGAGTTTAAATGAACCTGTGTGCGTACCAGCAAGGTCTCAGATTGTAGTCAAAGTTCCGTTGTAGTTGCAGGAAGAAATGCTCTGTCGGTCAATAGAAATAGACCACGGAGTCTTCTTAGCAAACAGCTTACTCTCAGCTGGGTTAAAGGCAGTCCCCATAGGAATCCTCAACACACGCAGTTCACAAGTAGCTCTAAACAGCGTGAATCTAAATCTGGTTCCCATTAAAGACTACACTGTTGTCCCAATAAAACGAGAGCCAGATAAAGATATTACAACAACCCATCCTTCGAATCCCATGAGTCGAAATGACGGCGATGGTGAGCACCATGTTATATTTAAACCTAAGATTAAGAAAATAGGGCATAAGAGCCCAGGTCAACCAAGCAGTAACAAGAAACAGCTTCAAGACGCTTGCGGGTCGCTCATGAAAACCCCAACGTCAGGCGCTGGCCAGCATACAAAAGGTCTGCCAGTAGCAACTCCCGCAGATCCACCTGGCCCAGCGCCTCTTATATATAAAACAAGTAGGTTAAGAGGTGAAGTAGATAAGAATAGTACCAATATAAAACCATTAAATAAAACTAGATTTATTAATAATAAAAATAGGGCAATAAGCGGCGATCAGACGGCCACCCTACAACATATACGATCAAAAACGATGTCGAACAAGAAGACACCAGAATTCAGCCTCACCAGATTAGAGCAAGAACTCAGTCTGGATGAAACTTTAAATACTGAGGAAAAAGCCTCAATAACAAATCTCTGTTACGAATATGATGACATATTCTTTTTAAAAGGTGACAGGCTTACACATACCAATGCCATTACCCACGACATCCCTCTGGTGCAAGACCAAGCACCTATTAACCAAAGATGTTCCGGTTATCAGAGACACAGCGAAATGTCATAAATGAACAACTCCGAGAAATGCTGGAAAACGTTATTGACCAGCCCAGCAAATGCCCATGGAACTCGCCACTGCTAATCGTCCCCAAAAAAGCGGGAGCAGATGGTCAGAAAAGGTGGCGCATCGTCGATGATTTCCGTAAGTTGAACGAAAAAACAATTGGCGACGCCTTCCCGCTACCACGGATTGAGGATATCCTCGATCAACTGGGCCATTCAAGATACTTCACCACACTAGACCTAGCCAATGGCTATTATCAGGTACTCGTCGATCCGAAGGATCGAGCAAAACGGCTTTTAGTACCAACTACGGGCATTATGAATTCAAACGCATGCCGTTCGGGCTCAAAATAGCCCCTGCCACATTTCAGCGTTTAATGAATTTCATATTAACTGGCCTACAAGGCCTAGAATGTTTCGTCTACTTAGATGACATCGTCATCTATGGAAAAAGTCTGACAGACCACAACGAAAAGCTTCGAAAAGTCTTCGACAGGTTAAGAGAAAATAACCTGAAACTTCAACCAGAAAAATGTCAATTTCTCAGGCGCGATGTAGTGAATCTAGGACACAAATATTCTAACCAAGGAGCACTACCTGACCCTAGCAAAACGGCATGCGTCCAAACTTTCCCCATTCCTAAGACAGTAAGGCAAGTACAATCATTTTTGGGCCTTGCCAATTACTACAGAAAACTCATACCCGATTTTTCAAAAACAGTACGTCCACTAACAAACTTACTCTGAAAGGATGCAAAGTTTAAGTGGATTGAGAAATGCCAGGAGGCATTTCAAAGCATAAAAAACGCTTTAATTTCCCCTCCACTCTTAATATATCCCGATTTTTCAAAACCCTTTAACCTTACCACAGACGCAAGCAGCGAGGCTCTTGGAGCAGTCCTATCTCAAGGAGAGGTTGGAAGTGACCAGCCAATTGCCTACGCCAGCCGTACCCTGAACAATGCCGAACGTAACTATTCCACGATTGAGAAATAGTTACTGGCTACAGTTTGGGCGACTAAAAATTTCAGGTGTTATCTGCAAGGCCGAGAGTTCACGGTCTATACAAATCACAAACCGCTCAAGGGTGTCTTCAATGTTAAGGACCCCACTTCCCGTCTGGTGAGATTTCACCATAAACTTTCCGAGTGTCTGCAATGCAATGCAGTAACAAGAGCCCAGACACGAAACATTCAGGGAGGTGGAACAAATTCAGACAGCCAGGCCAAACCAATAGAACAAAAAGAGCAAACTCATTAACCAGAAGAGGCTGGAGACCTTGACAGTCTACCTAGTACAAATCCACAAGTTATAGACGAAACTCGTCCCCCTGAAGTAAACACAAGCCCAGAGCAGATTCAATCAATCTTAAAAGATTATCATGATTCTCTCTTTGGCGGCCATGAGGGAGTGATAAAAACCTATAAACGGATTCGAAGAAAGTACTGGTAGAGGAACATGCTTAGTGACATCAAAAAGCACATTAAGCGGTGTGCCAAATGTCAAACCATGAAGTATAAAATATGTATAAAATGCCAATGGTGATTACAGACGTAGCGGAACAACCATTCGATAAAATCTATTTAGATATAATCGGCCCACTAGAAGAGATTGAATCCGGAAACAAATATACATTAACGTTTCAGGATAACCTCACGAAGTTTGTAGATTGGTATGCCATACCGAATGGGGAAGTTATAACGGTAGCGCAAATTTTCTTCGACGAAATCGTCGTCCCAAAAGAATTGTCACCGATCAGGGAAGTAATTTCCTGAGTGACCTATTCAAAAAGGTATGCAAACTCCTCAGGGTAAATAAGCTGCAAACCTCAGCTTATCATCCCCAATCAAATGGAGCACTCGAACGTGCACATAGACCATTGATTGAATATCTTCGAACTATAGTGGACGAAAATCCCAGGTCATGGGATAGTTATCTGCGAACCGCTGCTTTCGTGTACAATAACAGTGTACACGAAGGGACAAAATTAACTCCCATGGACTGCCTCTACGGCTTGACAGCGGACGTTCCGTCCAACTTAAGGCGAGACCCTGAACCCGTGTACAACCACGAGAGCTACTACCATATTCTCAGGTACAAGCTTCAGAAGTCTTATGCCATGGCAAGGAAAAATCTTCTGATGAGTAAACAGCGCTCGAAAAATTACTATGACAAAGCTGTACGTCCCCTGACATTTCACAGAGGAGACCAGGTTCTGCTCAAGAGCGAGAGTCGTAAACATAAGCTCTCCCAGATTTGAGTAGGAGCCTATACAGTAACCGGCATCCCCAGTTCAGTAAACACAACAATTAAAATTCGTAAACGAGAGGTGACGGTACACAACAATCGCCTAAAACCTTTCTACGAATAACATGGTGTCAATATAATCTAAGTAATCCTAAGGTACATATATAATAGCATGTAAGCTACAAAGTCAACAGAAAACCCATTTTAATATCCTATCCTATCCTCTCCTAGATAACAATGCGGTCAATAATTTTCTACGGACTGTTCTTGACCACAATGGGAGCCCTCGCGGAGGAACCTTACTCTATAACTCCCCTAAATAATACGGGAGTACTATTTGAGGACCTTAGAAGCCTATCAGTTTACCACGACACTTGTAGCGTCATCACTGAGTTAGATCTGGGCGAGTTGGACAATCAGACAAAACTGGCGGAACGTGCGGAACACCACGTTCATCAATTATGTGGTAACAAATCTTTTGATCAAGATCTATGTACCCTACAAACCAAACATGTACATGCCCTGATGAAAAACATCAAGAGACGCACCAATGTCATTTCTAGTCTGACACTACAAATAATAGAGTTGGAGTTTAGACAACAAGCTCTACTGGACATAATAGTGTCCAGCAGAAATAATCAAAATTATCCCCTTTTAATTTCCCCGAATCTCTTGCTAGAAATTTATCACAAACCTCACTCCACTTGTCCCAATCTACAGGACTGTTTGCAAGTTCTGTATCAAACCGCGGATGTTAAGACACATTTGTTACAGGACAAATTAGTTATCCGAATCAAACTTCCCATATTTAATATTCCCAGGATGAAAATCCAGCAGATTAGATGTTTTCCCATACGGGTGGATTCAAACCACTCATTAATACCTGACATCGGATTTTCCCATGCGGGAAGTCAACTCAAGACCCAGGAGTTTCTGCTCCTTAAGCCAGAAAACCTTAAATCATTCAAAAAGGTTTCAAAAGGGATCAATGAAGATATATGGGTTGGTAAGCTGAACACACCCATCACTAAAGCCACTAAATCTGATGAATGTACCATCAAACTTTTATTTAACCCACTGGGCGAAAACCCACAGTGTAGTTTCAGGGTTCCAATTCCTCCTAGGGACACAATAATTAAGCTCAATAGAACAAATTCGTGGCTGTACTCCTTAACCGAAACCACTATAGTACAAATAACCTGTACACAAAAGTTGCTCACTCATTGTCTCGCAGGACAAGGAATCATGACAGTCAACGAACCATGTTCCTTGCAAATAGGGCCCCACACTCTTAATTACGAAGCAGAAAATCTGCATCCGCTAAAAGTTTTCCAACCAACCTACTTCCCAGGCACAAACGAAACTCAGGATGAGTTGGCAGAATATATGTCCAAGATATCCGCTCCTAAAAACCTTGAGAAACAATCAACATTATTCCTCGGAGATGATACAAACCAACGTATCCACCTAGATACCAAATCTCTAGACGAAATCCGTACTAAAGTGAACAACATTCACAAAACACCCCCATGGAACCGGTTTACGCAACACCCCAAGAAAAATTAAAACGTACCCAAAGTCTCTCTAAAGCGAGATCTATACAATTAGTATAAGTCAAGCATCGCAATACCCATTTTTGTCTTTCCCTTTTTCTTTGCTATTGTTCTGTTACAAGCACAGCCCTCTCTCCTTTTACTACACTGGCAGATAGAAAATAAGTGAAATAAAAACTAAACATTAAGAGATAGAAACTATATTTCAAAAGATACAAACAAAGCTCTAGGAATTAAGAAAAGTAAAGAAAGAAAAACATAATATAATAGAATTAAAACAAACATATAACCAGGTAAAATATAATCCAAACTTAATTACAAAAAAAAGGTTATTAATAGTAATAAATAATAAATAACTAATATTCAGTAACATTAAGTAGTACATAGGAATAATTAACTAACTAGTAAGATGTAGACATAAATACCTAGGTTATACTAAATAGAAATAGCCTAGAATTGTAACGTACTAAAAGTATAAATAGAAACGAGCGACTAAAAATAGTAGAAGAGAAAATATAAAAACAAACAAAAAATATATTTTTATGCAAGAAAAAATTAAGGCGTCATTGCAAACGAATTAGTAAAATTAAAGCAAACAGGCCTTAAAAGTAGATATAAATAAATAAATATAAGAATAAATAGGAATAGATAAGACTATACGATTAAGGAAACTTCATACTATATTTGCAAGGAAAGCAAAATGAAAACGAGAATTAACCGATACCCACCAAGATAGTCCTTAGGGATAAACGAAAATTCCTTAATAAATAAAATAGGTGAGATAGAAACCTAGCGAAAATGTTACAAACACGAAAATGACGATAGTTTATAAACAAGGGTAAAAGTAAAAACTATATATGCCTATAAGAAAGAAATTATACATATATGTGTACTCTCATAAAACCAAAATCAGAGCGACCCCCTAACACAAAAATTATAAAATCCCCTCTTATCTAAAAAGTTAGTTTCTATAACAATATCGGTATTCAACTCATTCATAAAATTAGAAAACTAGAAAAACATGTAAAAAAAAAAAAAAAATTATTTTTAAACGGCATTAGATATATGTAAATTTAAACAAACTAGATAAGATAATAGGATTAAGGAAACACTAAATTACAAAAAACAAAACAACGTAAGATTGGAATTAGCGCACGCTTAGAAAAATATATAAAAGCATTATACATTCCGGTAAAAACAACCAAAACTTATACATACATATGTATATTTTTGCAAAGCAAGAGCAAAGACCCAACCCAAAACCGACCAAGTATTCAGCTCTCTCGAAGGACAAAAAAACAGAGCCAACAACAGTCTCAACACCGAAACCGCTATACAACACAAAAAAAAACTCTCAATTCCCTGCGAGGAACCACAAGCTATATAAGTAGCTACCTGAAAACAATAGATATAGGGATAACAGCAAAGAAAAACAATAGACCTAGAATCTACATTTTTTTTATTATAAAGCAAAACTAAGGCAAAACAAAATTTAGAAAAGCAAAACTACAAAAAAATTATTAATGAAACTTAATTAAAGAAAGTTTTTTTTCCTCTTTTGCCGCGGGGAGCCGTCAGGACAAACGATCCGGGCAGTCCGTGGTTGCTGCAAAAGAAAAGAAAAAATTTATTAAAAAAAAAAACAAAGAGAAATTCAAATAAAAGGAGAAATTACCCAGTTCAGTCCTCATAGGGCGGCAGAGAGTCCCAGTCTTCCTCATAATCAAGACCAGCTGGAAGACCCGCGCCATCTCGGCCAGTGCCAAGCTCCTCACCTGGAGGACCCCAATTCTTAGCAGGCGACATGTACCAGTTCTCTACACTCGAAACCGGGCTGGACACTGCACCTGGGCTTGTTGGCCCAAGCGATCACGTCATCGCCATGTAGCATGTAGCTCGGGTGGGTGCTACACATCAGGCAGGTACACCAGCCGACCTCTCCCGACAATAATCGGGTAGCTCCTAAAAAAAAAAACAGTAGTTAGAACCAATGAAGAGTTATTGTTCACTACAAAATAAACTTACCTAAAGGCACCGAGGAACTCCAGTTATGAGGAAATAGGCAGAGCTCCACCCGGTGAAAGCTATCCACCTCGGCAGGAGCAGACCAGATGCAAATATCTGGGCGCCCATCCCTGCGCAGCAACAGCCGGATTAACCCCCCTCCACCGGGGAGCCACGCTCTGCACTGAGATAGCCAGTAACCTAACACAATGAGGCCTGGAGCAGACGTAGGGAACACGCGGTCCAATTATTTCTCCGAATTCCATTTTAGCAAGACTGTGAAGATAATCACAGAAATCGCTCCATATAAAGGGCAAAACCCCTAACGTTAGCAAAAACCAATGGAGATACGATTAAAATGTGCCAGGCTCTTATCTCGGTGAATCCCACGCAACCCCAGTAGCAAAGGTAGTTTTTTTTTTTTTTCATTCTTTCAAATCACACAATATGAGGTCCATACGACACAAATTGCAATTTATGCATTTCGTATGTATGTAGCTAGAAGAACACAGATCTCAGATATTTTTTTTCTCTCTATTTTCGAAGCCGGTGCAAGATGCAAGACGCTACGGACCCATGGCATTCTTTTTATTTTTTTTAATTACTTTTAAGGAGTACGATATCAAATTCATTTTAATTTGATAAAACACCCCATACAGAATCTACACCCACACAATTATTTTTCGAGAATTATTCCTCTTCAAAGAATGATTCTCTTTTTCGCGGGGGGAAGGAATGTTATGTATAAAAAACCTAGGTACATATATGTACCATATGTATAAAACCTTAGGATCTAACATGTAAAGTTTTCCAAAAAAAAAAAATTAATAAGCCCTATATATCTGAAAAACCCAAAGTTGGGCATTTAAAAAATAAAATCAGAAATCAGAAATTCCAATAAACTAATCATGCACAAAACAAAATTAGTTTATCTTTCAAAAAGGGTGAAGAAAATTGCATCAGCAATTTTCTTCACATTCCACACAACTCATAAAATTTGTCCCATAAAACGACTTGGGAAAAACAAAAGTTTCAGTTTACAACCCAAGTCGTTTTACTTAAACAATTTAATCAAAAAATAAATCAAAAGACAAATCGTACCTTCAGTACGATTTGCTGCGAAAAATACAATATGTATGTACATACGTACATACATATTACGAAAAAAGCTTTCACGATAAGAAACGCGCGCCGCATAAATGCGTGGTATGTATATGCGCGTCGCGATTTCAAACGACGGAACGGTGGCTGATGTTTTTAAAAGTGTAAGATTATATTTTTTGAAGCCACCGTCAGAAGCAAATAATTCTGGACATGTTTGAACAAGTCCAGAATTAAAAAGTAAAATTTTCTCAGGTTAATTTAGCATTTTCGATCCTGAACAATGGCTCTTGATCACGATGAAGGTGACCAAGAGTCGAGTTGAGTTTTAAAAAGAGTTGAGTAGAGTTGTTTTTTTTGAACTTGGTCCGGCGCGGCACGGTCTGGGAAATTTTATGAAAAGAAGAATAAATTTGTGTAAAACGGTGTTTTAAACGAAAAAAAAAGAAAAAAATTTTATAAAACGGTGTTTTAAACGAAAAAAAAAGAATAAATTTGTATAAAACGGTGTTTTAAACGAATACAAAAAGAATAAATTTGTATAAAACAGTGTGTAATAAAAATATTCAAGAAAAATTAAATGTGTAAAGCTCCCTCAGGGAGATGGTGATTAGAAAATAAAATACCTAAGTAGAAGTTGAGTTAATCAAGTGTTTTATTTAAAAAAGGAGAAAGTTTTCAAGGCACATTAGTGATAGTTGATTTTGGATACGTCATCTGCTCAGCGCCCAGCGAGCAGGAAAAGTATTTAACACCAAGGATAACTTGAAAATCCGAGTGCAACTGATGTCGCGGAAGCAAAGGCCTGGTGAATAATTCTCTATGTACCACCATCATCTAGTGTTGCTGCGTGACCAATTGCAGAACTCCATGCCAGACCTAGAATTCTTGGAAATCGTCAAGTCCAACCTACTGTGTCAGATTCAGGAGAAGATCTGTCTGCACCCTACCAATAACATCAGCCAGTTAAGATCACTCGTCACTTAAATCCAAGCGACACAATTACGCATTGCGACGGCTAGTAGCCTAAACCCTTATCGACATCATCGAGCGTGAGTGAAGTGGAGGAAGCATCCAATTTTAGCTCTGATTTGTCAATGCTACCTAGATATGACAATAGCTTACAAGACCTATCAGCTATTACAAACAGCCCCGCGGCGATTTGCTGGAATTGCGATCAGCAGGGCCACTATTATCAAGACTGTCCATTAATATCTCTCAGTAACTCTGGTGATATCGACCATCCATCTGACAGTCATACGACTTTTAACTATTTTTTAGTAAAAGCAGGGAACCTGATTGACTTCCCTGCAGATTTTCAAGCTCCTGTTTCCATCAACAGGGAGCCCACGACACTACTACGCACTTCGTTGGAAGAGTCTTTAACCTTCGACGTCCCGATAAAACCGACAGCACTTTTTGCTGACAATGTTACTGAGCAGGAGATTCGGCCTCCTATCGTTGCTGTATTACAACGGCCACCAAGCTCTGTTGTGACGAGTGGGCGTGAGCCTGTTTTATATCCGCTGATTCCTTATCATACGCGTCTGCAAAACTACAATGCAGTACGAGGCCGTGTTTTCTCCTCAGTAGCGGAGCTAGCAGCAATTATGTATACTGACCTGGACCTTGGAAAGAGAAAGAAACGATCGACCGTTCGTTGGCAAACATACTGTCGACGAATGAGACAGGAAAGAAAGAAACTTGCACATATTTCCGTGTCGATGACAGATGACATTCGACCATATGCCGAAGTAAAACTGCTCGGGCGAACCGAGACTGGGTTACTTGATAGTGCTGCCACTGTCAGTATCCTAGGCCAAGGAGCCCTAGAGAAGCTTGCAGAAGCAGAGGTTGAATGGAAGAGGTATCGGACACGGGTACAAGTAGCTAACGGTGCCATGACGACGGTTCATGGTCATGTAGACTTGGACATCACTTTCCGTGATAAGACCCAACACGTGCGTCTTTACGGGATTCCTGGGCTCATACAGGCACTATATCTAGAAATAGACTTCTGGCGTCTATTTGGGTTGGCTCCAGATGTCCTGGGTGGTATAGTTGCAGAAGTGACACCAAGTCTAATAGCTACCCCTGACACCGGCTGTCATGTTCTTCTTGCTATAGATCAATAACGTCTAGAAGCTACTAAACAGCTTTTTCCTTTTTCGCCGCTTTAGGCTTGGAAAAAACATCTTTGGTCACTCACAAGATCGAGACGATTGACGCAACTCTGATAAAGCAACGTTTTTATCCGATATCACCGGCAGTACAGAGTTTGATGGATGGTGAATTAAGACGAATGCTATCGCTGAGTGCGATAGAGGAGAGCAAGAGCTCTTGGAGCTCTCCAGTCGTATTAGTGAGGAAGCCTGGAAAGGTCCGGCTTTGTTTTGACGCCAGGAAAGTCAACTCTGTTACTAAGAAGGACGCCTATCCGCTGCCGCAGATAGATGCGCTTCTGAGGACTTCCTCCGGCAAACTACATTTCGAGCCTGGACTTGAAAGACGCTTTCTGGCAGATACCACTAGGCGCTGATTCCACAGAGAAGTCCGCTTTTACTTTACATGGTCAACCTCTATATCAGTACACGGTGATGCCATTCGGCCTATGCAACGCTCCACAAACGATGTGCCGCCTCATGGATAAAGTCATTCCTTTCGATCTTCGTGAAAATGTTCTCGTCTATCTAGGCGACTTATTAATTCTGTCTTCAGACTTCGACACTCATTTCACACTGCTAGCCCATGTAGCGGATTGTTTGAGGAAAGCTGGCCTCACTATCAACAATGAGAAGAGTAAGTTTTGCATCAAGGAGACTAAATACTTAGGTTTCATTGTCGGAAAATGAGGAATACGAACTGACCCCGACAAGATTTCAACCACAGTTGACTATCCGTCACCTAAAACTCTTCGGCAAGCCCGACGCCTATTATGTATAGCGGGATGGTATCGACGGTTCATTTCGAACTGTGCTGATTTAACTGCCTCCATCACAGACACTCTGAAGAATCCTAGTCAGTTCCAATGGACACCCGAAGCCGTCTCTGGAATCGTTGAAGCAAAAACTTACCCCTCCTCCGTTGTTAGTGAGCCCAGATTTCACCAAACCGTTCATTATACAGTGTGATGCGAGCCAACAAGTTATTGGTGGAGTGCTGCTACAACTAGGTGACGATGGCCATGAGAAGTCAATAGCCTACGATTCGAAAAAGTTGAACTCAGCACAAAGAAATTATACAGTCACAGAGCAGGAATGCTTAGCTGCAATCTTAAGTGTACAGAAGTTCCGACCCTTCATAGAACTTATGCCGTTTAGGATAGTGACTGATCATGCGAGCTTGAAATGGCTGATGTCTCAAAAGGACCTCAGCGGTAGACTTGCTCGGTGGAGTTTGAAGCTTCAAGGTTTCGACTTCACCATTGAGCACCGAAACGGAAGCCTGAATGTCGTTCCTGATGCGCTGTCACGGATTCATTGTGACAGCTTAACATCACCTGAAGATCCTGGCCCGGAAGTTGACCTTAGTTGTCCATATTTCAACTCGTTGGAATATGACGAGCTGAGGCATAAGGTTAAATCAGCTTCTGGCAAAGTACCAGATCTTTGCGTCTGGGATGGCTTCGTTTATATTCGGACTGTTCCGAGAGCAGGCGATCCGATTAAGGAGGAAGAAGCTTCGAAGCTTTGGATTCCACGAGGACTTGTCTCCGACGTTATTTCAAGAGCGCATGATCCGCTACTAGCTTCTCACGGAGGTATTGGGAAAACACTTGAGCGATTAAGAAGACACTTGTACTGGCCACGAATGACAGTTGATGTCAGAAACTACATAGGCGCTTCTGACGTGTGTAAAGAATCCAAGGCCCCCAATACTATTCTTAGACCACCTATGGTAGTCCGGTCTGTGACAGAAAGACCATGGGGAAAGCTGTACATCGACTTTCTAGGCCCATATCCTCGGTCAGAGAAAGTAAATGTCTGCATATTGATAATTCTTAACCACTTTTCTAAAATCCCGATTCTCAAACCTATGAGAAATGTATCTACTCTCAATGTGCGTCAGTTCATCGAGACTGAAATATTTCATGTCTTCGGAGTACCGGAAACGATAGTCTCTGACAACGGAGTCAAGTTTTGCTCAGCTCAGTTCGCCATATTACTGGATAAGTATGGGGTGAAACACTTGCGAACGGCAGTTTCCTCGCCGCAAGCAAACGCTTCAGACCGAGTGAACAGGTCTCTATTGTCTGGGATTAGGGCATACATCCGGAAGGAACATACCAAGTGGGACGAGAAGTTAAACCAGATAGCTAGCTCCCTTAGGAGCTCTTTCCACCAAGCAACTGGCTTCTCTCCCTACCGAACACTCTTCGGTCAACAGATGATTGATCATGCGAGCTCCTATTCCATCCTTAGGAGCCTCGGAACTCTTAATGAGCCTCTGAGAGTAGATGCTGAAGACAAACTGAGATTGATCCATGCGAGAGTGCAGGAGAACTTAAACTACGCATTCGAACAGGGTTCAAAGGCTTATAATGTCAGAGCGAAGGCTGTTAATTTCAAAGTGGGTCAAGAAGTGTTCAGACGGGATTTTGCCCAAAGCAATTTCCAGCAGCAGACTAGTGCTAAACTAGGACGTAAATTTGTAAAGTGTCGGGTCAAGTCAAAGAAACGGAACGCCTTATACGAGCTTGAGGATCTGCAGGGGAAACCGTTAAGAGTCTATCACGCCAAGGACATCAGGCCGTTATATCCATATTTCGGACACGTCATCTGTGTATTGTAACGTTTATTCCTGGTAGCCGTAATAAGGCATCCAGCCAGCTTAACTTGTAAACTACAGGATGCCAATGTGCCGCTTAGGATATTCCCAGCCTAGCGGCCGGCATACCTTTTCAACAATAGAGACATTTTAACCCCATTGCGACAGGGAGAATGATGTCGAGGGCTGATCAAAGACGGTGCGCACGACAAACAAACGTTAGGATATCGTATTTTTGAATAATTTTCTGTGATTTTCTGATTTTAGCTCTTAGTCAACTAATTACATTATGAAGTATATTTTCGCGATTATTTTGCTTCTTCCATTTCTCAATCCCGATTTTGAGCGTTGTCCTCTACTAAGGCCACGACGAGTTTGCTATAGTACTGTAGAGCGCAAGTAAAGCGACCTACAACACATAAATATCCACACAGCAAAATGTCCATAATAAAAGAAAGGCAATATGCTATGCGAAGCATTAACACAAATTTACTATAAATGAATGAAGCATTCACGGCATGAATGAAATTAAAGTAAACAAGCACAAAAAGAAAGAAAGCAAAAGAATTTACAATTAAAGCTTGTTTACATGACAAAGCGATATAGCCATGCCAGTGAACTCATCATAAAGCAAGCATTGAACATATTGCTGTAAGAACTTTGAGTATTGCGAAAAGCTTACTCGGCGCTTTCTGTGTGAGACCGATGTAGCGGCAACACTTTCCTTCGAAATTCGAATACGGATAACGTACAATCACGACAGATGACACTCATCAACACTGGCATTCTAGACTTTTCTAATCACCACGCCAAGAGAGTACGGTTCAACAACAATGAACAGCAGTTCCGTCGTAACTCGCCATGAGTTGATTTTTAGCAGTCCATCTGCCAACAACACAACTTTAAAATTAATCAATTAAAATTATTTAATAAATTAAGTTTTTATTTTAAAAGTCGTCTTTTCACTTGGCAAATCTATAGTACCAACAAATGGTGACCCCGACGAGTTTTTAAAATTTTAATGGAAAATCAAAAAGAAATGTTCATCTCTTGAACATGTGCAAAATTTTCTAACCATCATAAGACCGACGGCAGCAACACCAATAAAAGGCGTAAAATATAAAAGAACACCGATCAACTCAATTACAAGGCGTGCTCAGACAGATTTATCATCGCTGGATGCATAATCATCATGCAGAATAATTGGAGATTTTTATATTCAGTTAGCACGAGAAATCGTTCAATTTAAACAATAATACCTACATCAAATCACATATGGATAGCCGCATTCAAAACAACTGGAAATGCAAATCATTTATTTAAGTTACGTAAAAACAAAAAGTGTAATATTTAAATTAACCAAATTCATTTTAAGGAGTGCAGTGCATCTGGGTTCTTAATACCGTATCATCAGTAGCAGTTCTAAATAGCGAGGTAAAAGCGTAGTCAAGAGAGATTAAACAACATTTTTTTTATAAAAAAACGAAAAAAAAACAAAAACAAAATTTTACTTCAAATCGGTGAGTCATTATTATTTTCTGGATTTAAGATTACATAAAATTATAAAATAATTATAAAACAATTATTACGGTTTATAACTTTATACATACATATAAAAGACATTGTCTGCTCTGTATACGGCGTTCTTGTATAGAATTCGAGATTATGTGATTATATTTTAATGGGCTGTCATCTCATATCTATCAAAGTTGCAGTTTAGTTTCTAACGAATACAATTTGATAATTTGAAACATATTTTTTTTAAAAAACTATTTAGATCAGTTTTTCGTGGTGGCAATATACATTATAAAAGTAAAAAAAATATATATATATACAGGGTGTCCCGTAAGTCGACATCAAGCCGGAATCGGGTGATAGACCAAATCATAACAGTTACCAGAAAAATATAAAAAAAAATCTAAGTCATGTATTTTTCAAATTATAGACATTTCTTTTGTTTTCGAGAAAATGTACACCTTGTGATGGTTTTTTAGCTCATGTTGCTACAAATCTTTCCTTTTTTCAAATTTTATTTTTCTTATGTAATCCCGAATAGTGCTTATGTAACCTGCTGTTTTAAATTCTAAGCCTACTGTTCCAGCTTAGAAGAAAATGTCACATTTTGCCGAACCAAGAGAAGAAAATTAATATTTCATCCAACTTTAACTGACTGTAATGAAAAAAAAATGTACTACGCCAGTTTGGCAAGTAACATTAAAAGTTGACGTATTGAATAAGGATTCTAAAATAGTATAATACTCGTTACAATATTTCTTAGATTACGGAAAAAAACATTTTTTTCTTCAGGAAACCAGTTCCGAAAAATTTCTTTTCACCTACTAAAAATGATTCTAGTGTACCTAAAGCCGTAACTTCAAGATTCTAGTTTGAGTGAGACGGAGAGTCATTGTATGAAATGTGAGTGAGCAAGATAGTGACGCAGAGGGCCAACTTAAAACACAAGTATATGGTGAAGGAAGAGTTCCTTACCTTACGAGGACGTAGTACTTCAAGCAGTTGAAGAAGACCCAAGTACTTTGGTACGTGCAACCAGGAAACCACAGGAGTGTCTTAAAGTATAGCTCACCGAATTATACAAAAACAGGAGCTCCAGAATTACGGAAGCAGTAGAATTTGTCAGCAATGGAAGAATTGCCCGTCTGATAACCCGATCCTTTTTAAGAAGACGTCGAGTTTGTATTGCAGCTGAAGGAAGGCAGTTTGAACATCTTTTGTAAATAATAAATCTTAGCATCCAAATAATTGGTGTTTAATTTTAAACTTAAGGAAAATTTGTCCTAAATTCAACAAAAAGTTAGGATCTCTAACTTGAAAGCGTCACTATCTGTCTCACTCACACTTCATGTAATGACTCTCCGTCTCACTCAAACTAAAATCTGAAAGTTACGGTCTTACGGCAAGCTTTGGGTACACTAGAATCATTTTTAGTAGGTGAAAAGAAATTTTTCGAAACTGGGTTTCTTGAAGAAAAAAATTTTTTTTCCGTAATCTAAGAAATATTGTAGCAAGTGTTATACCATTTTAGAATCCCTATTAAATGCGTCAACTTTTAAAGTTACTTGCCAAACTGGCGTAGTACATTTTTTTTCATAACAGTCAGTTAAAGTTGGGTGAAATATTAATTTTCTATTCTTGGTTCGGCAAAATATGACATTTTCTTCTAAGTTGGAACAGTAGGCTTTGAATTTAAAACAGCAGGTTACATAAGCACTATTCGGGATTACATAAGAAAAATAAAATTGAAAAAAAGTAAAGATTTGTAGCAACATGAGCTAAAAAACCATCACAAGGTGTACATTTTCTCGAAAACAAAAGAAATGTCTATAATGTGAAAAATACATGACTTAGAATTTTTTTTATATTTTTCTGGTAACTGTTATGATTTGGTCTATTACGCGATTCCGGCTTGACGTCGACTTACGGGACACCCTGTATATATATATACATACTCGTACATATATATAGATAAATAAATAAATACAAAATGCCTGCAAACGAAAAATCGAACAGTAAGACAAATACGGATAATTCTAAATCTGATGAAGCAAGTGGTAGTGGCTCTCAAGAAGATACAAGCATATTAAACCCATACATATCGAGCCTAAAAATTCCACCATTTTGGAACAATCGCCCCGACCTATGGTTTCTTCAAGTAGAAACCCAGTTCAGGGTCAAAGGTATTACGTCGTCAAATACCAAATACGATCATTTGGTAGCATCAGTCCACCTGAGACTATGGAGATAGTCGCAGATGCCTTACTTAACCCACCTAGCCAAGAGAAATACGATAAGTTAAAAGCATTATTGCTTTCAAGAAGCCGTGATTCAGAAGAGCGACGGCTCGACGCTCTACTACATAAAGTCGAACTACGCGATTACAAGCCATCTGAGCTGTATCGCCAAATGGAGTCTCTAGCAGGTGGAAATAGCCTCATAAATAAACCCCTACTTCAAAAATTATGGATGAACAAACTTCCTTCACCGATTCAGGCGTGCATAATAGCAATCGAAAGCACCCACACTCCAGAACAAATATTTCAAATAGCCGACCGAATTTTCAATTCAACTTCTACCTCACAAGTATCTTCCATAAGGCATGCTATACCACCACCTCAAGCTGATCCTATTCAAAACATAAACAGTACCGTGCAAATGATAAGTGATAGATAAACCGTTCCTTTTCCAATAGTCGACATTTTTCACGGCCTCGAGTCCGAAACCCAAGTAACAACCCAATATGTTGGTACCATAGACGCTATGGTACCAGAGCCAAAAAATGCACTCCGCCATGTAAGGAAAACAAAAACTATTCAGCCCCAAAAAACTAAGCATCGCTACTTCGTCGGCGGCAGCGAAGTCAGACAAAACCTCTCGTCGCTGATTTGTATATGACAAAAATACAAATACACATTTCTTAATTGACACAGGTGCTGAAATTTCATTAATTCCAAAAAAAGGCCATTTATCACACACAAGCAAATGTGATTATAATTTAGTTAGCGCTAATGGTGCTCACATTACAACATATGGATGTAAGCAACTTTCTTTAAACTTCAAGTTACGCAGGCTTTTCGATCACAGGTTCGTGATCGCATCTGTTGACCATGCAATCATCGGTGCTGATTTCCTTTACAAGTTTGATTTAGTAGTCGATCTTCGAAGTAGAAAGCTTATAGACAAGACAACTTCGGTTTCAGTGAGTTGCATCTCACGAAATATAAATGCGATCTCACCTAAATTACACCCTTTACAAGGCGAGTATGCCTCCATACTCAATGATTTTTCTTCATTAAAAGCACCACCAGATTTTAATACTCATGTGAATCATAATATCGTACACCGAATATACACGCAAGGCCCGCTTACTTGTGCTCGAGCGAGAAGACTCAATGCTGAACTTTTGAAACTGTCTATGGGGTACTTACGGTCTGAGATCTGACAAGCCGAAGTTATCCACTAGCCACGGGGTGGCGTGTTCCTGCTGTTTGTTATAGGAGGGGCATGTACATATAGAAAACACTGTGAGCACTTTAACTTTTCTTTATTTTACTTCTCTTCTTTACAAACTCTTTCACGTATCGAAAATTAATTTTCTTTTTACCACTGAATTACACGTCAACTCTGTGACATGTTTTGTTTTTCTTATAACAATCCTATTCTTTAGTCACGATTATGCACTTTTTCTGCTACTATCTTTTTGTTAAAACTCTGAAAGTACCGTCGAACCGCCCGAACCAAGTTCAAAATCCAACTCTCTTTTTAATTTGACTCCAGAACCACCGCGTATTGACCTTTTGAAACTACTCGTTTTTGTTTTAAAAATCGCGATCAAGAGCCGTCCGTCGGTCAGGGTAGAAAATGTATAGTTGCATTTCTACCCTGAGAAAAATTTTCATTTATTCTGGACTTGTTTAAACACCGTCCCGTCGCTTGAAATTGTGACGCGTGTATACATATTACATACAATGTAAATTCGCGGCGCGCATGCCTTATCTTGAAAGCTTTTTTTGTGATATGTATGTACGTTCGTACATACATATTGTAATTTCATGACAGATCGTACTGATGGTACGATTTGCCTTTTATTTTATTTTTTAAATTCAACATTTCTACTGGCAAATTTTGCTGAAGTCAAAATTTGCCATGGGAGTATTTTCGTTTGACTTTATGGAATGTGAAGAAAATTGCTGATGCAATTTTCTTTACTCGTTTTGGTAGATAAGCTAATCATGGTTTCGGTATGATTAGCTTATGTAAAAATGGATGATATAACTTTAATTTAATTTTCTAGGAATACAACAATTAAACCTATTACCCCTTTTCACAAGTTTTCTAGGAATACAACAAGTTTCATAGGATTTTATATTCTGAAGAACTGAACAATATACTTAAAAAACCTAAATTTTTATATGGAAATACCAAGAAGGGGTTGGCTGATTAGTCCATTTTTGAAGTTTTTTTTACTATTGCTATGAAAACACAACATGCAAATTTCAGCTCTCTACATCGTGTTCAGGCATATATAGAGAAAAACGAAATTTTTGTATGGCAACCCTACGAAGGAGTTGCCCGATTGGTCCCATTTTCGAGCCCAAAATTTACTTTTTTTTTTAAAGCCCGTGTGCAAGATTTCAGCACTATAGGTGAACGCGTTCTCGAAGTATGGTGCGGACAGACGGACGGTCGGACATGCAAAAAACAAAATAACTTTAAGTATTATGCGTGGGTGTTCAATCCGTTTTGCACTACGATCATTATTCCTATGGGTTAGATTAGATTAGATTTGTGAAGGGGTATATAGGCGTTAGCCTCGCAATCACTGCGACCTGAAAGATCTATTGTGAGTCCCCGTTTAATTTGCTCCATTTATAGGTTTAGACTGTTAATAAAGTCTAGAACCATTCTGGGCTTGAGGTTCCATACGTAACTTGGTGGAGGAAAAGCATGTTCAAGGTGGAGTAATCTCCGCCTGGCCAATGCTTCGCAGTTGCAGAGCAAGTGCTCCGAGGTTTCGTGAGCATCCTGACAGAAGTGGCAGGATGAAGTCTCAGCCAAACCCAGGTTGTTTAGGTGATACCTCAAGGTTGGCCTGAGAAGAGCTCAGTGATCATTTTGAGCTCTGTTCTTCTAAGGAGTAGGAGTTCTTTTGTTTTTCCGCCAGAGGTGTCGATAAACTTTTTTGCCTGACGAAGTCCTTGTAGCCTTTCCTAATACAGGGATTTTTGTTTATTCTCCCAGTTATTTAGGGTAGCTCTGAGGTAACACTTTGAAGTGCCACAAAATGGCTCTGGTCCGACAAACTGAGTTTCCGCTCCTCTTTTGGCTAGGCGATTCGCAATTTCATTGCCTTTGTGGCCCTCATGTCCAGATACCCACATAAGGATAACTTTGTTTCTCCTTGATAGATTTTTGAGGGTTTGTAGACATTCCCAGACTATCCCTGACTTGACAGTGTAGGACTTTAAGGCCTTTAGGGCAGCTTGACTGTCCGAGAGGATATTAATGGTTGAGCCATTTATGGCTCTTTTAATGCAGGTATTGGCACATTCTTCTATGGCCAATACCTCGGCTTGGAATACGGTAGGGGTAGAGCCTAGAGCCTTTGATATATGGCATCTGGGGCCGTATACACCCAATCCGACCCCACTGTTTGTTTTTGAGCCGTCTGTATACCACACCATCGATCCTTGTTGGAAGGACGGTTTAGTGGAGCGCCATTGTTGTCGGTCTCCAAGAACCACTTGGAATGGTCTTACAAAATCCACTCTGGGTGTGATTATATCAGATATTGTCGTCACTTGCTCGAAGCATATCTGTTTTAAGATACTTAAATGACCAACCAGATCGCCTGTCTTTAACTGTTTCTCCGTTTGTACTCTAATAGCACTGGATATCACTTCCTTTTTCACCTGCAAATCCAGGGGTGTAAGATTTAATAAGGCTTCCATGGCTGCTGTAGGACAGGTTCTCATGGCACCAGTTATTCCTAGACAGGCAAGCCGCTGGAATTTTTTAAGCAGACCCTCAGCCGTCTTTTGATTAGTTTTTGGCCACCATGCGAGGGCCGCATAGGTGACCATGGGTCTAACAACCGTGGTGTACGTCCAGTACATCATTTTTGGCTTCAGACCCCATGTTCTGCCAATGAAGCGACGACACGTGTAGAGAGATCGCATCGCTCTATCCGTCACTCTGGACAGATGCGAATTCCAGGTAAGTTTCTTATCTAGGGTTATCGCCAGATATTTGACTTCGTCTGAAAATATCAATTCCGTATTATCAAGAAGAGGAGCCGTTAGTGAAAGCTTCGATCTTCTTGTGAACGGAACGATAACCGTTTTCTTGGGGTTTATGCTAAGGCCTTTGTTTAAACACCACGTGCGGACTTTGGGGAGGGCTATTTGCATGAGGTCGGATATGACTTCATCATGCTTGCCCCGTATTGTAACTACTAGGTCATCCGCGTAGCCTTGAACATTAAAACCCGAACTGGTTAATTTTTCTAGCAGATCATCAATCACGATCGACCATAAGAGTGGTGAGAGAACTCCTCCTTGTGGGCAGCCTTTTGCTGCGGTGATCGTGACTGAGCAGTTCCCTAGAGATGTGGTTGTCCTCCAACTTCTAAGCATGGAGTCTATCCAGTTTACCGTGGAGGGCTCGAAGCATTTATCCTCGGCAGCTGATTTAATTGCATCGAAGGAGGTATTATCGAAGGCTCCTTCTATGTCCGCAAATGCACATAAAGCCACCTCTTTTGCTTCGAGCGCTTTTTCGAGGTCTTTGACTAGTGTGTGAATGGCAGTCTCAGTAGACTTGCCAGCTTGATAAGCGAACTGCTTAGAATGAAGTGGTGATTTAATCAGAATTTCACTTTCCATGGACTTAAGCAAGAATGAAGAGAGGACCCATTTAGCTAGAGAACTAGCTCTTTTTCCTGTTTTAGGTATAAATACCACCCTGACGTCTCTCCAACATTGGGGAACGTACCCTAGAGCGTAACTGGCTCAAAAAAATTTTTGTAGTGGAAAGAGTATTTCTTCAACACCTTGCTGTAGTAAGGCGGGAAAAATGCCGTCTTCTCCAGCAGATTTAAAGGGCTTACATGTGCCAATGGCCCAGCTAACCTTGTTAGGAGTGAAGATTCTTCCCGCAAGGCTTTTGCTCCTGTTAGAGACTCCGTGCCTGTCCACCTCAATCGTGTCTGGAGCTAGTATTCCTTGATCGGGAGTGAGAGAGGCGGGAAAGTGAGTTTCTAATAAGAGCCTGACTGTTTCCTCGCAACTCTCGGTGTAGTTCCCATCTTCCTTTTGAAGTGTGCCTATACCATTCGTGTGATCCTTCGAAAGTACCTTATGGAGCTGATAGCTGCGGGCAATTGATCTATGCCATCGCAGAAGGTCCGCCAGGTTCTTCTTTTGGATCTCCTTAATTCCGTTTTATATTCCGTCAGAGCCTTTTTATATTCCCCCCAGATGCCAGAGAGTTTAGCTCTGTTGAATAGTTTCCTGACTTCTTTTATTTTTTAATTCAGTTCCCTATTCCACCATGGTACCTGCCGATTGCAAGTCTTTTGTTTCAGAGGGCAACTGTGTTCGAATGAAATCATTACAGCCGTTTGAAGCTGCGTAGTGGCTGAGTCTAGCTCCTCAGTCGTGCTAATGCTACCGCCGGGAGGGTCAACTACAGCCTTAAGGTGTTGTCGATAGAGTTCCCAGTTAGTTAATTTAGGGATTCGGTACTCCTGACATGTGTTGACTGTGGCATCTATATCGAACCTGATGTGTCTGTGATCTGACATGAAAATCTCGTTCGATACATGCCACCTGCTTATTTTTGTACTTATGAACATACTGGCAAGTGTTAGGTCCAAGACCTCTTGTCTAATGATGTTCATAAAGGTTGGCTTATTACCTCGATCTAGTATCTCTAAGCTGTTAGGCAATATAAAATCGTAAAGGTACTCACCCCTGGCATTGGTATCCGTGCTGCCCCATAGCGTATGATGTGCATTTGCATCGCATCCAATGATGAAATGCTTTCCTCTGCGTTTACAGTCGTTGATGAGCCGTTTCAGCTTTGGGGGAGCTAATGAATCCGCTTCTCCGGGAAAGTAGGCTGAGGTAACTACTACCTCGTGGCTGCCTCCTGAAGTTGGTACCTCGACAACTGCTGTAGCCACGTCCCTCGAGATGAACTGTGAAAGAGGAATAAAGTTTAGTTTAGTGTTGAGCAGTAGTGCTGCTTTAGGATATTCATGTTCATTACTATATATTAACTTACATGATTTTGTGGGAAGTCCTTTGATGTGGCCTTGATGTACCCAGGGCTCCTGAATGAGCGCCAGACTAAGTTTCTCCGAGATAAATCTCCTGCTAAACACGTCTGATGCCGCTTTAGCATGATGTAGATTTATCTGAAGGCAACTTAGGTGATCATTGGCCATGACTAAGATGGCTTTTTATGGCCGCTGTCAGCCTTGGTGGTGGATCCCTTAGGACCTTTGCTTTTGCCCTATGGGTTACAAACGGAATGGAAAACTTATGATTTCATCATTTAGGGTATAAAAATTGTTTTAAGTGAGTGAAGTTAAATTCATAGTTGGTGACCGCTAGCTTCACTGTAACAGCCCCTACTAGAAAAATGTGCGTTGGACATCCTGTCGATTAGAGAGATATTGTCGCATTGAGATTTTATAACCTGTAGCTATCTTTCACTTTTTCTTGTTTTTAGAATTTCTTGCTTTCACTAAACTATAATTCCTTAATGCACTATACACTATGTCTTGCAATCGATTAATTACTAATTATCTGCTTTGGTACACAGGCTATATGGAAATCCGTTCGGACGCTTTCCCAATGAACTTTCGATTTTGAGAGCTTATTGTTGACTAAAGGATAAAATTATTTGGCTATACATACTCTGACAACCCAATAAAACAACGATCATAATAAAAACAATATTTATAGTTTTATTTTATATCAATAAAGGCATTATATATATATAAAAAACGCAATAAATAAATTAAAAATTGTATGTACATTGTTCAACGTATAGAATTTTTTTTAGTCCCTAGAAATTAGTGCCAATTTTAAAAACTCATATGATGACTTATTGGCTTCAAGCCTGCAATAGTTAAAGTGGAAAAATTATAAGAATAAACATTTTGATAATTTTGAATCAATACAGCTCACCTACCTCACTGATATGAGTGGCCGCAGAGCGCTCTTTATATTTTCATAAACTAATGGGTTAGTTAACTCTTGAATTGTAAGAATACTGCAAGAGGTATCTATTGGCTTAGCAAAACTACTGGAGGGACGAGTTGGAAGGTTTTTCTGAACAGAAAAGTCATCCAGTAGTCTGTCTCTTACATAAATAAATGGACGAATTATTCTCAAATCGCCTTCCCTGAAAAGAGATCGCAAGTTAAAAGTAAGAATCATTTATGTTCAGTACCTACCTATTTGTACAATTTGCCTGCGGAGCGTACAATCTCCCTCTATGTAGCAACGACACTAAGAAATCGTCTGCTAACTTATCTAAGGTGTTTCCCATTGCAAGAACATTGTATTGTCTTTTCCTAGCTATAGAACAAATTTTTGTTTTATAACTCTCTGAGGGGGCTGAAGTGAAAACATTTGGGATAAAAATATTTTTTTATTGTCAGCAAGGATACCTAATGGCTCTATGAAAAGATCTGTACTAATATCTCTCATATATAACATAAGAGCTCTGGGATCTATTCCGCACTTTCCAACAGTTATAGCAGCGATTTCTATGTGAATACCTCTGGCCCTAGAAAATTGTCGTACTGCATGCAGAAGAGATAAGGATGCGCTACTTCCAGATAGACAAATCAAAATACGATCACCTTCCTTTATCATGTCGAATTCATCAATAGCCTGCAAAAGCAATAAATTAATTCTTTATTTTATCTGCACTAACATTTTCATATTCTAATTAGATTGTGTGGTATTACTAGTTACTACAAAAATTCACTCATTAAGTTACTTAACGGCATCAGCTCTATCCAACAATCGATATCTCCGTACATCTTTAGATATTTAGATACCCGATTTTTTTTTTTTAAATAAAAACTGATAAAAAATCATATAATATAATACACATAAAAAACTAGTTGAAAAGCACAGTAACCTATTTTTGGGTAACAGTTTCGAGCGCCCTCTTGTACAGTACCCCCTTTCTCCTTAGCTCTGGACTACTGACATTGAGAAGCCTTGCAGCTCTCCTTGGAGAATTCAATGATAAGCACAAAAACTTTTATAACTTATTTTCTTTGTTTATAGCTCGAATTTGTGCGCTAAGATGCTTACTATCAGCTCATATCCTGACACCCAAATTGAGCTAAATTTGTTTCGTTCATCTTTTACTTCAGGAAAATGTTAAGTAACAAAAATTAGAGTCTAACGGAATATAGTTAGATCTTTTATTCGCGAAAATTACTTGGATATTTTCATTTATTTATTTATTAGATAAGTAACTTCTGCGAGTTAGCTTCTGTAAAGCCTGGAAGTATAAACTGATCAAAATTTCTTAATGCATATGGTTGACATTCACCTACGTAGCTTATAGATCTAATTAAGTAATTTGGAACAAGATTGTATTTTAATTGAAATACAAGTATTAACATAAGTTTATTCTTAACCTCTGGCCTACAGTTAGCAATTTCTCGTATATTAATCACAATAAAAAATGCAACGCATTGCCTGTAGTTGTGTCAATTGCTCCTGGTTGCATAAAAAAGAACTGTAGTACAGAATTCGAAGTGCGGTTTAAAAATGACATTGTATATGTTTATTGCAGACACTAGTGATAAATTTCGTCTAATTCTTTGCATAAAACCAATTTTTTTACATCTTCTCACATATATATAAAATGTGATCACTAAATTTCAGCTTGTAATCCATAAATACACCTAGGTATTTAATTTTATACACTTGATCGTTAATCGATTTATCTACTACTAAATTACGATAATATTGATCCTTTAAACACATTACACGTAGTTTTTGTAGAGTTCAATTCAGCTTGTTTACTTTTAACTATTCACTTACGCTTTCTACACCTTCTGTCATTGCATTTCTTCCTTCTTCAATTGCGTCGCTGACTACAAACAACAAAACATCATCCACAAACAGTGCCACTTGTGCATGATTTAAAACTCGTTGTAGATCGTTTATGTAGATCACACACAATAATTTTCCCAACAAAGACCGTTAAGGAGCTCCGAGGTTAACTTGGAAAGATACGGCTTCTGGCCGTTAATTTGGTTTCTTGCCGCCTATTAATTAGAAAATCATTGAACCACAGCAACTCTGTATTTTTGGAACTTCAGCAATAGTATGTCTCTTTCTATTTTCTCAAAAGCACATCGCAAATCCAGAACTACACATATTACCTTTTTTCATGCTAATTGTTCTTTCAGTATGCTAAAGACCATATTAATAGAAGTTTCGCATGAAAGATACCTTCGAAAGCCAGACTTATTTTCTATACTATCAATTTATTCCTTTCAAGATACGTCTATAGACACTTTTCTCAAATATTTTCTCTCCAAATAACATACATACTACTAATTGGACTAAACTCTGCATAATTTTTGCCGTTTCTTACTTTTTCTATTGCTGTAATTATAGATTCTTCCCATATTCCTGGAAACTGTCCACATTCCAACGATTTGGTGATTACATCAAATAGTGGTCGGCCTAACATTGAAAATGAGTTATTGTCTTTCTTATTATTCATTTCAATCATTGTGTTTTCAA
Source organism: Dioctria linearis (assembly GCA_963930735.1). NCBI lineage: Eukaryota > Metazoa > Arthropoda > Insecta > Diptera > Asilidae > Dioctria > Dioctria linearis. The sequence continues at coordinate 172,745,077 of OZ005741.1, read as the reverse complement.
GGTCATCTTATGTCTACTTCGTTTATTACATAAGATATTTCATTTTTAATACCTATCACACTTTTTACGAAAAATTCATTAAACTTATTCGCTAAATTGGAATTACCTTCCACTAGAATATTGTCAAAATAAACACAACCTATTTCATTTTTCTTTTCCTTTAGTACCATTGATTTTATTGTTTTCCACATAGACTTTTGATCTACACAGTTACTTACTTTATTTCGGATATAATTAGATTTTGTCATTTCTAATTTTCTTTTATATACATTTCGTATTACACGATAACTACTAAAATCGCATTCTGAGTTCGTTATTAATGCACGTTCCCTTTTTGCAATTTTAATGTTCTTTAATGGTTCTAAGTTTAAATTAAACCACTCATTCTCAAAGTGTTGAACATGTTGTTCCCTAGTTTTTTGCTTTAAATAATGTCCGGGTTGTCGTTATGAGTGTCTTTTATTAATAATTCTCCACTGCAATTCTTTAAATCACAAAAGAGTTCCTTTTGTTAAACGTAAAATTTTAAACGCAAGATAGTGAATCTCAAAAATACGACTTTAACACTGGCTTTCAAATACAGGACTTTAACTACATAATTTCAAATAAAAGACTTTACCACCGGAATAACTTTTACACTGGATAACGCTAGAGGCCTTACCTTGGGTAGGGAACTCCCCATATTGAACTAAAGAAAACTTCTCTTCTGGGCTTTGCTTCAACAGGGTATTTATTATTAGTAGAACCAATTCCTTAACCAATCAGAATTGGTCGATTATGAATTTTCTTATTTGGGTGAGAATTGTCGGGTAGACAATATGTTTCGATTTTTGTCCAAACGGAAACGTTCGAATGACAAAAATCGAAATAAACCATTGAAAATCACAATTCTGATTTTTGTTTAAACGGAAACGCTCAAATAACAAAAATCAGAAAAACAATTAAAAATTATGATTTCGCTTGAATGGAAACGTTCGATTTTCAAAAATCGGAAAAACACATTGAAAGAAAGAAACAATTAAAGACAATGAAAAATAATAAACAAACACGAAATTACTTAAGAGTACTAGCCAGACGGTCAATACTTAGTAAGGATCGTATATTATGTTTCAGTTCTGGTGAATGTTAGCTCCTTCGCGGTGACTTGTTTATTTTATTGTATTGCGGGTGCCCCAAAGAATGTTGAGACATGACACCTGTTTCTGAGTGGGTTAATGGGTTAAGGTTTTTGTGTATGAAATAAGACTTGTTTAGATTTATTTTTAGGTTTTTGTGATAATGAATCCGGATAATCTGATAATGCATTTGGACAATATTATAATGCATTCAATGGATAATGCATATGAATAATGAGAATCATAGCATTAATCTGAGCGAAGTGATGTGGATTCATGACAAACGCTTTTCTGTACAATAAACTTGCTAGTAACTCTGAATCTCATTTCGGAACCTAATTGTCAAGTCATTCACGGATCTATTAACGCAATCAAAATTTTTATATTATATTTCGATGTCGAAGTTATTTTTATTGTATTTTAAAATGTTTATGCTTTCTAAACTTCTATAAGTCCCTACTACACTAAATTCACGGCTGATAACGATTGTTTCATGATCCGTAATATTTAATTTACTATCTGTTTTTGCTTCAAAGAATGTGCTATTTGTCATAACCAATTCAATTAAGGTCTTCGAGTTCTGTGTGATTCTAGTTGGGCTTTCAACTGCCTGCTGGCATAAATTCATTATCAATGTATTTTCGATATCTTACCTATAATTATATTATTTGAATTCAACCAGTTTATATTAAAATCTCCATGTTAGGAAATAAGAAATTGTTATTCATCCAAGTGATCAGACAAAAGTTATTTATTATGAAAGCTCAATTAGGGCACAAACGTAACAAATTTACTTTGGCTTTATTACGTAAATTACGTCAAGTTTTTCAATAAGACAATAAAGCGCTTAATCAACATTTGTCAATCATTTCAATGGATAACAAAAATAGGTACATAATAACACAAGAGTGACCCTATTATGAAATAAGTTAACACTTAATAAATAATTGTAATTGAATATAACAGGAAAGAAAATAATAAAGTAATATTCAAATCGTCGTACACTTAAGTCGCTTTAATTTTTACTTCCAACAAAATGTCCAACCACTACAATATCACAAGGATATTCACTAAAGTTAATTAGTCATTCATTAAAATTATCACAAAAACGATGATTTTGGCCACTTGTAGATATGTATAATGCAAGAACCATTAAAACATATTTATTTAATATTCTTTTAACAGTTAAGCCCCACTCTTCTCTATCTATAACTAATATATTCACGATTTAAAATTGCAATATCTTTTTAACATATAATGCTCCCCAACCTGTATGTCTCGAATCACTATCACATCTTATGGTGTAATAAATCTTTATTTCAATTTTACTATCTTCTATATCCTTTGTGACTTACGATTGTAGAAATTAGCTCGTTCATATTATTGTTACGAGCGTGGTCTTTATTCGTTATTCCAAAACAATATTTCAAATATTACTAACAATTTCTTCCTTTATTTATCTATACTGTTTACTTTTATAACATTCACAAACAATTATCAAATCAACTCTACTTTAGTTATCGTTAGTACTGTACTTCTAATTATCGCAATCCAAATAGTTTACTTCGTTCACTTCACTGTCTGAAATAAGAGACTCGCCTCCTGGATGTGAGAAGCGCCGTATTTATACTCTACAAATTATTCTAGAACTTTCCTAAATATTCCTTTCTCGAATCATCGATACTCTGAACCTAAAGATGTCGCTGGCTGTGATACGATTTTCCGAATGTAGTTTATGTCCGTATTTAATTAATTATTCCACGCGAAGTATGTAGATGTCGCTTGTCCTTTTACTATTGCACGTAACACTGCTCCCTTCTTAAAATTCTTCGTCCCGAAGAATAAGTGGTGCACGGTCTTGATGCTCGTAGTATTGACATAAACGATCCAGATAAATGATTTTTCGTTTGCCCCTTGTACTGCGTTGAATCCTGTACACTGCGTCATTTATTCTAGTTACCACTGAGTACGGTCTCTCCCAGTGTTGCTGTAATTTTGGAGAACGTCCCTTACATCGGTTCAGGTTGTACAGCCAAACCAAGGTATATAGAATACAAGGTATTCCCATTACGAACCATGTTCCCCTATTAGGTGATGTAATATTGTGAAATGTTTAGGAAAGTACGGAACAGAGAACACAATACTCTATCTCCTCTCTCTGTCCTATAAAAATGTATATACAGTAGTCACAGAATTACGACACAGGCTATCAGCTGAAATGTGTCAAAATTTTAATGGGAATACCTTATCTTCTATATACCTTGCAGCCAAACAAGATCACCCACATTATATCCCGCTAAATTCGTACGTAAGTTATAGCGGGTTTCATCCGATTGGCATTTACTGCTAATTTTGATCTCGTGGCTTCTTGCACATCAGCTCTCCTTTCTAATGGGGCTCTGAAATTATTCTTATACATTTTCTTTCTCCTTCTACGTGGCGGCCCTTTGCAAGAAGCACACACAGTCCATCTGCGACACCATTCCTCCACATCCTCTCGCATATATAGCCAATAAAACTTTTCTCGTATTTTAAAAATTGTTTTATTCACTCGCAAATGTCCTCCAGACGTTCCATGATGCATTTCTCCTAGAACATCGTTGATTTTTGATACCGGCACGAATATTTGCATTCGGAATGATTCGTCGTTAGTTGCTTCCCATCACCGTTTTAAAATACCATATTCAACGTGACGAGAATTCCATTGAGCTCAGCAGCTTTTCAGCTTCTCACTAATTCCCGAAATATCCTTCCGTTCTGGTTTTTTTATACCTGCTTTCCAATCAAGAATACGCTATATATTCGGATCTTCTCGTTGTGCTGTTTGGAAGCTCTCGATGTCACAACCTATTTTTGGTTACACAGTTACCACAGTTGTATAGTAGCTGTTGTCTCTTTTTCTTTCGCTTACATTTAGGTTCGCATAGACGTTGTACAAAGGCTTCCGCATTTCCGTGGATACGTCCTTTCTTTCGTTGGATCTCAAACCCATAAGGTTGGAGTCTAGTCTCTCCACGAATAGCTTGCTCCTTAGCTCATCATCTTTCGCATTCTTCTCTCCCTTCCTTTTCTGTCGATTCCCTTCGACTGCGTTTCCCGCAGTCGCTTTGCAAGTATCCCAATTTATTACAATTCCAGCGTCGAAGCAAACCACGTGAAGGAGTGGTCTGCGATGATTGAATTCTGTTGTAAGTACATTCCCTCACTAAAATTTCTCTCACTAGTACTGGACTCCGAGAAGCTTGTCTGGCGGATTCACACGCTAATGCATAGGCTAGTGCTTCTGCTGTTGATTTCTTTCCTGCTAGCGTCAACGCCTGTTGTAAATTTTGATCTGCTATAGCGTTCACAAATGCCTCTGTTGCCACTTCATTAAGGTAGTCCGCATTTACGCTAGAGTATGAAAGATAAGCTAATCTATCCACATCAGCTTGCAGTTGTTGTAGTGATTTGCCTTGCCTTTGAATGCTATTGTGTAACATTCTGCCTGCCATACCAATTCCGAGGTTGTCAATGCTTTATCCTCTCCAAATCTGCTTTAAAGTCTCCATGATATTTTGTTGTACTTCCGACACTTCTTGTTGAACTTCCAGCACTTTCTGCTGGATTTCTTCAATCTTCACATTTTCTTCTTCTATTGAATTTTTCAGATAATTCTTCTGTTCCTTCAAGCAAATTTCTAGACAATTTTGCAGAGAACTGTTTTGTTCGTCCAAACGGGTTTCCAAAGAAGTATTTTGTTCCTCAAAAGCATTCTTTTGCTCGTCTAAACGGATCTGCAGAGATTACTTTTATTCTTCTAAACATGCTTGCAGAGAATTATTTTATTCCTCATTAACAGTTATCTCCAGAGCTAATGAAAGCTCTAATTTGCTCATTAACGTACCCAAAATTGGTTCCATGTTCATCTCATGTTTTCGAAAATAAATGTCTCAGTATGTGTCCCTTCCATTTCCAAAGCTTGTCCACTTTCAAATCCTGTACTCGAAGATCGTCCAGCTTGCGTCCCATTGCTTTAGATTTTTATCTAAAACTTTCACGTAAAGCACAAAATTCCACTAAATTTCACGCAATTAATTACACTTTGTTTTAAGTCAAATGCCACCACGAGCGTGGCCTTTGTTCGTTATTCAAACACAATATTTGAAATATTACTCACAAGCTCTTCCTATAATGTGTTGCCCGCGTGCTACACTACTCTATAAGGGTGGGGGTAAGTTAGTAAGGGTTGATGTATGACTATTATATAAAAGAAGAATGAAGAGAAACGAATAAGAGGGAGTGAAGTTATGAAGAAAAGAGTGTAGACATGTTATGATATTGAATTGAATATTTGTTATATTTTTCCATCTATCTATCTTCCTCTAGATTTTATGGATAGAGAGGGATAGGTGTGCTAGATGTAATTGAATCAATCGGGTGTTAGAGATAATTAAAAAATAATAATAAAACAAAACGGAATAGAAATACCTGAGATAAGTAGAGCAGAATATAAAAAAAATTCAGGAATATATATTTTTTCATCCCAAAGCACCATGATGAGGTGAGAGTTGATCTAAATATTATATACCGATGCTTAGACCGATTTCTCATATACTAAATAAACTAAGGATTAGATAGACGTAGAACAAAAGAAGTAGGAAACTCCATAGCTTAACCCTGTAGAGTTGAAAACTATTTTTTTTGTCTTCCCGCTCCCATCCCCCCCCAACTCGACACACATATAAACACACACCCCTCCCTCTCTCCGTTCCCCCGTTATTTCTGAAAAACAAGAAAAACCCACCCCCTACAACCCCAAATAAATACCGTTAGTAAAAAGAAAGTCAATTTAACTTGACGGCCGGAGGTAATAGATCCATATACCCTTCGCATAAAAGAAAACGCCAACCCTCTAAACGAAAATTTGCTACTTTTATTGAAATTTTACTTAATTACCAACTTTTATGGCCATATACCTTGCTTCCCAGAAAGCACTATTGTATGTTAACGGTAGATATATCCCATTGGATAACGTTAAATTTTTAAAAAATATTAAAAACTATACGCATTAGCTGAAAAGAGTACCAATTGCTGTCGCCGTAACGGTTTTTGGCCCTAAATCATCCAAAAAGTTAGAGGAGAAGAAACTTTTTGGCATTTCTGTAATTAAATCGCGATTTTCTCAGATTTTTGATGGGCTCCAAATCCAAAATGCTTGATTTTCCAAATCTTGGCCGGACTTGTCGAACTTAAACGCTTCTAGAATTTGAAGGAAATGACCCAATCGGCTCAAATAGATTTTGTATGAGAAAGTAGATATGTGAAATACCGCTGTTGGAAATAACAGGTACACGCTGTTTTATTGGCCGCCAACAGAGGGCGTCTAATGGGAATTTCTATTTGTTTACATTCATACATTACATTTTTTTTTAATAGGAAAATCTAAGAATGCTGAAATTAGGTATAGACAATCCTCTTATGATCCCAATTATAGAGGAAAATTAAAAATTGGAATTTTTTTCAGGACGGAAATTTGGCACGAAAAAGTTTCGTATTTTGTCACGTATGAGTAAGTTAGGGACAATAGTATATTAGTTTTACAATTATAAGGGGACTTACGCGATTGCCATAAGTCTTGTTAAAATTAAACCATTTCAAACTTACGAAAATTCACCATATAAATGAGTAATTTTATTTTAAATTAGTTTTCGTTTTTTTCCGCACAGAGGTTAAGAGGTTATATTTTGGTTATTTATGTTTAATCTCAATATCGTTCTCGTTTTTATATAAACTAATAAAAATTAATAATAACTGTATTTCTATAAATATTTTCCTATTGCGTTGTAAAGGTATATCCCATTGGATAACGGTAAATTGTTAATAAATAATAGACACTATCAGCTTTTAATATCTTCTCCTATCATGGCCACATTAGCTGAAAAAAGCACCGATTGCTGTCGCCGATTTGCATAAACGCAGTTCTCATATAAAAACGTAACGGTTTTTGGGCCTAAATCATGCGAAAAGTTGGGGGAGGAAGAAAATCTTTGTTGTTTCTGTAATGTACTCCTCAAGACTTTTCCAATGAGTACTAACATGCCGGAGTAGGTTCAAAAAATGAAATCGCGATTTTCTCAGATTTTTTTATTGGCTCAATGTTTGATTTTCCAAATCTTGGCCAGTCTTGTCGAACTTAAACGCTTCTAGAATTTGAAGGAAATTACACAATTGGCTAAAAAAAATATTGTACGATAAAACAGACATGTGAAATGCCATTTCTTGAAATAGACGGTCCAACCGCTTTCACTGGCTGCCACCAGGTGGCGTAATTCACGCTTAAGGGCAGTGATTTTTCAGTAACACACCTACATATGTACATATCAATCTAATTAGAATTTAATTTGGCGAATCATGCAATCTAATTTTGTTTATTATTCCTAAACGACTAGGAGTAGTAGTAGTTTTTGCTTAGATGGAAGGTCACAGCCTATAAATATATTTAAGAGAAAAATGGCTTAATAGTTGCAGGGTATAGAAGAAAGCAGATCTGGTCGATGAAGCAAACACTACCCCGAATGATGATTCACGCCACTCAAACGAACAATTTAAGCTTTCAGTAATCACCAGAGAAAATGAGAAAAGGTCGTCCGTCGTAAACGAGAAAGACTGCGCATTGCAGCTTTCACGGCGGAGCAATTACATCAAGTAAACAATGAGAATGAACTCAATTCAACACGAATTGAGTTCTACATCCGCAAACTCAGCGAAAATTGGAAAAGCATTCAAGAACTGCATAAAGAAGTTCTGCTATACTGCGAAACAGATGATTATAAAGAAGAAGAAATGGGGAAACTAAAATAGCATTATCAGCAAGCAAAATATAATTATAAAAAGGCAATGATATCTCTTCAATTGAATCAAGGTCTCTTCAAGGCACACCTTCAGAAAATGATATCAGATTGCCAAGACTAATAATTCCAACGTTTGATGGAAAATATGAGGCATGGCGAAGGTTTCACGATAATTTTGTGAAACTCATACATGATAACAAAAAGCTATTAAACATAGAGAAAACGCAATACTTGAAAACGCATTTCAAAGGTGAAGCTTCAAAGCCATTGTGTCACCTGGAAATATCAGATTGCAACTACACAAGTGCCTGGGATATATTAAAAGAACGATTCGAAAACAAGAGAAAGATTGTCACTCCAATTCAGCACATATTATCGCTGCCAAAATTAGAAATTGCGTCTGAAAGTGGAATAATGCACGATACTATTAAAGAGTGTCTACATGCGCTAACCAATCTAAACATCGATACTAGATCATGGGCACCAATTATAGTACACATATGCATACAAAAATTTGACGAAGAAACACACACGCTCTATGAAGAGACCTTAGAAAACCAAGAGATTCCGACATTTGATGTACTCTACAGATTCCTGGAGTCTAGATTCCAATCGCTTGAAGTATTTGGAGACAAATTGCGTGAATAGCCTCAAAGGTGGAAATATGATAAAATACAAACAGGAAGCATAACATATAAGAAGTATCATTCGAAGGAAGCTCATCAGTGTAAATACATACTACCAAAATGATCCGCAATATATAATTGCCATGATTTCCAGCAACTCGAAAGCAGCAACGAAGAGAGTTTCTAAGAGGAGCCAATCTTTGTATAAACTGCTTAAATCATGATGAACAAGAGAAATGTTTAAGCAAACACAAATGCAGTATCAACATAATAATATTGTTCTTCTGGCAACAGCATTAATTAGGATTGGCGACTGGAAATTTAGAAACAATGCGTGCACTCATTGACCCGGCTCACTACCCAGAATGAAAATATTTGCCGAAATAGTAGGGATAGGTGCAGCTAACGCAGGAATAGCGCATAGCAATATTCATATGGAGATACAACCAAGATTTCCATCTATATTTAAACAACAAGTCGAAGCTCTTGTATTACCAAGGCTTACTTACTAGCATTCTACCAGACAAATACCTACATCTTGACATACCATGGAAAAATAATATCATGGTAGATCCAAAACTTGACAAACCTGGGTCAATGGATGTTATTATAGGGGCAGACGTATACAGATCAATAATATTAGAAGGAGTACAAAAAAATCATCGCGGACTGCTGACACAGAATACTGAATTAGGATGGACCTACGCCGAAAATTATCAGTATGATCTCCAACGTTGAAATAGATTACCAGCTAAAACGATTTTGGGAATTAGAACAGGTATCTGCAGAATATCAGATATCTAAGGAAGATCACGATTGTGGAAAACACTACCAACTTATAACCGAAACCAAGATGGAATGTACACAGTTAATATTCCATTGGTGAACTTTGCATTTTCAAGGAAAATAGCGCTAGCTGGATTACTCCAGATTGAAAGAAAATACAAAATTTACAAGACATTGGAAGAGAATACAAAAATTTTATGTTGGAATACACAAAGTTAAAACACATGGTACCTGCAAAAATTCCCAAGGAGTCCATATCCAACTTATGATACCTTCCACATCATGCGGTAAGCAAATTAGATAGCGCGACCATCAAATTGCGAGTAGTCTTTGACGCCTCAGCAAAAACTGCTGGAGAAAAAAGTTTAAACGAAAGAATGCTAACAGCGCCTCAGCTTCAACAAGACTTACGAGCTATCCTATTGCGATGGCGCAAACACAAATACGTCTTTACAGCTGATATAGAGAAGATGTACAGGTACTATGGCGATATAGGAAAATGGCGAACCTTACACATGAAATGGCATTGCTAATGATCTAGCTACCAAATGAAAAAGGCGAAATATATTTGGCAATATACTAGAATACGTTTTTGGAGTCAATAAAGATGTGTATAGAGACATTAACACTCTTCGTCAAAATCAAAAAATCTTACAACAAGCAGCCCAAGGTCAATCAAGTCTACTGCTCTCTACTATAGCCGTAATCAACGACACAAAAGCTCGCGTAACTCAAATAGAATTCAAATAGATTTCCCCTTTTCATGGTAATCCTCGCGACTCTTATATAATGTTCTTCTTGGTCATCGAGGAAGTTTGTGACAAGCTGATATGCGGCTATGATATTGTATTAATCCTGTTGGTGTCTGTTTGGTAGAACCATCCTTGAACTTTGTTTTTCCTTTAGAGCCTTGTTTAGTTAAAACTAAACAAGGCTCTAAAGGAAAAACAAAGTTAAAACTAAACAAGGCTCTAAAGGAAAAACAAAGTTAAAACTAAACAAGGCTCTAAAGGAAAAACAAAGTTCAAGGATGGATAAAATACGGTTAATCGAAATAAAACATAGCTTATTGCACCCGCACATACTTGACGGACAAAGCAATTTCTCAGTTTTTCGGTTGGACCTCTAGATCCTGAGCTTACCTCTGTACGGTTTGGGAGCTTCTGGAAAAAAAATGTGTAACAAATTTTTTCCGTCTTTCCGGTCCCAATTTTTTATATGAGATAAGACAATTATTGTACCTAACTATAACTTTCCCTTATAACATCTTTTCACCTGTACGTTTTCAAATACTACACATAGATACATATATCCCATCCTATATTAATTTTACCCAGCTAATAATAAGTTTAAAGATTTCACTATCCACTTCGTATTGCTTTATAAATTTTCGAATTTTTGAAGTCATTTTACGCAATTGATAAAGTCGTTAATACTGTTATGTTTTCTCACAGTTTGTGGTTAAGGCCAATGTCACACGAGCTTCAAAATGACCGCACCTTCGCGAGTCATGATGAAAATCTCGTTGTTGTCACACCAGCTCCAAAATAACCGCGCGCCATTGTTGTCACACGAGCGTAACTTTATTCGCACAACGGAAAATTATGTTGCTCTCTCCTATTAGCTTTTTAGCTTGATTTTAAGTTTTGATCAAAATCTTATTTTAATATTCTCTTGGAAAACTTTTGAAAAAGCAAAAAAGAACTTTTGAATGTAACCATTACGGAAGATATTTGACAGGTATTTTTCTTTAAAACATTCTAAATTATAGGAATTTTCAGAAAAAATGTCAACTATTATCGTATGTTTTATTATGATCTTTGTATATTTCATTGGTAGTATCCCAAAGATCTGGTCTATGGCGTATCTCCTCTATCAACATCAATTTTCTTATTCATATTTTAAAAGTTTTGCACCATATCAAAAACACTGCGCTTCAAATATCAAAGGACGCGTGACCATTTGGCAGCTCGTGTGACAATGCAGATGCCCAGCAGTAGTCCTCTGTAAGTGCAGGAGCTCTCGAGTTATCGTGCGCACAGACAGACAGACGGAGATGCAAAAACCAATATAATTTTTAATATTATGCGCTCAATCAATTTTGCTCTACCAGCATAATTTCTATGCTTTACAAACTGGATGACAAACTTAGTACCTATACCCTTCAGATTTCATCTAGAGTATAGAAATAAGTGCTATTGAGCATCATTGAAGGATTGGACTACTCATACCCATCGGATACCATCATCATGGGAGAATATATCGAGTTGGAAGAGCTAATACATGAAAAATTGGTAAGCTTATATGAAGGTTTAAGTCAGAGCCAACGTAAGCTAGAGACAAATGCATTGGTAGCAGAACTACCAAACAACTACCAAAATTTGATGGTGACTATCTCAAATGAGAGCAGTTCTGCTATTAATACTCTGAGTTGATACACAATCAACCGCCGCCTGAATGTCAGAAAATGTAAGCATTTTAACAGGTGAAGCTGAAAACTTGGTCCAACATTTATCCATAACTGAGGCAAGATACGCCACCGCATGGAAGCTCATAAATGATCAATATGAGAACCCCATGTTACTCGTCACTGCTCTACTAAATAATATATACTCGGAACCAACGGCCACAGCAGAGAATGCACGACACCACTCAGGAATGCCTGCTCACCTTGGAGAACTTAGGTGTCAACATAAAATACTGGGATCCACTTTCAATCCACATCCTAATAAAAAAGTTGGATAGAACAACATATACATTTTGGGAGCAATCTTTAAGTAAATCCAGAAAACTTCAATCATTAAAGGAGTTTCTTCAATTTTTAGAAAACCCCTCCAATACTTGGAAGCACTGGGAAACATAAATAGCACAGAAAAGTAAAAGGATACACAGCCAAAGGGCCCTTACTACATCGGTGAAGACAGGTTCGCCGTCATACATCATCAAATATTCGCATGTGCTAAGTTATCGCCATTTAAAGTATACCTTGTGGGCACATTATATCCAATTGTCAATCAAGAGGATGTCTCAAATCGTCAGGAAGCATAATAATCGTTTACATTTTAAAGCTATAAAAACGAAGGCTATGCTATCAAAAACGAATTAAGTTCCAACCAACGAAGTCCATCCGTCAAGGGACATCCCAACAACTCCATCACCAAACAGGGTGATGACCGAACGATCAACATCACTTACTGCCAAGACGACACCAACTGCTAAGAGTAGTTTTATTAATAATTATTGAAAACTTGAATTCTATAAGCAATGGGAATAAACGGCATTACCATTGTGAAATTAACCAACAACACAAGTATAAGTATTGTATGCTGAGCCATCCTAGCTTTGGTTCTTAGCTAAATTTTGTAACGCAAAAATTAGTGAAGAAGCTTGGTCTTATTGAAACTCGCTCTCTCCTTGTGTCCTCTCCCCGTCCTGGAGCCTTCTTTGTAAAACCCTAGCTGGGCTCCGGTTTCTCTCTTCGGGGTATTACTAGGGGCATCCAAATAATTTTGAGCAACGAATGTAATGGGTGGTATGGGGCGGGACCATAAGAGAGACTGATACCATCGAGTCCTACCTATAACTGATAAGTAATGTTGACACGACCATTTTCCTTGCCTGTCGACCGAGTTTGACCTGATTTCTGTTCTTATTTTGTTGTGGCAGGAGACAGGTTTGATTCGGAACCCCCCTCCCCGCTTCCCACAATCTTCACAAAGCTAGTGTTCAAGCATACCGGTCTGCCGATAACTGTCACGGGGTGAGCTGCTGACTTCGGTAACAGATAGATAGATCTTCACGCCCTCCATCCCTCAACCAAACCTAAAGAGCCTAGTAACACGTAACAGAGTACGATATTGTTTTGTGATCTATTTTGCTTCCCAGTTCGATTCTTTATTCTAGTAGATTAAATTTCTAAATAATTTAAGGCGTTTATAGTATTTAAATTGTGTTTAAATTACATTTACGTTTTTCTTTTGAATAAGAGTCTCATAGTTTTTCTCTTTAGAATTTAAACCATAGGGCATCCTTAAATTTCAAATATTTAGGAATACATTTAAATCCTTCCTTTTTATTTAAAAAGATACTCCATCCCTAGAAGAAAAGCTGGAGAAATAACGGCTCCCTGTATTCAAATACTTACATAATAAAATTCAATCGATAGCAAAATAACGTTTCTCGTTGCTCATATACTCGAAAATTTCAATACTACGCGAAAACAGCTTGGACTGCCGTAATTAAGAGACTAAGTAAAACGAGAACTCGACGCCGCGAAGCCCCAGCTGGAGGGTAATTAATTATTGTACTTGTGTCTTATATGATTGATTGTAACACTCCATATTAAAGGCAAATGTTTGATGGAAAGAAATGCATCCAAAACAGTTGCATCTTAGTATGATTTATAGAAATATCATAAACAATATTACTACAACTTGTCGAAATAAATAAAAGGTCATGGAATAAATTATAATACTAAAGTAGGGTGAAATCTAAAATACATTGCTGCTGCATTGATACAGAATTAAGCGCAGTATCATGAAACTGAATTACCGCTTTATCATGAAACTAAATTTTGCATCACTATGGCAGTAGTGTATTTTTGAAAAATTATATAATGAACAATACCTACTTTTAGTTTTTTCAGACAACTTGAACCAAGGGTAATAGGAGTACCTACTATAAAATTGTTGAGAAGAAAGAAGAAGACACGAAGAGGCGACTCTAAGTTGCGAGAGCAATAATTGGAAATCCTTTACATAAGCGATTTTTTTTAAATAATAGAAAAGAAGTATACTTTGGTGTACGATACGAGTTTACTAGTTCGGAGGATTATCATTTTTGTGTGTTACATATCTAAACAGCAGTATAGCGGAAAATCCACGGAAACGCCTCTGCGGTGGACCTCAGCACGACAATGCAAGTGATAGTTGTTTCTGTTTACTTAAAAAAAAAATTAATATTTTATGCGCAATTCGAAAATTTATGGTATACCTATATACATATGACAGTAGTTTTTTGTTGTATTTCCGCGGTAAAAATCAATCGTGTAGCCTGATCGACGTTAATCTTTTACCCAAGTCCTCGAACAAGCCAGCAGCTCTGATCTCTTAACGAAGCGACACGGACTAAAACAGCTAATTGGAACAAAGAGTACTTATCTTAACATATACGCACTTTGTATATGACTTTTGTATGATTCTTGTTAAGGGAAGATATTCTTTATAACGTAATGGCGTTCTAATTTTATTTATTTTCCCTCCTTTACTCTCCTGTAGTCCTCTCTTAGCGACGATGGTTGATTAAGGTCCTCTACTTCGCTCTTTCAGGTCATCAACAGGGACACTGGGGAAAATTTATTTTACTGCCCTCAGGGTCATTGGGAGGATTGGGGTCAGCAGTGAAGGCAGACCATCTGCGCCTTCATGTAAGTAAGGGTAAGTGGTGTATGGGGTCCCTTTTCCACCGGATGTGGTGCTTGTGTTTTTTTTATGTAAGGCACGAATTTTCATTTTGTATGGACAGTGACAGCGGTAGGATTTCGGGCACCCGCCCCATTAACTCTCCCGCAATAGCCGAGGTGCTAGCGTGCCGCCCTGTGTTATCGCTGATCACGGGAGTGAGGATGGACTTCACTCGAAAGTACTTCCATAACAGTATGCTGGCGATATGTACATTCCAAAGCTTTTTGGCCATTTGAATATATGGCAACACCTTCACGCCGAACCATATATCTGATAAATTCGATTTAAAAATACTGTAAACGCTGTAATATAATATTTATAGTATTCTTATTTGGAAATACCTTTGTGGATGCTAAAAATGAGTTAGCTGGGTTGGGTATAAAAGTGTTACTGATCGAAAAACTCTTCTTGTAAATCAGTGTTGTGAGATGACTTTACAAATCAAGACAAATGAAAAGGCAAATATGGAGTACGTTCAGACCGAAGCTATTTAAAACTAGTTTTACGTAAGTCGACTTATGTAGTACTAGTCCGGCTGCCTCACAACGGGCCAAAATGACTTGTTGGTTATCAAAAATCTGTTACTTTTGTTATGTTAAAAAAATCAACAAAATTTAAAGTAGTCAATAAATGAATTGTTAATGTTATTTAAAAAGTGTTAAGAACTTCTTGAATTATTTTATTATCTCCATAACAATATTTAATCAAAAAATCAATTAAGGGGTTGATAAAAAAAAATTCAATTGGGTGCCTCAAAAAAAACAACAAAATTTAAAGTAGTCAATAAAGGAATTGTTAATGTTATTTAAAAAGTGTTAACAACTTATTAAATTATTTTATTATCTCCATAACAATAGTTAATAAAAAAAAAACAATTTACAACTATATACAAAAAAAAAAAAAATTATATATACTCCAATACTAATCAGTTGGCTGGAACATTTTCAAACATATTTTCTATATTTTCATCTGTGTCTAGTAAATAGGCCATTTCCTCTGGATATTTCCTGCTTCTAAAACGTTTATCCCGTATTCTCCGAAATGGTGAGATGTATGAATCTGATGATATAAGCAGCATATTCATAAGATCAACGTTTTGCTCTTTCTTTGAAATTTTTCTGGTGTTGTGGTATCTGTAGCGCTTGTAGTCCTTATTTTTGGCTTCCTGGGCTTCTTACGACAATTCGCCAATTAGCAAAAGACAGTGAAGTACTATATTTATTCCATGCCTTAAAGCTTTGGGGACTGTTGCTCTTAATTTTCTCCATGCATATTTCTCATTTAGTAATATTTCAGTTTGTTCCAACACTATAGTGGCCTATATAGGCCTCGATTTCATCCTGTGATTTTATCTTTTAAATTCTGTTCGCGGTTGAATCAAGGAAATTTTGAACTGGCAACTAAGTGAAAGTTTCGGTAGTCTGCAGCATTTCAAACAAACAGTCTTTTTGCTGCAAGAATTTTTATAGCATGGTAAAGCATCGTGGTTTCTCTTTTTCAATTCATTTCTCAGAAAATTGTAGTTGTCTTTAGAAAGTCCCAAGTTTAAAAACAAGGACAAAGCTTCCTTTGAATTTCTGCGGCTGATCTTTTGGGGTGGGGATACTATCCTTAATTCTACTCACACGGTTTGGACTGGCTTCATCAAGAGCCTTTACAATAAAGGCGATTTTAACTAGTTTCTCGGACGTATATCGTTGGCAAAGTGATTGCCTTATTAATTCTGTTGTCTTCATTATGCTCTTTGTGGTTTCGCCTTTTTGGTGATTTCAGAGCACTGATCGAGGGATTTAGCTGGTCTGCCTATGCCGGATGATGTGCAGAAGATTCCAATGTTGATGAAGAAAATCCAGAAGTTGATGTAGAACATTCCAATGTTGATTGTGATGTGAGTATGCACATAAAAAAAAACAGCAAATTACAAACCAATTAAAAATGCAAGAATGAACATTCTGCATTATTGCAATATTCAATTGATCTGAAAGCCATTGCTCAATTAATCGATCACAATAAATGCGATCGATAATATTATTGCAATTAAGCAAAACATGCGTTCAACCAAATGTATGTCACAACCATAAGAAGAAGTTTACACGCGTTTGTTTACATGTTTTGCAACCAACGTAATGCGGGTCAAGCTAGTTGCGTCACATCTTTCTTCCGAAGTTAAGCACATAAGTGCAAATAAGCAATTTAACTTAACATGCCCCAAATCATGGGCATGCCTGTAGGTACCTATCAAACGGCAATGTACTAACCGTAATTAAGTTAAGGCTAGCATATTTACTTTATTATCATTGATGCTTTTTATGCTGATATGAGTAAGGCTTTTGACAGGATAAATCATTCTGTCGTGCTAAGCAAGATGCTTAGCATGGGTTTTGATAACAATGCTATTGAATGGTTTGAGTCATACTTGATTAATCTTTGCTTAAGTGTGGTAATAAATGGTTTTAATCAGACTCGTTCACCCAGCCTTCTGGAGTCCCTCAAGGCACTATACTTGGACTTCTAATATTCTCAATTTATATTAATGATCTACCAGATACAATTAGCTCATCTTGCTTGATATATTCTGATGACACGAAAATATATAGAATAATAAAGAGCCACAAGATTGCATTCAGCTGCAATATGACATTGAACAAAGCTGGTGTAAAAATAATTTCCTTTCTTTGAATTTTAGCAAATGCAAATGTATTACCTTTACTAGAAAATTGAATGTTATGCACTTGAATGATCACCTTGATGGAATTCCTATAACTAAGGAGACTGAAATTTGCGATCTTGGTGTGATTTTTGATGACAAGCTTTTATTTGACAAGCACATAAATAATATCACTAATAAGGCTCTTAAATCCCTTGGTTTTATTTTACGATGTACGAAATCTTTTAAACAAGTTCAATCGTTCAAAGTGCTTTACGTTAGTCTCGTAAGGAGTATTTTAGAGTATGCGTCCCTTATATGGAACCCTTTTTATGCTACATATGCCCAAAAAATTGAGGGCGTTCAGAGACGCTTTACTCGGTTTATATTATTCAAATTTGATCAGTCCAATTATGAATATAACGATAGATTAACAAGACTGTCTATGACAACTTTACTTAATCGGCGTTCATATTTTGACAAGCTATTCCTATTTAAGTTGCTTAATAATAAAATTGATGCTCCTGATATTCTCTCAAAAATTTGCACAAATGTTCCATCTCGTCCTACACATCAACTACTAGTATTGAATCCTGAATCACATCGCACAAATATAAGATTGAAGTCTCCTATCATTAGATTCAAAGGTCTCATAATGATTATTTCAATGATCTTGACCTTTTCAATTCTTGTCCTGCAACTTATAAACGCAATGCCATGGATAAAATTATTTTTTAGATGGTGTTTCTCCTTTTCATATGTATACTTTTATTTTTGTCTCTTGCTATTATTTTTTTTTCCTGTTCTCAATATATCTCCTTCTTTCATTCCATCATTTATTTTTAATTTTTCCTCTTGATATTTATTATTAAGTATTAAGTAGTAGTTTTGAATTTTTTTTTACTTTAAACTTTTTTCTTTTTTTGGATTTGAATTGAAGTTATTTTTGTTTTGTTCTTAATTTTCTATTTCCTTGCTAGTTTTTTATATATTATACAGATCATTTTTTTTTTAATTTTGAATTTATTTCATTACTTGTAGTATAATTTTTTATTTTTATTATTTTTAATTATTGAGTTTTCTAACGTTTATTTTTACTTCTTTTATTTTTTCTAATTTTGTCTAATTTTTATTTCTTTTTATTAGTTACATTGCCTTAGCTTTAGTTGTAGTTTTGTATTCCTGTTTTACTCTTTGCTTTAATTTAAGTTTAGTCGCTTTTTCTAGCAATTAGATATAGATCCTTCTTTTTCTCTCTTAATTTAAGTCGGTAGTAAGTAATTGGTATAAGCTGTTTACTATCGAATGAACTTCCTAATAAAATAAAAAAAAATAAAATAAAATAAATAAGACCTTTTATTCTTCTGGTGCCTGCTAGCCTTAGCTGCACTTCACCCTTACCTAGGCATCTGCTACTATAGCTGCGCCTAAGAGATCTGCTCACTGAGCTTCTCTTAGGAGGTCTGCTTTTAAAGCTTCTCCACTTCTCATAGATCATCTGCTGTATAGCTGCCTCCTCTGCGTTCATCATTTTTGCAGCAAATCTTCGACATTAAAGTTTGGAGACCGTGTTAACATCTTCTGCATGGCGATGCACGCATAATCCATCATACATAGATTTAACAGCAGACAAATTCACTGCATGATGTAGAAGGTAAAGATGTATGGGTCGCAAGTGTTGAAGTTAATGGTTGAGATTACACGGACGATTTTAGTTCTTTAGCATTGATTTCCATTACTGTATTCAACCACGACTCATTGTTTTGTTCAAACTTTCGTGCGTTTCTAGTACTAAGTTGCCACTTTTCTTGAAAGTCCGAAAGAATCGCCGAACTCTTTCTTCGTTCAGAATTTAGACATTAAACGTATTTGAACAAACACGCAAAAATTCTTGGTATTCCATAACATAGTTATCACGGATTACTTTATAAAGTTCACAATAGAAAATCTGCATACTGATTTCGTCGCAGCACTTTTATACCAAATAAATGTATGCAACAACAAGCACAAGTCAAATACACTTGAAAGTTCTCCTGGCTCAAAATACTCTTATCGTATTCTCAAATTGGAATTTGCCAGTTAATTAAAGCAATGTTGTGCTTCCTCTTTTCAATTAAGAGGTGTCATAAAAAGCAAAGTCAATAATCATCATATGTATTTACCTGGATGTCATAAAGTACTGAGCACATACTGAATAGAGTGCACATACCGAGTATGTCAAAGTCATAAAACGTGATAATATAAGTTCTTTAAATAAAAATAATGTGATTAATCCTAAACGTTTGTTAGAAAAACTATAATTTATTTCAAAAACAAACATTATGCAGTCTTAAAGTTACAAAATCCTGCATTTTCTGCAATTCCTGGGAACATTTTCTCCAAAAATCCCAGGTGATCGCAACCAAACTGTTTTTTTATCGATGCGGGAGGGTTTCTACTTTAATTTGATGCCAATCAGAACGTGGCCATCCCTAGCCAATTTTTTAAAAGTTAAAAATAGATACAAATTTGAACGAATAATCGCCCTTTTTAATTAAAATGCTATTATTATTAAAAAAACCTATTTGACTTTTATCGTAACTTCTTGGCCTAATAATACCTCCTCCTACATATATGGTAAGTGATGTATTCAATAACCATTAACCTCCCCATACAAACATTTTCACAATAGAACTTTGAAATCATAGAAAACTCCAACATTTTTTTTTAAAAAATGAGCTGTTCAAATTTTTCTGTGATTTTAGCCATTCCAAACACAAAAAGCGGGTAAATATTAAAAAAAACAATTGTTGCCTTAAGGTAATATATTTAGTTTACTATCGAATGACAAATTCTTAAAATCTATGTATGACATGACGAAAATCGATTCTTGGTCACCCAAGAATCGTTTTGGCCTACTGTGTGCCGTGCCGTTTAGTCCGCTCGTATTAAAGCTCAGATAGTTTCAAATTTGTCAGATCTGCCTACTACTTCACGAGCAAAATGGAAAATAATGTTTTGAGTTTGTTTGTATACTTCATGCACAAGAGAAGAGAATGGAGCATAGAAGAAAATTTAAAAATTTCCAAATTACTAAATTTTTAGTCAGCCGGAATACTTAATTCTGACCTCGTATTTTTATTCCTTCTTAATTTCACTTAATTTCAATAAAACTAAATAAAAATTTTCTCTATTAATGAACAAGTTTGAAAACATTTCCATACGTGAGGTTTTTGTCTACGTTAATACTATTTTTTTAGGTCAATACCGCAACAGATACCGGATTAAAGTATGTCTAATTTTTCGTAATACGACATGTTTCGACCACTGCATATTAGTTCTACGTCGACTTTCGTAAAACTAGTCCTAAATGGTAGGTCTAAGCAGGCTCATTGATAAAGCTTTATCAAATATTGCGTTTATCAATATTAAAGATACATTTTTAAGTGAATAATTGTATGGGAAGCACCCTATTTTCTTACTTTACAATGAAAAAAACATAAACTCGTATTGCAACAACAAATATTTACCCCCATTTTTGATAACTAAAAGAGCTATACAAATTTATTCATATAATATAGGTATATACATATTTATTATATATGTGAATTTTCAAAATATATACTCCAAAATTATACGTTTAATGACAATGGAACATGTTTCAAAGTCTTTGGTGAATTGGTTACAAAGATATAGCCCAAAATGTGCGAAAAAATCCGTTCCCCCGATCTTCCAGATTTCTAGAGCAAATTTGGATTAGTTTAAATATACTTAAATTCGGTCCATCGACTGTTCGTTGATAAAGTTCTGGTACGGAACCCTGATTGCGCGAGTCCGACTCGCTCTTACCCGATTTTTATTATTTATAATTTCAATGCAATGAAATTTAGAATTATTTAGTTTACATCTTCAATAAAATAAAATTGTTCAAAATATTAAGTAAGTAAATCAGGTGGCCATCAAATGCTTTTTGTGAAATGTATAACTTATAACATAAAACAATCTAGAGATTTCACACGGCACAGTTCATAATAATATTTGTGATTTGTAATATAAAAGTACAAAAAACAAGCCCAAGAGAATAAAAATTATATTCATAATTCAAACAGCTCGTTTCGTTATTTATACACACAAAAATCTTTTTATTTACTTTTCATATAACACCAACAATGAAAATTAACTTTTCAATACTTCTAATTGATAATAATATATTTTCAAAATTAATATATCGGTGGAACCTCTACTTATACCTTATGAAGTAATATATTCTTATGAAATATTTATATTTAACTTTTCTGTTTTGGAGGTGAAAATAAAGTACAGTGCAACTACAATACAAATTATTTAAATTTTATATTTTATACAAAAAATAAGTTAAAAATTCATCAGTCTATAATTACACAATTATCGGAAAAGTACGAAAATATATTTTTCAGTATTTTTTCTTAAATCTTCAAATATATATATATATATATATATTTGTAAATGTGTGCATACATATGTATATCTATATTTACATATATACCTATGTATATATAATGTGTATGTATTAATAAAATCTTCAAACAGCACGAGCTTTAAATCACGATTCGCTTCTTCAAAAATTTTTAATTTATCATTTTGGCAAACATTTTCCGTGGAGGTACACAATAGATGAAGTTCTATATATGAGCATGTATGCTTTAAGGCACTACATTTATGAAAGATAACGTATTGTAGATGTACATATTAGTATGCTAAATACTTTGAACATGGACCAAATTTCGAACACTCCGCAAATAAATGTGCAGACGAAAAATATGAAAATTTACCCAATTAACATTATGAATATTCTTTACAAAGTCGCGAGCCGTTTGCATAATTTTTTTGAACGGTGTTGGAAAAGTACGATATAAGTTAATATTTCTAACACCTGAATCCACAAATTCAGCGAACTACACGTAAATTAATCCTACATTTTTTTTCGGTGAAATTATATCCACGTTTTTAATTGCAAAATGTTCGAGATATGGGAATATAGCCCTGAAGGCGCTAATCATAGCTGAAGCTTAGCTTTAGTGAGCTTACGTATCGTAAAGCAAGCGTAGCTTTGATATCAAGGTTAACACAGCTGATGCTTGATTACACAGTATGAGTTTAAGCCCAATATTTAATTTAAATGTGCCATTTCTCAGTTTAAAATCAAGATTAACAAGTAAAAAAGCTAGAATTGGTCTAAGACCAATTCTTATGATACCCTAGATGAATGCCCGTATTAAATTTCGTATGGTCACCGATCTATTCAAGTTTGATTTTGAAGTTGTTTTTCGCATATATTTCTAGAACGGTTTGTCGCACAGAAAAAATGATTATAATCAATTTTATAGGATTTCGTATTCAGCAGAAGTTTTTAGTACAATAAAAATCTCTTGGATTTATCGTTTTCAAAGTATGCGTAAAAAACCTAAATTTTTATATGGCAACACCAAGAAGGAGTTGCCCGATTTAGTCCATTTCAGACATTTTAATTGCTAATGTAGTAAAAACATCATGTACGAAATTTCAGCTCTCTACGTTGACATGTTCTCAGGCAGTGTCCAAATATATAGCGGAAAACGAAATTTTTATATGGCAACCCTACGAAGGAGTTGCCCGATTTGTCTCATTTTCGAACTTAATTTTACTTTTTTTTTTAAAAGTCCATGTACAAAATTTCAGCTCTCTAAGTATACGCGTTCTCGAGTTATCGTGCGCACGGACGGACGGACATGCAAAAATCAAAATAACTTTTAATATTATGAATGGGTGTCCAATCCATTTTGCTCTACCATCATTATTTCGAGGTGTTACAAACGGAATGACAAACTTAGTATACCCCTTAGATTTCATCTAGGGTATAAAAATGTGACAATGATTTCGATAGCAGAAAAAACATTCTAAAATACACATATAAGGGCTACCAATTTAGACGACTTTAGTGAATTTAAAGACTTTGTCGAGTTTGTGGGACGAAATTTATTTTTATATAAATTTTCGATTTAGAATGAAATGTGTTTTGGTTTTTTCTAGAGCCCAATTCTATTAAAGTTTCAGGTCTAATTTAATGGAACCATTATCATACTTTAATATTTAGAAATTTTTAAATTTTGATTATACAATATACATATGTAGGTACATATTTTGCCACTCCGCAGAAAGCTTGGTTTACAATAGTGATGATAATAAGTTTACTCCATAATGCAACCAGTACTACCCATGTGAGAGTTTCCTGTGAGATCATCTACAAACCGAAGAAGATGGGGAATCTAATCGAGCGAAGTCTTTTATACAACTTCCCATTGTAGTTTAACTGCGCTGAAAATTTAACCCTAAGTCTCGTCATATATTCTTAGCAGAAACTGCTGGAAAAGGAATTTTATATAATAAATGTAATTTCTCTTATAAATCTTAGGTATAATGCGAAGGAAAATTAGATAGTTGTGTCAGCTATACTGGAATATTCCAGTTTCAGATAATACAAATTTTTCCTCACACCGAAATAGACATTAAAGATTTTCAAAAAAAAAATGCATTTTTCTAACTTTTTACGTTTCTCGATTACATATACAAATTTCACATATTTAACTTTATTGAGAAGAATTTAGACGACCTATTGTAAACATATTTTCATTTGAATCTGCATTTGTAAGAATCTTTGTTGTGTTGATCCTTCCTTCTAACAATTCCAAAATTTAGTTACCAATGTAATGGTGTCATTTGAGTGAGAATCATTGAGCATGTCTGAAGCAGGCTTAAATCGTCGCAGTAAGTACAATCCCAGTTTTGATTACTTCTGGAAACTGTCTTAATTGGATAATTTTAATTTTTGGATATTATTCGTTAAAGAATTATTATTATTATTATTCGTTAAAGAAATTCAAGAAAATAAGAGCAAGCATCCGAGGTGGTGGCAACATAAAAGTAGACTGACAGCCATTTTGCTAAAAGTTGTCGTGCGAGTGATTTCACTTGTGAATGCAAAGAAAAGTGTGAAAATTGTGTATTTTCGTTAAAGGAACGAAATTGGGAAGAAAAAAAACGCGACGAAATAACTAGGTAACTCTTAATAAGAAAGGGGCGGATTGGTCAAATTGATAAAAGACGATCCCTTCGTTCGTGTGCTCAGGCATCTGTGTGCGGAAAGCGAATTGTGGCAATTGCGAGGATAAAAGAATTGGTAGGTACACAGCCCAGAGATTTACGTACAAGCTATGTAGGTTTAATCAATTAATCTAGTAATAGGATGGTACAGTAATGTGGCGGATGAGGTTAGCCCCGTCAGGTGACATTGCTGTGACAATCACATACAAGAAACGTGAAATCTGGGAATACCAGAGCCATCGTGTAGGATAATCTGATTGTGAAGATTGATATATATTTTAGGTATAGGTTTATACGAAGGAAAAAAATGCAAAAAAAGGGGCTCACACCTACCATAGCAAAGCATGACCCCGTGTTTCTACACTTACCAGCGAATTCTGTCGACATTATATCAGCGAAGTGTTAAGGTCTCTCCGGGTTCGTCTTGTCTTAACGAATTTACCCTAAAGGCCAACATAAGCACACCTGTAAGATCATACATGAGGTCGAAAATTCAACCTCGGCTACGGTGACGGCAGAGAGTCATCAGAAAATATCTGAGTTTATTACTGAAAATGATAGCGAAAGGTATTGGCATGGAATGTTTTTGTAATGCAAGTTATTATTTAAGGATAGTTTACAATCGCAAACACTGCTCGACAACTGAAGTATTCAATTTCATATTTGATTTATAAAAAAAATGTTGTATATAAGTATAGGGATACTGTATCAATAACGCCAACAGTATCATTGGGTGGATGAGGGAACGGCGTAAGAGGCCACTCCAACTGTGTCCGCCGAGTAAGTAAGGTTAAGTGGTGTAAGGGTCCCTTCAGAACCGGATGTTGTGTTAGTTGTTTGTGACAAGGTACGAATTTCTTGTATTATGGTTCGTGACAGCGGCAGGTTTTGGTATAACCACCTCACAACTCTTCCGCACTACCCGAGGTGCTAGCGTGCCGCCCTGTGCTATCGCTGCTCACAGAGTGAACTGCCAGTTTGGGCTGACAGGATGGACTTCACGTCCAAGGGTACTCACTCGAAGGTCCTTCCACAACACATATGTGAGAAACCTACACACCCATTGGCACTAGAAATTCCCCAAAAGTGCCGGTCAAAACTAAGTTGAGGGTGCATAATCGCGCATAATTTGAAATGTTACTGTTAACGAATTTAATTTTAAACACTTTTTGATCATCGTACCTATTTTTAATGCTATGGGTAGTAATGTTTTTACTTGGCTTTAATCATATTTGAAAAGAGCTGTAATGAAGAACTATTACTATTGGTTGTTTTTGGTAGAGCTTGAAATAATGTAACCAGGACAAAAACTAACAACTCAGTGCAAAAACTATTATATTTGTACTATCCCAAGATTTCCAGATTTAATATTCTTTATGTGCGGATTAATTAATTATTTGAATTAGTTATAAAAATGGGATACTAATTTTAATTTGGAGTTCAACAGGAAATAGATGTCCAAGGTATATTTAGAAAATCACTGTGCTGACTTAGAGACTACGGTTGGAACCTATGAGCGACTGCTCCTGAGTCTGGAGGGTGAACAACGGGCCTTGGATTGACCTTGGATTGGCCTACGCTCGGGGGATCCCTCGAGATCCCATACCTCGTTTTCAATCAATCAATCAATCAAAGATTCCGTAAGGAAAGAAGTGAATAGAAGAAGAATAAAGTAAGATATCAATTTGAAGTTCATTTTATTTAAAGTAGAATGGAAAATTTAAAAAATGTATAACAACAGGGAATTTTAAACAAAATCCGTAGAATTTCCATTACCACCACTACCAGCGAATTTTATTCGATTTAAATGTCCTTTTTATTTATTTTTTTTTTTTTTCAAAAAGCATTTTTAAATACAATCTAATCCACTTTCAATAAAAAGTAGTTAACGATTATTTCTGATTGACGCTTAAAAAATTTCAATTTGATCAAGTTTGTTAATGAAAAATATTTCTTGAAAAAAATAGATTTCAATTAATCGAATTCCCGGATAAGCGTGAAATATTCTCTTAAGAATGTCGTAGAATAATTTTGTGGAATATCCGAAAAAACTCTGCACAGAGCATCCGTGGACAATATCCACTAAATTTCCAAAGACATTATTCTTTTCACTTTTTATTCCTGAAGAAATTCTTTGCAAAAATAACGACATGAATTCCTCGGATACAGTAACTTTTACCTCGTGAAATTCGCATAAAATTCTTTTCATATTCTTGGGAATATTCCATGGAATTCATCTATCGGACCGGAAAATTTTCTAAGAATATCTGATAGTCTGAGGCAGTCACATCTAATGCTTCTGAAACTGAATTTCTTTAAGAAGGACCTACACTATCATCTGCAGGCATCACTCTGAATAAATAAATAAAATGGAGAAGGCGTGAATCCAGGCCAGAAAATTTGCAATTTCCTACCTTAATAAAGAAGTCCACAGTGTTTAAAAGAAATATCAGGCTCATTAAATTATTTATTAAAGTTTCGGATCATCTGTAGTTCTTTGCTTTACTAATTGATTCATACCTGAAACTAATTATGCGCATGTGTGTAATGGCTACTGAATAAACACGTGAAAGTTTGCTCCGACAATTTTTAATTATTTGCCAGTAGAATTTTTGAATTCTGGAAGAATTGTAAAGATATCTATATAAATTTCTCATTTATAACCAAACAGACATGATGATGGTATTACCAATAGTAAAAAATTAAACTCCGTTAAAAGAATTTATGAGAGTCTTACAATATTTGATGAAATTTTTATTTTAACCACAGATAATACTTCTTATGTACATTCCCTCAAGCAAAAATTAAGAATATAGTTTTCTTCTCTAATTTCAGGGATCTAGTAATGTTTTATATAAAGTCTAGAAGTTTAATTACAAGTAAAAAAGCTAGAATTGGTCTGAGACCAATTCTTATGATACCCTAGACTAGATGAATGCCCTTATGAAATTTCGTATTGTCACCCCTCTGTGCAAAGTTTGATTTTTGAAGTGGTTTTTCGCATATATTTCTAGAACGGTTTGTCGGATAGAAAAAATGTTTATAACCAATTTTATAGGATTTCGTATTCTGAAGAAGTTTTTAGTACAATAAAAATGTCTTGCATTTATCGTTTTCACAGTATACGTAAAATACCTAAATTTTTATATAACAACACCAAGAAGGACTTGCCTGATTTGTCTCATTTTCGAACTTAATTTTACTTTTTAAAGTCCATGTACAAAATTTCAGCTCTCTAAGTATACGCGTTCTCGAGTTATCGCGCACAAAGACGGACAGACGGACGGACATGTAAAAATCAAAATAACTTTTAATATTATGCGTGGGTGTCCAATCCATTTTGCTCCACCATCATTATTTCGAGGTGTTACCAACGGAATGACAAACTTAGTATATGTGATGTGAATTTGCACAACAATTTCCTAAACAATTGAAAATACAAGAATGCACATTCTGCATTCTTGCATTATTCAATTGACCCAAAACCCATCGCTCAATTAATCAATCACAATAAATGCGATCGATTGATTAATTGCAATTAAGCAAAAACATACGCTAAACAAAATATATGTCACAACTTTAAGAAGTGACTGTAATTGTTTACATGCGTTTGTTTACATTTTTGCAACCAGCGTAATACGGGTCGATTATATTGCGTCACATCTTTCTGCCGGTGTTAAGCACATACATAAGTGCAAATAAGCGGTTTAGTTTTAACGTTTTTAATGTACATTAATATTAATTTAGTTTAGGATGGCAAATTGACGATTGTATAAATTAAGTAGTGATACTCGAATAAACAGACAGTTTGATTTTAACAGTAATCAATTGATTTAGTCAATCGAAAACAGCAAGTAGTCTTTTAACTTGGTGACTGCTATTTTTAGCTGCACCTTTCAAGTTGGCATCTGCTAGATTAGCTGTGCCTAAAGAGATCTGCTTTATAAAGCTTCTCTAGGAGATCTGCCTAATGGCTGCCTCCCATCATCGCTTCATTAGTGCACGAGAAATATAATTACTACATGGCGACCGTACATATAGATACATACAATCTCTATAATTACTACATGGCGACCGTGATGAAAAGAACCTAATCTTCGGACCGTGATGAAAAGAACTGAATCTTCGGACAGTGATAACTGCAATCTTTGGACGGCGACAATAATGCAAAGTTAAGATAACCAAAATCGACTAGCATCAACAGCTCATATATAATAAATAGAGAGCTTTTGTAGAAAACTCAGGAAGTTGCCATATCATTTTTGTTCAAAATAAATATTATAACGTATTGAAGATGTGCTGAACTTCTTAATATTTTTCCTCTCACTATCCTGGAGCCCTCTCATCCGAAGGTCGTATAGGTCCGCTCTAATCTCTTCCACAGGTCAACAAAGGGACTTTGGAAACAGTACCACCCAAAGTCAATGGGAGGGTGGGGCTTGGCAAGGAAGGCATGCCATCTGCGCCTTCAATGGAACGTAGGTAAGTGACGTAAAGGTCCCTTCTGGACTGAGTGAGTGCTAGGCTCGTTGTACGTAGGCACGAAATTTTTTTGATTATGGGTGATGACAAGCGGCAGGTTATTCCGGAAACTCCCCCACACTCTCCGCCACCCTTAGCCGAGGTGCTAGCGTGCCGCCCTGTGCTATCGCTGTCATCGAGTGATCTGTCAGCTCATGCTGGCAGTTTGGACTTCACGTCCTGACCAATCACTCTCAACATACTACCATAACACCGTCAAGATGAAACAATTTTTTTTTTAATTAACGTATTTCCGGATCATGGCAGTTAATCTCTAAGGTCACCCAAATCTCTCAATAATGGCAGCAAAGTAATAAATATCATTAGAAAATAGGAGAAATTTTGAAGTTTTGTGAATACAATTACAAATACGTGCTTTGTTAAATATGTAACGTAAAAGAAGATTATTTGGTCCAATAACAAAGCTGACGACGTCAGACGTTTTTATATCGAGCTTACATCCAGAATCATTCGATTCCACAATTAGATACGAAAATTTATCAAATGTAAATACTAATCATACTAACTACGCGCGTTATACATGAAGACTATTATATACAGATGTTCAACTAATCAGCAGTAATTTAACTTAAATATAGTAGTAAAAAAAAAAGGGAAACAAAAGTAATATACAGGTATATAGGCACTAAACATAATTAATAGTACATTTTTTTTAGATAGGTATTGCAATACAATAAGTAAAATTAATATTTGAATTTTAAAAACTTTGTAAACCTTCGTTAAATAGTAGGAAATTTTAAAGCTAGAAAAAAAATAGACAACGTTTTAACAATATGGGAAAAACTAATTCGAAACACGCAGACAATAACGGTGAGATCATCAACAACCTGATAATAGAAGATACGGTCAATATTGATAACAAGCAGATTATTATTCTTTTGGCAATTATAGCCGTTGTGAAGGTTATAGAATTAGTGTACACTCTGCACCGAGACCACCGAAGGGGCTTAGAAAAAATATCTTAACAGTCCAGCGCAAATTACGATTCAAAAGTAAAAAAAAAGAAACAAGATTTAAAACAAATGTATAAATAGAATACATAAATTAATAAACATGCACGAATGGATCAGTTAAATGATATAAAGGAGGAGTTAAAGAACATTTTAAGTAACTTTAATAAAAGCATAAACAGGGGCTATACGAAAAAAACGCTTAAGGAAAAGAAAGAACTTGTGGAAAATCTAGAATCACAAGCACTATTGATAATAAAACATGAAACTACTGCAGAAAAAGCATTGAAAATAAAGGAGATTTATACCGACATAAAGCTAAAAACAAAAAAAAATTTAGAACTAATAGAAAGCCAAGAAAAATAAGTATGCCTTTTGATATACGAACCGCGACGTCACTCGTCCAGTCATACGATGGAAAAGTAGAAGAAACAAAAGCTTTCATCGAATCAATAGAACTGCTAGATGAGCTTACGCCATCAAATCAGAAAGACATTATGATCAAATTTATCAGAACCAGAATTACAGGGAAAGCTTAACACGCAATAACTAACGAAATTAACACGGTTCCCTTAATTAAAGAAAAACTGACAAGGAAATTTTCTGTGAAAGTCTCATCTGAAGCAGTTCTAGCACAATTAATATCGTGTCAGCAAGGAAATAGAAAAATTACCGATTTCTCTGCACAAGTCGAAGTCGAAAAAATCGCGACTGGAGAGTCAGCCGAGAAATTGGCAGAAAAATTTTCCATCCAGACGTTCGCAAATAACGTATCTAATAGAGATACGGAATTGATACTAAAGACGAGTAATCTCACAACATTACAGCAAAGGCAGTTGCAGTGGATAAACCACAGCAGAATAACGTGTTGCACTACCAAAGCAGACAACCACAAAGATTTAGATCTAATTCAAACCAATACAGAGAACATTACAATAGAAGATTTAATAGGAACAGATGGCAAAGCCAACAGAACCAAAGATTCACTAATACTGGCCATCTAATGAACCCAAACAGAAACTTCTCGAATCAGAATAATTACCGGAATTCAAACCAGAACAATTACCGTAACCATCAGTGGAATAATGGAAACCAACAAGGTAATAGAAGAATTCGATTCTATGATTCGGGGGAATGCCAAGCCCCCAACCAGAAGACGAAACAGATCGGTTCGGGGAGACCTCACAAATAAACTAAGAGTCCACACGTTAAATATCTCTCTCACTAATTTCGTAAAAGCGTATGTAGATATGTGTAGTTCAGTATGCACATTTATAGTCGACACAGGAGCAGACATATCAATTTTTAAAAGAGGCAAAATAAGCGCCGACCAACGATACTATCCTAAAAATACTTGTGTCCCAGAGGCACATAAATCCGATATCGATAATCAAGTGAAGAAAATGCTGGATAATAAAATAATAGAAAACTCCGTTTCCCAATTCAACTCTCCAATTTTATTAGTACCAAAAAAATCAAGTACTCAAAACAAAAAGTGGCGACTAGTGGTAGATTTTAGAAATTTAAACAAGAAAGTACTTTCAGATAAATTCCCACTGCCACGAATAGAAGATATATTAGATCCAATGGGCCGTGCAAAATATTTTTCAACACTAGACCTTATGTCTGGATTTCACCAAATTCTTTAGACCTAGCTTCTAGAAAGTACACACCTTTTTCAACCAACCAGGGACACTACCATTTTACTCGCCTTCCTTTCGGACTTAATATAAGCCCAAACAGTTTTCAGCGAATGATGACAATCTGTATGGCAGGTTTAACACCAGAAGTTGCATTTTTATATATTGATGACATAATAGTCATCGGATGCTCACAAGCACACCACTTAAAAAATTTGTCATCCGTATTCAAGAGATTACGAGAGAGAAATCTCAAATTAAATCCAGAAAAATGCAAATTTTTTCAAACGGAAGTTACATACCATGGTCACAAAATTTCAGTACAAGGTATAAGCCCAGATAGCTCAAAATATGATGTTATAAAAAATTATCCTATACCCAAGAGCGCAGATGAAGTCAGGCGCTTCGTAGCATTTTGTAACTACTACCGTCGTTTTGTTCCTAACTTTGCAGATACTGCACTACCCTTAAATAGACTGCTCCGGAAAAAGGCAATATTTGAATGGTCTGAAACTCACCAAAAAGCCTTTGATATTTTAAAATCAGCGCTTATGTCACCCATAATATTACAACACCCTGATTTTAATAAAGAATTCATTATATCGACAGACGCATCAAACACTGCCTGTGGGGCAATTCTATCCCAAAATTTTGATGGACAAAAACTACCTATCGCATACGCAAGTAAAACATTCACAAAAGGAGAGAGCAACAAATCAACAATTGAAAAAGAACTCACAGCCATACATTGGGCTATAACATATTTTAAACCATATGTTTATGGACGAAAATTTATAGTAAGAACGGACCATAGACCATTAGCATATTTGTTCGGAATGAAAAATCCGACATCGAAATTAGCCCGAATGCGATTAGATTTGGAAGAGTTTAATTTCGGAATCCAATATATCAAAGGAACCGAAAATTCTGGACCTGATGCTTTGTCTAGAATAAAGCTTGATATATCAGATCTAAAAGAGATCAAAATATTACAAATGAAAACTCGCTCAATGAAAAAAGAAAGGAAAAGAAACTAACGTTACAGAAGAAGAAGCCAATGACACAAGTGTGCAGTCTGATCAACTGCGTATCACTGAGTCCTTGGCACCATCAGAATTAAAAATCAACGTTGATAATAAAAGAAGAATTGAACTCACGCTAGCGTTAAACTATAAAATATTTTATAAGCGGATAACAAGAATAAATAATACCCAATCAGTAGAACCCGCACTAGAGCAGGCATTTGAAGCATTGGAAGAGTATATTGACAAACAACTTCAGACCAAGACTCTGAAGACCTCTGCAGAGAGTCAAATTTTTAACATGATAAATATAACCGCATTTAAAGGCCTATGTAATAAAATTTTAAATAAAATACAAATAATAATATATAAACCACAGATTCAAGTGACTGATATAGAGAAAATAAATCAAATACTATACGACTTCCACTCAACCCCAACCGGAGGACACTTGGGACAGTCAAGGATGTTTAGCAAACTAAAAGATATATACACGTGGAACAACATGAAAAAATCAGTAGCTAGATATGTCAACAAATGTGAACTTTGCTCAAAAAACAAACATCAAAAACACAACAAAGAAGCAATGGTTGTAACAACCACGCCAATAAAGGTTTTTGACATAGTGTCAATAGACACAGTTCACAAAGACACAAAATGACAACAGGTATGCCGTAACTATCCAGTGCGATTTACGTAAATACATCGTGATTATCCCAACAAAAGATAAAGAGGCAAACACAATAGCAAAAGCAGTAGTCAACAGATTCATACTATACTCATATGGTCCAATGAACAAGTTGAAAACAGAATATAAGAATCAGGTCTTCACAGAAATCTGCAAAATTTTAAAAATAAAACAACTATTTGCCACCGCAGCGCACCCAGAAACAATAGGAGCTCTCGAGAGACATCACAAATGTCTCAACGAATACTTAAGATCATTCGTTAATGAGAATAGAGATGACTGGGACAACTGGATACCTTACTATACATTTTGCTACAATACCACACCTAACACGGTACACACATACACCTCATTCGAACTCGTAGTTGCTAAAAGAATAAGCCTACCATCTGAACTCAATATCGACCGTCCAGACCCCGTCTATAATCACAAGTTGTATAGTAAAGAAATAAAATATAGATTGCAACAAACGATAAATAAAGTAAAAGAGCACCTTAACACATCAAAAGCAAAACGAAAACAAACAAGTGAAATAAATAGCCACCCAATATTGTTAAAAATTGGCGATAAAATCTTAATAAATTCAAAAAATAGAAAGAAACTGGACCCACTATATGATGGTCCATACACAGTGAAATCTATAGGTAATGTAAACTGTACAGTAGAAGATAAGAATAAAA
Source organism: Dioctria linearis (assembly GCA_963930735.1). Taxonomy (NCBI): domain Eukaryota; kingdom Metazoa; phylum Arthropoda; class Insecta; order Diptera; family Asilidae; genus Dioctria; species Dioctria linearis. The sequence continues at coordinate 172,710,988 of OZ005741.1, read as the reverse complement.
ATACAATTATAGAAATACACAAAAATAGGCTAAGGAAAATAGATAATTAAACTAATATCAATAGCACAAACATAAACATAAGAACATAAATTAGTGTATATAGAGTATTATGTAAACAAAACCATAGCAATGTAATAAAATCGTATTGAATTACTCATTAATAAGCATGTAAAAAAAAATAATAATAACAAAGATTGTTATTATAATTTTTTTTTCTCCATAAAGGGAAAGGTATCACACCATCATCATTTCGAGGTGTTACCAACGGAATGACAAACTTAGTATATGTGATGTGAATTTGCACAACAATTTCCTAAACAATTGAAAATACAAGAATGCACATTCTGCATTCTTGCATTATTCAATTGACCCAAAACCCATCGCTCAATTAATCAATCACAATAAATGCGATCGATTGATTAATTGCAATTAAGCAAAAACATACGCTAAACAAAATATATGTCACAACCTTAAGAAGTGACTGTAATTGTTTACATGCGTTTGTTTACATTTTTGCAACCAGCGTAATACGGGTCGATTATATTGCGTCACATCTTTCTGCCGGTGTTAAGCACATACATAAGTGCAAATAAGCGGTTTAGTTTTAACGTTTTTAATGTACATTAATCTTAATTTAGTTTAGGATGGCAAATTGACGATTGTATAAATTAAGTAGTGATACTCGAATAAACAGACAGTTTGATTTTAACAGTAATCAATTGATTTAGTCAATCGAAAACAGCAAGTAGTCTTTTAATAGCAGTCACCACTATTTTTAGCTGCACCTTTCAAGTTGGCATCTGCTAGATTAGCTGTGCCTAAAGAGATCTGCTTTATTAAGCTTCTCTAGGAGATCTGTCTAATGGCTGCCTCCCATCATCGCTTCATTAGTGCACGAGAAATATAATTACTACATGGCGACCGTACATATAGATATATACAATCTCTATAATTACTACAATACTCTATAGATTTTATCTAAACGCATTTTCTATAGTGAACAATTTTTATTAATAAGTCTTGTACGGAGTTCGAGTAAAACAGCATGGAGTTCAGGTAAAAAGTGATATTTCCGCTGGTAAAATCCCAAGCGAAAATTTTACTGAGGTCTTTACTAGTCCAATATAGAGTTCACTGGTAAAAAGTGCCATTTTTGCTATTATCCGATAGATGGTGTTTTTTTATTCTCCACTCATTTTAATGTGCGGAGTATTAAAATGCTTGTAAAGCTTTGACATTTCTTGAAAGCGATTGTATTGAGTTTTTCTCGTGGATTTTCATGACGACGATACGCACTTAGACCTGCTACAGCAACAATCTCGTCGTCGATATGATGATTTAGATCCTTTATAAATAATAATCACTTAACATTTTTAAAAATATTTTCGATTAACTGTGATTTTAACAGCTGTGATTTCATTTTCTCCACATAAAACGTACGTCAACTTTTTACCAGCGTTAAAATGCAATTTTTTTGGAGACCGTGTTAAATTTTACCAATACCCGAACTCCATACTAGGCTTTAGACTAAAAACTTATCTGACGTGGGAGACAATATACTTTGAATTTATTTCCTGTTATAATTTTTCATTTCAATTTGAGTTTCAACATTTTAAATTTGTTCAGTGATAACTTCGAAACGAAAGGGAATAGGGGAAAAAGTTATAGCCCATTGGAAAGCCCCATTCATTCTATATACTATCAATAACTCATACATACCCCTGTCGTAGCTATGGAGAGGGAGATTCACTGACATGTATATAAATGGACTGCACGTTGAACAAAAAATGCATGAAAGCTAATGGCACCACTTTTATATTCTTGTCTCTTTCCGTGACAGCAGTAGTTTCCACTGAACTGTAACGAGAAATTGCTTAAGGTTCAGCGATATTTGCAGAGCTTTCCTACCAAAGAACACTTCTTTCGAGTCATAATAAAAATTTAAAAACAAATATAGCCCCAAATACTTTTGTGGTAATTTCATTAAATCCCAGTGACATGTATATAAGTAAATCATCAAATAATTTAAATATTGCGCTGGTGTACTACAGTTGGTAGCATTGACAGTGAGAACATTCTGAAATCAAAATTGGTGCCACATGAAATAGTAGATCAGTCAGTCCATTTATATATATGTCAGTGGGGAGATTTCAAAAGAGCACAAAATAGATTTCTTTCTTCATCTAGTCTTCTTTTTCGTTTCTCAACACTCAAGTTTGTTATAAACAAGGAAGTTTGATTATTTAAAAAGAGACACAAACTTGTGCACTTTTATGCAAATTTGAGTTTTTTGGCGTGAAAATGTCTTTATGTCTAGTATAAGGGGCACTCGCGCCTATCTATCGAAGTAATTTCGAACTTCTTGGCTAAAAATAGACAAAGCGCCGCCGATTGCAACAATCTGTGGTTAAAATGTTTTATTTATATCAATATGTACGCTCTCCGTAAGTTTTATTAAATTACCTCAAGTTTAAAGTGAGTGATTGATAATATAACGGAGGACATTACCATCTAAAGCGGCTATGGGCATGTAAACTGGCCGCTGGGGGCGAGTATTTTCTAAGGAGCCGACTAAGTTTTATTTTCAAATAAGCTTACATAATAATATTATTATAATTAAGTTTTTAATTTTAATAAAATATTTGGTTATTTTTTGTACAAATTGACATCACTGTGTGATTATGTAGGAGGGTTGCTTTGCCAGGTGTAACGTGAGCATAGTTTCAGACTATAGTAAGACGAATACTAGCTGTCAGTTAGTGTAGAAAGTGCGACGTTAAAATAAGCGAAAAGTAAATCTTCTTCTTCCTAACCCTTCTGGCAGGTCGCGCATTCGCACGGAAACTAACTCCGGCACATTCATGAAGACGGTCCTTAAGATTTCGATTCGAGTATCGATAAACGTCAAACTCCAGATGACATGGCTGAATGTTCTAGAGTGTCTGTCACTTCACGTCTAACCTTACATAGATCGGTTCCTGTAATCCGCTCAGATTAGAAGATCTAAGAAAAACAGCGTGCATCCAGGAAAATATACACTCCTTAAGTAAGAAATTGCATAGTAGAGATCGAGCTCTACCAATGGGTAAGATATTTCATAGTTTTTTATATCTGCGTACGATTTGCTTTAATTACCACCTTTTAGTGATACCTCCGAACACTCCAAAAAGGCTCAAGTATCAATTACCTACTCTCCAGCTCAGGTCCCAGTCGTGTTCCGCTGGCAGAATTAGAACTAATAATATCAGACCAAGCTTGGGCATTCTACTTCGTACGCCTAATTATAAGGTCCAAAGTGCATCCAATAGGAAGCCCAAACGGGCCAGATAAACCGACTCGGCTCTAATAGAATCGGTAGCAAGAGCTGTGGAGTTAGTCGGAGCTACAAATACCAAAATAAAAAGAAAACAAAAAAACATATAAATGTAAAGTAACAAGCATTGGAATAGAAGGAGTGCAAATAAAAGCACTGAAGGAAAGTACCCTGAAGCGGTATATCTACAAAAATAACAAAGGAAAAAGGAAGAGACCCGGAGGTCACCACAACTTAATCCAATGCCAGAATAATCACGTCTTATAGGTCAAGTAGTATCTTTAGGTACTAGATATTGTAGGAGCTCGTTAAGGTCAATGAGGTCAAAAAGGTGAATAGGAAGGAAACCGCACGATAGAGAGGGACGTAGTCTCTTGATATAACAAAGTGCCAGGCGTAGCGAATATCGGCCTTTTAAATTTTTTTTGTGTAAATAAGATTACAGGAACGCACGTCGGTCCAGCGGATGAAGCTTCACCTCCTGGGAGCGGCTGAGTGAGTACCATAAAATTTTTTTTATATAAAAATATCTTCCTATACATATATATTTATACAGAAAAAAAAAGACAAAAGAAATAATTTAATGATAAAAAAATACGAGAATCCAGTGAATATATCCAAGGAATAACCTAACTTAAAATAATATCGTAACAATACTGACGCATGGGCATGCCTATCCACCTGGTACTGATCAGAAATATTAGTAATTATAGCAATAAATAGTGGGTGTCGCCACATAACGTTAATAGTATCTCAGTAAAGAGATTTTAGTAGTTTTATATCAGCAACTAGTAGCTGTCTTAATATGACGTTAGATAGTGTTAAATTATGTCTTAATCACCTATGATGAAAGGAATAAGAGTTTCTTTTTGTTCAACTAGATATTAATGCAAAGTGAAAATAATTTGTACCTACCTTGTTGGGATCGATAGTATTGGTCAATTTATATATATATATATACCTATAGATACATATGAGCAATAAGTCACAGGTGGAGAATGAGTATAAGGCTAGCAAGATTTAGATATGTATGTGTACAGATTAATACTTTGTAGGTTAAGTCCCCTCTGGACATGTGTATAATTGTAGTTGGAGCCTAAGCCTTTCATGTAGTCTCTTGTTTTTTGTTTTTGTATTAGATTTGAGTTTATAATAGCTATTCTGATCTGTATGAGCTTCAGTCGATGTACGGTGGACGCTCGCACCTAATAAAAAGATATATCACCTTTGAAGAAAGGCATAGTTTTTTTTCGAAAAGTCCTGATCTGTTTATATAGTTTTTTTAATGTATCCTAGCTAAGAGTTGCCTAGGCGCCCGTCTGTCTCCGACCTCCCTCGAGGAACTCAAGATGGGGTAGCCTGTCTACCTCTTTCCTTTCCGTCAGTCTTTCTAATTTGGTATGGGATCGATGGCGGCGGGCCATCGATGTACGTGGGGGGGTCAGTTCCACTATAGATGTCATAGCTACACGCTGTGGACATCTCCCGCCAGACTGATACCCGGATGTTAGTCGAGTCTGGTCAGTCATTTCGAACATGCCTACGGCCTGTTCCAACACCATTCCCCTGTCTGTACTATTTTTATATCCCCGTGGTTACCTCAAGGAAGTAAACTCTGAGATAGTTCCTCCCCAGCTTCCTTGGCCACAAACAGCCTGCGAACTCATTAACCTATTAGAGGTGAAGCCAAGATTCCACACCCCTGACGACGAGCTAGTCCGTGCACTGTCAACAAGCGCAGGCACCCTGGCTTCATACCCCCCCCCCCCGCAATAGGAAGCTCTGTGTATGGTGTCAGCTGTCATCTCCTGTGACAAGGCCTAATGAGGTGCTGCACTGAGCCATTGTCCTGACAGCGTTGAATTCAAACCAAACACCAACACTACACAGGTAGTAACTTACGTAATTTATTCATAGTTTTTTAACTTTTGCCTCAATAGAAGTTGTCTGTGCTATTTCCTAGGATTATTTTTAAAAAAATTGCCAGAAGTACTATTCCAATCATAGAAGAAAAAGCTCAGTTCTGATATTAAACTCGTGTCGTCTAGTAACAATAAATTTTATTACACTCAATTAATTGTTTTTCAATTTTTTTATTGTTTTTTTTTATCATTAAATGCAAAAACAAATATAACTGGGGCAGTAGGTGATGAAATGAATACTTAAAGGGCAAACAACATAAGGGACTAAAGGAAACTACATAAATCGACATAAAATTTCAACAAACCAACGAAGCTTTATCGTTGTAGAGATTTACAAGTAGTGAGCATTGGAAACCAACGACGATTATCGCTGAAAACACCATTGTAGCCAAAAAAAAAATCAACCAACGAAGGCATCCAACACAAAAAGAACCTTTTTTCCAGACCCTATCCGGTGTCCAATATTTTTAGGAATAGTCTAAGTTTATATAGATCAAGATCTAGTGAATACATACATTCAAATTTAGAAGAAAATCTTATTGTGAGTGCTAATTCTACTGAAAATATAATTAAAACAAGTGAAAAAGCTAGAATTGGTCTAAGACCAATTGTTATGATACCCTAGATGAATGCACGTATGAAATTCCGTATGGTCAGCCATTTGAGCAATTTTGATTTTTTGCATTGGTTTCTCACTTATATTTCTAGAACGACTCGTCGGACAGAAAAAATGATTATAACCAATTTTATAGGATTTCTTATTCTGAAGAAGCTTTTAGTACAATAAAAATGTCTAGGACTGATCGTTTTCAAAGTATATGTAAGAAACCAAAATTATTATATGGCAACACCAAGAAGGGGTTGCCCGATTTAGCCCATTTTTGAAATTTTATTTGCTATTAGTATGAAAACACAGTGTACCAAATTTCAACTTTCTATGTCGACGTGTTCTCAGGTAGTGTCCAAATATATCCTGGAAAACGAAATTTTTGTATGGCAACCCCACGAAGGAGTTGCCCGATTTGTCTCATTTTCGAACTTAATTTTACTTTTTTTTTTAATGTCCTTTACAAAATTTCAGCTTTCTAGGTGAACGCGTTCTCGAGTTATCGTGCGCACAGACAGACAGACAGACGGACGGACATGCAAAAATCAAAATAACTTTTAATATTATGCGTGGGTGTCCAATTCATTTTGCTCTACCATCATTATTTCGAGGTGTTACAAACGGAATGACAAACTTAGTATACCCCTATAGATTTCATCTAGGGTATACAAATATTGCCTGAGGATTAAATTCATATACTATGCTCACCGAAAATATTATTGAAAATCCAAACTTAAACGAAAATTGTGCTAAAAATTTAGTTGATTTAAATATAGTGTGTGACAAAGTCTGTAATAATAAAAGTGATCAGGGTAAATCATTTAAACGTTTTTCCAAAAATGACAACCCCAAATAATGCTAACCAAACTGTTGAGGCATTAGCAACTGTGACATCTGTTGATATTGCTAATTCATTAAAAATTCCCGACGCAATTAAAGACTTGCCCAAATTCGACGGCAATGCTCGATTACTTTTCGATTTCCTAGACAGAGTAGATGGAAGCCTTTCTTTAATTTCCATAGTAAGTGGTTCACCCTACGGTCAGTTACTACTTAGAGCTATTAGGAATAAAATTGTGGGACCAGCCAATGAAGTTCTCAATATGTACGGGACTTCATAAACTGGGACCACATTAAAGAAAATCTGATATTACATTACAGTGATAAAAGGAATGAAATATCCTTAATAAAAGACCTCCATAAAATAAAACAAAATAACACGGTAGAAAATCTTTACTGTGAAGTGGTAGAATTATAAGCTAGTATAGTAAATCAGGTGAATGCACACGAAAAAGATAAGAATGTCATTAGTGCAAAGAAACCCCTATTTTCGAAAATGTGTTTAAATGCATTATTATCTGGGTTAAGAGAACCATTAAGATCAATCAGTACGTTTACATGAATACTTGAGTACTTGACTTGAAATGTACTTGAAACTCAAGTAGGGTTTTTGGTTGAATAAATTCCAATTATTTGACTTGAAATTTACTTGAAGTAATGTAAGAACCTTTCAACCTCAATCCCAAATTAGACAACCTTCAAATAACAATTTTAGACCAACTGTACTATTTAGCGTTACAGAAAGGAATTCAAATCCACACGTAGATGATTACTACCCTGAAACTCCTCATTCATACGAACAAAACCTCGATGACTACTATTGTTATTCCGATAAAGTAGACGATTTGAGTTACGAAAATGTTGAAAATCAACCAAATAGTGCTACAACATCCAACATGAACTTGATGACACAAATTTTACTACACCCGCTTCGAAAAGCCAGTCGGCTACATAGACATGGTTTCATTCTTCCATTCATACATAATTCATTTCCCTTTGGACGGCCTTTAAAATTTTTAATAGATACATGGGCATTATCCTCCTTCCTAAACCCAGAGTACGTCCATCCAAATGATCTTGTAGAGACCAAGGGGTCAATTCTTGAATTACGTTCGTATTCTTGAACCTCATCGTTATAAAGTCGAAGTGGTGAAAAAGTTTTTCAACATAACGAGTGTGGTAAGATTAAATCTGTCAATTTACAAATTGAATATTGTCAGCTGTTTCATATTTTAAAATATAATTTGTAAAAAATGGCTAGCTTCAGTGAATTGTCCTTATTGTTTGCGTCTGAAATCGCTAAAAAATCTATGGACTATCAATTATCGTTAATCAATTCCTGCACCCTTAATTCAACGCTAAATAGAAAAAAATTTTGCAGGAGGACCTCCACCAGTGCCATGCAAATGTTTTTTTTGCCGCCGCAGATTTTCCTTTCACTACACATTTTAAATCCTGCCAAATCTGGAAATTTTCTATTAGCTTTGTTTCGAATATAACATCATAAAAAAACTTTTCTAGTTCTTTTGCGCTTCGGGTATGGAAATTAATACTGATTTTATTTTGCCACAATTCCGTGGCATCTTTTGAACTGAAAGAGTTATCGTATTTACCAAATTTCAGTTTCGGGTTTTCCTCTAAAAACTCAATTAGTTTAGTTTTTTGAGCATACGAAATTTTCGCACATCTTTTATCTCCCATTACCACCCGTGAAATAGCAGCTGATTCACTCTTCGTTTGGCATAACGAATGGTTGAACCCACTCGTTAAATAACGAAGGGTTTGCGTTCGGTATATAACGAATGCGGATTTCAAGAATACCAAATGTGTCGATTCCGAATGGTTTTGACAGTATAACGAATACGGAATGTGCCTTCGTTATTCAAGAATAGGCCCCGAAATCAATAATAATTACAACAATTTTAAATAAACATTGTTTGAATAAAGAAATTTCTCTTCCAAATTTCCATATGAACAATCTTAGAATTAAAATAATGTAAGGTCATTGTACGTGCATATCCAACAAATGTATTGTCAGCACATACTTACAGCTTATTACATTCCATTCAATCAATTTGTTGGATATGCACAAATTTTATTGCTCTATATGTGAATTCTTCGATAATTTCAAACGCGCATTTCCTCACAGTCAGCAAATTTCATAATTTTCAAGCACGACTTGCGACAGTGAGGAAATGCTGGATTAGCAAGAAGTACTTTAAATAAATTTTAAATATAAAGAGGAACAGGTTAAATAAATCAGTCAGTTTGTTTTCAAATCAGATATAGGCATTTTTCATTTTATATTTAACCCGTTTCCTTTCAGATTATTTTCTGGTGTAGTGGTCAAAGGGTACGCAATCCAGAGATATAGATCAGCTAGCTGCTGAGCAAAAAGAATATGCGAAAGGAGTGAAACAAGTCACTTCTAACTACGTTAAAGATCCATTCAATAGGAAAACAACAGTAACTTACTATGAAGAGAGGCTTCGTCGTCTAGAAGCAGCATGGTCGCTTTTCGAAAAGATCGATGAAGAAATCAGAAATCTGCCTTCTCCGCCTATAAGTCATTCATACTTCACCACGGGATGCTATGAAACGACAGCTCAATTGTATGAACAATATGTTGAACAAATCATGCAATTGAAGAAAGACGCCAATAGTCAAACATCTGAAGAGCCACTAATTTCAATGGCCAACAATGAACAACAAAACCAATTGACGAAAAGATCAACCGCAAAAGGAGCTTCCAAGGGAGCTATGTCCAAGCACTTGGTAGCAGGCAATTTACCTGAATCTGCTAAGCCATTATCAGAGATAACCAAAATAATGAGAAGACAAAGAGTGATAATTGAGTCACTTTATCGCTTATTCGCCACACTCGAGAATTTGGACCCCGACCAACATCCACAGTCCTTCTTCGAGTTAAAAATCAAGACAATTCAGCACTACTGGTTCCAAGTGGAAGAGCAAAACTGCGCCATATGGGAGCTAGTAGAGGACTCCGCCACACTGGGTTATGATACCAAAGGTTATATTCAGCTAGAAGACATTGTGCATCGCCATCTAATCGAATTATCTGCAATTATAGAAAATCAAGGCCATGCTCCACTGCTATCAACACAGGTTCCAGCATCTAATACAGCTATTGCAAGTTTACCAAAAATAACGCTATCTAAGTTTGATGGCGACTATGCAAAATGGCGACAATTCTTCGATCTGTTCTCTCAGATGGTCCACAATCAGATAATGAGAAATTGTCAAAAGATGTGGTACTTGAAGATGAATCTAGTGGGAGAAGCTGAGAAACTGGTGAGACACTTCACATTATCTGATGAAAATTACTCCACTGCCTGGAAAATATTACAGGACAGATACGAGAACAAAAGACTATTAGTCGCAGCACTCATCAACAAACTACTAAGCCAGTCATCTCATGCAGCAGAAACTTCATCAGCCACATCGATAAGGACAATGCATGATACAACGAATATTAGGATTGGATTGGATATTAGGATTGGAAAATCTTGGCATTCCTATCAACAATTGGGATCCACTTCTGCTCCACATTTTGCTCAAAAAAGTGGATAAGACCACACACCAACTTTACGAGCAATCGCTAACCAAGCCAAAGGAGATTCAATCAGGCATTTCTGGCATTTCTTGAAACTCGCTTTCAATCTCTGGAAGCACTGGGCCATAAGGGCAAGGGTCCAGATGATTATAACAAAAGACAGAGTACGGCCAAAACTCTAACATCAACTATATCATCAAATCAAAGATGTGCAGCATGCAGTGATAAGCACTAACTGTTTCACTGCAGGCTGAATTTACTACGTAAACACAACCTGTGCATTAATTGTCTAAAGCCAGATCATTCGGTTTCGACTTCTACCCTCAGAGGATGCACCAGATGCGCTAAGCGGCACATAGAGCAAACTCAAATGACTGAGCCTCCGAAGACATTCAACAAGCCAGAAGATCATCAATTAAGGCCTAACGTTCAGAAATTCATCCCTTCTCCTTCAGTTAACATCGGGATAAGCGATCAGCCACTTGCTTTAATTGCCTACAAGAACAAAGAAAAGCTAGAGATCATGTACTTCTGAGTACTGCACGAGTTAAATTAGTCAGTGACAGTAGTAAGGAAATAGAATGCCGTGCCATCCTTGATTCAGGCTCACAAATAAACCTGATTACCACAAAAATTGTTAAAAAACTAGGTGTGAACCCAACGCAAGAATCATTGCACATACAAGGCATTGAAAGTGGAAAGCAGCACTCACAGAATAGAATAAGTGCCACATTGAACTCCAGAATAAATGGGTTTTCTACCAGATTGGAGGTCTTTGTCCTCACTCATATAATTTCAAATCAACCCAGTCAACCAATGGACACACATCATCTTGGAAAATACCACAGAATATCGCACTAGCCGATCCAACATTTGATCAGCCAGATCGCATCGACCTTCTCCTCGGGGCCGAGTTTTATTTTCAACTTCTATCTATTGGACAAATCAGTTTGGGACCAAATATGCCAACCTTACAAAACACTGTTTTTGGTTGGATCGTAGCTGGAAAGATTAGTGGTACAACGGCAGCTGTGTCAACTTGTGGAATATGTACAGATTCTGAGGTAGATTTAGACAAGGCCATCGAAAGATTCTGGAAGATTGAGGAAGCGGAAGAAGTTTCAAGGAAAAATTTCACGCTTTCAGAAAAACAATGCGAAGCACACTTCAACCAAACGTTTCAACGGGATGAGGCAGGACGATTTATTGTACGCCTACCATTTGCAGGAGACCCAAGCACCCTCGGCCAGTCAAGAGCCATTGCCCTACGAAGATTTAATGCCTTAGAAAAAAGGCGTGCAAGAAACGAAGACTTACGTAAACAGTATATCGATTTTATGGACGAATACATACGACTGGGGCACATGGAAGAAATCAATTCAAGACACATTTCATCACAACACTACTTTCTTCCTCATCATTGTGTAATAAAGCCAGATAGTAGCACCACAAAACTAAGAGTGGTTTTCGATGCGCCAAAGAAAACCTCCACAAACATTTCTTTAAATGACATTTTACACAAAGGTCCAACAATCCAGAATGACCTATTTACCACACTTCTTCGGTTTCGCTTGCCACGTTTTGTATTCACAGCGGATATACAAAAATTGTATCGGCAAGTGAGGGTACAAGAAGAGGACAGAAAATATCACTCCATCTTATGGCGAAGTAATCCAAACCAAAAGCTGAAATGCTACCAATTATGTACTGTTGCTGCTACCAATTATGTACTGTTACGGCACCATACTTAGCCATAAGATGTCTTCAACGGTTAGCCCAAATAGAAGCAACCAAATATCCAGTTGGAAGCGAAATACTACAAACAGGATTTTATGTAGACGATATTATGACTGGCGCTAACTCCCTCGCCACTACTCTCGAGATGCAAACACAACTCATCGCTGTACTCAAAGAAGCAGGGGCCAAATCATGTAACTCGATATCGAGTGAAAACTATCGTCCGTCACTAGTTTTTAGATTATGTAACTTGATATGTCGACTAACTTATGTCGAATGCTCGATAAAGACAGTTCGATATGACTTTTGATATCGAATTATTGTTTTTAGTTGACAAGCTGTTAGTTTTGGCAGCAGATTTTGCACAAATTAACCGGGAAGTACGAATATGTAAGCTTAAATTTATAATTTTGATTGTTGTGCCAGCGATTACTATAATAATTTTTAAGGTCTCAACAAACTACGCAGGTACAACAGAACATGCTGATAAAATTCATGGAAAAACATTCGCTTGTGGCAACAAACAGTTTGCAAAATACCGGCAATGGAAAAGAAAAAAAGAAAAAGTTATGGATAAAACTTGCAAACATGTTAAATAGTAGTGGACCACCTATAAAAACAATAAAAGCTTGGCAGAAAGTATGTTGTATATTTTTTTTTAATATGGCTTTCAGGTATGGACTGATTATAAATACAATTTAAAAAGAAAATTGGCTAAAAATAAGAAGAGTATACTAATAACAATAATTATGCCCAAATTTTAATGCAAATGACAGGCCGTCAAAAGAATTAGCATTGCATAAGCAGTGGTTGCTCGATAGACCAAACGACATTCGATGAATCGTTTTACATGAAGCAAAAATGTGCTGTCGAGCTGACGATATCGTTTTCATTCATCGAGCGTACGATTATCGAGCGTCGAATTACATGATTTCGCCCCAGGTTTCAAACTACGCAAATGATGCGCAAACCATCCACGATTGCTGCAGAATATACCCTTAGGAGATCAAGAAATTCAACTTAACTTCACAGATGAAAAGGACCTCTCTGTTAAAACGGTCGGCCTAACATGGATGCCAAAAACAGATAAGTTTTGTATAAGAAGCAATTGGGAATCCACTAATAAGGTATCGAATAGGTCATTCTCATCAAAAATTGCTCGGTTATTCGATCCCCTTGGGATCTTGTCGCCCATTATAGTTACTGCTAAAATATTCCTTCAGGAATTGTGGATGCTTAAACTTGACTGGGACGCCGCTCTTCCCATCGAAAGTTACACTAAATGGACTAGGTTTCAAGACAGTCTGAAAACACTGAACAATATAGAGTTTTCAAGACATGTCCTCTCAACCGAAGCACCGAGATCAATACAACTGCATGGATTTGCTGATGCTTCTGAAAAGTCATATGGCGCCGTTATATATGTACGCTCTTTCAATAGTGAAGGAAGAATCAGTGTCAATCTTCTATGTGCAAAATCAACAGTCGCTCCAACAAAAAATGTAAGCCTCCCACGGCTAGAGCTATGTGCTACCAAGTTAGCCGCAGAGTTAATGACCCGAGTAAAAGGAGACTTGAGCTTCAGAGAAACACCTAGTTATCTCTGGACTGATTCAGAGATCACGCTCGCCTGGATAAACGCCACATCCACTTCGTTCCAGCTTCAATCCCCGAACAATGGAGACATGTAACATCCAAAGAAAATCCTGCCGATGTTCTGTCCAGAGGAATCGACCCAGAGAAGTTAAAAATCTGCAATCTTTGGTTCTACGGCCCTCCATACCTGCATGGAAACGAATGCATATGGCCCCCGCCTTACAAAAAGAGTGCTCAGTGTAACGAAGAAAGAAAGGCATCGGCTTTTCCTGTAACTGTACCAATGGAAGATGAAGACAGTTCAATCCACTTTATACATAAGATAAATCACAAGAACTCCTTCCGCAAGCTACAACGGGTGGTTGGATATATTCTACGATTTATCAAAAGAAGTAAAGGACTAGGTGATAAACTCATGAAGGGACGGTCACTTACTACTAAAGAGATGGACGATTCATTATTCTTCATCAGATATTCACCATCTACAACGATACAATGAGGTTAACAAAACAAGCTTATTGGCCACTCTGTAGCCGTTTTTAGACGATAGAGGTATCTTACGAGTAGGAGGTCGTTTGGCTACATCCTTTCATATGACGCAAAACATCCTATGTTGCTGCCCTATGCACACGAATTAACCAAATTCTTAATGGTCGATACGCATCGAGAAAAGTACCACGTTGGCCCACAGGGGTTACTATCCAAAACAAGACAGCGGTTTTGGCCTATTAAAGATAAGACGCAAACCACAATTGCTAACACAAATAATGGGCAACCAACCACCATTGAGAGTTCAACCAGCCGGCCATTCATCAACTCAGACGTTGATTTCTGTGGTCCTCTCTGGGTTCACTACAAAATATGTGGCAGTGTTTTGTTGCTTTGCCACAAAGGCTGTACACCTGGAAGTAGTGAGCGACCTTTCAACCGACGCTTTCATTGCAGCATTAAAACGATTTATTGGTAGAAGGGGACACTGTAGAAATACATTCTGTGATAACGCCACAAATTTTGTAGGCGCAAAAAATCAATTAGCAGAACTGCGGGATCAGTATATCCAGACCCAGCTCAGGAGAAAATAACATCATTTTGTAGCAACAAGAGTCTCGATTTTCATTTCATTCCACCAAGAGCTGTGGTAGGCTGCAGTCAAGTCAGCCAAACACCTGCTACAATGAAGTATCTCATCAGCATCACTTACATATGAGGAATTGGAAACTGCAATTATAGAAATAGAAGGAATCCTCAATTCACGTCCTCTGACGGCAATGTCTTCAGATCCAAATGACCTCACAGCACTCACTCCTGGGGACTTTTTAACCACCCCAGTAGATGTTCAAGCGAAACCTACTAACGTCAACCTATTGAGACACTGGAAGGCAGTATCTCACCTCAAGCAGCAATTCTGGAAACGTTGGTTAGTCGAATACTTGCATGAGCTTCAATATTGTTTTAAGTAGAAGCAAGCATCCCAAGATGTTAAGCCAGGGACAATAATTGTGATAAAAGAAGACAATGCACCAGTAATGAAATGGCCTTTAGGGAGGATTGTAGAAGTACACAAGGGCAACGACGGCCGAGTACGGGTAGCCGACGTGCGCATTTCAACGAATGTATTACGACGTGCAATACATAAGCTTGCCCCTTTACCATATGAAGAAGAGCATACAAGGGAATTCCTAGCAGATCTAAAGGAACAGATTAAACAACCTCCTCCAAAACAACACAGTATAGACCACAACGCTGCGGAAAATTCCACCACCACAAATCAGTCACCTAGAAAAAGAGTACGATCATCGCTCGGTAGCTCAATACTAACATTATTGCTTGTCTGTCTCGTACTTCCAGTCGTAAAAGGAGATCCTGTTGAAGTTACCCAATTTAAGACCCACCTTGGCATGCTCTTTGAAAATCTCGGCACAGGGGCCACAGCATTACAACACCTGTGCAATCAATTAATTATAATTAACAAGGGCTCGTGCCTACAATTAGTTCATCAATTTGAGCATATCCTGGAAGAATTAATTAAAGAGAATGAATTAATATCGCAGCAACATCTCCTAGACAGACAAAAAAGAGGGGCAATCAACGTCGTCGGTAATATAGCGAACGCATTGTTCGGCGTTCTCGATTCCCAATATGCAGAAGAAATGTCTAGAACAATAAAGTCGGTTCAGGAGAATGAACAACATCTCCTAGGGCTTTTGAAAAAACAAACATCTGTAATCGATTCAACCATAAACATCATCGAACACAACCAAGCGAGGACAGAAGAGAAGTTCAAGGCGCTAGATGCTCAAATACGTCAAATAATCGGTAGAATAAACAATGAAGACAAACAAGGTCAGCAAGCATTTATTCAGTTCATTGGCAATCCAAATGTCACTCGTCTCCAGCAACCTCCAACGATTTCAATCAGCAATTATTGAAGTACTTACAGACACTCGCCATGGAAAAATAAACCCGATGTTATTATCGGGTAAACAGCTAAGGCAAAAAATTATGTCGAAACAATTTACCACTAAACTTCCGGCTTCCGATTAATCAAGAGAATGTGTTAGAATTATACCACATAATGACGGCCAAGGCTGGAATTGTTAATGACCATGTCATATTTCAAATAATGCTGCCACGGACAAATGGAGAGAATTTCGACCTATTTAGAGTGATACCAATACCTATTTGTATCAACAATTCATTCATCGCAATAGAATCATATTCTCCTTACTTGGCAGTAACTCCGCATAGAAATGAATACTATCCCCTAAAAGAGCAAGACCTGTACTCATGCATAGCGCTTGAAGATTCACGCCATCTCTGCAACCAGCTCCATCTAATATATCATAAAGGAGCCAACATAGCGCATGCGAGATCGAATTACTCCACAACAACCCAGTCCTACCACAATGTAAACTGACTGAAGTACAAGAACAACCCATTTGGATACAATTGTCTAACACTAATGACTGGATATTTGCTCTTAGGCTCAAAACCTTAATTAACGTAGTCTGTGATGGTGCAATCTTCCCAATCGTCTTGAATAATTCTGGTCTTCTAAAAATCAAGCCAAATTGTGTAATAAAGGAGGACTACGTTACCATACATGGGCACCAAATTTATTCAAGTAACTCGAAAACTTCATGCACGAAGCTCGGTCTGTTCTACGAAAACATAGCTCCCGAGCAATGACCAATAACGCTAGCTGATAGCCCTCGATATTCAGGCGAAGTGGGATCATTAGAAGATCTTCAAAAACAACTTAAGTCGCTAAACCTATCGGTCCTGCCACACCGGCCTTACACGGATGCGACTCATCATATCGGTGTAAGTTATCTCGCTCTGAGCCTCATCATTGTCATAGCATTATATCTCGGATGTACATCTAGAACAAAGTATTGCAACCCAAGGGTGACTAAGCCGATCCCACAACCAAGAAGTCCAAATCGCGTCTTGCAGATCTAACTAAGTTGAACGAGTGTTCAACGGGGAGGAGAATAAACAATCTTAGAATTAAAATAATGTAAGGTCATTGTACGTGCATATCCAACAAATTTATTGTCAGCACATACTTACAGCTTATTACATTCCATTCAATCAATTTGTTGGATATGCACAAAGTTATTGCTCCATATGTGAATTCTTCGATAATTTCAAACGCGCATTTCCTCACCGTCAGCAAATTCCATAATTTTCAAGCACGACTTGCGACAGTGAGGAAATGCTAGATTATCAAGAAGTACTTTAAATAAATTTTTTTTGTTTTCAAATCAGATATCGGCATTTTTCATTTTATACTTAACCCGTTACCTTTCACATTATTTTCTGGTGTAGTGGTGTATGTACCGCATACACCCCATCAAATAAAAGGCAGGGTTTAAAACCTTGACTGCGTCTACATATACGTGAAATAAAAGGATTTCACACCATGAATTTAATTAACTAGGACAAATTAGATTTCTCGTCTTCGATTCAATGGCTACTTTGATGGGCCACTTGGACGCGACACCTGAACTTCACTAGGTGCTAAAGTCGATGCTAACCACGTATTAATCACCAACAACGTTACAATCCCCTTACTTTTCAGACCGAATTTCATGTCAAATAAATACATAATCCCTTCCAACTCAAAACTGGTTGTCAGATTACCTGTTGACATACAAAGTAGCAATATATATATCAAGGCTATAGAAATTAAACTCAAATTGCATATTCCTGAAGGAATATATTACGCCGAAAACTGGTATAGTCAAGTTGAAATAATCAATTCTTCAGATCACGAACAAAACCTTTTCATTGAACAACCCCTAAAAGCAGAAATATTCACCTCTGAAGAGATCACAGAAATTAATAATTTCAATATACTTTACGATCATAATATCGAACCACCAATCGACATATCAAATCTACTCCGAACCAATCACTTAAACAAGGAAGAATTAAAAGCGCTTTCTAAAATCTGTGGAGAATACGAAGATATCTTCTTCAAAGAAGGCCAGAAACTCACCTTCACTAACAATGTAAAACACAGAATACGAACAACGGACGATATACCCATCTATACGAAATCGTATCCGTATGCTCACAAAGAAGAAGTACGTCGACAAATAAACGATATGCTCGAGCAGGGCATAGTTCGTCTCAGCTATTCTCCTTGGAGCTCCCCTGTTTGGATTGTATGTATCTATTTTTCCATTTTAGATTTGGCCAATGGTTTTCATCAATTAGAAATGGACCCGTGACATTCAGAAAACGGCTTTTACAGTGGAAGGAGGCCATTTCAAATATATCAGAAGGCCTTTCGGGCTGAAAAAAGTTACGAGAAGCCAATTTAAAAGTGCAACTAGACAAGTCAGAATTTTTAAACAAACACAAAGAAAAAGATTTCCTAAGACATGTCGTCACTAGGAAGGTGTAAAACCAAACCCACCAAAAATTAAAGCTATCAAGGAGTTTCCCATACCTAAAACACAAAGGAAATCAAATCATTTCTTGGTCTCCTAAGGTATTATCGGAAGTTTATTAAGGACTTCGCAAGACCCACCAAGCCACACACAGAATGCCTCAAAAAGGGTAAATCGGTGATACTTAGTGATAAATATATTAAGGCATTCGAAGCCTGTAAGGATCTTTAATCAACGACCCCATATTACAATACCCGGACTTTTCGAAACCCTTTATCCTGACAACAGATGCCAGGATTATGTTATTGGTGCCATTCTTTGTCAAGGGCCTATCGGAAGCGACAAGCCTATATGCTTTGCGAGTAGGACACTCACTGATTCTAAGATTAATTACTCAACAATTCAGAAAGAATTACTGGCCATCGTCTAGGCTACCAAGTATTTCCGACCATACTTGTTTGGTAGAACATTCAAAATAATAATAGATCACAAACCCTTAACGTGGATGATGAATTAAAAGACCCTAACTCTCGATTAGTCCGATGGCGACAAAAACCAGAAGAGTACGATTATGAAATCCACTATAAGAAAGGTATCCAGAATACTAACGCGGATGCGCTGAGCAGGATAAAGCCCACAGAGTCTGTAAACCCCCGCTCAACGTTAACGGAAATCTATAGAATAATTAGGAATAGACTTAAGTATAGAGACCACGAAGAAATCATGAATGAAACTCTCATAACTACAATAATGCAATTCATTCTTCCACGATACTAACCCCATATAAAGTTTTCTACGGTCGTAGTTACAAATTTAATAAACAGCTACATGAAACTGAACATGAAAATGTCCACGATTATCTAAAAAGGTTAAATGAATTCCAAACACAAATCTTCCCCACTATAAAGTCCCAACTTGAGCAGAAAGTTACGAACAATATAGAAAAACTTAACGAAAATAGAGATAGCCCCATAGAGTATAAGTACGAACAGACATATAAAAAAGAAAATAGAAGAAATAAAGTAACCCGTAGATTTACAAAACATAAAGTAAAAAGGAATAAAAATGTAACCTTAACAACCACAAAAGAAGATATTCAAAGATGGCAGAAGTAATTTTCGGTCATATGTCATGGTCGTAGCATACTGCATGTAGCAATATGCTACACTGAGATGAGTTGCACGCATACGGCCATCCCCTAGCTACATGAATGGCGAAGAAAGACGCGCTGAAGATCGACGAACAAAAATAAAAAGAAGAGGGTAGACACCTGGCTTGTGCTGGTCATAAAAAGTTACGCTCGTCTAAAGACGTAGAAAAATTGTAGTGTATAAAATCGCGAATTTCCTTGTGGCATCGTGCTCGAAATTGGATATATTCAGCAATTGTGAATAAGGTGAAAGGTCAAGGTAATCATCGAGATAATTCAGAATACAGAGCTCTTCAGTATGTAGCTAGAGGTGGTAATCTAGAAATTTGTCATCTACTAATAGTTAGAAGTGCTGATGTAAATCCGGAACAATTGCTTGATGGCTTCAAGACGTCACTCAATTTCGCGACTGGTATATACAGTCTTGGTTCAATAACAAATTTTACATTTTTAAATCCAAATTACATCAAAAGTATATATCATCGTGACATCCAGTCACCCAATTTTACGACTGGCACATCCAGTCCTGGTTCAATAACAAATTTTACATTTTCTACATCCAAATTTCATCGAGATTATATATTATCGGACCTCCAGTCATCACCATATCACCATGGATTACTGAGATCCGTGATACCTAGCAGTAGCTTATTTTTGTTGTTGCGATAATAGAATTCACGTTAACTGGTAGTCGATAAACTTCAGGAGATTTGTTGTTGTGAGCCTGGACACCACATTGTACGTTCATACTTTAAATAATTTTTTTGTGTATAATAGTCCGGCGCCTCGTCGGTGGACCCCAGCAATAAAATCATGTAAGTTTCCTTTCTTTTTAACGTATTCATGCATACTGTGTTAATTAACTTGCTCATATAATTTTTATGAAATGAGTTGGCGATATAATGGGGCTGTCAAGGAGAAATGATAACGAACGTTAGCTATGAAGAAGTGTTGTTATGGTCGTAGCTATTGCATATAGCAATATGCTACAAGAAAAAGCTGATGCATGTACGCCGGACCTCAAGTAAAACCAAAAAGGAACGCACCCCGACGAGAGTAAAGGCGAAACACAATGATACCGACACAACAATTACGGCGACACCGTCGTCGTAAATGTCGCGAATAAACCCAATGGCGCCGACATATTCTTATGTTCGTCGACATAGCATTATATGTAGGTGCTAAAATTTCGTTCCATTTTTTTCTTCCAAATATGTATTTCGATATTGGGAATTTCTTTTGTTGTACAAATAACCTGTTTCCCTGACTAAATTAATTAATTCTTCCTCAAAAGACATCTTTTCTCTTGAACTCTGAACTGTCAAAATCAAATGTCGACGACACCACCGACAAAAAGTTGAAAAGTTCCCAACCTTGGTTACGACGACAAAATCGGTCGTCGTCATTGTATGTAGCCCGTAATGTTCCCTCACGCTCAGAGATCATGGTGACATGACTGATAAGGAAGAAGAAGACATTCATTCGTCTTGTCACAGCCGTACACTTAGCCGCATTGAGTAATTAACCAGAAAAACTTTCCGTAGCCATCGAAGAGAAAAACAATCCTGTAAGTAAAATAATCATATTAGTCCGTTCTAATACTGATTTAGTGTTAATCCTAGCGATCATTTTTCGTGCTGCACTTCGGAATAATCTGTTCTTGTACCTGACTTTTCGTCTGTTCCTAACCTACACCGAGATTAGCATTTTAAGAGGCACGGAGTGAAAAAAAAACGTATAATTATAAGTTCCGAGCAAAAAGCGGACGGATAAATTGAGCGAAAACACAAGCCAAGTAACAATTTCTTTATATATGCATGTGTGGCGTTCAATGCGCTCAAGAAGAGTCATTTTCGACTTAAAATTTGATAGTCGATGGTTAGTTAATCGACGACGGAACCATATGAGTTCTAAGAGCGTAATCTCCTCGATGTAAATCGAAGCATACTGGGTGTATCACCAATAGTGAGCCCTAGAGTTCTCCCGACGAAGATAAGATCCCGTCCAAGCAAAATCTACGAAGCCTTCCTGGCATTAATGCAGCCAGCATGTCAGTTCACCCCCGGTGAAACCATGCAGACACATGAAGTAAAAGCAATACTGAAATGTTAGCAGAGCGGTCATCATAGGGAAGTCGTTGTGTAAACTAATGTAAATTTAGAATAATGTTCTGTATCATGTTGTTTTAGGCACATATATATACGTCAAGTTAGTTAGTGGTCCGACATGGATGTGGGTGACCTGTAGGGTTCAAACAAAAAAAGAAAAAGTCTAAATTTCTCTTCATCAGGCACAACGGATCATCTCGGAGGCGCCTCTGCGTGGGATCCCCAGCATAAAACATGCGTAAGTGTTGCCTTGTTGTTACAATGTTTGCTCAAATATATACACATGTGGTCCATGTTAAATTAAATTGCAATTGAATTAAGAAGATCGTGTATCGGCACGACAACCTTATTATAAATAAAGTAGTTATTTAGTTACTGCTCGTTAAGAAGAGCTACGAGTAAAATCCTGGAAGTAAGGCCCCAGGCCATAAAATTTTGAATTAAGTGTTCCATTATTGAACGCGGGGACCCAAGCCATGTTATGAACGGACATAGAGGTTAGGGGAGCAATACTCCCAATCATTCAAACTAAATTCCATTGTTAAGTAGCCTCAATACTATTTAGAGTTTCAACATTAATAATTTTCAAACAAATTTCTATAGCCGGTGCCTTAGCTGCAAGGTTATTAACGACTCGCTAGTACACATCTCCATAGTATTGGATTTTTGAAACATTATATATTATCGTAGAAGTAAGATATTTTCAATGCATTTGAATCGGTGAATACTTTATTTTTGAAACATTATATATTATCGTAGAAGTAAGATATTTTTAATGCATTTGAACTGCCGAATACTTTAGTTTGAACTGTTATAGCTTGCTTTAGTTGTAGGATTGGGAGACACCCCCACTACGTAGTACGTTATTCAATAGTGATTAATGCATGTTTTACAATCAGGGCATATATTCGTATTTAAACTTCTATGTAGTAGGAATATTTAATTTGATATGTTCAATTATTTTCTCCTTAAATCCTCTCAGTTCATTGTATTTCTAAGTTCTATTGGTAATTTATTATACATTTGCAAGTCTGTATGCATAATCACATTTTGTGTGTTAGTATTATTCAATTTACTTGCCCTGAACCCGCCATTGTTTCTCCCAAGTTACGAGATTTGTATGATCCAGAGAGGCTAGTAGCACGCCTATGTGTTTTTTTTCACCGGATGGTGACTTCGAGGATTGGAATCCAACTATTGGAAATGAGAATAAAACAAAATAAAACTTTTATTTATAACGTAACGATGTCCTAAACGTTTTTATTTCCCTTGCTATCCTGGAGCCCTCTCATCTGAAGGTCGTGTAGGTTTGCTCGCTTATTCTCTCTTTCACAGGTCAGCAAAGGGACTTTGCAAACAGTGCCACGCAAGGTCAATGGGAGGATGGGGCTTGGCAGGAAGGCATATCATCTGCGCCTTCATGAGAAATAGGTAAGTGACGTAAAACTCCCTTAAGGACTGAGTGGGTGCTCGTTTTGTGTATGTAGGCATGAAGAATTTTTTGATTATGGGTGGTGACAGCGGCAGGTATTTCGGGAACTCCCCCCACACTCTCCGCCACTCTTAGCCCAGGTGCTAGCATGCCGCCCTGTGCTATCGCTGTCATCGAGTGATCTGTCAGCTCATGCTGGCAGTTTGGACTTCACGTCCTGAGTAGTCACTCTCTTACAATACTACCATAACAGTGTATATCGGTCTACATAATTAGTATTACGATTCCCAACCTGAAGATTGATTTTTTTGCTTATATAGTATTGTTAATATGTACATTAGTATCCGGAATGGATCTTTTAACTTGTTGCAGTTCGGGCACCAATGTTAAGGTACAGCCATAGAGCTGCATTTATTGAAAATTGTTAGGTTTTCGCGTGGTATAAAGGCGGCGTCTCTCTCTATAAAAAGGGTAACTTCGGAAGTTAAAATTAAAATACTTTGGGATTGTGTAAAGAAATAATGCTATTTATATTTGTTTAATATCTACGTGGTACCATTTAAATTAATTCGAGAAATGATAAATTGTTATTACGCCAATGAGATCAAGTTCACCCCTTAAATATATGTATGATTATACGAATTTTTCTTTAAAACATTAACTACATATATTCTTATATATGTTGCGCATTGGTTAATTTCAGACACACAGAGTAATACTTAACATGAAATGAATTCAAGATAGGAGTGAGTTCAGTTTACCGTGAGTATCGTATATAATTTTTTATTAAAAAATGGCGTCTGAAATTTCTGAGTTTACTACAACTGACCCAAACCCGACGCAGACACAAAAAAAAAATAAAGAAAAATCGTATAAAAAAAGAAAACTGAACAACGAAATACTTAAAAAGATAAAGCCGAAACCAGCATGGAAGGCCTTAGAAGAATTGAAATGCGTCCAAATTACCGCATTTATTATAAATTGCGCAAACGATGGAGTATTAGCTGAAGTTACCGTAAATAATGAAAAATTCAAAGCACACAGTCGAACCGCACTTGAAGCGAAAAATAATGCGAGCGAACGAGCATTAAGGAATATTGTATTATCTCTAATGCAAGAAAAGCCTGGTGAAGAAAATTTGGTACCTGATGGTTTACCGGGAAACGTTATTTTTATTTTATTAATCTTCAAAAAAATCGAGACCAATTACCAAAAAAATGGAAAGAGATCCATTCAACTTCTCTACTATGTATGATGCGACCGGAGCACACTTGTATAACATATGGGTTGAACGAAAAACGAATGAACCATAAAATAGGTTTAACTATAGGAAACTATAGGAAAAAGGAAAATCGAAGCACGGGCAGAAGCGTCAAAGAAAGCTATCGAGAAACTTTTTATAACAACACCAACAATTATCGAACCATTGACATCAGCAGCAGCTGGAATTTGTAAGGAAATATTAAGAATTTCTCCACCTCGGGAATTAGCAATGCGAATAATTAACGACAGAAGCTCAGATTCAAACGATGACTTCGTTATGCCAGTACTTACGACTAAAAATATTATAAAGTCGAATAAAAAGCTAATGTAAGGAAATGTTTTACTTTTATATGAATAATCTGTTTTAAATACATACCTATTTAGTGAGGATTGTATCCACCCACTGAATCGATTTTTATTTTTTTTAAATAAATTTGAAATAATGACATAAAATTTTACTACAACAGGGATACTGTATCATATCGCCCACAGTATCGCAGGGTGGTTTGGGCAATGGCGGTGGAAGCAGAACACCTGCGCTTCCAATTAGGTAAGTGGTAGGTAGTTTAAAGGTCCCTTCAGGACTGAATGTGTGCTACGGCCTTTGGTTTGGCAGGCACGATTTTTTTGTATATGGCTGGTGACACAGCGGCAGGTTTTCGAGGGCACCTCCCAACACTCTCCGCCAATAGCCGAGGCGAGCTAGCCGCCCTGCAGTCAACGCTGTCCATCGAGTGATGTCAGCTCATGCTGGCAGTCTGGACTTCACGTCCAAGCCAATCGCTCTGACATAGCTCCATAACAGATAGCAGTGCTTTTACTTTTTATCTCGCTTTCATTGCTAAATTCGGTTCTTTTAATTATATCTTCCTATCGTGCTTGAAATTTTCTTCCATTGTGTACTGAAGTTAATTAGCTTTTCGCTTTATTCTTCTGGTTTGGCTGATGGTGTCTGTTGCTGTGATTGAACGCTGCAGGTGGTGGCCTGTAGTAAATCCATCTTACTGGTCATCTTCCTCTACAATTGTTCCTTGCTGTTTGGCCTTTGGAGTCTCAACTGGCCCCCACGGATCTTGGCGGCTTAGTCTGCATATGGGTGCGGAGTCTTTCCCTATCACGTGAGAGGCATAGATACATAGCCTATCTCTAGCAGTTCTTTGTTCCTGGTCTCCGTAGTGGCATTGGCCCTTGGAATAATTCTTGCTTATTACTTCTTCTGATGGGGGAGTCTGCTGGACTCAAGCTCAAGCTTAAATCTGCTTCAATGTCGTCTGACAAAGTGGATAATATTCTTGCTGCAATCTCGGAACTGGGCACTGAATTCAACAATCGATTTGACGACATGAAGGCGGACATCGATAAGTGGTTCGACGCTCTTAGCCGCCTGCTCCTTAGCAAGCTGGATGTGGTCGAAAAGGGTTTACAAGGTTGTTGCAGCAGGATAGATGATGTGGACTCGAGGTTGACTGCTCTATGTGACGCCTTAGAAGCCGAAAATTCCAGACTTCAGCGGATTCTGAGACGTAGTGACTTGATGGTAACTGGTATCCCCCTGATGTTTCTGATGTCTGCGTTTTGCCTGTGATGTTGCCGCAGCTTGTGGTGCGGACTGCTCCAGCATAGACCTGGCTCACTGTTGCTGGTTAAAGGGCGATAAAAGAAAGTTGCTGATAAAGTGCTGTTCCACGACTTTAAGATATCTTGTAATTAATAAGTACTTCAGGATGATGAAAGAGGGAAAGGCGTTAGATCTTGCTGCTGTCTGTCAACAACTGGGATTGAGTTCTAGACTTTACTTAAATGATCATAGCTCCCCCGGAGAGGAGGCCTTGAGGAATTTTGCCAGGTTCCTGCTTAAGCTGGGTAAAATTAGGTCCTTTAAATTGAAGGGAAGCCTTGCTTCGGTTGTTCATATGGATGGCGAGAGTTTTTCAGACATCAAGCTGCTACGCATTAGATTCCCTGGTTTAGCCAGAAATAAGAGGTCCATCACGAAGTCAACGCCCTCCTCTGGTTCGGCTCCAGCTGGCACAGGAAGCCCGGAATTCCATGGATTTTCTGAGTAATTTATACTTTTCCATAGTTTTGCTCATTTTGCTTTTTTACATGCAATAAAGTTGGTTACATTCTCAGTATAAGCAGCTTTAGTTCACATTATTGCTATTTTTGTTTTTTACAATACTCTTTTCTTTTTCTTCAAATAATTTTTTTTTTTTACTTTCGATTTCTTACTTTATTTTTGCTTATTGTTAGCATTTTTATACTTTGAACTATCTAGTTCTAATTTTTAATTTTCTTTGGGATTTTATGCTTTTTAATTACAGTTCTTATGCTTAGGGGCTGCTTTATGTGATTGTATATGGAGATCTCATTGTTCACTTGCTTATGTTTGCATATGTTCGACGAACTCATTTCGGTCGATTATCAATCGCCTGCTGTTTTGAATTATTGGAATCTTCAGTATGAGTTCTCTTGGGACAGGTTGCAGGTGATAACTCACTCCTTAGATCAACTCTAACTAACTTTTCTAATTTTTTAAATTTCGGTCATTTTAATGGATATAGCATTAGACCCGGCTGTCGAACAGTAAAATTCGATGAAGTTAAGTGCATTCTGGAAGGCGGCTATCTCGATGTTGTTGGTGTGAGTGAGACTTCGCTCAAACCCTACGTTTCCTCTAAGTCAGTTGAGATTACTGGTTATAGGCTTTTTAGGAACGACAGACCAGCTATCAGGGGTGGAGGTGTTGGAATTTGTATCTCAGGAATGATCAAGGCTAAGTTAGTTGAAAAATATGGCTATCTGACTAATGGTAGTGAATACATTTTTTGCGAGCTTGCAATCGGGTTAGCCAAGGTGCTTGGTGGTGTCTGCTATCTCCCCGATGGTGATCTTACAAAAATGGATGATGTCCTATCTCGTATTTCGCCGCGCTACGAAAGCATCATTATTGGGGGAGACTTCAAGAATAATCTCCTTGACTCGCATGCCTCGGTTAGAGCTAGGGATCTCTGCGCTGGTCATAGCCTATATATAATTCATAATAATGCGCCCACCCATTTTGATGTTTTCCATTCTAGTAAGTCCTTATTAGTCTTCTTTCTGGTGAGTTCGGCCGAGCAGGTTAGGTTTCATAATCAGTTCCAGGTGCCGGGCATGTCAAGAGATGCCTTCATATATACTTCATTCGACATTCCCCTTCCCCAGGTCACCGAAATATTCTCTTATTTTCCCCTATTTATCAATGACCTCCCAGCTGCAGTTAGGTTCCCTGTCGTTCATATCTTTGTAGACGATGTGCAACTACTTTTTTTCTGCGCCACTGGGATCTATGGGTCAATGTGATGCAGATATCAACGCATACCTTTCCTGTGTCTCATCTTGGTCTTTGTGCAATAAATTATCCCTAAGCCCAGCTAAGTCTCAATCGACTGCCTTCTTTGGTCATCCTAGATGAGACTCTATCCTTTTCACCCCACATTAATACCATTATCGGCAGGGTACGTTTTGGTCTCCGCAAACTTTATAATATTAACCTGTACTTGCCAGCATCTGTAAGGAAGAGACTTGCCCACGCCCTGTTGTTTTCCCATTTTGTTTATATGGCGGAAGTATACACTGGAACTTCCGCAGGAAATATTGACAGACTACGCACGTCCTTTAATTCAATCATCAGGTATGTGTACGATCTTCCGCGGCGGGTGCATGATTTGCGCGGTTGCACGTTGGATTTTCTTAATACTACTTTTGACAGGTACCTTATACTCCGTAGCCTCATCTTTATGTTCAAATTAATTCGATCTCGCATTCCACAATATTTGTTTTCCAGATTGGAGTTTGTTAGGTCCCCTCGTTTCCATTTGGAACTTATTGAACTTCGCTCACTCCTCGCCTACCTTGTTGGCATTTAGATCGCGCCTTCTTGATTTTTTTAATGTTACTCAGTTGGAAGTCTTAACTGGTCAGCGCTGTCTTGCCCTCCGGTAACCTATGCTCTTCTATTCTACTCTATTCTATTCTTCTCTATTCTAACTTAATCTTATTTAAATCATGCTATTCTAATTTATTCTGCTTTAATTTTCTATGCTGATTTACTCACTATCACTCTCTTCGGCTTGACAATAGTTAGTGCACCCGCACCCACAGTTTTCATTTCTGTACTAGTTCTTTCTACGTAATAACTCTCGCCCCGCTGGATATCGATCGAGTGCGTTTTGTCGGCATATTTAAAATTTCATATTAGTTAATCTTAGTTAATCTAGTATTTTTTTCTTGTTTATTTTTATTGCTCTGCCACTCGTTTGCCGAAGCAACATGTTTTTGTACAATGGGCCTAGTGGCTTGGTTGCTTGTCATAACAAATAAATAAATAAATAAATAAATAAAAAGATAAGAAATTGCATAAATCTAAAGTAAAGAAAAAACGTAAATTCCAGGTGGACACCTTTGATACTGGGACAGAAAATGGAAATTCAAGACTTGACGAAAAGCAACGGACTTCTTCCAATGAAACTAGGGACGGCTAGAACGATACGATGAAATAGCAACTTACTTCATATAGTACGACTTAACCATTACGAACAGACCATCAACAAAATTTCAGACGCACTGAAGACCTTTGAACACATAAACGAACTGACTGACTCCGTCATATAACAAAATTTAAAATAAAAGAATTAGATCATAAGCTACAGACATTATTGCCTAAGTTTAGGAACAAGAGGGGACTCATAGAAGGGTTAGGAACTGTAATTAAAAGTATAACGGGTAATATGGATGGTAATGATGCAATTAAATTGAACGAACAAATATAATTAATATTAAAAAACGAAAACACCGTTACTAACGAAATTAATCGACAAACTAAAATAAACAATCAAATGATTGAACGATTTGGGAATATCACAGAGCACATAAACTTTCAACAGCAAATAATTACAGACTATTTGAGAACAAAATATATTCAAAAGATACAACCATTAAACATATGCAAAATTTAAATCAAATAAATCATAACATAGATTTACTTAATAATCATTTAAGCAGTATCGCAGAAGCTGTATATCTCGCAAAATTAAACATTATTTCCAAACAAATACAAGTCCAACGGAGCTCAGAAATATATTCTATTTTCCAAAAACGAAATATAGCAATAAAGTCAGATCAGCACATCTATGAATTCTAGGTCTTCAACCGTATTATAACAATACAAACATCATATTTAATATTCATAGACCCATCATACCAAATGAAACCTATTCTCTATTCCACATAATCCCCTTACCAATAGAACATAGTAAAACAATCACCACCAAACCATACCTTATCATGAACCCTAGTAATATTTAATATCTCGGCAAAAAGTGCCCCAACATAGAAGGAATATACTACTGTCAGATAACGGCATACAGAGAAAAAACATATAGTTCACAATGTATCGGAAATCTATTGAACAATAAACCAGAGCACTGTATACTTCATAATAAAGAAAGAGACATAGAAATATTTCAACCAGAGCAGACAACAATTATCACCACTTGCAGTCCTAACACACAGAAAATCAAAGGACATATCTACTTCAAAGGATGCGAAATTAATATTAACGATGTTTCCTATAGCGCTACAACCAACACTCACTGGGACGAAATCAACATATATCCCACAATATTTAACGAAATCAACGCAACAATAAACACGAACAGTATACATCTGAAAAAGTTGGAAAAGTATCAATTTGCAGAAAGAGGATTTACGGAACTTCTGGAACTATACGTACATCAAAAGGAATTTTACAAGACATCCAGTGTTCGTGGAGGCGTCATGATCATCATAATCGCTCTCACCTGCATAGGAATATATATAAACCTGAAAAGGGATTATAAAACATATCAGAATAATACTTCGCCAATTATCTCAACATTCACTCCTATCAACGAACCTGGAAGGATCACTGACATATATAAAATGGACTGCTGATACTACTGAAATTGCTCACATTATGTGACATTATTATGGGATCACTTTTCTATAGTTGTCTCTTTTTGGTTTAACTACTTTATTCCTCGGAACTACAAATGATAAATTCTAAACAAAATACACCATAGTCCAATTTCAGTTCAATCCTTTCTCTGTCCCCCATACCTACATTTAGGGGCAGGTAGACAAAAATTTCTTAATTATATTTCTTTAAAAATCAAGTTTAAAAAATATTTGATGTTGTAGGAGATAAGCTTCCAAGAATAGAAATAATTTCGAATGCTTCTGTAATTTGTTGAAGTTTTAATATGAATATTAAAGCGTAAGTAAAACTTAAATTAAGATAATTGTCACACCCTGCCAAAAAAAGTTGACCCATATTAAGTAGAAAATCAGGCAGTCTATGTTATATATGTCAGTGGCAAAGATCCAGTTTCTTGGCCATCGCTCAGCTCTAAGGGAGAGGAGTTACAAGCCCAGCATAACTACGCATTTACCTAGCAGTGCATATCTACATACATATGTCATATACATCAATTCATTTTCGTTAATTTTCAATTTTGTTAATATAAATCAGTTTCCTTCATAGCTTTTAAAAAATTATATTTGTGTTGTCAAAAATAAATTAATTAGCATTAAACAAAGAGTTCATAAAATGTAATTGAACTCCTTGCGCAAACTAGAAATGCTTAGGTAATGTCTTAAAAGGTAGAAAAAGATCAGTTCTGATATTAAACTCGTGCCAGTAACAATAAAATTTATTAAACTCAATTAATTGTGTTTTTCAATATTTTATTATTTTTTTTTATCATTAAATGAAAAAACAAATATAACTCGTGCGAAGAGTTGGAAAAAAATGCTGTCAGATTGAACGCATTAACAGGAGTCAGTACCAAGATTTGCACGTTTCATACATTTTTCAATGCGAATTTCTGGCAAACTCCGAGCTAGGTACACGTCTACGCGACCCACAGCAGCATGAGGTGTGTGCGAACTGTGGTCTATATGGATGGAGAGCCATACGCGCTGAACGCTCCCGAAAAAGGAAAGAAGAAGAAGAGCGTTGAGTGGATTTTGACTTTTGGGAAGTTTTCCTGACAAGAGGGATTGGCTCTGAAGGGCTGCGGAGAATAGAAAAAATGATCTACTAATAATCCGGGCTGCCGCGCTTGCCGGATTCCACGCGAAAGTAGAGCAATGTTCTACTTTTAACGCGCGGCAGACGCTTTGACAGTTATTTTGATTGATTTTAAACTGTTTATATGCTTAGTAAGCTGCAAATTCAAGAACTGCCACATCTAATAACTCTGATATATCCACTATTTCACTTTTAAATAATAACTCAAGCTTTTCTATCACTTTTTCTTTTTATAAATAAATCTTAAGAGTACCAACGCGACGCGTCCATTGGGCCTTGCTCAAATCGTACACGCGTCTGCCGCGGAGAACTGTCAAAGCGACGCGACGCCTGCCGCGTTCATTGGGCTTTCACCCGTAAGTTGATGTTATATACATATATATATATAAACCTCATTGAAGAAAATTTTTACAATTTATGTACCGGGTACACGAAAGCCTGAAATTTAATCAGCATAGAGACCTTCTGTCTTAACATTTGCAAAGAAAACCAGGTGGAAAATTCCTTTACGCTGTCTGTCATTCGTGATAAACGTAAAAAGAGTTGTCAATTAGGTGGAGATTTGGCTGTTTAGCGATTGCATACAAAAATTCTCATTTAACAAAAACAAGAGGGGAAAGCTCAGCAGGGTCGTATAGTTGCATTGACTCGAGTTCTTGATCCAACTCAGAGCAAAGAATTCTAATGTCGGTTGCAAAGATTATTTAAAATTTTGTCGTGAATCTAGATTTTGGCTCACTCTCTGTTCCCTTATGAAATCATTAATTGTTAGCATATAGTGGCTCTTTAGTCTACACTATCGTTTTAAATAAGTAATTGTCCTAGTAGTATATGATTAATCAGTAGTTCCTTAGTACAGTCATTGGGTTTGTTAACAACCGAATCATACAACAATCACTCATTACATGGGCTAAGCCTTCAATATACTACACAAACGATGGATATAGTTAGAAAAATGTTGCTGAGAAAAAGTTGTTTTGTCAAATATTGTTAGTACTTAGTAAAGACGCATGGTTGATATCTATGTAAGTAATCATAAGCCTACTCATCTATAGTGCAGGTTCTTCACGTTATGTGGAATCGTAATCTAGTACGAAGAAAGAGTTTTTTTTTAATTCATGTTATGAGATTAGGTAGTCACATACTTGCGTAAATTTTTTTGTTGAAAGGTCAGGATTAAGAGTAAAGAAACAATTTGAATGATTAAATGCTAAGAGTACCTATGAAATCGTAGATTGTTCTTATTTTTCTCCTCTCACTCTCCTGGAGCGCTCTTAGTGTGATGGTCGTCACGGTCCGCTACTCTCCTCTTTTCAGGTCAGCACAGGGACTCTGAAAAGTATCTGTCCTTAGAGTCAGTAGGGTGGTTGGGGCAAGCAGAGAAGGCCAAACATCTGCGTCTTCCCAAGGGATGTAGGTAAATGATGTAAGGGTCCCTTCAGGACCGAATGTGTGCGACGCCCTTTGGTTTGTCAGGCACGAATTCTTTTTGTATATGGCTGGTGGCAGCGGCAGGTTTTCGTGGAACCTCCAACACTCTCCACCAATAGGCGAGGCGAGCTAGCGTGCCGCCATGCAGTCTACGCTGTCCACCGAGTGATCTGTCAGCTCATGCTGGCAGTCTGGACTTCACGTCCAAGCAAATAACTCTAACATACTACCATACCAAACTATTTATAGCAGAATAATGATTTATATCTTAAATTAAAGGCAATGAAGAGGTCTAGTAAATAACGTCGAGAAAAATAAAAATAAATTATTAGAATTGAGATATTGGCTCGGAAACTTGTAAAAAATGGTAAAATTTGAAGTTTTTCAAATCAAATTCCTGTTAGTAGGTATTCTCATTTCTTTAGATTGTGACTATTTTAGAAAGATAAAGCCTATATCTAGCAAATAACGTCGAGTTTTATCATTTTTAGTAGCGTTTGTTTTTTAATTACTTGACTCTAATAGTCTTTGTTTTTCTGCCGATATTTCACCGACGAGAAATTGCAATATTTCGTTGAAAGTTGTTGAAATACAAAGCAAAATAGTATACCATATTTACCAATTATGAGCAAAAAAATTTAGGAGAATTAATTCTCGTTAAAAATTTTCAATTTCTTTAAACTGCAAATTTTCATTTTTCGTCTTGCTGCCTTGGGCTGCTGGTAGTGCAATCTGATACACTCGACAGCAAAACGGTTGTGTGCATTACAATTATGACTGATCAGTCGACTACAATTTTGCCCAAATGGTAAATACATGTGGCAAGATGCAACTTCAACTTCACTGCAACTGCGACTGAAACTAAACTTCAGTTCAATCACAGAAGTCAGGACTTCTGGTTTCTTCAAGCAGTTAAAGCTTTAATTTAATTACAAATTTCACCTCAGCGTCGACTTCGACTTAAAATCAAGTCGCAGTCGACAGATCAGTCGTAATTGTAATTCAAGACTTAGGTTTGGTTGGTTTTAGGATTGGCGCATTGACGTAGGAAAACCCGTGAAATAACCGAAGG
This sequence comes from Dioctria linearis, assembly GCA_963930735.1. Taxonomy (NCBI): domain Eukaryota; kingdom Metazoa; phylum Arthropoda; class Insecta; order Diptera; family Asilidae; genus Dioctria; species Dioctria linearis. The sequence continues at coordinate 172,676,928 of OZ005741.1, read as the reverse complement.
GGCACGAAGCAAATATTACTCACAAGCTTTTTTCTTAATTATTAACTTTATTCTAACTAAATTCAGTATGTAAATACTTTTGAGAATATGAAAATAAAGGCGAGTAATAATGCGCACGGTTTGTGTACAGGTGTACAAATTTTACGGCGCTTATGTACAAACAATATCTGTGTCAATGTGTTAGAAATCGGTAAGTGATATTTTCTCATTTTCATCTCCTGTAGTACAAGTATTCTCTTTAAGAACCACGTTCCACCGTTAGTGACAAAATATCGTGAAAATATATAGAAGAGCACGGTACAGAGAACACAATACTCTCTGCGCTCTGTCTTTCCTACAGAAATGTATATACATAGTCACGAAATTACGTCACAAAATTTTAAAAAATTCTATATACCTTGGGTCGTTTACACGCGGCGAATGTGCGGCCGCTTTGCACATTTGCTGCGCGATTGACAGCTGGCGGACGGGAAAAAAGTTCTGACAACGAAGAAGAAGAACGACGAAAGAAAAAGGCGGATAAGAAAAATCAGGAGAAAAGAAAAAAGAAAAGTAGAGAAAAAAAAAGAAAAAGGAAGAGTCCTCCCCGGGTGGACTAGTTACTTAACGACTAGGGTAAATAGAAATAGACCGGGGAAATAGCCTACGAAAAGAAAAGGCGGTAGTCAAATTGCAGCTCACGCTAGCATCTCGTACCGGGACCTGGCATAAACCTTACAAAAATGGGATCCATCCCATCTAATTACGATGGCGAGACATCAACACATCCAGCTAGGCTCTTTCTGTTAGAAAACAGCCTGGTTAATGTTATGGTCATAGCATGCTGCATGTAGCAGTATGCACGGTGTGGCACACGGCGATGGTGCTGCTACGTTTGGCACGATCCCACGATCTGACCCTGGTTGAGGTATAACCCCGAGGGAAAGTGACAGAAAAAGACGAAGAGGTTTTTTTCTTAATGGCTGAAAAGAAGAAACACGAAGTAAAGAGGTCAAGAACAAAATATTCTAAAATCGCGACATTTTTTCTTAATCCGAAAGGGATTGTACTTAAGAATCGAAAACAAAAACCCGTGAATAAATCCTGAGAACAGAGCAAGGTAGATTTTCCCGGAAAAGAGCGAGTTTTTTTGACAAAAACAATAGGGAATTTGGTTAGCAGGTGTTGAACAGGAGAAAACGTAACAAAATCTATGTGAAATGGTCAATTTCAACCTTCTCAGCTTTATAGCCCCGGGTCCAACCGGTATTCTGCCGGTCCTTCTTAAGGCAGAGAGCGTTGTGCTGACTCCATACATCGATTCCATTTTCAGGGCATGTATCGCTTTTGGCTATGTCCCTGAGGTGTGGAAGAAGGTGAGAGTTGCCTTCGTTCCGAAGCCTGGTAAGGCTTCTTACATGGACCCGAAAAGGTTTCGAACCGTAAGCCTCTCCACATTCCTTTTGAAATCCCTGGAGAGACCTGTGGATGGATATATCAAAGGAGTAGCCCCAAAGACTTCTCCCTTAAACACCTCACAGCACGCTTACCTGCTTGAGAATTACGGGCTACATGCGATCTACGGGTACTGCTGCTCTTGAGGTCCTACTTAATCTGCCACCCCTGGATCTTGTCATTCAGGCAGATGCCAAAGGGGTTGTGTGCAGATTGCGCTCATGGGGATGCTGGGAGGACGGCTGGACTGGCTCTTCTCATTGTTTTCTGGCGTATGGGCTGGACTTGGAAAACCCTCTGGCCAGTATGATACGTGATGCGATGGTACCTGAGCTTCGTTTCGGGCGTCGTTTGTCTGTGAGCTTTGCTGTAAGGGAATCGTGGACTGAGGGAAGTGCCTTATCGAGCCTTCCCTGGTCCGCTCTAAAAATTTATACTGACGGCTCTCTCACTATTGCGGGAGCTGTGGCGGGTGTCTACTTTCCTGAGCCTGATATTGGGATGGAGTACTCATTTGGTAGACACTACTGTCATCCAGCCTGAAATCTTCGCCATATCAAAGGCAACGAAGTTAGCCCTTGATATGCAAATCAAGGGGAAGGACATTGCTATCCTTTTGGACAGTCAGACAGCCTTGATTGCTCTGAGTGGCCCTCGGATAACATCTAAGTTACTGGGGGATCGCAGGTCGTCTGTGGATAAGCTCTGTATCGACAAAAAGGAGTCCTTTCTGTGGGTACCTGGTAACATGGGCATCTTGGGGAATGAAAGGGCTGACCTTTTAGCCACCTCGAGTATCGGGTCTCTCACGAAAGCGGATGTTCCTAGAAAGCATCATCAAAGATGGGCGAACCCGAGTACTTGCAGGTGTACAAAACTGTTTCTTGATGGGCCCAATGGGAATATCTCCGATTTTCTCATGGAGCTCGGAAGGAAACAATGTAGAACTGTGGTTGGCATCATCACCGGCCACAGCTCACTTCACGCTCATCTAACAAGGATGGGAGTTGTTGACAGCGCTGAGTGTCTGTCCTGCCTGGAGGGAGATCCCGCGACAACCGAACACTTTTTGTGTGCGTGCAAGCTAGATACTCTAGGGTCTGCCCTTCTATCTGTGGATGAGCTGAAAAACCTGCCTCACCAAGACCTGATGGGCTTCTTTAAGATGACAGGCAGGTTTTGGTGAATGGCCTTTTAACAGGACAGCACAATGGGCCGCTATGGACTCCGTGCTTGGGATAGGGTTTCCTGTCCCCCTGCCTTCAAAATAAAAAGCAACATATTCATGGCTTTGGCCATGATTGACTCGCTGTCAGTCCGGCCCCAGGCATTAGCATAGAAAAGAAAAAAAGAAAGAAAAGTGTAATTGTGCATGTATATATATATATCTTCCCATAGAGCAAAGCGGAGTATCCAGGAGGCGCCTCTTCGGTGGAACTTCGACCAAGGAAAACAATATAACTTCTTCATGCTAGTAATTTTTTTAAAATGTTTTAACCAAATTTTGAAAACGAAAGCATATACTTATACTTATACTGTCCCGCAGTGTATATATATACAGGGTGTTTTCTCCATAGTGGTCCATAGAGCGGGGGGTGATAGTACTCACCTAGCCAAAGAAAAAATTGTTTGCATGGGAGGGCCAAATCAACCGTTTCGGAGTTACAGTGTGATTAAGAAATTATGCTAGATTTTCACAAAACACCCTATAATTGAAAAGTACAGGGTATACGGTCCGCGTCAAAAGCAGAACTTTATGGCCTTTCCATTGGGCTCTAAACTAAAAATTTCGGATTTCTCTTACCTATTTTTTTAATTTGCCCTCCAATTTTTTTGCATAACATAACTTTTTTTATAAAAACTATAAACTGTAGACTCTCTTCTTTAATTCGATCTATTACACCTTATGTGCTAAGTGTAGCTGTTAAACAGTTATTAGCTCATAACCTATTCAGGTCATACCGAAATTAGACGATATATTTTTACTAAATGGCGTGCTCTCAGTCACTAAGACCCAGTTCAGACAGGTCAGTATGCTGACTCTGCCGCTCAAAATCTGTAGGTAGAGTGATGCTTCATTCCAGCCTCCAACCATCTTCTTACCAGCAAGTTTTCGTGAGGCAGAGACAGCATACTGACCCATCTAAACAGGGTCTAAGGGAACAAATTATCTTTGAGAATAACTTTCAGAATAGGTTAACAGATAATAATTCTTTAACGGCTAAATTAAGGAGGAAAGCCCACTATTTACAGTTTTTGTAAAAAAACAAGTTATGTTAACCACCTTTTGGCAAATTAAAAACAAAGGTAAAAAAATCCGAGATTTCTAGTTTAAACTACAATAACTCCTGAAGGGAGAGGAGTACGGGGCTGATTGGAAAGGCCATGAAGTTCTGCATACAATAAGTTTTAGACGATGGCCGTATATCCTGTACTTTTTAAGTTACAGGGTGTTTTGTGAAAATCTAGCATAATTTCTTAATCACCCTGTAACTCCGAGATGGTGTTATGGTCGCAGCCCACACTGAGCAGTATGCTTGGTGTCACGTACTACTGACATCCAGCGACAATGACCAGGTCGCTCACACACGGTTCACGTGGTGATGATACTCACATCTGGTTGTCAGGAATATGACCGATACTAGCAATATGCACGTCGCAAGTTAAAAATATTGAACTCCTTAATCTAAGCAGTAAAAACATTTGATTTTTCGGCCGGGAAGATTTCCCCGGAAATATTTTCGAAGAAAAGAGGGGAATGTAACAGTTCAGTTATCCGGACCTAAGGTAGATGGCAGATTATTTCCAAAACTAAGCAAAAACAGGAAAATTGCATGTTTATATATAAATGACTATAAGATAAGATAAGATAATGCTTTTATTGCTGGCTACTGTATAAAGATTATATAATCTTGTTAACATACAGATAAGAGTTGGAATTTAAATATACAGAGTAACCAATAAAGACTAAAGATATAAAGGACAAATTTAACCCGCTTGTTAAGTTTCTTCTTCCCTTGTCAGAGAAATGGTGTCTATTGTTTTTTGGAGGTTTTAAGATTTACATAAAATCCGTGATATTTTGGTGGCACAAAATCGATCGGATGATCATGTGTGTAGATATTGGATTTTTAATCATTCAACTAACACCACTTTCACTTACTTTTCTGTTTGTAATGAGGTTTTCCAAATATTCAGTGGAGAAGAAGTTACGTTTTTCCATTGAAACCATCTTAAACCGATTTTTTTTTGCTGTAGCAATTACCGGTATCCAATCATCAGGAACATAGACATGTTTGTAGTATATTTTGTTTTTTTCGATCAGGCCAAAGTCGGCATCACATGGAAGATACAAATGGCCACTAACCATGAATAAGTGTTCGATGCTTGTAATAGAATACTCATCTGATTGCGTTACATAAGAACAAATAAGCTCCATTTTTATGTTTCGATTTTGTCCTCCTCAACTATCAGAAAACATCACAACCTTTTTTGTGGTTACAAAATGTTTAAAGTAATATAAAAGGCAAGAGCCTATCTCTTGCGGACCACACGAAGCAACTGATTCATTCCATAGACACATCGTTGATTTTTTTTTCGTAGATCTTCTATACCGAGATAATAGGTCCATAACTGCCTTTTATAGTACGTTATTCCGTAGATAAAATTGGAGTGGAAGACTTTATTAAATCAAATTCGATTACTGTAGTATGGTGAACTTGATATGGAACTTTAGAAAAATTTTCATTGCTTCTCTATCTTGCTCTGCTTGTCTCTGATGCAATTCTTGCGCAACTTTTATGTCCTTAATTTTTTGGATCTATTTCGGATTTAATTTTAATATTAAAGTCACCACCAACAATAATATTCGAGTAACTACAACAAAGGTGGGAAATAGTTCTTTGAAATTCGATGAATGAATTTCTTTAAACCCATTAGGGGCGCAATATACGGCAACCAGAATATACTTATCAACGCCAGTATTAACTTCTACACATGCAAATTCAAATGTTACTAAGCCAGAAGTTTTGAGGAAGGATTGTACATAAATGGCAACACTACCACCGATCCTATCCAGGCGATCATTCCTGTAGATTGAAAAACCTGGAATAGATACAGCATTGTTGAGTATATGAGGCTTAAGTCCAGTTTCACTAATCAGAAGAGCATGTATTATATTAGTATCAAAAATCTCATTAAGAAGATCAATTTTATTATTTAAACTGCGCGCATTAAATGCACAAATATTAAAACCCACAGATTGTTTGGAAAAGATATTCAGAACAGCGCTCATTTTGTTCAAAGGACACAGGGTATCACTCACCGCAGAACATATGTAGGCCACAGGCAGAATAACTCAGCAAAAATAAAAGTTAGATAAAAACAAAGATCAATGCACATCCCGATTGTATACAAAACTAAAAAGATATTAAATTAATTCAAGAATTCAAGCATGAGACACTAAAGCTTTGTTAAATAAAAATATATGAAAGAATAAGAAAATTACTAAGAATGACAAAATCAAGTATATACAAAATATGTTCAATGCCTATACGGCCGAACTAACAGCAATTTGGGAGGCTACCAAGTTGGCAGCCTGTTATGGTCGCAGCGTCACACAGTGCAGTATGCTGCGTCGTGCTGGCACTGTGATCTGGCGGCAAATTATATATCAAGCCACACGGCGAATGTGCTGCCACTTTTGACACCACTGGGTGAGAAAGATCTGGGGGTGAACAAAAGTTGAGAAAATAAGAAGAAGAGTGACAGAAAGGCGGGCGATTTTATTCACTTCGGGACCATCGAACGGCAAGAGACAAGAGATGCTGTCGAAGCGGGTTAGAGGAATACTAAAAAGATTGAATTCAGTCGAAATTAAGTGGTAACGTGTCTTGTGGTCAGCGGGAAATAGCAAATTGCGCGAAAAAAAAACAAAAAAATACAGAAAAGAAAGGTATGCTACACATAAATTTTTACATTATGATATAAAGAAACCTTTTGCACACAGAGCATCACGTGTAAATCGGCAGCGTGGAGTATTCTTGCTGAGACAGGGAGACTCCGCCAAAGAAGTCGGTCGGAGTTCGCACACCTGGAATTAGAGAATGAAGCCTAAAGCAAGGCAGGGAGAAAAATCCATGTGATTCTTCTGGAAAAGTGGAAAATAATAGTAGCAGAAACAGCGCGGATAAACGGGTACAGTCCTCCCCCAAAAAGGGGGCAGAAGAAAACGCAAATCGATTAACCATATTAAGGTCAGGATATTTTTTTCTAATTTCACTTTAAGTTAAGAGGTATAAACAAGGAAATCGAAGAGAAACAAAAAGGACCAAAAGACAAATTATCCAAATCAGGATCCAACCAGTTGAGGGATGCTAGACGGGCCTTTAGCCACGTGCATGCATATGTACATAACCTCGCCAAATGAAAAATTAAATAATGATGACATTCTTAGTAATTTATAATTTGTGAAAAGAAACCAATAAATGTCATCATTAGAACCTTTAGATCTTGGAAAACTGAATTAATAATAATTAAGTAATTTTTGATTTTTGAAAAAAAGGGAACCAATAGTAACATTATTAGAACCTTTAGATCTTGGAAAACTGAATTAATAATAATTAAGTAATTTTTGATTTTTGAAAAAAAGGGAACCAATAGTAACATTACTAGAACCTTTAGATCTTGGAAAACTGAATTAATAATAACTTTACTGGAGTTTAAGACTATTTTTAATTTATTGATAATAATATTAGTAGGAATTTTAGAAGTAGGAAAACGGACTAGAGTAATCTGCTGTAAGGGAAGTCCCGGACAGACATTTTTTTTGTTTTTTTGTTGATTACAGGAACGCACTCCAGGAGGCCTTCGTGGAGGAACTTGGCGCCTCATCAGCCAATTTGGTTCTTAAAGGTAACAAAACCCTGTCGGGACTTTTTTTTGTCTGTTTTTTTTTTCTTCCATTCTTTTCTGATACTAGTTGTAGGATAAGACAATTTGTTCAGTAATCCGTCTTGAAACGGTGACAATCATTGTAAGTTCGGTATAGGTTAAAATCAGAAAATTACGAGACCGATGAAGGTCTGGTACATACGATCATAGATATGTAAAAAAAAGAAAAAATTAAGGCTTAGAAATTAGTATAGAATCATCATTGGAATTCAACTTGTGTGAAATCGTGTCAGTATTAGGGGTAGTTCTAGAATTTGTGCAGCCATTATGATCTTGAGTTCGGTTGGGATGTTGGTACTGAATAAATTTTTATAACGTGATGTAGCCTTAAGCTTATTTCTTTTCCATCCCACTCCCGGAGCCCTGTTGTCTTAGCTCGTTGGGTGATCCCTCGCTCGTTTTTCCATTTTCGTGTGAAAATACACAGGGGCATTTTTTTATTGTAACATTGTGTCGACGATGCCATGGAGGAGGATGGGGACTAGGACACGGAGGATCATCACGAACCGATCCTCGACTCGAAGGTGAGTGGCGAGGTCCCTTCTGGACCTGATGTGTGTTAGTTTCAGTTTAAAGTAAAATCTCGTTGTATTTCAGGCATGAATTTTTTGATTATGGTACGTGGTAGTGCAGGTTATTGGGTTCCCCACCCCGCTACTCTCCCGCTCTGGCCGAGGTGCTAGCATGCTGCCCTGCCATACAGCTACCACGGAGTGAGCTGTCAGTCGTCGTTGACTGAATGACTTCACATCATCCTGCCCTCACTAAAGTAGAACCATAACAAGCCACCCTGAAGGGCAACACGGTGATTTTCTTAGACTGCCTTTCTGCGATCAAAGCGATCCGTAACATTAAAAACAAAAACACTCTGGCAGCAAATGTCAGGGGAACAATTCAAAATCGTAGCATCTGGATCGCCTGGTGTCCTGGTTATGTGGGCATTCCAGGCAACGAGAAAGCAGACTGCCTGGCCAAGAGCTCAGCTGAGAGCGAGGAGATTATTATCAACCCTCCAGCGTACAAAGCTGTCCTCACGCAATACAAACGGCTACGAGTCGCCCTTAGACAACTGGCTTGGAACAGCTCAGGTGACTTCTTCGCCAGCCACCACAACACCACCAATTGTCCAGAAATGCTCGATCTACCCAGACGAACAATGATCGAGATCGCCAGAATCAGGCTGGGGCACTTCCTGGCCATTAAGCAACATCTGTTCAGAGGACAGCCAACACCACTTTGCACCTTTTGTGATGGCGCAGCGCTCACTGCAAAACACATCTTTCATGAGTGCGGGGAACTACCCAGACTACTCTACGAACGAGGCATAACGACAAGAACAACTGAACTCCTGAAGTACTCCAGAGAGGCTAGGAACGGACTAATCCCCGCACTCAAACAATACCTAACTGCCAATGGACTAACAACGAGGCTCTAACGCACCACACACTAACTCAAACGGATCCTAACGAAATCCTAGCTACCTCCTCCACACTAAGCCACAAAGTCTAGCGTTAAGATAGAACGTAGATTTTAAGCATTAGTGGCAAAATCTTATAAAATAATTAAAACTTGCGCGCAATTCAGCAAGCCTTTCCTCAAGGATGGAATCAATGCGGTCAATAATACGATTCTCAAAAGTAGTAGAAGAAATATTAGGTACTGCACCATCCTCAGAAGGAGGATTGCAAGCAGAGGAAGAAGCCCTAACCGCATCCATAGAGTTGCACAGCATATCGTGAATATATAGTTCTGGCTAATATGTCAATACTATGGTAAAAACTATTATCATGAAGGATAATTTTTTGGAAGCGGCATATCAAGTGAAAACTTAAGCCACTCGCTGACAGAAATATTAAATGTATTAATGAGCAATAATTATACAAAACTCTAAAATTGAATGAAAATAAACACTTCAAGCTCTCGAAACAGCGCTATTTCTAATGTTTAATAAACTTGAAAAAGTCGCTGAACTCCCGGAACTCTGAAATGTTTATTTTCAGAAACGTCAAATTAAGTTCAATCCGACTGTCAGTGACTGGCTTATTCACATATACTGTATTCGCTCGATATACCACTTCCTTGTTAGTTATTTATTCACTGGTTCCGACTTTCAAGTTTACTTAATTTTTCAACTTCCTATACCAGTGGGAGCTTGTGCTAATTGAGCCTATGACATTTTTCGAATTTATTGAATTTTAGCAGGCGCGAGAGAATGTTCAGACCTGTCCGAAACAGAGCAATTCATTCTAGGCTTCTGATGTGAGACATCAGAATTATTTATAAGTTATTTACTTGCTTTAGTTGCAGTATGGCAAGTTGATATGTTGAGGAAGCGAGAAGCTAGGAATGACTTCAATGAGCTTCATTCCGACGGAACCTGGTCGCACTCTCCGTGTGATAAATCAATATTGAAAAAAATTGCAAATTAACTTTCATAACACTTTCATTAAACATCAACAGAATTCTTACGGTTCAATCATTAATTGTTTACTGGTTCTGTTTACCTGATGTTAATAATATCTGCAGGTTTCGTTACATGTGAGGATGTTTTAATAGGTTTTGTTTTTATGGAACAAATCTTTGACTACCCCCCCCCCCCCCCGCTGTTTTTTTATTTTTTTTTAAGAATAATTTTGCACTTTCGTGCCTTAGTTTTACTGTCTATTCTATTCTATAAAAAAACGTCTTAATCTTGATTCGTAATAAGCATCCAAAAGATGTTGTTACTTTTATCTATATCGAATCAAGGGATTCATTTATGATTAGTATTTAACTGTAATCAACATTTACATAAATGCATAGTGCACAAAGTTTGGTAGTTGTATGAAACGAAATAACTAGAATTATATGCACGGGAAAGTGATATTCAATACAGAGCGAATGATTTATTTTTATTTTATTTATTTATGATTTTATGGTAACGTATGTGTTAATTTTGTTATATTAAAAAAGAATTAAGGTAAATAGTTGACACGTCTTATACCAGTTCGCCTGCATCTGCCATGAAATAGGACCTTGTTTTGATCAGAAAACATGAACTTTACGTTATCAGTCACAATAAGTCACCCAAACACACTTCCACATAACCGATATGCGACCTCGATGTAATAATGTTTATAACTTCGAAACAAAAAGCAAGGATTCTAGCTCAACTTTTAGCTACTAATATCTGCGCAATTCATTCCTATGAATTGCCTTAGGATATTTTAATGTGATTTTTCAGATTCTATGTAGACCATTAAAATGTTAAAAAATTGTTTAGTAAAGTTATAAAAGTATTAAAACCAAGCTAATGGAGGTGTAAATATCATACGACAATTTCTCAATTTAAATACATGCATAAACTTAGCTTCTACATTTTCTTTGAAATACAAATTTGGTTAGTTATAATGTTAGATTTTTTTGCAATTTTTTTAATTCCTTAAAACCCTAAAGTTTAATAAACCTAAGTTTAAAAGAAAAAGTAATCAAAATTATTAAGATGCAGAACAACAATTTTCAAGCCAAGCTGAGTAAAGAGTACAATATCCACAAATGATTCATAACCCTCAGATAAGAAATTTCGATTTAAATCTGTTTTTTAACCTCAGCTGTCTGCTTCCAAACATCTTTCGGTAGGTGATGCCATCGGTGCATTTCTGTCTCAATATCTGCTTCAGATTCCGATTGCTGCCGTTTAGCTAATGTTGTCTTAAATCCTTGTACGGTACCTTCTAGTCTGGAATTTCGATAAAAGATATCCTCTTTGTAATCACAGTTGGAACCACCTAATACCGATCGATTGTTTCTGCTCATGCATTGCACACTATCACTTTGAGACCGTATTGAGACGGGCCTTGTCCGACTAATGGTATCAAATAAGTTCGCTTTATTGAAAAAAATATAAGAAATAGTTCACTGTCTTACTTCTCATTCAAATTTTCAGAGATTGTGCGGGATCGACTCTCATCATGATCGTGAAAGCACATATTTATCCCAGAATCTTGTGACGCTGTGCAAACAGGATCTATAAGCTTGGAAATTGCACCAGTATATGGACAATTTGGTGTTGAACTTTCTGGACTAGGAGCTGTGGACGGATGATGATAGCCTGGTGTTGAATTTGGACGAGGAAACGATTCTGAACGATTTTTGTCCACTTCATCATGCTCTACTCGCTTCAAAACAGAATCACTAAAACGTTGTTTTGCCAATCTACAAAAAGTTGTTTTAAATATTTTTTAAGATTCATGAATTATGCAATTACTTATTGCCCATTTTCTTTTCCTTGTTATTCATGTAACTAGTTTCTGAGGGAGAAGATTTCCTCGATGCATTCACCGATTCAAATGGAATAATATCAGTCATAGCGTTGACAGCTTCTCTAATTTCAGATTTTACTTCACTGGCCATTTCCTTTGAAAACTCCTTAAGATATTCTGCAACATCAGATGCGGATACCGAATCAGATCGTGAATCATCCATCCTAAAAAAATATGCAAAGATGAAAAGTACTTCTTAAATCAATCGAAAAGGATGAAACACAGGTGCGATTGAATCTAATTCTAAAATTTAACTCAAAACTTACGTATTTAAGTTTAACATTGACGACATATTTATAGAGCTTATATCCACTGTGTCAGTGTTTTCTAGAACGTCTTCAACCTTGGATATAACGCCTCTAATTTCAGATTTGATTTCCGTAGCCAGCTCTTTTGTCACTTCTGCCACGTATGCTTGGATTTCTTCAGTGCAATCGCTGCAGGTGCTAACGTAAAAGCGGCATGAATTTTCCATAGTGATATAACGATATCAATTAAAAATAATAATATTTTCGAAAAAACTTTAAAGCGGATTTTTATTTTTGGTTAGTTTCTTTATTCTAAAATAGAAATGGATCCGAGCCTTCAGAATAAAACGAAAATTTTAACTCAAAACTGAGCTATAGCAAAATATGAAATATTCAGAAGAAAAGAACTCTAAAAACTTCGATTTGCATTACAGGCACGAAAGGAGTAAACGCAAATATTGGCAATTATATTGCAATGATAATTTCCGTCTATCCATCCAGACTTCAATTAATTAAATATCTAACAATACTAATTAAATATATTTGAGCTTATCAACTTAAAGACGTTGAATTCCACGGACTGAAGTATTGTATTGAGTGTATAGCGATGGACATGATTTTCTCCAAAGAATAGAAGATTTGATTAAGGCCTTTTACAACAATAAAAATTTATATAAGTATGTAGAATTTTAAATAAAGAAATTAGGCGCCAATTCTACCAGATGTCAAATGATGATAAACTTCAGCTAAGTAAGGCCAAGGAAGGCTTTGATGATAGCCCATATAGTAGTTCGTCGAATATATAGACCACAAAAGGACTGTTGCATAAAGCAGACTGCCTCGGTGGTAGCTAGTAAGGATTAATCTTTTGAAACACAAGTCGTCATAATCGTTTTTGGAGTCCTATAACAACTGGGGATGGCAATCAACACGTTCAGCTGTAATACCTATGACCTATAACCGTATTTTTTTGTCTGTGGTCCTAAAGATGAGATCCTCCTTACTTGGCATGTAATTCAAACAATAACTTAATATATAAACAAAGTTTTTAAATCAACAAAATACGGCTAGCTGAAAAATGGCTGTGGGTTGCGAAAAGCACTCGCATAAGAATTGTGTTAAAATTAAGTTAAGAAACCTGTTGAAAGCACAGAGCAGTCTTTTCCGCGGATCACGCAGATTATTTGCGTTTTTCGACTTATTTTTCTAAAATATTTTTGTCTTGGAAAGATCAATATCCATATATCATGGCTCAGCAATGACACATTGCGAAATGAGCTAAAATATTGTATTTGAAAATCCTTTCAGACCCTTCTTTTAATTAGTCCCAAACATTGAATAAATAACTAATATTAATTATTTATTCAATGGTCCCAAATTTATCATTTTATCCCATTGACGTCCTAAGATACTTTGTAAATTAGCTATAATTGTTAAACCTAGTACGGTCTTCGAGTGAAACGAAATTTCAACGCAGTCTCCAAAACCTCTAGCGAAAAAGTTGCGACATAGTGAAATAGCTGTTGACGTTTTAAAAACTAACCACAGAGGCATATTTTAATAACTGACATTTTTATTTAATTGATTTAAATGATGTTGAACCAATCAAATGCTGTGGATGAATTCATATAAAAGGTAAAAAGACAAGTTTGTATCAAATGTAACCACTATCTATGTACATATGTATACAGGGTGTTTCCTTCATGGGGGTCAAAAGCGCAGGAGGTGATAGTACTCAGGAGTTACGCGATGATTTAGAAAAAAAAGCTGGTTTTTCACAAAACACCATGTATTTTAAAAAGTACAGGGCGTACGGCTTACAGTTAAGAAGTTATTAAGTTTTGCGTACAATGAGCTCTTAACTGTGACCGTACATCCTATACTTTTTAAGATACTGTTATGGTCGTAGCATATTGCATATAGCAATATGCTACACAAAGTACTGAAGCAAGCGTGTAAGCCGGCCGCGACGAGCGGAAAATTAAAATGCACCCCGACCGAGAGAAGTGCGTTTCCTCAAGCTCGGTGTGACATGTTGACGTGAAAGAAAAGAAGAAGACACTTATCTGTCGTGTCAAAATCGTACACTCAGTCACATCGAGGAATTAATCAGGAAAACTTTCCGTAGCCATCGACGAGACAAAAAATCCTGTAAGTAAATTTAGAATATTTCTCAATTCACATACTGATCTAGTTTCAAATAATCTAGTTATTTTGCAACCATCCCGCACCAGGAAAGAAATCATCGGACCTCCGGCAACAGAAAAGTTGCTCGCGGTCACTTTAAGAGTTCTCTTGTTTAAAGAAGCAGGAAGGTATAGTGAAGAAAATTTTGGTGGAGCACACAAAAAAAGGTAAAGGAAGAAAAACGGACGTAAATTGCGACGGGTAGAAAATAAAATAAAAAAGGTTTTACAGATTGCTTGGAAGGCCTCTGCTGTGACAGTAAAGGAAAGAAAAGCGTTTCTTCCTGAGATTTTTAAGATCCAGGAATCTCTGTAAAGGGAAGGAAAAGCATTTCTGTGGGGAGAACTATATCCAAACTTGGGCATCACGTTTTTGATTTGATTGTCGCTGACACAGAGATATCGTCGCTTACACAGGGGTATCTTTTCTTGCGGCATAATACGTAGCTAAGTGCAGAGACTCTAAGTACACCAAGCGCGTCTTGGCGTTGTCATAGGTTCTCGGGTTGAGTTCCAGCAGCTATTTTAGTTTTAGTAGTCGCCCATTGGCACATACCCGTCGATTGAAAAAAAACGAACTGTGCAGTACCTGCCATAGGTGCCCCAAAAGGAAGACTCTAGTGTCGGCCATTCATCCCAGCAATTGGTATCCAGTAGCGTCGTGTTAGAGAAATAATGTTTTTTGAATTTGGCTTGAAAGGTTTTAATCTCATTAGTGTTGTACTCGCGGCATAAGATAAGGCATAGGATAGCTCATAGTTGGCAGACTCATCCTACAGAGGTGTTGGCAATTTAGGCCGAAATAAATTTAATTTTTGCAATTTAACAGTGGCTTCGTGGAGCATCTTACCTTTGGAGGCGCCTCTACGGGGGATTCCTATCAGTAAAGTACGTAAGTGATGAACAAAATGTTTTTTTCTTTCTATATTTGCCACAAGATATCATAGCAGAATTCGAATGATGAACAAAATATTTTTTTATTGTCAATTTACTACACTAATATTGTAGTCGCATTTATAGATAACATTCGGAAATCGCCGAGTTTTGGCGATATGCTATGCTAGTATAATAAGTGCATTTGTGCGTCACATATAAACTTTTGAGAATTTTTTTTTCTTTATTTTTCTAATTGCCATACTACTATAGGGTTGTATTTAAATACTATAGAATGATTTTGAGAATTTTTTTATTTTATTTTTTTAATTGCCATACTACTATAGGGTTGTATTTAAGTACTATAGAATGATTTTGAGAATTTTTCTTTAATTTTTCAGTTTAATCGCCGTACTATTATAGCGTTTATATATAAGTAGATACTATATTATGAATTTGTCTTTAGACAGATTTGTCTAGTCACACTATTAGTATCATAGTCGTATTCAAGCATTATATACATAAATCGGAGAATTTTTTTTATTAGAATTTTTGTCTATCGGCCATATTATTGTATCCTTAGTATGTATATGTATCACATATAGCGTATGATACGCGTGGACTCGAACATCCCCATTATACGAAATTTGCGCCTTGATAGCGTTTAGATTATACAGTGAACTCACTATGTTTATATTTAATATTGCTCAAGAGGTTTGCATTGGCCATAATCTTGCACTATCTGCATAGAGGGCCGGCATGAGTTCATTCATAGTTACTGTAGAGACTTGAAAAAAGATGCATTCATTGGCTTACACTCCTTGACCGCAGTGATGTATACGTTAGGATTACATTTCTACTTCTGAATAAAAAATATTTTTATAACGTTATGGCCCAGTAAAATTACTGATCTCTCCTCTCGCTTCCTGGAGCCCTCTCGCATGAAAGTTGTCTAGGCTCGCCTAGTCTTTCTCTCTCTACAGGTCAACTAGGGACTCTGAAGAATTATGCCCCTCAGAGTCAGATGGGAGGATGGGGCAGGCAAAGAAGGCAGAACATCTGCGCCTTCGATGAGATACAGGTAAGTGACGTAAGGGTCCCTTCAGGGCCGAATGTGTGCCGGCTTTTGTGTTGATAGGCACGAAATTTTTTTTTGATTATGGCTGACGGCAGGGGCAGGCTTTTCGTGGAACCTCCCCACACTCTCCGCCAATAGCCGAGGCGAGCTAGCGTGCCGCCCTGCAGTGAACGCTGTCCGTCGAGTGATCTGTCAGCTCAGGCTGGCAGTCGGGACTTTACGTCCCAAGCAAATCACTCTTCATAGTTCCATAACAATACAGAATGTTTTGTGGAAAACTATCTTTTTTTCTTAATCACCTAGTAACTCCGAAACGATTGATATGGCCCCTGACATACAATTTTTGTTTGTCCAGGTGAGTAGAGATGTGTCGGTCCGGAACGAAGGAGTCCAGTCTGAACGGGTCCATACAAGGAATGAGCGGAACGGGTCCGGTCATTCCTATGTTTAAACCAATTTATGCAAAAAACTTACTGATCTGAGCACGTTGAACTTCGCTTTTTCTGATTTCATATTTTAATATTTTGTAGGAATTTGTTTTATTTTACTCGTACACCCCTTAGTGCATATAAGAAACATAGGAATGGTATCATATAAAACTTGTGTTGGTATATGAGTGACCCAAAAATTACCTCTCTTAACTCCAAACGTAGTAACAAAGGGCGCAAAATGCAGAGCAAAATGATATGAATATAAAAAAAAAACAGTAACAATTAGTAACATAAGTGACAAATGAATAGCAACATGTAGAACTGTCGATAGATTTGCACCCTTAGAATAAATCGACTGCTCCTTCATGCATTCTGTTAGCTTTTTAGGCTGAGATGTGCTTTTACACTAACAACTTTAAGTCCAAAACTTTTCAAGTACTTATTGATAAAAGGAATAGACAATTTTACATGCTTATATTTTTAATTGAAAGCTATGTTATTAGTTCTTAATTCTATAAAAAATCACGCGAACTAACAGCATATTTCTTTGAATTGAATTACGAAAGGATGATTCTAGATGGGTGGGGTGGGGCGGTTAGAGATGCATAATATCATCTAGCTCGATCGCGCGATCCGTGCTCTGTGTCTGTATGGTGTGTGTGTGTGTGTGTATGTATGGTGTGTGTGTGTGTGTGTATGTGTGTGCGTGTATATATATATATATATATATATATATATTATATATATATATATATATATATATATATATATATATATATATATGTGTGTGTGTGTGTGTGTGTGTGTGTGTGTGTGTGTGTGTGTGTGTGTGTGTGTGCATACGTTCATGTGCTGCAGAGTGTAGCTCTCTACGTCAACGCGCTCTCAGGCAGTGCCCAAATATATAGTAAAAAACGAAATTTTTGTATGGCAACCCTACGAACAAGTTGTCTGATTGGTACGAGCAGGTGCGTCTTGGGGCTGCCTCGGGGGCACCTCCCTCCACAATTGGGATCGCATTGTTTTCTCAGGGGTCACCTACATAGGATAGGACTAGTTGATAGCCCTACATTCAGAGGATGTGGAGAGGAATCCGAAACTGTGACTCACTTTCTTTGTCACTGTCCGGCTCTCTCCGGAAAACGTTTTAGATTCTTTGTCTCACACCTTTTGGATGAATTGCATGAAGCAGGTAAGGAGGGTTGGGTGCCAATCTTAGGGTTTGTAAGAGCGTCTGGTTGGGACCTATGAACTTACTCATGTATCCTGAGCGTGAATAATGGGCCTTGTAGCGCCCTACGTTCTAATTTGAAGGTTTCGGAAATGGAACAGATTTCGAAAGTACTCAAGGATTTCTCGAGGTAATTTTTAGGAAGTGTTGATTGACGAAATAATGAAAACAAAAAAATTAAAGTTAAGTCAGACGTTTAGCGTTAAAGAGTAAACAAGTATTTTAAAACCTTCCTAAATTAAGATTTGTAGCCTTGCTTAACGAGGCATCGGTTGTTTTGAGTTGTATCAGTACAAATTCTAACAATATCTAGACAAGTAATTTAAACTGACAGACTAATTCTTTCTCTGTGCAAATATACTTTTAGTCGACTGTATAAGGGGGGTACGATAACTGTTACTATCTAGTATTAAGGAATTATAACCGTGATATAGGCAGTCGGGAAAAAATTCAGGGGTAATAAACACTAACACATATGACCATTGTTGCGTTTTTAAATGATTTATTTGCGTATGCAAAAGTAAGACAGGTAGCGCTACCAAAACTGAAAAACCCGCACTTTTAGAAGGAAAGCATCAGTTCTTCATTACTTTTATGCTGTAGTCTTTGGGGAATGTATTCGGTACTTCAAAACCAATGAAGACAGGCACAATATTCAGGCATATTTCAGAAGTTTTGAAGTAGTGAAGGGAACCACAATATTCGGGCATATTTCAGTAGTTTTGAACTAATGAAGAGAATCACACCAGTATAATTCAGGAGATAGATTTTTTCCAAAATAAAAAAATCTCATTTCTTTTAATATATTTAATATACATATATAATACTTTACTAATTAAATTTAGTAAGTTAAGAGTGCTTTTCACAACAGTACCTCTCCAGTTATAGTCTTTTCACTGAGTCAATGGCTATAATATATATATATAAGTCTTGTCAATTTACTTTGGCGAACCTTTAAAACGATAGATTGTCTGTAATTGTAAAACTTTTTTTTTATTATAATTAAAAATCTGTTTCTCAATTCTTACCAATTTATTACTGATATGTGAATTGTGTGTCACTCAGACGCACTTGCAATGGATTTAACTGGAAACGAATTCTGAATTTCTTCATACAAGCCCTGAAGATATGTAAACCAATTAGAATGAGACAAATCTATCAATATACTTTATCTCTCTATGAATACTGAACTAAAGAATTGCTGTGAGTACTGAATCAACCCTGACAAGATGCTAAAATAATGAGCGAGAGGGAATATATCTCGATTTTCGTTTTGTTTGAATCTAGCTCCGATTGAGACGCTGAGCTGTAGCCACTTCGTTTACATGAACTCGTACTAGATGTATATTGACAATGGCCATAATCGCCCGAGTACGTGATAGCCTGAATACATTACATACAGTACGATTGGTTAAGATTGGACTGATTTCCGGAACCATGTCCGGATCATCCAATTTGGACCCGATTCCACGGAGCCGTTTCATTGTTCCTTTCCTAATTCCATTCAAAGAAATATGAGTTCAGCATATAATTAAGAACTAATAACATAGCTTTCAATTAAAAATATAAGCATATAAAATTGTCTATTCCTTTTATCGGTAAGTACTTGAAAAAGCCTTGGACAAAACACTTCCCGTTGGAATATATACAAAGCCTCGTTTTTACCAATTGTATCAGAAATTAAAAAAAAAATACAAAGACAGTTGGAGGGATATTTTGACTTGGTTTTATACAATTGATAAAGGAGATGACAGAGTCGATGCGCACTTTTGCGTCCCATTATGCACATAAGCTATATTAAGTAAGACCGCGCCAATATTTAATTTGGACTAAAATTTGGTAGTGTAAAAGCACATTTTAGCTTAAAACGCTAGCAGAATTCATGAAGGAGCAGTGGATTTATTCTAAGAGTGCAAATCTATCGACATTTCTACACGTTGCTATTCATTTATCACTTATTACCGGTTTTTTTTACATTCATCTCATTTTCTTTGCATTTTGCGTCCTTTTCACTACCTTTGGAGTTAAGAGAGGTAATTTTTGGGTCACTCATATCCATACACAAGTTTTATATGATACCATTCCTATGTTTCTTATATGCACTAAGGGCTGTATGAGTAAAATTAAACAAATTCCTACAAAATATTAAAATATGAAATCAGAAAAGGCGAAGGTCAACGTGCACAGATTTTTTGCATAAATTGCTTTAAACATAGGAACGAGTGAACAACAGCTTCACTAATTCTGGACCCTTTCCGCTCATTCCTTGTATGGACCCGTTCGTTCCGGACCGACACATGTCTACTCCCCATGTCTTCGAGGCGTGGTTTCCAGCTAAACACACAAGATAAGGTGGTAAAGCTATTATGGCATTTTGTGAGGGTGGCGGAAGTATCGATATAATATATAAATACGTTGTTTGAAATTTTGTGGTTTGTACGCAAAAGAAAACAATATTAGGTGTAAGACACATTCACTAAGTTAGTACATATAAACAAGGCATCTCTGAAATATTCAGGAAATATTCTAAAATAAAATTATATGTATATTATATTGCATTTATTTAATTTTCCTCTTGCGAGTAAAGTAACCTACAGCGATAAAACAATATTATCACAACTATTTCAGTACATTACACAATAGTGACGAAAATCACAATTGCTTAGTCCACCTCCTTTGAGAAATTTTAAACTCAAAGAACTGTGAAACTCAATTTGACTTAAACTTAACTGAACTTAATTTAGTTCATACTCAGTTTAAGCTCGAACAGTGAAACCGGCTTTAATGAAGCAGAAAATATTGATTTCTCCTTAAAACTGATGAAACAAATATGAACCATGGTTAAAGCAAAGCTTTTATGCTATAATTAACGAACAAGCATATAAATGATGTAATGTCTTCAATAAAAGCGAATAAAATACCTACAGGTATGTTAATATGAGGCTGGAAGGTCCCTATACCATCTAAAAAGCTTTTTCGAAAAATGTATATTCTAAATCTAATGAAATGAAAAAGATCGATTTCAATTATTTTAATATAAAATTTAAACTTTTTAGAATAAGTTAAAAGCTATTTAGAAAAATTTAAAAGTAGAAATATTTAACTCTCAATCAATAAATAAATTAAAGAAAAGAATGAAAATTAAAGAATTATGCGGTTGCTCACCTCCCAGCCGACAGCAAATTTTGAAGGCTAGGAGTAAGTGGTGATGCGGTGCCAACCGAATCGGGACTAAGAAGCTCAGTTTGACTACTACAGGAGCATAATCTTTGTTTGATTTTACGATGTGATAGCAGTTGATTACGCGCTGATGCTAATCCTAAATTAATGCGTGTTTGTGGACTAATGGCTGCTCCAGTTGATGACCAACTATGACACCTAATTAGGAATGATTTAACTATGTTAAAACAAAATTTGACGTATAATTGCATAAAATGAAAAAAAACAGACAAAAAAGCGATGTGTTTCATAAATACTTAACAATAACACAGAAAAAATGTCAGAACACTCAGAAAACAAAACACAATTTACTCTTTCTGACTTTTTGTCTTAAATAACAAAAATCGAAGAAAAATTAAATACCTATTTCGACTGGATATTCCGTCCTCACTATTCGCTAGTCTTGCTATTCGAGGAGTACTGAAGTTTGACAGTGCTGTAATTTCTCCACCCAAAGAAAAGCGAACAACCGGAGGTGATAAACTTGTTGTATTGGGGCTTGTAGGCCGAATAGGTGACGACTGCTGACGCCGAATAGGCATTTGCACTGGAGACGTTGGCAGACTGCGACTTTTGAATCGCTTAACATCTAGCGCTGAAAGACTATTATGGCGGAACATAGTCAGCAATGATGGTATGTCTGGAACTATAACATGAACAAATCAAATATTTATTGTAAAATTACAAATCGAGTCTTTTTACATTTCGTCTTATTTGGATCAAAAGGAACTGTATTTTTCACATTTTGGGAGTGGCCCAGAAGCAATTCATGTGCTTCACCAGGTAACATGTACCATCTCAAAGCTTCCTCTGTTGAATATTTCAACTTTAAGTCAAGATAAGAAATACTTGACTTTTGCGCCATCTTTCTTGCGCGGTTAAATAAATTTCTGGCTGTTTGGAGGCAATCAGAATAGTTTTGTGGAAATGTGCCAGGTCCCGATATACGACGATCTGTGAACAGCATTCTACCATCTGTGTATCGTATCGAACCCAACCATTTCCTCTCTTTTGCTAAAGAATTTGAATGATGTCGCCATTCTCCTGTTTTTTCATCAACTTCGTACTGTGGAAGCAGTTTCCACGCCTCTGTTGCTACCATTTTTAATGATTCCAAAATAAATCCTACCTCAGAATCTGACATAAAGAATGGAATGAGTAGTTTTGTATATCCAGGATGAATGGATCTGTAATTTTCTGGATCTTCAGTGACAAGACGGCCCAATTCTAAGGTTAGTTTTCTGTTGATACCTAGGGCTTCTCCTATGTGATTTACAGCTGTTGTTTGAATGCCGAAAACATCGTTAAGAACCGATACTACAAATCTTCAATGACAAATCAGAAACAAAATCATTGATGATATTCCAAATAGATTTAACAAAATTTTGTTGGTTGCTGTTAGAAATAAGTAAAAAAATATAGGCAGGTACCTGTGATGAAGGAATGTTCCTCTTGGATGCTTTACTAAAAAACATATGGTGGGAATTCGTTTGGCTGTAGTTTGTGTTGCTCCTAGTAGTAATATTTCCGGTATCGTTCTTATATGAGCTAGGATTTGTCTAAAAATATTGAGACTTAGCATAAAACTTATGCCTTCTTTCTTTTGGATGATTAATTTTACTTGCATAATTTCTCTTGTCTGCTCGTTATACTTTGACTACCCAAAGATTCCTTAAGTTGAATAACCAGTCCAGCTCTAATCGAATCTATTACACCAACAGTATTACACACTTCACCGAAAATTTGTTTTTTAATTACGACGACTCCTGGCCCTTGAACACCTCCAACAAACTTACTTATGTTAAAGAACAAAACATCTTTAGAAGCTCCTGGAAGAACAGGATTCATATCTATAGCTGCAAAAGGAGCGGCAGAGCTATAATCCCAAAATGACAAAGCATTATACTGAAAAGGACAATTACAACAAAAATAATGTAAAGGAAAATGCCTGCGATATACAAGATCTTACTTGATGCAGTAGTATAGTTGTAGCGATATCATCCGCAAGCACGCCTGTCAACCGGGATGAGCCGGCGAAAAATCCTATTAAAAGCCGTTTTGAGTCCACATATTTAGACAATTTCTTTTCCAAATCAACTAAATCTAAAAATCCCTCACGTGTTTTTCTTACTCTTATCACCTGTAATAAAAAAAACTTAACCTTTGCAGAAATTTGAAAAAATTCTATCTTACTTCTGCTCCTGCATTAAACCACGGCTCTAAGCTCTTCGAAGATTCATTTGTACTTACGAATAAAACGGGCCCATGTGTTTTAATGTCAGAGGTTTCTTTTAATAATTCAGCTCCATTTCTCGACCAAATCATACTACATAACCTTTCTGATAAGCTCACGCAAGCTCCTTCACAAAAAAACACATGATCATCTGCAGATGCATTTACCGCCGAGCGAACTATATCTGTAGCTTCCGAACTATGTTTTAACATGGTTAGTTTGCAAATTTTGAGTTTATTTTATTGGTTGGTTTGTGAATTTTGATACCTGTATAATTGTGACTGCAAACCTGTAACTGCTGATGTACAGTCTGTGTCTCCAAAAGCGGGAAGTACTTCCTTGTTTATATAATCTTCTAAAAATTGTAGTGATCTTCCAGATGAGGCGTAATCTGCATAAACAACTGTAAAAAAACAACTATGAACAAAATAATTTATTATAATTATATTAGGGAAAATTTTGTTAAATATTTAGCTTTGGGGAATTTCTCAAGATACATACGCGCATATCCACGGTTATTGTTTTGCGAACTACTTTGACTAATTAAAAGAAGAGGAAACAGCCGAATTTCACGTACACCAATTCCATCAAGTTGCGTGTTTGTTTATACCCCAAACAAGGAGTGGAATTGGGGAAATGTAGACAGAGTACTCATCAATTGTCGACTGTCTCGCCGGCAGAACGATTTTATTCAATAAAAGTCCAAAAAGAGGCAAAAGTTCCCAAAGACCAATGAAAACGAAGAGCTTCATAGCTCGACACCAAAAATTTTAATTTAGCTAAACAACAACAACAGGGGAAACAACAGGAATACAATATAAAGAGATATATTTAAAATAAAATATTTATAAAGACCGGCTACCCATTACTTCATACTTATACCACCAGATGTAGAGTGGCAAAAATCTTATAAAACCCGAATTACGTGCGATGATTGCGTACTGCACATACACACGACTTCTTTATTTTTGTTCTAGTAATAACAAAAAAAAATTAAAAGAAATTCCACAGAAACTTTATTTGATTGTTCACTGTTGTTTTATTAGGTTACAAAAAAAAACAGTAAATAAAACAAACTTATTGATTTTGCGCTATTGTTACATTACATTATTACAACAATTTTCACATAAAATGCTTTTGACAAGCATGTCGATAAGCATTGCTCCCACGGTAAAGTTTGTCAAGCAAATTATGAGAATGCATATGTCATCTTATTACCATTTTCGTTCGTGGGAAAGGAATTACTCTGAACGAATCAAGTATGCATTTTGTTCGTGAATTCTATGCTTTGTTTGAAGCGATATTTACTAAATTTTAATTACTTTGACCAGCATTCTTTTTTTTGTATTACGGAGTTGCGTTAACATAACTCCTCCTCCCCCCCCCCCCCCCTTATTAAGGATTCTCTTAAATCATGTTAATTAATATTATTTGTAAATTTCTTCGTCTCAAGAGTAAAAATACAGAAATTATTATCGCTACCGCCAAACTTACTGAAAATGATTAGCCATATTTAAATGTTCATGATATTTTAATTCCTTTTCCTTTATATTATTTTCTTGTTTTAAGACAATATCTTCAAAAGTGACCTCTGTCTTATTCGAATCAAAAATGTATAAAAATGTCTTCTATTGGAACAATAAATTTGCTAATGACTTTGTGGACTTTATTGCTATATATTTTATTGTCGATTTGTACTGAACAATTTTGAAAATTTGAAATAATTTCCATTTGTAGTGTGAAATACAATTTATTTTTGTGGTCCTAAATTATAACCTTTACAGATAATTATAACAAGTATTACAATATTTATTTTCACGTCAATATCTGTATTACAAAGACGAATATCATTGAAATCCAAGCTTGGGAATATTTGGTGACAAAGCCATTACATTATCGTTAGAATGTAACTACATCTTATGTAATATATGTATATATATACAATGTGTATTTTCGAAGCTTGATCAAACGAAATGTGCGGATGCTAGACACCTAGTAAACAGAAAATTGTATGGCAGGGGGGTTCCACCACATCAACCGTTTGGGAGTTACAGGGTGATTAAGAAAAAAAATCTAGATTTACACATAATACCTTGTATCTTAAAAACTACAGGGCGTATGGTCGAACGACTGCTCAAGCAGCCCTGTACCCCTCTCCCATCAAGAATTATGGTAGTCTAAAGTAAAAATTTCGGATTTTATTTCCTTTTTTTTTTAATTTGACCTCTATTATTTTTGCAAAAATGTCGTTAACATAACTTTTTTATAAAAAGTGTAAACTGTAGAGTCTCCTCTTTAATTTGACCTATTACACCCAATGTGCTAAGTGTAGCCCTTTAAGAGTTATTAGCTCTCAACCTATTCTCAAACCTATTTTCAAACCTATTCTCAACAATACTTTGTTTTCTTAGCACGTCATTTTAAAAAATATCGTATAATTTCGGTGTGACCTGAATAGATTATGAGTTAACAAATGTTTAACGGCTACAGTTAATAACTATTTTTATCGAAAAGTTCTTATTACACTTCACGCATAAGTTATCAAGCACTTTATACAGGGTGTTTCCCCTTAGGAGGTCCATAGAGCGGGAGGTGATAGTACTCACCTAGACGAACCAAAAATTGTATGGCAGGGGGGGGGGGGGGGCAATATCAACCGTTTAGGAGTTACAGGGTGATTCATAAAAAAAGCTAGGTTTTCACAAAACACCCTGTATCTTAAAAACAGTTTAGGGCTCACTGTATGCAGAACTTCATGCCCTTTCCAACGACAGCTCAACCAGCCCCGTACCCCTCTCCCCTTAGAAGTTATGAAGGTCTAAACTAAAAATTTCGGATTTTCTTATCTTTTTTTTTAATTTAACCTCTATTATTTTTGCAAAAAGGTCGTTAACAAAACTTTTTTTTATAAAAACTGTAAACTGCAGACTCTCCTCTTTAAGTTGACCTATTACATCCTATGTGTTAACTGTAGCCGTTAAACAGTTATTAACTCATAACCTATTCAGGTCACACCGAAAAAAGACGATATTTTTTAAAATGACGTGCTAAGGGAACAAATTATCGTTGAGAATAGGTTTGAAAATAGGTTTGAGAATAGGTTGAGAGCTAATAACTCTTAAAGGGCTTCATATAGCACATTGGGTGTAATAGGTCATATTAAAGAGGAGAGTCTACAGTTTACAGTTTTTATAAAAAACAGTTATGTTAACGACCATTTTGCAAAAATAATAGAGGTTAAATTAAAAAAAAAGGTAAGAAAACCGAAATTTTTAGTTTAGACCTTCATAACTTCTGAGGGGAGAGGGGTACGGGGCTGGTTGAGCTTCCATACGCCCTGTAGCTTTTAAGATACAGGGTGTTTTGTGAAAACCTAGCTTTTTTTATGAATCACCCTGTAACTCCTAAACGGTTGATATCCCCCCCCCCCCCCTGTCATACACTTTTTGGTTCGTCTAGGTGAGTACTATCACCTCCCGCTCTATGGACCTCCTAAGGGGAAACACCCTGTATAACTTGTATGTGCACTAAAATACAATTCGAAAAACTTTTCAAGTAAAACAAGAACCCGTCCATTCAATGCGACGTCCTGCTTGTATCCACCATAATGTTTCGAGCGCTTGGAGCTGCCGCTGGCGCATACTCTACAGCTTACCTTGTAAATGAGTATTAATACAATGCTTCAGCTTAATTCTGTCAAAACTAATTTTATATTTTATATTTTATTTTATACTTTTGCTTTTCTTTAAACTAATTTTATATTTGATATTTTATTCTATACTTCTGCATTTCTTTTTAAATTTTTATATAGCGGATGCAATAGATCCCACAATATATCTTTTCTTTTCATTATTTCGAAGATTTGTTTTGTATCAATTAATTTCTATATTGTTTCACTCCAACAAACCGCTTCGAAATTACAAATGTCAATTTTGGCGCGCAACAAAAATTAAAAGTTGGCAAAAGTGTGCTACAGCGCCAACTATGCATTATGTCGCTATCATATGAAAATCGTGCTGTTATATTTGACAGTTTGCGTTACAGCGCCAGCTACGAGCACCAGCACCACATTCTGTTTCCCACTTAATGGTGAATTATTTTCACTTGAACTGAACCGTAGCTAAAGTGTTTTCTTCACCACACTGATACAGAACTGGGGGCCCATTCTTGAATAACGAAGGCACATCCGTATTCGTGATACTGTCAAAACAATTCGGAATCGACACATGTGGTATTCTTGAAATCCGCTTTCGTTATATACCGAACGCATACCCTTCGTTATTTAACGAGTGGGTTCAACCATTCGTTATGCCAAACGAAGAGTGAATCAGCTGCTACTTTACGGGTGATAATGGGAGATAAAAGATGTGCGAAAATTTCATATGCTCAAAAAACTAAACTAATTGAGTTTTTAGAGGAAAACCCGAAACTGAAATTTGGTAAATACGATAAGAAAGAGTTTCAGTTCAAAAGAAATGCCACGGAATTGTGGCAAAATAAAATCAGTATTAAATTCCATACCCGGAGCGCAAAAGAACTAGAAAAGTTTTTTTTTTATATTATATTCAAAACAAAGCTAATAGAAAATTTCCAGAGTTAGCAGGACTTAAAATGTGTGGTGAAAGGAAAATCTGCGGCGGCAAAAAAAACATTTGCATGGCACTGGTGGAGGTCCTCCTGCAAAATTTTTTCTATCTAGCGTTGAATTAAGGGTGCAGGAAATGATTAATTGATACTCCATAGATTCTTTAACGATTTCAGACGCAAACAATAATGACAATTCACTGAAGCTAGCCATTTTTTACAAATTATATTTTAAAACATGAAACAGCTGACAATATTCAATACGTAAATTGACAGATTTAATCTTACCACACTCGTTATGTTGAAAAACTTTTTCACCACTTCGGCTTTATAACGATGAGGTTCAGTCCTCGAGTCGAGTGCGTGGAGTCAATCCGATCGGATGTTGCCTCGTGTTGTTGATCTAATCGATTAATCTAAACATAGCTAATGAATTAATTTAAAACAAGTTGTAGTGTTGTGTTAAACAATTTCCATATAAATCGTTAACTATAATTTTTTAAAATTCGACGCGATCGTTCAATAAATAAATTATCAAAATTAAATTTTATCCGCCAAGTGAAGGGCTCTTCTATGCCCTATCAACATTCTATAAGCCAGCAGCACGGTAACGTTTCCTTTCCTTCGCTTCATCTGTGATCAGTGCAAATGCATTAGCACTTGTCACTGATCAGCAATCCGGGTGCACTCAGCTGTGGTCATTGAACTGCACGGTCTGAGGTATTGAAAGCAGCAATAGGCATAACACTATTGTTGTTTTTTTTTTACCTCGCTGTGTCGTTGACTGCTGCTGGTGGCGCCCAAATATTTGTGTTGTTGTGTGTCGCTTTTTTTCTTTTTTGCTTTTTTGTTTTTGCCTTCAGCATGCAGAATTTTATTTTAGATTTCTGCAACATTCGCGGATTAAGAGCAAATCGGTTTTCGGTGTACTGCCACCTTAACTCAAAAAATCCGGCAATTTTTGCGCTAAGTGAAACCAAGGTCGTTTCTGATGCTGATATTAATCAGTATCACGTCCCTGGTTACAGCTTCGTGCCTCTTTTTTCTCAGCATAGAGGGATCGCAGTATATATTCGGAATGATGTGGCCTTTACTATTCTTCAAGATTTTCCTTCTGCTAATCCAGAGTTTAATTATATCTGGATTAGGTTCAAACTTCACAAGCACATCATATACTTCTGTTTCCTTTATCGCAGCCCAAATATGTCTGATGACGACACGGTATTCGTATTTGACAATATCTCCAACAATATTGATCATTTGCTTTCTGTTTCCCCCTCTTCCGAAATCGTCCTGGCAGGCGATTTTAATGTTCATAATATACCGTGGCTCAGACATTCTTCTACCACAAGTCCTGCGGGCCGTTTCGTTGAACTCTTCTGTGAATCATTTAATTTGCAACAGCTAGTGGATGCACCAACGCGAATTCCTGATGCAGCTGGAGATAAAGCTAATTTACTCGACTTGTTTCTAACATCTCATCCTGACAAATATTCCATTTCAGTCGGTTCCCCTCTTGGAAATTCAGACCATTGTTTAATCACGGCTCAATTTACCACCTCAAACCTGTGCCGACCAACTGCTCCACCTACAAGTAGGCTTCTTTGGCACTATAAGAATGCTGATTGGGAAAGTCTCAATAAGTATCTTAAAGAAATTGATTGGTCGGTCTGTTTTGCTTCGAGGGATGTTGATGAATGCACATTACAATTTAGTAACATACTAAATCTTGGCATGCGTGAATACATTCCGTATTCTTACAGCAGGTCTCAACAACAGCATGATCGCTCCTGGTTTAACGATAAGTGCAACCAAGCTATAAAAGCGAAAGAGTCTGCTTTTCGCGCCTATCAATTGCATCCATGTCCGGAAATGAAACAAGTCTACAAGACTGCACGGAACACCTGCAAGTCCATTATCCAGAGAGAAAAATTTCTTTTTGACCAGAATATTAGACAAAGAATCTTGACAAGCCGCAAAGGTAGCAAAGGTTTCTGGTCCCTGGTCAAAACCATCAGGAACAATTTCACCAGTTCCTCTATACCTTCACTACTTAATAATGGTGAAGTGATTGTTGACTCCCTGGATAAAGCTAATATTTTAGCTGCTAGATTCGCTTCAAATTCTCGTCTTCCACCAACTTCACAAACACCTGTTTTGCATCGCCCGTGTGAATGTGTACAAGAGCCAATACACCTTCGTACGAGGGATGTGGTCAGGGTCCTTAAGGGGATCAACGTCTCCAAAGCCGCAGGTCCTGATGGTTTTTCGCCCCTGTTAATTAAAAGCTGCGCCTCATCCTTGGCTAAACCTCTGCGCAAACTCTTCTACTTGTCTTATTCGACAGGAAAATTTCCAACTGCTTGGAAGCTAGCTCACGTTCAGCCTATTCCTAAGAAAGGAGAGGGTAGCGATCCCTCAAATTATCGACCAATTGCCATCACTTCGATTCTTTCAAAGGTTTTTGAATCTATCATTAACTCAAAATTAATGAAGTATCTAGAAACTAATCATCTCATCAACGATCGCCAATATGGCTTCCGAGCTGGACGCTCATCTGGAGACTTGCTGACCTTTCTTACGGAACGTTGGAATCGTAGTCTTCACAATTTTGGTGAGTCTAAAATCGTTGCCCTAGATATTTCAAAAGCCTTTGATAGAGTCTGGCATCCAGCCCTTTTAGCCAAACTCAAAGCACTTGGTCTCTCCCCTCCTCTTGTATTATGGATTGAAAGTTTCCTATCTAGTCGCCAAATACGTGTTGTATTAGATGGCGTTACGTCTGAACCGCATCCCATAAATGCCGGTGTACCTCAAGGCTCTGTTATCTCTCCAACTCTCTTTTTAATTTTCATTAATGATCTGCTTTCCCTTACTTTCAATCCCATCCATAGTTTCGCAGATGACAGTACTCTTGATTTCGCTTACTCCTTTGACACTCTTGCAGAATCCAGGGGGAATGCTGCATGTGTTAAACGAGATTGCATGACTAGATCATTGAATAACGATCTTGCCAATATCCTCGCTTGGGGCAAAGCGAATCGCGTCGAATTCAATGCATCAAAGTCCCAAAGCTGTCTTATCTCATTAAAACAAGATCATAACTTAACCACACCCGTTTCTTTTGATGGAGCATTCATTTCTGATTCACCGTCACTAAGCATTCTTGGCATTAATATTTCCAGTAAGTTAAACTGGACAGATCACATCTTCTCTGTTGCCAAAGAAGCATCGAAATGTCTTGGATTTCTGAAAAGGTGTAAGAAATATTTCAGCCCGTCAAATCTAGCGCTCCTCTACAAGTCCTACATTAGACCTAGAATGGAATACAACTCCCATATATGGGCCGGGGCTGGTCGCACAGCCTTAGCTTCATTGGATATTGTCCAAAAGAGAGCCTTCAAGCTCATTGGCGATTTGGCAATAACTTGTCATATCGACTCACTCGAGCACCGCCGCAATGTTGGATGCCTTTCGCTCCTTTATCGCTATATGCATGGTCAATGTTCTGATGAAATATCTAGTCTAATCCCTTGTAGAATGATTCCTGCACGCAATACTCGCGCTGCAAACCGCGCACATCCTTTAACCCTTCAAATTACTTTCGGCCGTACAGTAAAATTCAGAGATGCTTTTTTATCCCGAACAGTGCGAATGTGGAACAGCTTACCATCTTCTGTTTTTCCTCCGGCATACAATCTGCGGAAGTTTAAGGGCGACATACATCGGCACCTCCGCCACTTTCCTCATATCCCCTAATCCTTTCCCTATCTCCTTCCTGCCATGCTGTGCTTTGCATCATAGGGTATCCCCTGAGCTTGGCTTAATAATATATAAAAAAAAAAAAAAAAAAAAAAAAAAGAATACGAACGGGGTATTCGATTCGTTATCAACCATTCGTTATATAACGAATTCGTAAAAACCATTCGTAATTCAAGAATAGGCCCCCTGGTTCCGAACGTATGTTTTTTCCACGCGGCTCTATGTTCAGTTTCTGTACAGTATTTAAACTTTCTTGTTCCATGAAAATTTGTGGTGGTTACGGTTCGGAACTAAACGTCAAATCAAAATATTTTGTAACCAAAGTGTGGATGTGTGGATATTTTGTTAGAGTGCAATTATTTTATTAAACTGGTTTATTTTTTTTAATAAACCATAAAGGACGAAGATTTTCGGGTATTCACTTTCTTGCATTTTTTTCAGTTTGTCTCCGTTCGGGACAACTTCTGGTTCGGTTCAGTGCCTGTTCGGTTTTGTTGAAAAGAATTCGGCATAAGTGTCTACGAGGGCTGTTTAAGTTAAATTATAATATTCAAGGTGATGCCTCATTTTCATCGTTAAGTTAATTCATTTGACTAATTTTCCAGTTAATTTTGTCGTTCTAAATACTAATTTGGATTTCTATGAAAGGTGGGTTATAAAATAAATATTGTTAAATATTGACTGTTAGCAAAATTATTGTAAAATTCCTTTATCCTAATCTCTTTAAGAAAATGAATAAATATATATTTTCGCCGCACGTGTCGCTATGTGTTAATTTTAAATGAAAAGTTTGGCTGTGTCAAATATTTGGCTTTGTAAGTGCGGTATTATTGTGGTTTAAGTGAACAAAATTTGAGATGTGCGAGAGAGAAAAGAGTAAAGAAACTGTTGCATGAATTGGAAAAAGATGGAGATATTTTTCAATTAGTCAAATGAATTAACTTAACGATGAAAATGAGGCATGATTTGAAATAATTTTTGCATAATTTAAAGAGTGTCAGAATATTTCGGGGTATACGCGTATTATAAGTCTTATGGTTATGATAAGAATATATAAATGGATATAAAATAAATAAAATCAGTCGAATCGAGTAATAAATGGCAAAACTTTTCAGACATATTGGCGACGCCATCTTTACATTCTAAGTAATCCGGAACCCCGATAATCCTAAAACATTAATTTTAGGTCGAATCGGGCCATAATGACAAAATTAAGCAGCCATCTTGTAGACGCCATCTTTATTTTATATGATATAAAAGTGTTAAGGCTTATTATCATGCAAGATCAATAAGTGTGCCAAATTTTAATTCAATGGCTCAACGGGTAGTGGGTCAAATTAGCATTACAAATTTTGAATCGCTGTCACATGGAAGCTTCGCAGCTTCGAATTTCTTACGTTCGAAGGTCAAAGCTTCACCTTCAAAGCTTCGTTCCTCGAATATTCTTTCGAATATACTTATATAAATAATTTTAGAGATGTCTACTGTCGACTACGATATATGGTAATTGGTGGGTGAGACTATCAAGTAAAAATTTTGGAGCTGGAGTTTCTGAGGTAGTTGCATTTTTATCATTTTGGAAAACGTTGCTTTTGATATGTATGATGTCTATAATTCGAAGGCTACGAAAATTGTTGGTTTTGGTATGTATTATTTCTATAATAAGACGGTTGCGAAAAGTTTTGGTTTCCATTGACAAAATTTCTGCCAATTCTGGGGTTATTATAACTATTGTTTCTATTATTACTACGACTAAGATTATTACCGTTAAAGTTATTTCAATTATTGGAAAGGAAAGGAAAGGAATTACGAATAATCGATATATGGGATTTAAGGGGTTGCAAGCTGTATTAAAGGGAAAACTAGTTTTGTTTAAGCATTCGACCACAGATGATTGTAACAGAGACAAGTTTTTTGACAGCACTACCTATATCAACTCTAAACTGATATAGGCAGCAGCTGCAGTTGACAACGGATCTCTACCAAACATTTGAAGATAAAGTGAACACTTGGTCGACTCATGAAAGAGACCTCGAATAGCGTATCCAATTTCGCTCAAGTGCTCATCCAACTTCCGATGATCCGCTCCCACTGGAGCAGGAGAGCGCATCCGTCGTCAGATCCATCTGTTACCTGAAGATAGGTAGACCCGCGACGAACACCTCCAGCTGCAAAACCATCTTGCGGACACGTGTGGGTGGCCGCACAGCATATTTCCGCTGGCGGTCAGCCGGATTGGGGTGGTTCTTGACACCCACATCGCCTCGATGCTAGAAGCTGTGCAGAGAGAGCCAAAGATTTGCTCACGTGGACTTCGAACAGACAGACGGACACAAAAAAAAAAGGTTGAAAATATAGTCTCGCTTCACCTGGTGCAGCCTTCAAGGAAAACTCACTGAAAGAAATATGGAAAAATATTTGGGAGCTAAAAAGAATGTAAAAAAAAACTAGAATCATTACAACGCCGAACAAGTGATTAACACCCGGAGACAAGTAAACGTAGAGATTGAGAGAGAGAGAGAGACAGCGTGGACTCCCGGTGATGATGGAGTCCTGACTGGACGTAGATGGGCTCATCGCCCCCATCCACCACGGTTAAGACGTCGCAGCACAAAAAAAAATCCTTAGCCCCATTTGTATGCGTGTGTGTGGGTGTGTGTGGGGCTACCCCGCTGTCATCATGCCTCTCCCCAAGGTGCACTTTAGGACGACATCAGTCCTGAATGACAAATATAAACAAACGAAAGCAAAAAAGGGAACCTCGGCGAACCGACTCGGACGCAGGTTCTACATAAAAAAGGTAGTCATCCACCGCAGTCACTCTTCCTTTGGCATCACATCCACGGCGCACAATGAAAGCCTGTAAATAAATTTGTTTGTACCAGCGGAGAAAGGCAAATAAACGTAGACACTATTGTATTGTAGCTACTGCGCTCCAGGCGTAGCAAACAAAAATATAACAAAATTTATTAGCCCTCTTTGATCTTTTCACATTCTTTTCCTTTCTCGTCAGGTATTCTTAAACTAAAAACTTTGCCCTACTAAACTGCGCATAAAACTAGAGATAAGTACTAAGATCTAATCACAAAACTCTCGTACCATCGAACTTCCTATCATACATATACTTAAGTATATAAATACATAATTCTAGGCAAAAGTCTATGCAAATACAAGTAATCAAGATAAAGAGAATTTATAAAAAACAAAAAAAAAACTTACAGATCTTCTTCAGATCGCCTCATAGCTTCCAGTCAACATCTGCCAAGCGCCAAAGTGAAAGTGGGAATGAGTTGTGTGCCGATAGACACCGCCTTCTGCTACTGGTTACCAATGGACTCCGGTCTATTGACCTTCTTCACGAGTGTTCCCTCTTGGCTTTGCTCCCCTTAACATGTCATCCTCAGCAAACAGGTACAGACATATTCATGCCAATCTTTAAGACTCTTCTAGAATTTGGTATACAGATTGACCCTAATCTATTATTTCAGCTTCTTTGACAGGGTATCCCAGACGCAGCTCACTTAAACGACGAATATGCTGTGCTAATTTAATCGGCGAATAAGGTACGATATCACTGTATAGTTTGTATTAATTTAGAATATAAATAGACCCACTAATTCATTATTTTCTTCCTTTCAGAATGTTCCTGACATACTGATTTAAACGGGGAATAAAGTATGATATCACTATATTATAGTTTGTATTAATTAAGAATATAAATAAACTCACTAATTCATTATCTTCTTGCTTTCAAAATGTTTCTGACATACATGATTTAAACGGCGACTAAGGTATGATACCACTATATAGTTTGTATTAATTTAGTACATAAATAAACTCACTAATTCATTATTTTTTTGCTTGCAGAAAGTTCCTGACATACTAATTCATTTCTTTCTTGCACAGAATGTTCCTGCATATCGAATCACAGATAGCTTAGAGGACGGACTAAGTACTATATTATTTTTACTTTAGAAGCTATAAAATTCCAGAATTCCTTTCCTTCACAGAATGTTCCTGCATATTGAATCGCAGATAGTTTAGACGACGGACTAAGTACTATATTGTTTTTACTTTGGAAGCTATAAAATTCAAGAATTCCTTTCTTTCACAGAATGTTCCTGCATATTGAATCCCAGGTAATTTGTACGGCGGATAAGGTATTTTAATATTAATTATTACTTCATAAAATTTCAGCAATACCCTATATATGCACAAAAGGTGCTTCTACGCGATGGTAAGTACTCCTGATTTTGAAATTAGCTTTCCTCAATATCTCCCAATGACAACATACGGTCAAGCTCATCATACAAATAGTCGATTTTACCAGAATTCTGAGATGACCCAAACCCTGCTGTGGTTGACCATCTGCCGTAGATATGCTAGTAGGCAATGAATGAATGTACTCCTAATGTACTCAGAAATTTCTCCGCTCCAGAACCGAGAACACTCACGCTGACACCGCTATCAAAAAGTTCCCTAATTTTTTCCGCTTTTATAAATACGTCGGCATAAGGCCGAGGGTCAAAATCAGTGGAGACAACCGTTTCCGCCACTGCCGCTTTTATATTTTTTCGCAAGCTACGGTATTTGTATGTTCACTGAGATGCACTCGAAAGAAGGGAATTATTAACAGGAAAGAGTTTAAGGTCAATATCACCATTGGTCTGAGAATCACAAGAAATAAATGAAATGCCCTCATTGGACGAAGTACAACTACAATTGTCATTGTCAGTGAATTCTATCTCCGTAGATACGTCACTAGTAACTTGAACACCCATATCCTTAGAAATCTGTGGCATTATTGAAGCATTAGCAGAATTTGTCCTATTTGAACTTGATATATTTGGATATGATACAATTGAATTTGACACAATAAAATTTGTTACATTTGAAGTTTGGACACGCATAGAATGTGAGGATTATTATGATAGGACGGAAAATTAGTAGTTACGGAGTCATAACATTGATCGTGATTATGAGAGCCTAGCGATTTCGCACCGACGGCTTAATTACCCCGATAGAAGCACAGCCATAACAAAAGATTCGTTGCGGACTTAAAGAACAATCATGATCGCAATTCCAACATATCAAACGTCGAGGGCTCTGTGGCCCCAAATCCTATTTGAATGGAGCTGAAGGAGCCGCTGTAGCTCGTAGACCAGGCTGAAACGCCTCTAAATTTTCCCCAGAATAAACAGTCGAATCATTTTCCATCAATGGATTATCGGAATAAAGTTCATGAGTGGATTTGCGTATTATTGGTTCTCGTGGAGCACTAATTCCGGAACAAAGTTTTTCATGCTGATTACACAAATCTCGCATGTCAAGAATATTGCCAATTGGACGAAGTAAAAGAACCTTCTGTAATGAGGCGTTATGTTTCGACGAAGAATCTCAATTAATTCCCCTTCAGGAATAGGATAAACCATTTTGGTCAACTTGGATTCCAAACGAAAAATAAATTCTGAAACATGGAATCCGGATGCAGAACCATCAAACACTAGTTTCCATCTAAAAAATGGGACTTCGTGTAGGACTACCTCTTCGATTATCAAAAGAAAATGAAGGAGCGCCTGTAAATTCAGGAACTTGTTGGAACTGGACCAAAGGTGTTGCAGGCACTTCATATGAACGAGCAGGGGGATTTCTTGCAAAAGAACATTCATTATACCTTGATGAGTAATGAGAGCGTTCACAACCGTAGGGGCGGGAGCAACACTCGTGGAGCGAGTAACTAATTTTAACGGTGGACAACTAGAAATTCGTTTAGGATTTGCTACTAAAAGCGGAGTAGAGTATGAACTGAATTATTAACTTGGTTAGTAGATATCGGTGGTGAATTCCATTTTCGAAACCCAAGAAATCCTCACCGTTCAATGAACTTTGTGGGCTAGTAAACTGTACATTTGAACCTGGCTTTTCGACAATAGACCTAATTTTTTTTATAGTTCCAGAGTAACTATCTGGCTTTCCACCACAAGCTCCTTGAGACATATGATCCGCATTAACAAGATCTTTAAAGCAATTAAGAAAACTCAAACGGTCTTTCAAAGTAAACATAAGCTTCTCGGCGTTCTCCTTAATAAACAGAGAAGAATTATATATGCGCCAGTAAATGCAAAATCAGGGTATGATATTGCTCTTGCTCCATCTCTGTGTGGGTGCTCGAGTGTAAATCTCTTTGTAACATTTCCACACGATTTGTCAGAGTCAGACATTCTGACTTGGGATTGCTACGATTATGCGACATTATAGGTACCACAGAAACGTCAACACTCTCCGCTTTGTACCTTTGTAGTAATTTGTCTAGTAATTTGTCCGCCTCTAAACCCGAAATGTCTCGAATCTGGAATTCGATCCCCAAAGCGTCTAGAGACAACAATGAAAAATCCATTTTTTTTCCAAATACAAATTTTTTTATGAACAAAAAAACGTTACGATAGCGAAATGTGCTATCGGCAAAACCCAACGAATGCAAATAAGCAAAAACAAAAGTTTATTTTATTAGATATATATATAAGGACAAGGCACAAGGAGGCAACGCATCCCGCCAACCGCCCGCGCACACACACAAAACCAAACGACTATCTGTCGCGAATGATATCTATCTCTTTAAAAAAAGACTAGGACAAAGTTTCGTGATCCAGCCTACTCGACAAAGAAATAAATCAAACGATGAACTTCGTTCATCAATATGTCGAAGAGTCCGAAGCATGCCAACTCGAAAAAAGAAAAATGGTCGTACTATTGGCGACCACCAGTACTAGAACAGGAGCAGTAGCAAGAAGGATTTAATACGATACGCAATGGCAGTAATACAACAATGCCCAATAAAACTACAAGAATACTACAACAAATACTGTCTCCCGTCTGGAACTTGCAGCAACGTATGGAACAAAAGCCCAAAATTGGTATGCCTCGCATACCACATGCACTTCACCGAAAGCAGAGCACTTGACACATGGAAACTAAATGAAGTATACTATTTGACAAATTTTGAGATGGCAATCCAATCGACTTAACCAAATCCCCACGACAAGCACATTAAGATCAAACAAATGATTTGATGAACATCGTTCATCAACTTGAAGAAAAACTGTGGCCTCATCTATCAAACAGGCCAGCACAAAAAAAAACTGAAGTCAAGTGGTCGTCTGCCCGGTGTTCACGAGCCGAAACGTTAGCTTCAGACGGTGCGACTCATGCATGAGGTTCGCTTTTCACCAAACAGGGAAGCACTTCAACAATAACACAAAAGACCAAATTATACTGAAGGTATATTAGTCAATAATATGCTCCATAAACTTTGACTTAGCATTCTTAACATGTCTTCTCCAGCTTTCATCCATTGCGCTTTACTAAAGTTATCAATGTCCAGTACAGCATTATTTTCTTGTACGTTTCTTAATAATTCCGGCACCCAAAATATCATTTTCCTTATACATTCGGTGGCAAGTCTCATCGGTGGACGTATGTATACAAAAAGATTTTATTCAAAAGCGTCTCGATATAAATCATGTAATTTGGCGTGCTTTTCGGCAAACGTATAATATCCTTTTGATAAAGTATGTTAGCATTTGTTCCACATTTTCATACTCCTTAAACCCCCAGACTTGAGCACCATAGCACATAATAGCACGCGATACTGCTTCGAATATTTTATATTTATCTGATAATACAACACTATAATATAAGTACCATTCCTGATCCGGAACATCTAACAGAATCATTTATTTACAAAAAATACAATAACCGGCCTAGTGCGAGTCGGACTCGCGCACGAAGGGTTCCGTACCAGCGTGCAAAATTTAACACTATATACTTTTTATTTATTTTTTCAAATGAGAGTAGGCGTCATTTGAAAAAATAATGCCTACTTATGATAATAATAATGAATGAGAATAAAACGAGGAAAAAAACGCCGAAAGATCACGTTTCTTGAATGGGGGCCCCTTTAATTTTTAATATTATTTTATTTTTATTATTTATTGTTATAGCGGCAAAAGAAATACACAGTCTGTGAAAATTTCTACCTATTATGGTTTATGAGATACAACCTGGTGACGGACGTACAGAGAAGTCTTAGTAATAGGGCTCCCGCTGTTACCCTTGGGTACAATTTATTAATCCATGGCGTTATACCAAAGAACATATAACTGTTAGAAGTTCTTTGGTTATACGTGTAGTGTACCATGTACAAACAAAGTGAAAAAAGTCTTGTCTGGTCCAGTCGATCAATGCAATATTATAGTTGAAATTAGTGTGCAGTAAAGGCTCGACCATTGAACGTGCCTCTTTTAGCACGCGCCGTCTTGTTGTGTGTTTTTTTTTTTTGTAAAGTCCTAACGCTAATTCCTACATACGCTCTATGCAGCACGATGGGCATTGACAAAAAAAAACTTCCATTACAGGTCAAATTTGAGAGTAACACCAATTATTACTTCGTTAATGCTTCTTAAAGTTTTCTATAATCTATTTTAGAACATTGTTTTAATAAGCTTCTCCAAAATTATAAATCATATTTAAGGAAAATTTACAAAATATACCTTGTTAATACAGACACAAAAAAATATATATACTATCACCAACTATACCTTGTTAATACATGTAAGTTACAAATAAATAGTTATTTCAATCACTTTTAGAAACTTGCGTTAATACGCCTCTCGCAATTATGAGTTATATTTAATAAAAATTTACCATTTTACCAGTCACCACCAGGGGCCGGATTCTGTAGCACGGAGAATTTGGGAATTTGGGAGATGAGAATTTCGTTTTCTTAGAATTCTTAATTCCCTAATTCTCCATTCCCAATTCACTAACATGGTTGGAGAATTAGGGAAAACGTAAGAAATGTGAAAAAGTGCGAATCGCCTGGGACGATTAAGGGTATCACTTTTTGTTGTAGAGGGTTGGACTTTTTTTCATATGTTAGGTACATCTGCCTATTACCTTCCACTGTCAAAATAAATTTAAATTTCTTGCTTGTGGAAAAGTAAGTGGAAAAATTGTATTTGCTGCTTTTGTTGCGTTTTATGAAGGTATCTAGGTATCTAGGATTTTCAAATTGAGTTATGTATTCACTGCATATCCTGGCTATATTTAAAAAAAAAATAATTATGGAAATCCATGCAATACTTACAGAGGAACACGGATTTTGTCTCTCAAAGTACCCGCTAAAAATTATAAATCACGCGAAAATGATCAATTTGGTCGTCTTCCACTACAGAAGAGATGCTGTAAAATTTTTAATTATACACGGTAAAGCTTGTGTGTACCATGAAATCGGATCTATATTTTGTCCCCTAATTAAATATGTAATTAATTTTTGAATCCGATATACGATTTTGGAGATAACTGTAAAAGAAGTGTATCAGTCCATTTTAAGGTGAAAAAATGGCCGTTTTTGGTACAAAAATTGACATATTTTCAACTCATCATTGCGAAGAACTAGTAAGTTGTGAAAATTTACTTCCCATGACAAAAATGTTCAAAACGGAGTACTAATGGATGTAAAACAAAGAACGGAAGAAATATATGCAAAATATAGGAACTGGGTGTATATGACCCTAGTGTAAAAAAATCGTTTTTCGGCGGTCAAAATTCAGCTATCACGTTAAAATGATCAAATAAAAACTACACCACCCGATTACCCTCTGCTCACTCTTTAATTTGGTACCAAACATGACGTAGTTTGGACAACCCCCTATGAGGGGTGGTACGACCCCCAACCCCCAAAACACCCTGCCCCTAAATTGTTCACCTATATTTTTGTACTTTAAACCCTTAATCTATCGGAAAAAAATTCCAATACTCTACAGCACTCCCATATAGAGTTAGGCGCCCGTGAATATTGCGATAGCAAAATTTACCGCCGAGGCCACTCAAATCTGCAAATTACCGTTAATCGAAATAAAATATAGCCTTTAATACCCATGCATACCTAATTACCAAAGTGAATTCTTATTTTTTTTTTATTGGGCTCACAGATCCTGAGCTTACCCCAGCGAATTATTACAGCTCCTGATATTGACTTTATTTTTTTTAAATTTCCGTTAATCAGGCCCCATTTCTACCCCGCACTCTTCCCGCCACATTTCCTACACCTATCTTGTTCGCCCTGAGCTCCCATTTTTTTTGATACCACATACATTCTCCTTCTTCTCTCCATTCTCTCGTTATCCCGGAAAAACTCGAGAGAACCTACCCTCCTACATCCCTCAAAAACTGCCCCAACAAAAAAGAAATTTAAATTTATTTCGACAGTGGAAGGTAATAGGCAGATGTACCTAACATATGAAAAAAAGTCCAACCCTCTACAACAAAAAGTGATACCCTTAATCGTCCCAGGCTATT
Source organism: Dioctria linearis (assembly GCA_963930735.1). Classification (NCBI taxonomy): domain Eukaryota; kingdom Metazoa; phylum Arthropoda; class Insecta; order Diptera; family Asilidae; genus Dioctria; species Dioctria linearis. The sequence continues at coordinate 172,635,037 of OZ005741.1, read as the reverse complement.
CGCACTTTTCACATTTCTTACGTTTTCCCTAATTCTCCAACCATGTTAGTGAATTGGGAATGGAGAATTAGGGAATTAAGAATTCTAAGAAAATGAAATTCTCATCTCCCAAATTCCCAAATTCTCCGTGCTGCAGAATCCGGCCCCAGGAATCAATACCAAGTTTTGCAAGTTTCATACATTTTTCAATGCAAATTTCTGGCAAACTATTTGTAGCCGAATAATGATTTATATCTTAAATTAAAGATAACGAAGAGGGCTAGTAAATAACGTCGAAAAAAATAAAAAAAATGGCATTAAAACGGAGATATTAGTTCGGAAACTTGTAAAAAATGGTAAAAATTGAAGTTTTTCAAATCAAATTCCTGTTAGTAGATATTCTCATTTCTTTAGATTGTGACTATTTTAGAAAGATAAAGCCTAGATCTAGCAAATAACGTCGAGTTTTTTTCATTTTTAGTTTCGCTTTTTTTAATTATTTGACTCTAATAGTACTTGTTTTTTCTCCCGATATTTCACCGACGAGAAATTGCAATATTTCGTTGTAAGTTGTTGAAATACAAAGCAAAGTAGTATATTAAACAAATATATGCAAAAAAAATTAGGAGAGTTAATTCTCGTTAAAATTTTCAATTTCTTTGAACTGCAAATTTTCATTTTTCGTGTTAAATTGTCGCATGTTTGGTCTCTGCCTTTATTTATTTATTTTATTTATTAAAGAAATTCATGCGATAGCAAACAGAAAATTCCACTTATTTACTACCGGTTAACAAGTTTGAATACAAAACAGCTTAAATTAAAAATTTTTAGAAGAAGAAATAATGTATCACAAAATCCATATAAGAGTAAAAATCATATTTTGAGTGTGAAATAAAGCTACGATACTCAGCAATTTACATAGTGATACAAAGCAAACCTACTTAATCTAAACTAAACTAAGCGAACTACTAACTACGAAATATACATACTAGAAGCATACAAATGAAAAAATAAAGATAAGCTAAAAAATTATAAAAGAAATGAAAAATACTAACTAAAAGGTGAGGGATACTATAATTAAATTAAATTAAAGGAAAAAGAATGAGCCAAGATTGTCAAGTCAAACGTTAATTCGAAATATTGCCAATATGTATTAATTGGAGGGGAGGAGCTAATTAAAATTGCTTTGTAATTGATTGAGGACAATGCGTCGAAGAGAGGAGCGACTATCTGAAAAGAGATCAATGTCATAACACTACTCATTATGTTTTTTTTTAATTCTTACAATGGGTGATTTCATTATTAAATTTGTTCGTCCTAATTGAGGCCTAAATGTTAAAACTTCTCTGGTATTACGCGATGGAAAATTGAAATTAATTTTGCTAAGGATTATCGGACTATTAATTAGGTTGTTTACAACGTTGTATAAAAATATTTCGTCAAGATAACCACGGCGGGTTTCCAACGAAAGCATTGAGTACCGCTGTAGTCTTTTCGTATAATTAGGCTTCTATTAACTCCATCTGATTTGAAAAGTAGAAACCGTGTAAATCGCTTCTGAACTCTTTCAATTTTATCGATGTATACTGAGTAGAAAGGGTTCCAAATGAGTGAGGCGTACTCCAGTAGACTTCGTACTAACGAATAATATAATGATTTAAATGTGAATAAGTTTTTGAATGATTTTGTACATCTAATGATAAATCCAAGCATCTTAAAGGCTTTGTTGGTTATATAACTAACATGAGAAACAAATAAGAGTTTGCTGTCGAAGATTACACCCAAGTCCTTTATCTCAGAAAGTCTCTCTACGGGGGAGCTACCCAATTTATAATTAAAGAGGACTGTATTTTGCTTTCTAGAAAATGAGACGCATTTACATTTGTTTATGTTCACGGATAGAATGTTTTTCTCACACCAGTCTAAAAATTTTACAATATCAGCTTGCAGATCATTGCAGTCATCAGCGATATCGATAATTCTGTATATCTTAGTGTCATCAGCATATATTAGGCAAGAGGAATCAATAAACGTTGGTAAGTCATTTATATACATTATAATATAAGAGGACCAAGTATTGTCCCTTGAGGTACACCAGACGTTTGTGTAAATGATATGGATTTAAAGCCATCCACCGCAACTACCAATTGACGATCAGATAAATACGATTCAAGCCACTTCAAGGTTAAGGTACTAAATCCTATATTTTTCATCTTGTCAAGAGTCAGTTTATGATTAATGGAATCAAAAGCTTTGGAGATATCAGCATAAAATACATCCACTTGCTTACTACTATCAAGAGCCATTGCAATTTGATCGGTAAATATAGCTAAGTTGGTGACAGTGGAATGACCAGGAGAAAAGCCGTGTTGATGAATGTCAATTATAGACTTTATTTGCGAGAGAAAGTTGTTATAAATGAGACGCTCAAATATTAAAGCAAGACTATTGGATATTGTTATCGGACGATAATTAGTCACATGCTTTTTGTCACCAGCTTTAAGTATAGGAAATAGAAACGCTTTTTTTAAAAGATCCGGATAAAAGCCTTCAGAAACTGAACGGTTAAATAGTTCACAAATGGGAGCTGAAAGAGGGCCAGCACATTTCTTGAAAAAATTATTGGGAATACCATCTGGACCTGCGTTTTTACTTATGTCCAACGAATTAATCACGGCTTTGATATCTTCGACCTCAAATGATGGGATAAATATTGAATCAGTACCACTACCTGGTATACTATTCGGAATGTATGAGTCATCATTGTATACTTGAAATAAGCTGCAAACGTATTGCATATCTCTACAGGGGAATTAACTGCACAAACATCGTAATAAACTTCTTTAGGAAATGTATTGGACATCTTTAAATCCTTAGTGAAAGACCAGAATGTTTTCGGGTTTGATCTGACACTATTCTCAGTTTTATATATATAATTTGTGGGAGTCTTTTATTTTACGTTTCAGATTGTCGCGCAAACACGAAAAGGTCTTATAGTGTTCAGGATGCCTGGTTCTTTGATACTTTCGTCTAAATTTTTCCTTAAGTTTGATAGCATGTATAATTTCATTAGAATACCAACAAGGAAACACGCCTCTATTGAGGCAATTTTCAATAATCGCATAAAAACTAGTAAACGCTTCATTAAGATTTAAAGATTTCAGGGATATAAAATTCATAGAGGAAAGAAATTCAGTGATTTCTTCATAGTTCGCAAGATCAAAACGACGATGCGTTTTAAGTTTCGGTAGGAAAGACTCTTTGAGTAAATTAATCACAATATCCAAAGGTGGATGATAAGTATCGATACGAGCTATGGGGCACAAGGATCGACACACATTAATATAGCCATGTTCAATATCGGACAATATCAGATCCTAGCAACGCTCCTGTAGATTGAAAACATTATTATATTGATTCAAGTTAGCAAACGACATGCAATTAGTTAAAGAAAATGCAAATACCAACTAGAAGGTTTGTGAAATTCACAATATTATTACTGCGATTAGTGGACCAGTGTAAGTTAGGCAGATTGAAATCCCCTAAAATAAGATTTTAGAGTTTCGCCCCAAAATCTGGAAATTGTTTATAAAACTATCAAAAATTTCATCATAGATTTCATTATTAGACTGCGGACGAATATAAATACAACAAATATAAATAGATAAGTTTTTCAGTTTAATCTTTATCCACAAGTCTTCATGACAAGTCTCGAATTCGCATATACGCGAGGCATTCAGTTCTTTTTTGACGGCAATAAGAACACCACCACTATCGCATGTACCGGTAGCAACATTATCCCTATCTTTTCGAAATACAGCGTACCTATCATCAAATAATTCAGAGCTATATATAGAATCTTGGAGAAATGTTTCAGTAAAGCATATGATATCATACTGATTACTTAGAATTGATAGTCTAACTTCCTCTGTGTTCGAAAGCAAGCCCCGAACATTCTGATAGTAAACTTCAAGAAACATAATATATGACAATTGATTAATTTAATTGTTTTATTTTATGTCGAATGTAATCCAAGCTATTGATATCTTTCACTTGAAAAACATTCGAGTCGTTATCTTGCTTTAGAAAAATTCTCCCATTTCTAATCCAGACAAACTTAAAGTTGTTTTCCTTCCTAAACAATCTAGCTTCATATAGTAATTTACGTTTATTATGCGTTAAAAATTCATTAATATATAGTTTTCCCTCACCAGAAAATCCAATTTTATCTAACGTAATACTTTTATTAATTTTAAATGCAGCTAATATTCTATCTCTAACGAATTCAGAGCTATACTTAACTATAATTTGCCTAGGATTATCCATACGATTTGATTTACCTCTAGATCGGTAAGCCTTCACGATCGTAGAATCTTCGACGGGCACTTTCAGAAAAGCATGCACACGCTTCACGATATCCAATACTGATTCAGATTTATCCTGTGGAATGTTTACTATTTCTACAAATTTTAAAAGGGATTTCTCTTCCATAGAATCCATTCAAGCCTCTAAGATTCAGTTCTAAGTTTTGTCTCTCGAGTTTAGTAATTTTCTTTTGGTGTTCATCTATAGTTGTAACTATGATTTTAAATTCTTTGAAGCCGGATATGACGGTCTCAACAGATCTGTTGAGCTCGTTCTGTTTATCTCTAAGCATTGCCACATCTTGGGTCATTTGTTCTACAACTTTAGTAAGCGCTGATAAAGATAAATCGGGTTCAGAGTCAGAATCATCGCATATCACCGTTTTCTTATTGCTTTTTTTATTAACACAGGGCATACATATATTACAATATTTCGAAGTACCGCTTCTGAAACCTTGCTGCAATGAATGTGATAATTTCCATTGCAAGACACGCATGTTAATCCAGGAGAAGTACGAGAAATATTGTTACCGCAGGAATCACATATCCGAACCATTTTAGGATTCACAGCTTGCTGTTGATAATTGACAGTAGATACTCTTATACAACTATCTGTCACTGTAACATTCAAATAGCATACCCCTAGGCGATTACAAAATCAGTATGGTTTTTGCATTAAATAAAGGTATAATGTTTTGTAGAGATCCGCATGAAAATGACAAGCCAAAGATGACACAACCACAGGCGATCACCAGGTTATGAAAAATATCAACTATTCACCAAAATCAGAATCCGTATCTTCTTTTAAGAATTATAGAAGTCCAGATGAAAATAAAGTAACGATGAACCTCCTTTCCTGCTCAAGAAAGCAGCGGTGAGGAAAGTAGGTCTCAGAAAGCGTGCTCCACAAAATTCAGAAAAACAATGCTAGGTACTACAAGCAATATCACCAAATCCTTAATTGAGCTAGTAGAATAAGCTACTAATAAAGTTTTGGCGAGTTTTGTAGAAGTTTAAAGTATAAGAAAAATTATTACTTTGTAAAAAAAAGACCGCGGAATAAAATCAAGACTATTCTGACAGAATCCTCTTCTTCTTATCGCTTGATGTCTCTAATGTGTCTTGTGGTCTAGGTCTAGGCTAATTTTATATGATTTTCCTCACTTTTAGGACACAAACAAATAAATTTTATTGCCTACAGGTTCGCTGATATCTAAATTGAAATGTTTGCTGAGTACTGAATCCTCTTAAAGAAAAACAACATTTTTGTACAACGCACAACCTTTATCTTAGTCATCCAGTAAGTCGCCCAATAGGTTTTTTTGGTCTGCTATGCCAGCAAAAAAAAACACAAAACAAAAGCATCCAACCAGTCTCAACCACTTTACCAGAATGAATCTTTTTCAAAGACCAAAAACTTAATTCCCCCATAACTTTAAGAAGAGAATGAGCAGACATGCTATAAGCTTCAGAAGCTTGCATCCCCACCGTCAGGCGCTTCCGGTTTAAGTAAGGCAGATAGAAATCTCCGATGACCAAGACATGCTTGGGATCTCAAATGGATCAAGGAGTAAAAAATCAAGAAAGTTTCACCAAAATCCATTCATAAATACCTACAAATAAGACAAATTTGTTTTTATACAGGGTGTCCCGTGTTTGGTCTTGCACCTGAACGCTATGGAACACTATTTTAACAGAATTTAAATCAGAATTAATTTGTATGCCGTACAAAGTTTCCTTGGTGCTTACGGGAAAAAGAACTCTGCATATTTGCATATGTGTATATTAGTAAAAGAGATCTCGTTGACATCTCTACAACGCGAAACCAGAGACCTTATTTCAAAGAAGAAGCTTTGGCTTACTTCATTGAAAATAAAACTACCGTGTCGTGTAGTGGCTCACGGTCAACAGTTAAATGGGTGCTGCCGAACGTGGGTATGACCTGTATGTATCCTTCTTATTACTTTTTACTTAAAGCAAAAAAGAGTAATCCAGGAGCGAATGATGCTACAATCGTTACTGAAGTGTCTAACGTCCACAATTCTTGAACTAGGTGGAGAATTGTAATGACTCAAGTCCTGGACATGAGTTGTTTCAATAGTAACTGTTGATTTATTGTTTGGATAAGTTGCTACAGTTAGATATGGACATGGGACGTTTCTACACCAAATCGGTCTAGCTCTATATAATTTATTTCCATTAAAAAAAAAAATTATCAAAATATGGCCATACATACACTTTTACTCTAAACAATTCAATTTCAATAACCATCAGCCTTTGATGAGTTTATGTTTGCAATTTGTTTACATAGTTGCCCTTCGGATCGAATCCTTCGACAGCAGAAAAACTATAATATAGCAAAATCTTCATCCCTCTTCAAAGTATCTAGTATCTTTCTACCTACTACTGTAGACAGTTAAATTTCTGTTTGTTAAAGAAATTCCGAGGTATCAAAAAAAAATCGAGATTGTGCAAAAACTGATAAATGAACTAGTTTCAATAAAAGTGAACCAAATAAAAATCGAACACAAACTTATTTTAAGTATGATAGACGGAAAGTACGCATTACTTTAAATGACACAAGTTCGTGACGGTGTTAATGTGGGTCTGAATGATATGAAGAAATCACAAAGAGAAGCTTCGGGTGTTGACGGATCCATATAGTTTTGGACTTTCAACATTTCATAAGTGGATTCGATGATCGATCTTGCGTCTTTAGCATTATATCTTACAGGCTGGGAATTAAAAAATGGCAGATTAGGGTAAAAGGCGATAAAGATGCATTTAAGAAAAGAAAGCAAGTAAAATTCAAGAGTGAAATGGAGTTAATTGTAGATAGGTCGATACCAAGAAGTGGAAAAACGAGTGATGGGAATACCAGGACGAAAACTCTTTTTAAAAATCAGACTTCAGTGCTCGGTCTGATTTGTACCATTAGTTTTACATACCACGGAAGTAGATTAACTCCTTATACATGGAGCTTACATCCTGTCTTTTACCTATTGCCAGAAATTCAAGAATCGCGTAAAAAATATCTGAGGAAATTTTAAGAACATCATACAATGAAAACTTCCAGGGTATATAGAAACCGTGATCTACTTTCAATGATGTTGATTACATCAGACACTAAGCTCGCTTTGTTAAGAAAATACTCTCTGAAAAGTCAAAATAATCTAGATGCCGAAGTATTAGATATGCTATACTTTCTGAAGTGCCTAATTATTTTCAAAAGATATGAATTCGAAGAAGAAGGGGAATACTCATTAGTTGACAGTGATAACTATTAGAATTAATTAATTAAATGTATTAATTTTTTTTTTATTCCGATAAATATAAATAAAATGAAATCCAAGTCTTCTTTAAATCGTTTTTCGTCTAGTTGGATTGTGTATTTGAAATACTGTGTGGTGGAGAGAAAAGTTCAATTTTATTTTTTTCATTCCATATCAATGAAAATTCATTGACACATGTACATGTACATAAGAATGTTGATGTTAAATACAAAAATATCTATCATCGAGTAAAAGTTGTTATCTTATAGTTTACCTTGATTGTGCTTGCATATTATAATCGAAAATATTACAGTACCTAGCAGAAAAGTTAATTATTACTTGTTGTGACTAAGTATTGCCGGAAGATGAATTGATTAGAAGCAAAAATAATACTGTTTATGAAGGTTTCCTTATTCAGATGGAGTTTTCTGAATGCAGTAATTCAATTTGTTTTATATTAGTTAACCCTGACCTTCACGAATATAAATAACAGATGGTTTTTAACGAAGTTAACAATATCTCTAATTAGCAATGCTATTAAAGTTTTTAAATTAATAACATTTTCATTTATCGAAAAGTCTTCATGACTTTTCCTATGGATTTGGCTGGTCCCCCGCCTAGGGCCTAAATGGCTAAGCGAGAAGTAAATATACGTAGTATTTCGCTTCATATGATTCCATACTCAAAATTTAAAGGAAAGTTTGAATCAGCTTTACCAGAGCTTATGCAAACTGCTTTTAACATCGTTACCAGATGGTGCCAGAACATGAGACTATCAATAAACCCAGGTAAAACAGTGCTAGTTCCTTTTACTAGGAAAAGGAGCCTTCAGATTCCACCTCCTAAGTTAAATGGAATTGCAATAGAATATTCCAAAGAAGCAAAATATCTAGGAATAATCCTAGACAGCAAGCTTGCCTGGAATCCACACCTGGAAATGATAACAAACAAAGCCATGTGGGCATTCAGCTCTTGCCACAGGCTTTTCGGGAAAAAGTGGGGTCTGAACCCCCAAATGACCCTATGGATCTTCCAGGGCATAGTCAGACCCATACTCTCTTATGGGGCAAATGTGTGGTGGCCTAAAACATTGCAGGCAACCACCAGAAGAACCCTTGACAAGGTGCAAAGGATGGCATGTTTAGGCGCCACTGGCGCCTTTACATCATGTCCTCAACGAGCACTTGAAGCCATTCTTGGCTTACAGCCTCTCTACCTCTTTATTCAGAGGGAAGCTACAGCTAGTATGCTTCGAAAGAAAAGGTCAGATGATTGCACCTCCTCCAGGGTGGGTCATCTCAGTATCTTTGAACAGGTCAGCATTAACGACCTAGAAGCTCCAAAAGATACTATGGCCAAGAGACTTTCTTTTGAAAGAGGTTTCAAGGTAACCATTAATGAAAGAATCCAGATACTAGACAGAGGACTCCAGCTCCCGCAACGGGCCCAAGTCTGGTATACTGACGGATCCCGGAAGGACGGGAAAACAGGCGCAGGGGTGGTTGGTCCAGAAGTGGAACTATCCATTCCGCTTGGTGTCTCACCTTCCATTTTTCAGGCGGAAGTCTATGCTATAGAGGTTGGAGCTCAGGAAAGCCTAAATAAGGGCTGTAAGAACTCCAACATCTACATCTGTTCAGGCAGCCAAGCTGCGCTCCTAGCTCTTTCCTCTCAAGCCTTTGAGTCGAAATTAGTTTGGAGCTGCTACTCGAAACTCCAACTACTGTCTTCAAAATAAAATAGAAAAAACAAAGTGCTAGAAGTCCTCACTAATACTATTGTTTTTTTTTCAATACTATTAACAAAAAAAAATTCGTTAGGTGCTGGTGCTGCTATATATTTTATAAAAAACTAGAGTGAGCCCGGCGTAGATGGTGGGGTGAATAAAGATGCAAAAAATCTGACTCGATCGCGCAATTCCATACTCTAGGTTTCACTCTGCAAGCGTTGCGCGTATGTGTGTGTGTGCGTGTGTGTTCATATTTGTGGGGGAGTGTAGCTCTCTACGTCAACTCGTTCTCAGGTAATGCCAAATATATAGTAAAACACGAAATTTTTTATGGCAACCATACGAAGGAGTTGCCCGATTGTTTCCATTTTTATACCCTAGATGAAATCTATAGGTCATTCCGTTTGTAACACCTCGAAGTAATGATGGTAGAGCAAAATGGATTGGACACCCACGCATAATGTTTTGTAATGTAGCTGCAGTCGATAACTACAGCTATATTACGGCATTTAGGTGGACAGTGTAGCGGTATGAAAAAAAGATATGTGTGCTTATGTTTAATGCTGTATTTATTGAATAATTCTAATGTGAAACACTTCAATTTATAAATTCACTACAATTTAATTTTTTCACTAATATAATTCTGTTTATTAATTGTTCGATTGCATATGTAGTTATTATGCCGTATTTTGGCATATATTTAACTAAATGCAATTTGTAGCCTTTTCTAGTTTTACGCGTTATACACTTATTTTAATTCACTTTGCGCTTATTTTAACTTAATTACTTAACTAATTTGTTTCGTTGCATGTATCATTAAAATGCCGAAAGCTGGCATGTATTTAATTTTTATGCAAGAAACTTATTTACTAAATTAATTGACACAATACTTATCTGTAGAGCAAAAAGAACCCAAAAACTTCCTGTCCTCTGCCAACACCCACTGCACACAACATTTAAGCATGTAAAAATATTGTACCTTTAATGGCACGTTGTATTTTATGCTTATTGCTGAAAACTAAAAAATATTATCTGCTGAGAAAAACTTGCTTGATACTACACTTGTGATCGCTGTCAAAAAACTTAGAGAGATCTTAGGAATTGCCCCCTTTTTATAGGCTCTAAGCGGCCATTTTGACATACGTTCCACAAGAAAAATGCAAATTAAGCATATTTTTCGACTTTGCTTGACTTGTATACTTATGTCAAAATGTGCCAATTTCCTTCAACTAATTTATTTTGAATTCTCCATGAATTTTCGTAATTTATTTTATTAAATAATTTAATTTTTCTGAAATTTATCAAGTTGGCGGCTTCCTGCCATATTATGACAATTTCCAATGTGGAACGCAAATATTTCTCATTTTTCTTGCATCTCGTTTTCGCATCTTTCTCTTTCCCACTTATTATGGGAATTTAATTTACCTTTTTTCGCGAATATTTGCTTACCTGGTAACTTTCGCGGTTTTTAAGTATTACCAACAGGTAGCGCGCAGCCAATTTCATCTAATTGATTTTCTCGCGAGTCAATTTGACAGTCGCGATCGCGGTATTTTGTTGTGAAAGTTTCGTGTTTATTTATGTGTTTTTTCGGACAATTTATGGATTAATAATCCAAGTAAGTTTATTTTATTGTTTGTAAATGTTTACTTTTTAATTATTGTGAGTTCCAGCATGAACAATTTGCAAGAAATATGCAAATTATGCAAAATTGTTCATGTTGGCAAAGTGATTTTTGAAATGTCAACAATAGTACAAATTGTTGCATTTCACTAATTATAATGTATGTACGTGTTGCAAGTTTTTATGTTTTGCATATTTAAACATATTTGCATGTTTTGCAAATGTTTATTATGCAGATCATATGAATTTTGCGACGAAATTTCAATGTTTATATTTGCATGTGTTTGTTGCTGTACTGCCAAGAAATTCGTTTTCTTGGCAGTCTTGCATGAAACTACCTGTTTGAATAGTTTTTATTGTAATTTTTTATCAAGTTGATTACTTTAAACTAATATATGTAATCTCTTTTCATTTCAGCTGAGTTGACTGGATTTTCAGGACCACCTTTGGTGAACTGGACCCGACACAGATAGGGAAGTAATAATTACACCGTATATAAAAATTCTAATATTTTATTATCTTTCAGGTGTGCTCAACATACTCCCCCCTGTTGCACAGTTTGTTCAACTAAAGCATTTTTTATTTTGCGTATACCCCTCTTATGGTAGTGATGGAAGGTCAACTTGCCATCCTTATTGACTCGTAGTCGAACCTGATATTTATCTGGGAGATTAATGGTTTTCTCCCTGTTTCGTCGCCGTTGTATTGCACTGACGTCAATGCGCTGCAAAACGTATCGAGGCAAATATATATCTTCGCGTTCTCGAGTTAGGAATCTTTGAAAGCTGTTATTTGCTCTCATTTCGAATTCCTTGATGGTTGTAGTTAGCAGAAGCTTTGTCAAAGCAGTAATGCGGCTGCCATTGACTACTGCTGTTTGTTGTGGATGTGGATCCGTGTAGGGAGTCGGACCATCAAACGGTCGAGTTGTCACCCTGGTCGCTTGACTCGTCGTTGCTTGGCTTGTTGATGCTCTGCTTGTTGATGCTCGGCTCATTGATGCTCGGCTTGTTGATGCTCGGCTCGTTGATGGCTCTCTTCTGTCCCGTGGTACCAATTCATGAGTCAATTCTGGTCGAGGCATGCCGAAGACATCGCACCCTGGGTCACGAAGCATCCTGCGTTCTGGACTTCCTGGTGGGCTAAACTGGATATCCTCTAAAATGTATAGCATATCCCCCTGCTCTCATATGTGGATGACATCTGAAATAGTAGCTTGTTAGTATGGTGTATCAAAATGATGATGACCCTCAGCCAACAATGTGACACTTTTGGACAGACACATGACGACACTAATAACAGGCAGTTAGTCTTATGCTAGTGGTAGAGGACAAATTTTAGCGATTGGTCGTAAGAAACTACCATTTCGCGTTTTGACTCGTACTACCCACACTAGCTCATCGGCACCTGGATGTATTTGCTCTATTATACCCATTGCCCAGCTAGTGGGTGGCATGTTTTCGCTTTTAACAAGGACAACATCTCCAACATGCATGTTCGGTTGCCTTGTGTACCATTTGGGTCTGTTCTGCAATTGGTTAAGGTAGTCCTTTGACCACTTATCCCAAAATTGTTTATTCAATTGTTGAATGTACTGCCATCTTTTGGACAATACTACAGGTTCATTTGTATAATCAGGTTCTGGAATCGCATTTAGTGCTTGGCCAATCAAGAAATGTCCAGGTGTAAGGATAAATAAATCCGCTGAATCATTTCTAACATAGCATAGTGGCCTAGAGTTTAAACATGCTTCGACCTGAGCTAAGAGGGTTGCATACTCTTCAAACGTACATTTGGAGTATTGCAGTGTTCTTCGAAGATGATACTTTACTGACTTTACTCCCGCTTCCCAGATTCCTCCGAAATGCGGAGAGGCTGGAGGGTTAAAGTGCCAGTTGATTTGCTTGGAGGACAAATATTTTGCTGCTTCTGGTGTTGAGGCATGAATGGCTTGTCGTAAATCCTTTTCCAGAAGAGATTCTCCACCAATGAAGTTGGTGCCACAATCTGAATATATGTCAGTGCACAATCCTCTTCTAGCTACAAATCTCTTTAATGCTGCGAGGAATGCTTCAGATGTGAGATCTGACACCAATTCTAAATGTACAGCTTTTGTGGCCATACAAACAAAAATACAGAAATATGCCTTTTGTAACTTGGCGTTGCGTAACTTTGAGCTTCTTATCGTTACAGGTCCGGCATAATCAATTCCCACTTTAGTAAATGGCTTCGTTTCATTTACTCAACTGGCTTCTAGTCGTGGTGCGATATTTGAAACATGTAATGCACTTATGTATTCGACTGGTAATGCAACGTCTAGCATCTAATATCCAGAATTGATTTCGACTAGTGCTGAGAACCAATGAGAGACCGCCATGTAGAGTTTCTACATGTAGTTTGTCGATTAAAATTAATGTGACATGATGATCACGTGGTAATATGACTGGGTGTTTCCTATTGTAGGGAATGGAAGCATTGTTGAGTCTACCACCCACTCGTAACAAGCCATTGTCGTCCATAAAAGGATTAAGTTTAATCAACTTGCTATTTTGCGACAACGGATTCTTGTTCAATATACTTTTGTACTCATCTGCGAACGCAGTTTGTTGTACCAGTTTAAATATTGTTAGTTCTGCCTGGCCCCATTCGAGCGAATCGATGTACTGTGAGCGTTTAATCTGAGGATTCCGACAATTGTGTATGAATCGCTGCATCATAGCTACTATGCGAACAAGGCGAGTATATGATGAATATCGTAGAAGGAACTGGTTATCTACTTTTGCTAAAAGATTTATTGCAATAGGTTCTTTAGCTTCTAGATTGGTTTGTTCTGAAATATCCTTAAATTTTGGCCATGCATCTTGTTCCGCCGATAGCCACAATGGGCCGTGCCACCATAGCTGATTATTTATTAAATCCGCAGCAGGCACTCCTCTTGAGGCCACATCCGCAGGATTATGATTCGTTGACACATGACCATTGCTCAAAGCGTACGATGTCCTGAATCTCTACTACACGATTTGCAACGTACGTTTTCCATCGTGAGGGATGTTCCTTTATCCATTGCAGGACAATCGTGGAATCTGTCCAAGCAAAAACTGGAACCTGTTGTAAGCGCATGTCCTTCATTGTAGCTTGAAGCAGTCTTGCTAATAATAGAGCTCCATTTAGTTCCAAACGTGGTATAGTCGTTGGCTTTATGGGAGCTACCCTGGTTTTGGCAGTAAGCAAAGTAGTCGTAGACATGCCATTCTTATCTCCTACACGTAGATAGACTGCTGCAGCGAATGCCTTTGTTGATGCATCGCAGAAGCCATGTATTTGGATATGTGCATTTGATGAATAGTTAATACATCTAGGAATTTGTAAGTTGTCGATAGACTTCAAATTATTTTTGAAACTATCCCATTGATGTTCAATGGCTTCGGAAACCTTATTGTCCCATGTGCATCCCGTGACCCACAATGATTGCATAAGCACCTTTGCTGTAATTACAACTGGTGCTAACCAACCCAAAGGAACGTACAGTGATGCAATATCTGACAAAATGGTTCGCTTGGTTACCTTGGCATGCGTTTTCCAAGGTTTGCTCAAGAACGAAAATTTATCTGATTTAGGATGCCAACGAATTCCTAACGTTTTTACAGATTCCGTGTCCGAAATCATCAACGTATCTTTGAATTCGCACTGTTCTGGGGGAAGATGTTTCAACAAGTACGAATTGTTACTTGTCCATTTCCTCAGATTGAATCCTCCTGCTTTCAACATGCTAATTAGGTCATCTAATAGATCCTTCGCATCTTCTATGCTCTCAGCTCCAGTGAGTAGGTCGTCCACATAGAAATCTGTGGTTGTGACCTTTGAAGCTAGAGGCCATCTTTGTTGTTCATCACATGCTAGTTGTTGAAGCGTCTGAATGGCTAAGTATGGCGCAGAAGACGTTCCAAAGGTCACCGTATTCAGCTGAAAATCTTGGATCTCCTTGGTTTTAGGATGTCTCCAAATGATTCGCTGAAAGGTACGATGATCCGGATGCATGGTTATCATACGGTACATCTTTTCAATGTCCGCGTTCATAGCAATCTTGTATTTACGCCAGTTGAGCAACGTGGCGAATAATTTAGGTTGTAAAACTGGTCCCTTTAATAGGAACTCATTGAGTGAGTTGCCATTTGACGTTTTCGCTGAAGCGTCAAATACTACTCTCACCTTTGTTGTCGTGCTTTCCTTGACAACTGCATGGTGAGGTATGTAGTAGTGTGACTCGTTGTTGTTGGGTGGAGGTATTTCCTCCATGTGACCCAACTCGAGATATTCATCTAAACATCTCTCATATTCGAACTTCAAAGCTTGTTTCCTTTCAAGTTGACGTTGTATTCCTTGAAAGCGTTTAATTGCATGTGGTCTTGATTGCCCAAGGTCAGGCACTTCATCATTCACAAATGGTAATTTCACTTGATAAGTCCCATTGTGAAGACGTTGATGGGTGAGCTGATATCTCTGCTGACATTCTCTGTCTTCTTTGTTGAGAATCGGATTTGTGGGAAACTCTTCTGTTTCCCAAAACATTTTAAGTTGTTCAGCCAAGTCGTCAGTTGTGACGGTAAACGCTGATGTATTGCTTTCTACAACATTTGCTGTTGACCCTAGTAGAATCCAACCAAATATTGTCTTAATGGCTGTAGGGGTAGTAGTAGATCCTTGTTTAATGCCGTTTAAGACTATCTGTGGCAGTTTATTGAGATTGTTGTGCCTTTCGGGTTAAGTGCAGGAAATAGGTTCATGAATCACAACTCGTTGTTTGTTAGTTATATAAATCTATTTATTATCACACGTTTCTTTTTCCTTATATAATTACAGCTAGTATACACTGGATGATTACTACTCGTTAGCACAACACGCCGGCGGACAGTCAACTTTTTACTCTCGATCGTACGACGACTTTCTTACTTGCTCTGTCTGGAGCACGCCATACTGTACAAGTTCGTCAGGTTGCCGTCTAGGTACAGTCACTATATTCGACAGCTTTTAGTACTGCCAGTCACTACACACTCCCCCTCCAGCGAAGCGTTGTTTAAGATCGAAAGGATACTTTTTTGTTTTTTTTTGTTTTTCGCAGTTAGAAGCTTGACCTTCCGATATGTAAGCTGGTTTTAAACGATCTATGGAGATAGATGTAGATTTACCATTGATATCTACGACGTAATGTTTTCTGAACCGCCGCACAACTTTATGTGGACCATCGTAGGGTGGTGTGAGTCCTTTTTAACCCTGTCAATTCTAATAAACACATACTCGCATGTATTAAGTGACTTAGGGATATATGTTTTTTGATACAAAAGTTGGCGGGTGTCTACAGGTTTGGCGTTTCTCAATGAATGTTTTATTTGCGTCACTATGTTTGATGGGTCAGGAGGATCATTTGAAGTGTCTACAAAAAGTTCGCCTGGAACTTTCAAGCTTTGGCCGTATACGAGATCTGCTGGTGAACATTTTAGGTCCTCTTTAATTGAGGTGCGAATTCCTAAAAGGACAAACTGTAGTTCATCACTCCATTTTGTGGGGTTTGGTCTTGACATTAAGGAGGCTTTTAGCTGTCGATGAAGCCTTTCTACCATGCCATTCGCCTGTGGATGGTAGGCTGTGGTTCTAATTCGTTAGTACCTAGAAGCTTGGAAATTTCTGCGAAGAGCTTAGCCTCGAATTGGGTGCCTTGATCGGTTGTGATCTCCAAAAGGACACCGAATCGGCAGATATACTGCTGAATGAATGTGGTTGCTATCGTTTTAGCGGTTATATCTTTGATGGGATATGCCTCCGGCCATCTTGTGTATCTATCTATAATGGTTAATATGTACGAGAAGTCGTTTGATGGAGGTAGCGGTCCTACTATATCCATGTGTATATGTTCGAATGGCGCGTTAGGAATTTTAAAGCGTTCTAGTGGTGATTTTGTGTGCCTATTGACTTTAGTTTTTTGGCAGAGAACACATTCTTTAGACCAAATATTGCAGTCTGTGTTTATTTTAGGCCAGAAGTATTTTGACGTTATAAGCTTACGCGTCGCGCGAGTGCCTGAATGTGACAGGCTATGCAATTGATCAAATATTGTTTTCCTAAGATGGAATGGAACGAATGGCCGATATTTGTTATTGCTTGTATCGCAATAAATTTGTTCACCAGTGACAGGGATCGTAACGAGCTTTAATTTGACACTCGAGTCTTTGCGATCGCCTCTTAAAAATTCCTTTAACTCTTGGTCATCTTTTTGTGTCTCTTCAAGTTTTCGGAAATCTAGCGAAATTGCGTTTATGTCTGTTCGGTATGACCTGTCTAGTCGAGAAAGGGCATCTGCTATTATATTGAATTTTCCATTAATGTGCTTGATATTGGTTGAAAACTGCGCTATATAATCAAGATGTCTTGATTGACGAGGATTACGCTCGGATTTGGCGAAAATTGCGGTCGTAAGTGGCTTGTGGTCAGTAAAGATTACGAATTCTCTTCCTTCTAAGAAGTAACGAAAATGTTTTACTGCCAGGTATATAGCCAGTAGCTCACGGTCGAAAGCAAAATATTTGGATTCTGTTTTAGATAACTTTTTTGAAAAAAATGCGAGTGGTTCCCACTCGTTGTTGTGGCGTTGCTGCAGGACAGCGCCGACAGCTTTGTCTGAAGCGTCTGTTGTGACATTGTAGTCTGCATTATCTAAAGGATGAGCGAGCATTACGGCATTTGATAGTGCTAGTTTAATTTTTTCGAAGGTTGTGACACATTCTTCTGGCCAAGTGAACTGTCGTTCAAGGTTGGGCGCATTTTGTAGTTTAGCTAGGTGGCTGTATACTGGTGAAAGTATTTCAGCTAGTTTAGGGATACATCGGTGATAATAATTCACCATTCCTATGAACTGCTGGATTTGGCGAATAGGTTTAGGCTGATCTAGTTGTAATATAGCATCGACTCGGTGCTTGGATGGGAGTATACCATGCTCATTTACCACATGACTGAGGAAATCTAGACTTTTTTTTCCAAAGGTGCATTTTGAGAGTTTGATATTTAACCCGTAGTCAACTAAACGTTGGAAAAGTATACGGAGGTGTGATAGGTGCTCCTCTTCGCTTTTGCTAGCTACTAACAGGTCGTCTATGTAAGCAAATACGAAATCGAGGTCTCTCGTTACTTCGTTGATAAATCGTTGAAACGTCTGACCCGCGTTTCGTAAACCGAATGGCATGCGTACAAATTCGAAGAGCCCGAATGGTGTGGTAATGGCAGTTTTATGTACATCCTCGGGCGCGACCGGGATTTGATGGTATGCTCTGCATAAGTCTATTTTTGAAAAGATTTTGCACCCATTTAATTGTATTGAGAAATTGTGGATGTGCGGGACCGGATACCGGTCTGGTATGGTCACTGCGTTCAAATGACGAAAGTCCCCACATGGACGCCAATCTTCGCTGTCTTTCTTTGATACCATATGCAATGGTGATGCGACAGGTGAAGAGGATGGTCGACAAATTCCCATTTCTGTCATGTACCGAAATTCTAGCTGTGCCGCCTTATGCCGTTTGGGGTCTAATCTGCGTGGTTTTGCGTAGGCTAGAGGCCCTTTTGTTAGAATGTGGTGTTGTACATTGTGTTTGACTGCCATCTTGAAATTAGACTGCTCAAGCAAAGTTGGAAATTCTTTTAGTATTTCATTATATTCATTGTCGACGCAAAAATGCTTGGGAGTTGGGACAGAGATGTTGGTAATGAATGCTTGAGTCGATAAATTGGTTTCCGTATCTAGTAAGCGCTTATTTTTTAAGTCAACTAATAGCCCAAATTTTGTTATGAAGTCCGCACCCAATATGGGTTTGGTTACTGAAGCTAATGTGAAAGGATGTATAAATTTTCGACGGAGGGCTATATTAAGCTCTAATAATTTTGTACCGTATGTTTTTATGGTTGTCCCATTAGCTGCGGTCATTGTAAAGAATGGATCTTGCTTTGACTGAAGGAGTAGGAAAATGGTACTATAGATAGGTCTGCGCCAGTGTCTACAAGAAAATTTAAATTGTTATTTGAATCATGAACGAATAGTCGGCGTGTGTGTGTCTGAATCCCACTGGTCGCCGCTTCCCCAGTTGGGCTTAATAGTTTTTTGATATATTTGCCTGTGATTGGTTGCCCTGTGCGTTGTCAAGCTTAAAACGACATGGTTGTGAACATTTTTTTGATTCTGTTCCCAACTTTGTGTGGCACCAGCAATATCCCCTGTTACCTCTTGGGGTTTTGGATCTAAAGCTATGTCTACCTCGATTCATATACTGTCTGTCGCGAGGTCAATTTCTATTAGTGACTGATAAAGTTTTGATCATGTTTTTCAATTCGATAATTTCGCTTTTAAGGTTGCCTATCTCTTCATTTCTGAATTGTTGTTCTGTTTGGTTATAAGACGTTGTTTCGAGAATGGAAGTGTTAACTTTTGAAACTTCCCAAATTTGGTCTGCTAATGACGCTAATTCCGTTTCGCTTTTATTAGGATGTGATATCAAGGAGATATTTATTAATTTCGGTAGGCGTCTTAACCATAATTTTATGATCAATTTTTCACCGATGGTATTTGAAGGACCTGCTAGTAATTTCATTGCCCTTAAAAAATCTGATGGACGGCGGTCACCCATTTCCTCGCCTGACAACAGCTGCTGTATTCGCCTCTCTTCACTAAGAGAGTGTCTTTCTATTAAAATAGCTTTAAGCTTATTGTAATGATCACTATCTGGAGGATTTTCTATGATATCAGAAACAGAAACTAAAATGTCTTGCGGTAACGCTGATATTATATAATGATATTTTTGTATATCTTTAGTAACTTTCGATATTGTAAATAAAGCCTCTAATTGAATAAACCACGTAGTAGGTGAATTTGCCCAAAATGGTGGTATTTTATTGACCATAGAGTAAGCTGACACTTCGCTGGGAGTAGTGTTTTTATTGTCCTTTTCCTCGTCAGACATTATGTATGTTGTGTATTGTCTTTAAATTTAATGTTTCAGATAATATATTGCGTATGTATGTACTTTTGTTTCGAAACAAATTTTTAATTTAGTTGAGTGTCCGCAGTCGTTTATAAAATAATTATTGTGGTAATTTAAATCTTGCTAGATAAGTTGATTATTTTGACTAATTATAGCATTAATTTCATATCTTTACAACTATTATTTCACTGCTGTATAGAGAAAATTTTATTAACCTAAAAGTTCAAAGAGGAAATTTTGCTCTATTATAATAATAAAGATTATATCTCATATATTTTTATCCTATTATTTTATATATTCAATGTAATTCATTTATCAAAGATATTTAGCTAATAATTTAATATAATAAAATAAAGTTAGCTTTTACTTATCTATAAGATTTCTCTTTGAATTCTTCAATTTGTATGGTTTGTTTACGTGCTTTTATGCTTCTGTCAAGTTCCAGATGTTATTTTATTGTCGCTTTGTGTCTTCCTTCAGTTGGGTGTGAAACCTTACTGAGCTTTTGCTCTTGTTGAGATTCAGCTGATGAAATGACGTCTCGGTTTGTTGATTTTCTAGTTTTTCGTCATGCTGCTGTTTTGCGGACAACTGGTACTAGTCACTCAGCCTGCTTATTGCATGCGTATGCTTGTAGTTGACTGCGTTTGTATAAATGCTGAGAAAACTGCGTACTTGTGGTTGTGTTGTTGTGTCCGCAACTTTTGTTGGCGATGACTGCTATAACTCGTATGTATGTATATGATTTGACGTTGTTAAAAAAACTTTGTTGCGTGCCTGCGTGTGTGCGTGTGCTGTGTGTCAGAAATGTGTGATGCCGTTTATGCTATCGATTCCCGTTATTTATGTAATAACTGTGTGGAATGTTCAGGAAACTGAGGAAATTCGTGCTATGAATGCTGCACAATTACAATTATCAGTTGAAATGCACGTTATTTGTAAATTCACTGAAACTGCAAAATTGTTGCTCTCCACGTTCCCATGCGCTGCACAAAATTTTCTAATAAAAGTTCTATTGAACTCCGTCGGGGTCACCAATTGTTGTGCCTTTCGGCTTAAGTGCAGGAAATAGGTTCATGAATCACAACTCGTTGTTTGTTAGTTATATAAATCTATTTATTATCACACGTTTCTTTTTCCTTATATAATTACAGCTAGTATACACTGGATGATTACTACTCGTTAGCACAACACGCCGGCGGACAGTCAACTTTTTACTCTCTATCGTACGACGACTTTCTTACTTGCTCTGTCTGGAGCACGCCATACTGTACAAGTTCGTCAGGTTGCCGTCTAGGTACAGTCAGTATATTCGACAGCTTTTAGTACTGCCAGTCACTACAAGATGTAAACATTCCCTTTTAGAGATTATTCTGGAAGGTAAAGGATCTGTGATTTTGTTCAATATTAGAAAATTTTCTTCTAATATTCTTGTAGACTTCGCTTTTGGTGATCGAAGTGTAAGTATGGTTTGCTGCTTGGAGATTGCTGTATGGCTAGTGTTTAAGCCAGTAATTGATACTGCGGTTGGGCTGCGACATGCTCCCAGTTTCCTGCAGGCTTCCTCTGTAATAAAGGATGATTGCGAGCCACTATCTATGAGACATCGTAGAATATGTGAGTTCCTGCTTTTTGTTTGTGCCACTACTAACGCTGTTGATAGCAGGGCATTATGGTCCTCTCTCGTTACAAAGTTTTGACTAGTGTTTAAGTCGTCAGTGTTGTTCACTGACTGTAACCGTGGAGAGCGTTTATGAATAGTATTGCTAGCTTGATTGACTTGACTTGAGTTCGAGCTAACGTTGTTAGTATTTGACCTATGCTCAGTTTCGACAGTTGCATGATTGGGTTTGTCCCGGTTGTATTCTTCATGCAAGGTGCTATGATGCTTTTTGTTGCATCTTTGACAGCTATATTTGCTAGTGCAATTGTTGACATGATGCAAGCCTAAACAATTGGTACAACGGCTTGACGCCTTGATTATCTGATATCTGGATGGTATGTCCATCCTATGATAGTTCGGGTATCTTTGTAAAAAGTGACTTGCATTGCATGCTGGGCATTTGATTCCCCTTGTAATATGGTATGATTTGGTTGTATCAGGTGTGCAGCTTGATTTGGATTGTGTGGACTTAATTAAACTATCTGCTAATGATTCTAAAATTCTTAAACGCGTACTTAAAAACTGCTTAAATGACTTGAATGTTGGGAGTTCTTGTGTACCTCCCTGCTCTTCTTCCCACAGTTTGAGGGTAATGAAGGGTAATTTCTGTACTAACAGATGTATTAAAAGTACATCCCACGATGTTGTATCAACTTCTAAACTTTGTAATTGTTGGATACATTCGTCTGTTGTATCAATTATTGATTTGAGTCCTTTAGCAGACTCTGAATTTAGTTTGGCTTGGTTTACTAAAACCTTTAATTGATGATTAACTAAAATTCTCTTGTTCTCATATCTAGCTTTCAACTTGTTCCATGCTGGCATGTAATCTTCATTTGTTACTGGGGTGTGCCGCAACAATTTCTCAGCATCACCCACTAAACAAGATTTCAGATGATGCAGCTTCTGAACTGGTGTTAGTTTTGTATTGTCATGAACAAGAGAAATGAATAGATCATGAAATGATCGCCATAAATCGTAGTTGCGTTATACTTGGGCAACTGAATGCGCGGAAGGAACGATTCCTGTTGAACAACAGTTGTCGAATGAATTGGTACTTGTCCCGAGCTTGATGCTTCAGTAGCTGGGACGAATTTCCGCAATCCTTCTACTAATTCTCCCATATATTCGGAATATTTTAACTCTGTTGAGCTATGATTATCTTGGGCTAAATACTCATGTTGCTTTTCATCAGAACTTTCTAATAAAGCCTGATTCATTGCCATATCTGTATCACTATAATACTTCCCATAGTTTCTTCAACTCTGTCATTTTCGTCTCATAAAAGCCTTGTGTTCGTTTAACAAGGTTCGTTTTCTTTCCATTTTCAATTAACCTTTCAATTCGCGAACGCAATATGCTTTCCGTGAGGATTAGTTTATCGACTGAATCCATGTTGCCTTATATTCTACTATTATAGTTAATTAACCGTGTGGGTTAAATGATTAAAATAATTGAAGGAAGCAATTTAATGCCACGTGTGGGATAAATGGAAAATTTAGTCGAAGAACGTAAATTGATGCCGTGTATAACAAATTGACGTGAAAAATCTTTAAATAAATTTTTGTTGCTACTTCTAATTAATTTAATTAACTAATTATTTATTAAGAGTTACTGACATGTAAGTTCAGCAATTAACTATTTATCACGATTTACTGACATGTAAGTTCAGCAATTATAACAAAAATTTCGATAATATTCGAGTTGCCTCGTCTGGGCACCCTGAAGTTTTACGTCTAAGCACGTTTATAAATTAATTTTTGTAGTTTTTAATGAGAACTGCCACGTCTAAGCACAGTTATAATTTTTGATGTTTTTTAATTCGAAAAAAATAATTTTTTAAAAAATGTTTATCACTAAATTGAGTGTACTAGAATTATTTGCAATCACAACAGTAAACAGGCACACATTCCTGGATGGAACCACCAATAAATGTTTTGTAATGTAGCTGCAATCGATAACTACAGCTATATTACGGCATTTAGGTGGACAGTGTTGCGGTATGAAAAAAGATATGTGTGCTTATGTTTAATGCTGTATTTATTGAATAATTCTAATGTGAAACACTTCAATTTATAAATTCACTACAATTTAATTTTTTCACTAATTTAATTCTGTTTATTAATTGTTCGATTGCATATGTAGTTATTATGCCGTATTTTGGCATATATTTAACTAAATGCAATTTGTAGCCTTTTCTAGTTTTACGCGTTATACACTTATTTTAATTCACTTTGCGCTTATTTTAACTTAATTACTTAACTAATTTGTTTCGTTGCATGTATCATTAAAATGCCGAAAGCTGGCATGTATTTAATTTTTATGCAAGAAACTTATTTACTAAATTAATTGACACAATACTTATCTGTAGAGCAAAAAGAACCCAAAAACTTCCTGTCCTCTGCCAACACCCACTGCACACAACATTTAAGCATGTAAAAATATTGTACCTTTAATGGCACGTTGTATTTTATGCTTATTGCTGAAAACTAAAAAATATTATCTGCTGAGAAAAACTTGCTTGATACTACACTTGTGATCGCTGTCAAAAAACTGAGAGAGATCTTAGGAATTGCCCCCTTTTTATAGGCTCTAAGCGACCATTTTGACATACGTTCCACAAGAAAAATGCAAATTAAGCATATTTTTCGACTTTGCTTGACTTGTATACTTATGTCAAAATGTGCCAATTTCCTTCAACTAATTTATTTTGAATTCTCCATGAATTTTCGTAATTTATTTTATTAAATAATTTAATTTTTCTGAAATTTATCAAGTTGGCGGCTTCCTGCCATATTATGACAATTTCCAATGTGGAACGCAAATATTTCTCATTTTTCTTGCATCTCGTTTTCGCATCTTTCTCTTTCCCACTTATTATGGGAATTTAATTTACCTTTTTTCGCGAATATTTGCTTACCTGGTAACTTTCGCGGTTTTTAAGTATTACCAACAGGTAGCGCGCAGCCAATTTCATCTAATTGATTTTCTCGCGAGTCAATTTGACAGTCGCGATCGCGGTATTTTGTTGTGAAAGTTTCGTGTTTATTTATGTGTTTTTTCGGACAATTTATGGATTAATAATCCAAGTAAGTTTATTTTATTGTTTGTAAATGTTTACTTTTTAATTATTGTGAGTTCCAGCATGAACAATTTGCAAGAAATATGCAAATTATGCAAAATTGTTCATGTTGGCAAAGTGATTTTTGAAATGTCAACAATAGTACAAATTGTTGCATTTCACTAATTATAATGTATGTACGTGTTGCAAGTTTTTATGTTTTGCATATTTAAACATATTTGCATGTTTTGCAAATGTTTATTATGCAGATCATATGAATTTTGCGACGAAATTTCAATGTTTATATTTGCATGTGTTTGTTGCTGTACTGCCAAGAAATTCGTTTTCTTGGCAGTCTTGCATGAAACTACCTGTTTGAATAGTTTTTATTGTAATTTTTTATCAAGTTGATTACTTTAAACTAATATATGTAATCTCTTTTCATTTCAGCTGAGTTGACTGGATTTTCAGGACCACCTTTGGTGAACTGGACCCGACACAGATAGGGAAGTAATAATTACACCGTATATAAAAATTCTAATATTTTATTATCTTTCAGGTGTGCTCAACATACTCCCCCCTGTTGCACAGTTTGTTCAACTAAAGCATTTTTTATTTTGCGTATACCCCTCTTATGGTAGTGATGGAAGGTCAACTTGCCATCCTTATTGACTCGTAGTCGAACCTGATATTTATCTGGGAGATTAATGGTTTTCTCCCTGTTTCGTCGCCGTTGTATTGCACTGACGTCAATGCGCTGCAAAACGTATCGAGGCAAATATATATCTTCGCGTTCTCGAGTTAGGAATCTTTGAAAGCTGTTATTTGCTCTCATTTCGAATTCCTTGATGGTTGTAGTTAGCAGAAGCTTTGTCAAAGCAGTAATGCGGCTGCCATTGACTACTGCTGTTTGTTGTGGATGTGGATCCGTGTAGGGAGTCGGACCATCAAACGGTCGAGTTGTCACCCTGGTCGCTTGACTCGTCGTTGCTTGGCTTGTTGATGCTCTGCTTGTTGATGCTCGGCTCATTGATGCTCGGCTTGTTGATGCTCGGCTCGTTGATGGCTCTCTTCTGTCCCGTGGTACCAATTCATGAGTCAATTCTGGTCGAGGCATGCCGAAGACATCGCACCCTGGGTCACGAAGCATCCTGCGTTCTGGACTTCCTGGTGGGTTAAACTGGATATCCTCTAAAATGTATAGCATATCCCCCTGCTCTCATATGTGGATGACATCTGAAATAGTAGCTTGTTAGTATGGTGTATCAAAATGATGATGACCCTCAGTCAACAATGTGACACTTTTGGACAGACACATGACGACACTAATAACAGGCAGTTAGTCTTATGCTAGTGGTAGAGGACAAATTTTAGCGATTGGTCGTAAGAAACTACCATTTCGCGTTTTGACTCGTACTACCCACACTAGCTCATCGGCACCTGGATGTATTTGCTCTATTATACCCATTGCCCAGCTAGTGGGTGGCATGTTTTCGCTTTTAACAAGGACAACATCTCCAACATGCATGTTCGGTTGCCTTGTGTACCATTTGGGTCTGTTCTGCAATTGGTTAAGGTAGTCCTTTGACCACTTATCCCAAAATTGTTTATTCAATTGTTGAATGTACTGCCATCTTTTGGACAATACTACAGGTTCATTTGTATAATCAGGTTCTGGAATCGCATTTAGTGCTTGGCCAATCAAGAAATGTCCAGGTGTAAGGATAAATAAATCCGCTGAATCATTTCTAACATAGCATAGTGGCCTAGAGTTTAAACATGCTTCGACCTGAGCTAAGAGGGTTGCATACTCTTCAAACGTACATTTGGAGTATTGCAGTGTTCTTCGAAGATGATACTTTACTGACTTTACTCCCGCTTCCCAGATTCCTCCGAAATGCGGAGAGGCTGGAGGGTTAAAGTGCCAGTTGATTTGCTTGGAGGACAAATATTTTGCTGCTTCTGGTGTTGAGGCATGAATGGCTTGTCGTAAATCCTTTTCCAGAAGAGATTCTCCACCAATGAAGTTGGTGCCACAATCTGAATATATGTCAGTGCACAATCCTCTTCTAGCTACAAATCTCTTTAATGCTGCGAGGAATGCTTCAGATGTGAGATCTGACACCAATTCTAAATGTACAGCTTTTGTGGCCATACAAACAAAAATACAGAAATATGCCTTTTGTAACTTGGCGTTGCGTAACTTTGAGCTTCTTATCGTTACAGGTCCGGCATAATCAATTCCCACTTTAGTAAATGGCTTCGTTTCATTTACTCAACTGGCTTCTAGTCGTGGTGCGATATTTGAAACATGTAATGCACTTATGTATTCGACTGGTAATGCAACGTCTAGCATCTAATATCCAGAATTGATTTCGACTAGTGCTGAGAGCCAATGAGAGACCGCCATGTAGAGTTTCTACATGTAGTTTGTCGATTAAAATTAATGTGACATGATGATCACGTGGTAATATGACTGGGTGTTTCCTATTGTAGGGAATGGAAGCATTGTCGAGTCTACCACCCACTCGTAACAAGCCATTGTCGTCCATAAAAGGATTAAGTTTAATCAACTTGCTATTTTGCGACAACGGATTCTTGTTCAATATACTTTTGTACTCATCTGCGAACGCAGTTTGTTGTACCAGTTTAAATATTGTTAGTTCTGCCTGGCCCCATTCGAGCGAATCGATGTACTGTGAGCGTTTAATCTGAGGATTCCGACAATTGTGTATGAATCGCTGCATCATAGCTACTATGCGAACAAGGCGAGTATATGATGAATATCGTAGAAGGAACTGGTTATCTACTTTTGCTAAAAGATTTATTGCAATAGGTTCTTTAGCTTCTAGATTGGTTTGTTCTGAAATATCCTTAAATTTTGGCCATGCATCTTGTTCCGCCGATAGCCACAATGGGCCGTGCCACCATAGCTGATTATTTATTAAATCCGCAGCAGGCACTCCTCTTGAGGCCACATCCGCAGGATTATGATTCGTTGACACATGACCATTGCTCAAAGCGTACGATGTCCTGAATCTCTACTACACGATTTGCAACGTACGTTTTCCATCGTGAGGGATGTTCCTTTATCCATTGCAGGACAATCGTGGAATCTGTCCAAGCAAAAACTGGAACCTGTTGTAAGCGCATGTCCTTCATTGTAGCTTGAAGCAGTCTTGCTAATAATAGAGCTCCATTTAGTTCCAAACGTGGTATAGTCGTTGGCTTTATGGGAGCTACCCTGGTTTTGGCAGTAAGCAAAGTAGTCGTAGACATGCCATTCTTATCTCCTACACGTAGATAGACTGCTGCAGCGAATGCCTTTGTTGATGCATCGCAGAAGCCATGTATTTGGATATGTGCATTTGATGAATAGTTAATACATCTAGGAATTTGTAAGTTGTCGATAGACTTCAAATTATTTTTGAAACTATCCCATTGATGTTCAATGGCTTCGGAAACCTTATTGTCCCATGTGCATCCCGTGACCCACAATGATTGCATAAGCACCTTTGCTGTAATTACAACTGGTGCTAACCAACCCAAAGGATCGTACAGTGATGCAATATCTGACAAAATGGTTCGCTTGGTTACCTTGGCATGCGTTTTCCAAGGTTTGGTCAAGAACGAAAATTTATCTGATTTAGGATGCCAACGAATTCCTAACGTTTTTACAGATTCCGTGTCCGAAATCATCAACGTATCCTTGAATTCGCACTGTTCTGGGGGAAGATGTTTCAACAAGTACGAATTGTTACTTGTCCATTTCCTCAGATTGAATCCTCCTGCTTTCAACATGCTAATTAGGTCATCTAATAGATCCTTCGCATCTTCTATGCTCTCAGCTCCAGTGAGTAGGTCGTCCACATAGAAATCTGTGGTTGTGACCTTTGAAGCTAGAGGCCATCTTTGTTGTTCATCACATGCTAGTTGTTGAAGCGTCTGAATGGCTAAGTATGGCGCAGAAGACGTTCCAAAGGTCACCGTATTCAGCTGAAAATCTTGGATCTCCTTGGTTTTAGGATGTCTCCAAATGATTCGCTGAAAGGTACGATGATCCGGATGCATGGTTATCATACGGTACATCTTTTCAATGTCCGCGTTCATAGCAATCTTGTATTTACGCCAGTTGAGCAACGTGGCGAATAATTTAGGTTGTAAAACTGGTCCCTTTAATAGGAACTCATTGAGTGAGTTGCCATTTGACGTTTTCGCTGAAGCGTCAAATACTACTCTCACCTTTGTTGTCGTGCTTTCCTTGACAACTGCATGGTGAGGTATGTAGTAGTGTGGCTCGTTGTTGTTGGGTGGAGGTATTTCCTCCATGTGACCCAACTCGAGATATTCATCTAAACATCTCTCATATTCGAACTTCAAAGCTTGTTTCCTTTCAAGTTGACGTTGTATTCCTTGAAAGCGTTTAATTGCATGTGGTCTTGATTGCCCAAGGTCAGGCACTTCATCATTCACAAATGGTAATTTCACTTGATAAGTCCCATTGTGAAGACGTTGATGGGTGAGCTGATATCTCTGCTGACATTCTCTGTCTTCTTTGTTGAGAATCGGATTTGTGGGAAACTCTTCTGTTTCCCAAAACATTTTAAGTTGTTCAGCCAAGTCGTCAGTTGTGACGGTAAACGCTGATGTATTGCTTTCTACAACATTTGCTGTTGACCCTAGTAGAATCCAACCAAATATTGTCTTAATGGCTGTAGGGGTAGTAGTAGATCCTTGTTTAATGCCGTTTAAGACTATCTGAGCATAAACTCTTGCTCCTAGTAATGCATCTACCTTTCCAGGCTTCCAAAATGTGGGATCAGCTAGTGGCAGTTTATTGAGATTGTTGTGCCTTTCGGGTTAAGTGCAGGAAATAGGTTCATGAATCACAACTCGTTGTTTGTTAGTTATATAAATCTATTTATTATCACACGTTTCTTTTTCCTTATATAATTACAGCTAGTATACACTGGATAATTACTACTCGTTAGCACAACACGCCGGCGGACAGTCAACTTTTTACTCTCGATCGTACGACGACTTTCTTACTTGCTCTGTCTGGAGCACGCCATACTGTACAAGTTCGTCAGGTTGCCGTCTAGGTACAGTCACTATATTCGACAGCTTTTAGTACTGCCAGTCACTACACACTCCCCCTCCAGCGAAGCGTTGTTTAAGATCGAAAGGATACTTTTTTGTTTTTTTTGTTTTTCGCAGTTAGAAGCTTGACCTTCCGATATGTAAGCTGGTTTTAAACGATCTATGGAGATAGATGTAGATTTACCATTGATATCTACGACGTAATGTTTTCTGAACCGCCGCACAACTTTATGTGGACCATCGTAGGGTGGTGTGAGTCCTTTTTAACCCTGTCAATTCTAATAAACACATACTCGCATGTATTAAGTGACTTAGGGATATATGTTTTTTGATGCAAAAGTTGGCGGGTGTCTACAGGTTTGGCGTTTCTCAATGAATGTTTTATTTGCGTCACTATGTTTGATGGGTCAGGAGGATCATTTGAAGTGTCTACAAAAAGTTCGCCTGGAACTTTCAAGCTTTGGCCGTATACGAGATCTGCTGGTGAACATTTTAGGTCCTCTTTAATTGAGGTGCGAATTCCTAAAAGGACAAACTGTAGTTCATCACTCCATTTTGTGGGGTTTGGTCTTGACATTAAGGAGGCTTTTAGCTGTCGATGAAGCCTTTCTACCATGCCATTCGCCTGTGGATGGTAGGCTGTGGTTCTAATTCGTTAGTACCTAGAAGCTTGGAAATTTCTGCGAAGAGCTTAGCCTCGAATTGGGTGCCTTGATCGGTTGTGATCTCCAAAAGGACACCGAATCGGCAGATATACTGCTGAATGAATGTGGTTGCTATCGTTTTAGCGGTTATATCTTTGATGGGATATGCCTCCGGCCATCTTGTGTATCTATCTATAATGGTTAATATGTACGAGAAGTCGTTTGATGGAGGTAGCGGTCCTACTATATCCATGTGTATTTGTTCGAATGGCGCGTTAGGAATTTTAAAGCGTTCTAGTGGTGATTTTGTGTGCCTATTGACTTTAGTTTTTTGGCAGAGAACACATTCCTTAGACCAAATATTGCAGTCTGTGTTTATTTTAGGCCAGAAGTATTTTGACGTTATAAGCTTACGCGTCGCGCGAGTGCCTGAATGTGACAGGCTATGCAATTGATCAAATATTGTTTTCCTAAAATGGAATGGAACGAATGGCCGGTATTTGTTATTGCTTGTATCGCAATAAATTTGTTCACCAGTGACAGGGATCGTAACGAGCTTTAATTTGACACTCGAGTCTTTGCGATCGCCTCTTAAAAATTCCTTTAACTCTTGGTCATCTTTTTGTGTCTCTTCAAGTTTTCGGAAATCTAGCGAAATTGCGTTTATGTCTGTTCGGTATGACCTGTCTAGTCGAGAAAGGGCATCTGCTATTATATTGAATTTTCCATTAATGTGCTTGATATTGGTTGAAAACTGCGCTATATAATCAAGATGTCTTGATTGACGAGGATTACGCTCGGATTTGGCGAAAATTGCGGTCGTAAGTGGCTTGTGGTCAGTAAAGATTACGAATTCTCTTCCTTCTAAGAAGTAACGAAAATGTTTTACTGCCAGGTATATAGCCAGTAGCTCACGGTCGAAAGCAAAATATTTGGATTCTGTTTTAGATAACTTTTTTGAAAAAAATGCGAGTGGTTCCCACTCGTTGTTGTGGCGTTGCTGCAGGACAGCGCCGACAGCTTTGTCTGAAGCGTCTGTTGTGACATTGTAGTCTGCATTATCTAAAGGATGAGCGAGCATTACGGCATTTGATAGTGCTAGTTTAATTTTTTCGAAGGTTGTGACACATTCTTCTGGCCAAGTGAACTGTCGTTCAAGGTTGGGCGCATTTTGTAGTTTAGCTAGGTGGCTGTATACTGGTGAAAGTAGTTCAGCTAGTTTAGGGATGCATCGGTGATAATAATTCACCATTCCTATGAACTGCTGGATTTGGCGAATAGGTTTAGGCTGATCTAGTTGTAATATAGCATCGACTCGGTGCTTGGATGGGAGTATACCATGCTCATTTACCACATGACTGAGGAAATCTAGACTTTTTTTTCCAAAGGTGCATTTTGAGAGTTTGATATTTAACCCGTAGTCAACTAAACGTTGGAAAAGTATACGGAGGTGTGATAGGTGCTCCTCTTCGCTTTTGCTAGCTACTAACAGGTCGTCTATGTAAGCAAATACGAAATCGAGGTCTCTCGTTACTTCGTTGATAAATCGTTGAAACGTCTGACCCGCGTTTCGTAAACCGAATGGCATGCGTACAAATTCGAAGAGCCCGAATGGTGTGGTAATGGCAGTTTTATGTACATCCTCGGGCGCGACCGGGATTTGATGGTATGCTCTGCATAAGTCTATTTTTGAAAAGATTTTGCACCCATTTAATTGTATTGAGAAATTGTGGATGTGCGGGACCGGATACCGGTCTGGTATGGTCACTGCGTTCAAATGACGAAAGTCCCCACATGGACGCCAATCTTCGCTGTCTTTCTTTGATACCATATGCAATGGTGATGCGACAGGTGAAGAGGATGGTCGACAAATTCCCATTTCTGTCATGTACCGAAATTCTAGCTGTGCCGCCTTATGCCGTTTGGGGTCTAATCTGCGTGGTTTTGCGTAGGCTAGAGGCCCTTTTGTTAGAATGTGGTGTTGTACATTGTGTTTGACTGCCATCTTGAAATTAGACTGCTCAAGCAAAGTTGGAAATTCTTTTAGTATTTCATTATATTCATTGTCGACGCAAAAATGCTTGGGAGTTGGGACAGAGATGTTGGTAATGAATGCTTGAGTCGATAAATTGGTTTCCGTATCTAGTAAGCGCTTATTTTTTAAGTCAACTAATAGCCCAAATTTTGTTATGAAGTCCGCACCCAATATGGGTTTGGTTACTGAAGCTAATGTGAAAGGATGTATAAATTTTCGACGGAGGGCTATATTAAGCTCTAATAATTTTGTACCGTATGTTTTTATGGTTGTCCCATTAGCTGCGGTCATTGTAAAGAATGGATCTTGCTTTGACTGAAGGAGTAGGAAAATGGTACTATAGATAGGTCTGCGCCAGTGTCTACAAGAAAATTTAAATTGTTATTTGAATCATGAACGAATAGTCGGCGTGTGTGTGTCTGAATCCCACTGGTCGCCGCTTCCCCAGTTGGGCTTAATAGTTTTTTGATATATTTGCCTGTGATTGGTTGCCCTGTGCGTTGTCAAGCTTAAAACGACATGGTTGTGAACATTTTTTTGATTCTGTTCCCAACTTTGTGTGGCACCAGCAATATCCCCTGTTACCTCTTGGGGTTTTGGATCTAAAGCTATGTCTACCTCGATTCATATACTGTCTGTCGCGAGGTCAATTTCTATTAGTGACTGATAAAGTTTTGATCATGTTTTTCAATTCGATAATTTCGCTTTTAAGGTTGCCTATCTCTTCATTTCTGAATTGTTGTTCTGTTTGGTTATAAGACGTTGTTTCGAGAATGGAAGTGTTAACTTTTGAAACTTCCCAAATTTGGTCTGCTAATGACGCTAATTCCGTTTCGCTTTTATTAGGATGTGATATCAAGGAGATATTTATTAATTTCGGTAGGCGTCTTAACCATAATTTTATGATCAATTTTTCACCGATGGTATTTGAAGGACCTGCTAGTAATTTCATTGCCCTTAAAAAATCTGATGGACGGCGGTCACCCATTTCCTCGCCTGACAACAGCTGCTGTATTCGCCTCTCTTCACTAAGAGAGTGTCTTTCTATTAAAATAGCTTTAAGCTTATTGTAATGATCACTATCTGGAGGATTTTCTATGATATCAGAAACAGAAACGAAAATGTCTTGCGGTAACGCTGATATTATATAATGATATTTTTGTATATCTTTAGTAACTTTCGATATTGTAAATAAAGCCTCTAATTGAATAAACCACGTAGTAGGTGAATTTGCCCAAAATGGTGGTATTTTATTGACCATAGAGTAAGCTGACACTTCGCTGGGAGTAGTGTTTTTATTGTCCTTTTCCTCGTCAGACATTATGTATGTTGTGTATTGTCTTTAAATTTAATGTTTCAGATAATATATTGCGTATGTATGTACTTTTGTTTCGAAACAAATTTTTAATTTAGTTGAGTGTCCGCAGTCGTTTATAAAATAATTATTGTGGTAATTTAAATCTTGCTAGATAAGTTGATTATTTTGACTAATTATAGCATTAATTTCATATCTTTACAACTATTATTTCACTGCTGTATAGAGAAAATTTTATTAACCTAAAAGTTCAAAGAGGAAATTTTGCTCTATTATAATAATAAAGATTATATCTCATATATTTTTATCCTATTATTTTATATATTCAATGTAATTCATTTATCAAAGATATTTAGCTAATAATTTAATATAATAAAATAAAGTTAGCTTTTACTTATCTATAAGATTTCTCTTTGAATTCTTCAATTTGTATGGTTTGTTTACGTGCTTTTATGCTTCTGTCAAGTTCCAGATGTTATTTTATTGTCGCTTTGTGTCTTCCTTCAGTTGGGTGTGAAACCTTACTGAGCTTTTGCTCTTGTTGAGATTCAGCTGATGAAATGACGTCTCGGTTTGTTGATTTTCTAGTTTTTCGTCATGCTGCTGTTTTGCGGACAACTGGTACTAGTCACTCAGCCTGCTTATTGCATGCGTATGCTTGTAGTTGACTGCGTTTGTATAAATGCTGAGAAAACTGCGTACTTGTGGTTGTGTTGTTGTGTCCGCAACTTTTGTTGGCGATGACTGCTATAACTCGTATGTATGTATATGATTTGACGTTGTTAAAAAAACTTTGTTGCGTGCCTGCGTGTGTGCGTGTGCTGTGTGTCAGAAATGTGTGATGCCGTTTATGCTATCGATTCCCGTTATTTATGTAATAACTGTGTGGAATGTTCAGGAAACTGAGGAAATTCGTGCTATGAATGCTGCACAATTACAATTATCAGTTGAAATGCACGTTATTTGTAAATTCACTGAAACTGCAAAATTGTTGCTCTCCACGTTCCCATGCGCTGCACAAAATTTTCTAATAAAAGTTCTATTGAACTCCGTCGGGGTCACCAATTGTTGTGCCTTTCGGCTTAAGTGCAGGAAATAGGTTCATGAATCACAACTCGTTGTTTGTTAGTTATATAAATCTATTTATTATCACACGTTTCTTTTTCCTTATATAATTACAGCTAGTATACACTGGATGATTACTACTCGTTAGCACAATACGCCGGCGGACAGTCAACTTTTTACTCTCTATCGTACGACGACTTTCTTACTTGCTCTGTCTGGAGCACGCCATACTGTACAAGTTCGTCAGGTTGCCGTCTAGGTACAGTCAGTATATTCGACAGCTTTTAGTACTGCCAGTCACTACAAGATGTAAACATTCCCTTTTAGAGATTATTCTGGAAGGTAAAGGATCTGTGATTTTGTTCAATATTAGAAAATTTTCTTCTAATATTCTTGTAGACTTCGCTTTTGGTGATCGAAGTGTAAGTATGGTTTGCTGCTTGGAGATTGCTGTATGGCTAGTGTTTAAGCCAGTAATTGATACTGCGGTTGGGCTGCGACATGCTCCCAGTTTCCTGCAGGCTTCCTCTGTAATAAAGGATGATTGCGAGCCACTATCTATGAGACATCGTAGAATATGTGAGTTCCTGCTTTTTGTTTGTGCCACTACTAACGCTGTTGATAGCAGGGCATTATGGTCCTCTCTCGTTACAAAGTTTTGACTAGTGTTTAAGTCGTCAGTGTTGTTCACTGACTGTAACCGTGGAGAGCGTTTATGAATAGTATTGCTAGCTTGATTGACTTGACTTGAGTTCGAGCTAACGTTGTTAGTATTTGACCTATGCTCAGTTTCGACAGTTGCATGATTGGGTTTGTCCCGGTTGTATTCTTCATGCAAGGTGCTATGATGCTTTTTGTTGCATCTTTGACAGCTATATTTGCTAGTGCAATTGTTGACATGATGCAAGCCTAAACAATTGGTACAACGGCTTGACGCCTTGATTATCTGATATCTGGATGGTATGTCCATCCTATGATAGTTCGGGTATCTTTGTAAAAAGTGACTTGCATTGCATGCTGGGCATTTGATTCCCCTTGTAATATGGTATGATTTGGTTGTATCAGGTGTGCAGCTTGATTTGGATTGTGTGGACTTAATTAAACTATCTGCTAATGATTCTAAAATTCTTAAACGCGTACTTAAAAACTGCTTAAATGACTTGAATGTTGGGAGTTCTTGTGTACCTCCCTGCTCTTCTTCCCACAGTTTGAGGGTAATGAAGGGTAATTTCTGTACTAACAGATGTATTAAAAGTACATCCCACGATGTTGTATCAACTTCTAAACTTTGTAATTGTTGGATACATTCGTCTGTTGTATCAATTATTGATTTGAGTCCTTTAGCAGACTCTGAATTTAGTTTGGCTTGGTTTACTAAAACCTTTAATTGATGATTAACTAAAATTCTCTTGTTCTCATATCTAGCTTTCAACTTGTTCCATGCTGGCATGTAATCTTCATTTGTTACTGGGGTGTGCCGCAACAATTTCTCAGCATCACCCACTAAACAAGATTTCAGATGATGCAGCTTCTGAACTGGTGTTAGCTTTGTATTGTCATGAACAAGAGAAATGAATAGATCATGAAATGATCGCCATAAATCGTAGTTGCGTTATACTTGGGCAACTGAATGCGCGGAAGGAACGATTCCTGTTGAACAACAGTTGTTGAATGAATTGGTACTTGTCCCGAGCTTGATGCTTCAGTAGCTGGGACGAATTTCCGCAATCCTTCTACTAATTCTCCCATATATTCGGAATATTTTAACTCTGTTGAGCTATGATTATCTTGGGCTAAATACTCATGTTGCTTTTCATCAGAACTTTCTAATAAAGCCTGATTCATTGCCATATCTGTATCACTATAATACTTCCCATAGTTTCTTCAACTCTGTCATTTTCGTCTCATAAAAGCCTTGTGTTCGTTTAACAAGGTTCGTTTTCTTTCCATTTTCAATTAACCTTTCAATTCGCGAGCGCAATATGCTTTCCGTGAGGATTAGTTTATCGACTGAATCCATGTTGCCTTATATTCTACTATTATAGTTAATTAACCGTGTGGGTTAAATGATTAAAATAATTGAAGGAAGCAATTTAATGCCACGTGTGGGATAAATGGAAAATTTAGTCGAAGAACGTAAATTGATGCCGTGTATAACAAATTGACGTGAAAAATCTTTAAATAAATTTTTGTTGCTACTTCTAATTAATTTAATTAACTAATTATTTATTAAGAGTTACTGACATGTAAGTTCAGCAATTAACTATTTATCACGATTTACTGACATGTAAGTTCAGCAATTATAACAAAAATTTCGATAATATTCGAGTTGCCTCGTCTGGGCACCCTGAAGTTTTACGTCTAAGCACGTTTATAAATTAATTTTTGTAGTTTTTAATGAGAACTGCCACGTCTAAGCACAGTTATAATTTTCGATGTTTTTTAATTCGAAAAAAATAATTTTTTAAAAAATGTTTATCACTAAATTGAGTGTACTAGAATTATTTGCAATCACAACAGTAAACAGGCACACATTCCTGGATGGAACCACCAATAAATGTTTTGTAATGTAGCTGCAATCGATAACTACAGCTATATTACGGCATTTAGGTGGACAGTGTTGCGGTATGAAAAAAGATATGTGTGCTTATGTTTAATGCTGTATTTATTGAATAATTCTAATGTGAAACACTTCAATTTATAAATTCACTACAATTTAATTTTCTCACTAATTTAATTCTGTTTATTAATTGTTCGATTACATATGTAGTTATTATGCCGTATTTTGGCATATATTTAACTAAATGCAATTTGTAGCCTTTTCTAGTTTTACGCGTTATACACTTATTTTAATTCACTTTGCACTTATTTTAACTTAATTACTTAACTAATTTGTTTCGTTGCATGTATCATTAAAATGCCGAAAGCTGGCATGTATTTAATTTTTATGCAAGAAACTTATTTACTAAATTAATTGACACAATACTTATCTGTAGAACAAAAAGAACCCAAAAACTTCCTGTCCTCTGCCAACACCCACTGCACACAACTTTTAAGCATGTAAAAATATTGTACCTTTAATGGCACGTTGTATTTTATGCTTATTGCTGAAAACTAAAAAATATTATCTGCTGAGAAAAGCTTGCTTGATACTACACTTGTGATCGCTGTCAAAAAACTGAGAGAGATCTTAGGAATTGCCCCCTTTTTATAGGCTCTAAGCGGCCATTTTGACATACGTTCCACAAGAAAAATGCAAATTAAGCATATTTTTCGACTTTGCTTGACTTGTATACTTATGTCAAAATGTGCCAATTTCCTTCAACTAATTTATTTTGAATTCTCCATGAATTTTCGTAATTTATTTTATTAAATAATTTAATTTTTTGAAATTTATCAAAATGGCGGCTTCCTGCCATATTATGACAATTTCCAATGTGGAACGCAAATATTTCTCATTTTTCTTGCATCTCGTTTTCGCATCTTTCTCTTTCCCACTTATTATGGGAATTTAATTTACCTTTTTTCGCGAATATTTGCTTACCTGGTAACTTTCGCGGTTTTTAAGTATTACCAACAGGTAGCGCGCAGCCAATTTCATCTAATTGATTTTCTCGCGAGTCAAGTTGACGATCGCGATCGCGGTATTTTGTTGTGAAAGTTTCGTGTTTATTTATGTGTTTTTTCGGACAATTTATGGATTAATAATCCAGGTAAGTTTATTTTATTGTTTGTACTTTTTAATTATTGTGAGTTCCAGCATGAACAATTTGCAAGTAATATGCAAATTATGCAAAATTGTTCATGTTGGCAAAGTGATTTTTGAAATGTCAACAATAGTACAAATTGATGCATTTCACTAATTATAATGTATGTACGTGTTGCAAGTTTTTATGTTTTGCATATTTAAACATATTTGCATGTTTTGCAAATGTTTATTATGCAGAGCATATGAATTTTGCGACGAAATTTCAATGTTTATATTTGCATGTGTTTGTTGTTGTACTGCCAAGAAATTCGTTTTCTTGGCAGTCTTGCATGAAACTACCTGTTTGAATAGTTTTTATTGTAATGTTTTATCAAGTTGATTACTTTAAACTAATATATGTAATCTCTTTTCATTTCAGCTGAGTTGACTGGATTTTCAGGACCACCTTTGGTGAACTGGACCCGACACAGATAGGGAAGTAATAATTACATCGTATATAAAATTTCTAATATTTTATTATCTTTCAGGTGTGCTCAACACATAATATTAAAAGTTATTTTGATTTTTGCGTGTGCGTCCCGTCCGTCCGTCTGTGCGCACGATTACTCGAGAACGTGTATACTTAGAAAGCTGAAGTTTCGTACAAGGACTTTAAAAAAAAAAGTAAAATTAAGTTCGAAAATGAGACAAATCGGGCAACTCCTTCGTGGGGTTGCCATACAAAATTTTCGTTTTCCGCTATATATTTGAGCACTGCCTGAGAACGCGTCGACGTAGAGAGCTGAAATTTGGTGCGTGGTCTTTTCATTGTACTAGCAAATAAAATTTCAAAAATGGACTAAATCGGGCAACTCCTTCTTGGCGTTGCCATATAAAAATTTAGGTTTTTTACGTATACTGTGAAAACGATCAGTCCAAGACATTTTTGTTGTACTAAAAACTTCTGCAGAATATGAAATCCTATAAAATTGGTTAAAATCATTTTTTTTCTGTCCGACCGACGAGCCGTTCTAGAAATATATGCGAAAAACCACTGCAAAAATCAAAGCTGCTCAAATGGGTGCCCATACGAAATTTCATACGGACATTCATCTAGGGTATCATAAGAATTGGTCTTAGACCAATATTGCCTTTTTTACTTGTTGAACTTAATTTAAATCTTTTTTTCGTAAAGGCCCGTGTACAAAATTTCAGCTCTCTACATCGACGCGTGAGGCGGTGTCCAAATAAATAGTGAAAAACTAAAATTTTGTATGGCAACATCAAGAAGAGCTTACCCGATTTAGACAATTATTGTAATTTTGTTTACTATTGCAATGAAAATACCACATACCAAATTTCAGCTCTCTACGTGTACTCGTTGTCAGGCAATGTCCAAATATATACTAAAAAACGAAATATTAGCGTGTACGAACACAGTGACACGTGATTTTTGTATATTAAGAGGAGTCAGTACCAAGATTTGCACGTTTCATACATTTTTCAATGCGAATTTCTGGCAAACTATTGATAGCAGAATAATTATTTATATCTTAAATTAAAGGTAATGAAGAGGTCTAGTAAATAACATCGGGAAAAATAAAAAAAATTATTAGAATTGAGATATTGGCTCGGAAACTTGTAAAAAATGGTAAAAATTGAAGTTTTTCAAATCAAATTCCTGTTAGTAGGGATTCTCATTTCTTTAGATTGTGACTATTTTAGAAAGATAAAGCCTAGATCTAGCAAATAACGTCGAGTTTTATCATTTTTAGTAGGGTTTTTTTAATTACTTGACGCAAATAGTACTTGTTTTTTCTCCCGATATTTCACCGACGAGAAATTGCAATATTTCGTTGAAAGTTGTTGAATTATGAAGCAAAATAGTATATTTAACAATTATGTGCAAACAAAATTTAGGAGAGTTAATTCTCGTTAAAATTTTTCAATTTCTTTGAACTGCAAATTTTCATTTTTCGTCTTAAATTGTGTTATGGTCGTAGCAATATGCTACACGAAATACTGCAGCGTGTAAGCCGGCTGCTGTCAAGCAGAAAAATTGAACGCAGCCCGACCGAGAGAAGTGCGTTTCCTCGAGCTCGGAGTGTCAGTCTGACGGCGGAAAAGAAGAAGAAGACAATCTTCTCGTATGGTGAAATCGTCAAGTATAGCCGTGCAAGGAATAACTCCAAAGTATTTTCGCAGACATCTGCTAGAAAACAACTTCAGCTTCTCAGCAAGTCGATTTGGGTCCAATTCTGTATCTCACCGGGCAGCGGCTCGTATGTTAGAGAAAATTAAAATAAATCGCAACGAAAGTGTTTGCATGTCTTCGCCACAACAAAAAGCTGAAAGTAAATCAAGGGAATCAAAATCGTATGTATAAGTTGTAACACCTTTAAGGATTCGTGAATTAGGAGAAAATATCAACTCAACTACGAGGAACGGTGAAAATATTGAAAATATTCCTCAACACAAAAGTTGTTTCCCTATCTATTGAAAATATTAAAAGACAATGAGGAAATGACAAGAATTGAAGAACCCTCTCCACGAATCTAACAAATACGCAACTCTAGCTAGAATATCACCAAACAAACATCTCGAGAAGTGCACAAAGCAAATAGTTGATGTTGGTGCTGTGAAAAATTTCGCTTCACTACTACGTTTTAAGGAAATTGAGTTTCCGCAGTATAAATTAAAATACGTAATGTGCTACAAATGCATCAGTCTGATGTGAGGTTCAGCACTCGTTGGGGATGCTCCACCGATATCCAAGATGTGCCTCAACATGATTTTGTTATAGAAATGCCATTAGTGCCCCGTGCAAGTTCGACCGTAGGTCATCTGAAATTTCTCGGTGAGAACATTCTTTCTCGACTTAGGAGTAAGTGATAAACGTATACTCATCGGAAGCCAACTTGCCGCAGGATAGGGCGCAGTAAATGTTTGTTTGAATCAATTAGTTTAAGAATTATGCTAAACGAATTGGATGCCAATAATAATTATTGTATTGATTTAGTCACGTCATCTGCAACTCAGACGGTAGGCTTTGAGCTCGCTCCGGATTTGAAAATGCAAGACGTTTTTTTTTTTTGTGAAATTTAAAGACGGAATGCGCTGACATCTTTAAAAGATAATTTTACAGTATACAGCTAACGCGACTTGAAATAATACTACAGTTAAAATTATCATTTGGG
Organism: Dioctria linearis; assembly: GCA_963930735.1. Lineage (NCBI taxonomy): Eukaryota > Metazoa > Arthropoda > Insecta > Diptera > Asilidae > Dioctria > Dioctria linearis. Next base: position 172,593,279 of record OZ005741.1, on the reverse strand, counting down.
TAACAATTCTTTTTAGAACGAAGATATTAGCAAGCGGACCAGCGGGGAGGCGCCTCTTCGGTGGATCCTCTACTTTGACCATGTAAGTGTTCTCAACTCTATTTTATTGTGTGAGTAACGTTAATAATCTATAAATTTTTGCTGCATACAAAGCCCGTCAATAAGTAGTTTTGTTCTTTTCGTCAATAATCTTTTTGAGAAAATAAATTAAAGAACAGGTAAAGAATTATCGGCACCACGTAATGTAATGATAACCAAAAAAGAAGAAAACAAAAAGGAAAATTTTTTTAGAGATCTTTACTATAGAAATTTACAATATTGAAAGCAATCGCGCAAATTTAACAAAATTACAAACTGTTTCCTACAATCTTCGCATAATTTCTCAAAAAGTTTAAAACGAGAAAAAGACACTAAGATATCCCTAAAATGTGTTATAATGTGATGAATTTTCTTTTTATTTTTGATAAATAAGTTTAATGTTTTTATTTACCTGAAATTCTTACCTTTTATGAGAGATTGTCTTATCTGTGACTCAACGGAATATATGAAATATTAGTTAGAAGTGCCGGGCATGATAAAGTTTCTTTTTCCTCGTTCCTTCCTGGCCGAGTAAGTTTTTGTCAGAACGAGTCCGTCATAATAATGCATTATTTTATTCATTCATGATTTAAATTACACATTTTCAAATTTAATCAAGAGGGCATGCCTATCACGAAAAGTTTCAATCAGATAATGTACTAGTATTCTTAAGTTATTATTATTTTAGTAATTGGTACTCTTTGTATTAGTATACTTATTCATGTGATGTTGATTGTCTTCACAAGATGAGGAAGAATTAGGTCTTCCGAGATTTTTTTTCTTCTTTTTTTTAAACTGGAAAGAAAGAGGTCATTAAGTCACCTACTAGGTTAAAGGGTTAAAGCTTTGTAACTTTGCCGAGATATTATTATAATTAAATACAATTTATAACGTAATGTCTGCGTGAGCTTTGAATTCTTTTCCTTAACCATCCTGGAGCCCTGTCATATGAAGGTCGTCTAGGCTCACCTAGTCTCTCTCTCTTTACAGGTCAACTAGGGACTCTGAAAAATCTTGCCCTCAGAGTCAGATGGGTGGATGGGGCATGCAGGAAGGCAGAACATCTGCGCCTTCAACTATATGTATATAGGTAGGTGACGTAAGGGTCCCTTCAGGACCGAATGTGTGCCGGCTTTTAGTTTGTAGGCACGATTTTTTTTTGATTATGGCTGACGGCAGCGGCAGGTTTTTCTTGGAACCTCCCCACACTCTCCGCCAATGAGCCGAGGCGGTCTAGCGTACCGCCCTGCAGTCAACGCTGTCCGTCGAGTGATCTGTCAGCTCATGCTGGCAGTCTGGACTTCACGTCCAAGCAAATCACTCACTATAGTTCCATAACAATTGTCGCTTGTTGGATTTCTGTCTTTTACGCTAGATGTCTCTAATGTGACTTGTGGTCTCGGTCTAGGCTAATTTTATATGAATTTTCTCATTTTCAGGACACAAACCTACGTATAGTAAATTTTATTGCCTGCAGGCTCGCTGGTATCTAAATTGAAACTTTTGCTGAGTACTGACTCCTCTTAAGAATATAAGACATTAGGCTTCATTTGGCATTTGATTAAAATAAATCGGTTGCTTCGTTCTCCAGATATTATTTTTTGAAAACAACGTTTCATCGTAAAATCACGAAAATTGTGCGTCGTAATAGGAGGCAACAACAAAATATTAGTGACCTATTTTTGTATTGTATTGTAGATGAAGCCAAACATCATTCGAGCGCCGTCTCACAGTGGAAGACGTTAATATTGGCGGCGGCGTGAACGTGTTAAGCAATGCTGGTGCCACAATGTGCTGATGGTTTTGTCGCCTGGTGCGGACGTTGCAGCTTAGTTTTTAGAAACTGTAAATTTTGAAGGCCGCGATAGATGACGTTTCTGTGTTATCGGCTGAAGCGAGCGAGCATGGTTTATTTTGAGAGTCAAAAATTAATAGAAAGTGTGAGGAGAAATGAAATTCTCTATAATTTGAGCCATGGAGATTACAAAAATATTAAAAAGAAAGCGAAAATTCGGAATAATATTTCAGAGGAATGTGTAAGGGTACAATTTTTATTGTTGTAATGTTGATAATAAACGATGAATTTAGGACGAACTCACCATCTTCCCTTATTTTCTGATTTTAAATACTTATAGCTAAAGTTGTACATTTCAATGCGCACATCATATTTCATCTGCCTTGTCCATTTTAACACAAAAATTTGTAAAATTCTTCATAACTATCAAACAGTCCTGTCCTTATATGGCATAAGAATGAGCTGCACAATTGTGTTTACCCTTGGCTACCTACAGGGTGAGCGCCAGACCAAAACCAGCGCCACATTCTGTTCCAGGTTTAAAGTCAACCTTAGATTGGTACAAGAGCAAGAGGGGCATGAAGGGAATGAGACCGCTGACCACTTAACCAGGAATGGAGCGGAATCTCTACTTACCGGACCCGAACACTTCTGGGGCCATATAAAAAGACACCTAGCCGGAGAAATAATGTCCAAAATAGAAAAGCCTCAGCAGATACAATGACAAACCATTTCGGGACTAAGGCACACGAAAGAGTTCATTAATTGCCCACTTGGGTACACACTTAAGAAAATGGGCAAGATCACAACCGATAACTGCCGATTCTGCAACGAAGAGGTAAAATCTGCAAAGCACGTACTCTGCTCGCCAAAGGCTTCAATATCTGAGCAAGAGCCTTGTAACCCCGTCAGACGTCCGGAAAACTGACTCTAATGAGTATTAACCTTCCTAGAAAGGACGACCGTGACCTCAACGACAGGGGCATAACACAAAAGATATTTTAGGTCGCGATGCTTAAGGGGCCGATGTTCCAGCCTCACCCCCTATTTGACTATACTCGTATAGTAATAATAAAACCAATAGCTTCTGTGTTCGCCTCTGGGAGTATTTGGTCGGCACCGATGCAAATTTATACCATCCTCCAATTCCACTCAATAAATCCGCTTTGCCGAAGCTCGTTTCCACTGCTTGTAGCTTTCTTTTTCCTCCTATATTTCCTTTTGCCTTCACGTTTCGTACATACTTTCCCGCCACCCTATACTTTTTCTACTTTTATCTCTATTGTGTATTGATTAACTTTGCGGTGTAATTAGTATGATGTCGGTGTTGTGTAATTCTCGATATGTAATGATTATCTAATGAGTATGGTGGCTCCCAGGCCGCCGTAATGTTGCTGTGTGTGAGGAGGTGCAGAGGATTCCGATCTAACGCCAAGTTAACTTTCTAGCGACAAATATTACCAGCATCGTTTTCAATACCTAAAACTTACAACGATTTCCGAGTCAACAATTCATATAACTCTTTAAACATATAAAAACAATCACTCATCATCAACATACACATAAATAAAAATAGAAAATTGGACCGTAACACGGTTTGTCGAAAAGTAAAAATGATCATAAAAATTTCATTCAATTTATACTCTGAAGAACTTTCTAGTACAATATAAACGTGTAGAACTGATCGTTTTCCAAGTTTACATAAACAAAACTCAATTTTTGTATGGTAACACAATGAACGAGTATCCCAATTTAGTCTATTTTTGAAATTGTATTTGTTATTTTTATGAAAACACCTTGTACAAAATTTCAGCTCTCTAGGTCGACGCGTTCTCAGGCAGTGTGCAAATATATAAGTGGAACTTTTTGTATGGCAACCCTACGAAGAAGTTACCTGATTTGTCCCATTTTCGAACCTAAATCTAGTTTTCTTTTTAAAAAAATACCGTTTGCAAAATTTCAGCTCTCTAAGTAAACGCGTCAACGAGTTATTTTGAAGCAATTGTAACGTTTCGTTAAACGTTCAGCCGCATATGAATTCAAAAATCTTCATAGGAAGAATATAAATTCATTTGAAAAATAACCCTGTGCAGTTCATTTTCAAATAGACCCAAAATTCCTTCAAATGTAATTAATTTTAATATATGTAGTATATATACCGATATACCACTCGATCTTCCGACCTCGCCTGGTCTTCTTGAAGACGGAATCAACCACATTAATTAGAATTTAGCCTCAGTTCTCAACTGTTCAATTTCAATTTATAAGTCAAAACTCTGATCTTTCGCCTAACATGCTTAATGGATCCATTATTCCGCCAGTTGAGTCTATCCGCAACCTTGGTGTTATAAACTTAAGGGGTTATATCCACCTAAAAGCAATTTTTCCCCAACTTTTGGACTTTTTTTTTGTTCTAAAGAAATATTTTGACAGAAATATTTTTTTTTTATTTTATAACACAATACCAATAATCTATAAAAAATTTAAAATTTTGTCAAAAAAATAATCCATTGGAGTGGCCGCCGTGCCCACTTCTGTTGACCATAATCATCGAAGAAAGCTTTTTCGGTGGCACGAAATTTTCCTATTTTCTTACAATCGATTTCGCTCAAATTTTGTACATTGGTTGAAAACTATATTATTTAGTACTTGTCGTATCCGTTTTTCGAAATAATAGTTTCTAGAAAAATGATTCAAAGTTGAAAAACCGATATTCGGCTAAAATTTTTGACATTTTTATTAAAATAAATATTCTTAATTACATGATATGAAAAAACGCTTACGACAAGTACTAAATAATATAGTTTTCAACCAATGTACAAAATTTGAGCGAAATCGATTGTAAGAAAATTTCATGGCACAGATTTTCAAAACCATGTTTTGAGAAAAACCCATTTAAAAGCTTAAACTAATAAAAGAAGCAAATATTTTATATTTACTATTCCATGAACAAGAAAACTGCCTTCACAGATATTAACATTTTATAAACATGGTTACGTTTCTTCTTTGTTCTGCGAGTAGAGTACTTACAGTAAATATTAAAACAAAGAAACTGAAGGCATAGGTAAAAACCGGATTGAGGTATGTCTAAATGCGATATTCCTGCGAATTTGAGAAAACAAAATTGTAGGCTTAGACAACAGATGAATCTATAAAAATATGACATTTTTGAAAAACAATTTTTCTCGACTGCTTAGGTGGGTATAACCCCTTAAGAAAAGCCTAGACTATGTCTGTATGTTTGTCTGTAACGCATTAGGATCCCAGCACAGCTTTTTTTATAAACTTAAAAGAGAATCCCGTTCTAAGAAGGAGCAGCTTTATTTAGGTAATATTTAATAACATTTATATGTATATATGTATACATATATACATATATATAATTTATAGGGGTTACGTTTCCGATGGCTCTCCAACCACGTTAATCCTCTCGTTATGCGATATTTCTGTATAGGCAGGCTGCTCTTTTCGCTTATTATTTATGGATATACATATGTAGGTATATGGAAAAAATAACTCCAAAAAATGTTCGGTTTAACTCCATTGTAACGCATATATTTACAATATTCGAAGATACATGATTACATTTCTAATTTCTTTAACGCATTTCTTTGCAGTAGTCAGTTGCCTTATTTAACACTCTCAGTGCCATGGAAAAAACAGGTTTTCTGCAACATGCTATTGTCAGACGCATTGACCTGACATGTTTATTTTAAAAAAAGTCTCTGTCAGACCAATCGACCTGACATCAGGTATGTTAAAAAATGCGTTGTCAGACAAAAATTTGAATTTATTGATGTATTTTGAATAGAAACTTGTCAGACTGTGGTTCTAAGAGAAAATTTCAAATATTTTCTGTCGTCCTAAATTACTGCATTACAAACATATGAAACTTTTAATAAAAACTTTTTTTTTAAAGAAATTAAATAACAAAAATATATTTCAGTTCTGTTATAAAGATAAAACATAAAAATTATACATTTAAGTCCATTATTTATAACAATAATTAAACAAAAAAAACAGCTTTATTCTATAAAGTTAATTAAATAGTTAGGTACTTGCATTTATGGGTGTTGGCTGACATAGCAATCAAAACACATTGTAGGTTGCCCAACACAGTTGTTACAATATGTTTTGACTTTTTTGGTCTTTCTGCGAGCCTCTTGACGGGAATGTGCTTTAGCTAATTTGGCATAGCAAAACGTGCACTGTTTTCGGTCAGCCGTTCCATTACCCTTTCGCTTATTTAAAGTGTGGGTAGTTTTATGAACACGGGGTGCGGCTGCTATTGAAGGATCCAGATATGTGCGTGCTATTTCCTCACGAAATTCAGTAATTGTGATTTTGCATTTCCTGACCGCATTGTAGATTATATGTGCATTTACTATTGCAGTGTTCAGCAGAAGATGCAAAGCTACCTTTCGATACCACTTAATTCCACGTCTACTTGGATCAGCATATGAAGACATTTGATCGGATTTATCAATGCCGCATTTTCCATTGTTGTAATCGATAACAATTTTTGGTTTTGTCTTTATAGCATTAGACTTGGTAGGTAATTCTACAACTTGCGGGCCATGTTTTGTCGAAAGCATTAGCACATCCCGTTTGTCTTTCCATTTGAGAACAACAATTCCTTCATCTTCTTCAAATGAAATTAGCTCACCTCGTTTTAATTTCTGTGTTACTAAATCTCTGGGTATATATTTACGATTTTTTCTTAGGGTTCCTATTAAATGTGTTTTCTTTGTTAAAAGTTCCTTTGCAAGCGGCACACTCGTATAATAGTTATCTGTGTATAATATACGACCTTCGTTAACAACATCTTTTACCAGGTTCAAAACAATTTGTGCAGCAGCTTCTCGTCCATCATGGTTAAATTTCCCAGTATACAACAAAAATTTCCAGGTGTACCCATTTAGGTTACAGAGTTTAAAAACTTTGACACCATATTTATGTTTTTTTCCAGGTATGTACTGACGAAACGACAGCCGGCCTCTCCATGGGAACATGGATTCGTCAATCACCATTTCTTGTCCAAGGGCACTAACATTTTGGAAGTTTTTCTCTAAAATTTCTTGAAGTGGACGTAGTTTTGCCATTCTGTCTAAACAATCTGCCTTGCTATTATCAGAGAAGTGCAAATTACTCAAAATATTTTGAAATTTATTCCGTGACATTTTCTTACAAACGTCGTTCCTATACAATATATTTGTGCTCCAATAATCACTTATTTTCGGCCTCTTATTTAATCCCATCCAAATTAAAATACCAAAGAATACTTTCAATTCATTTACAGTACATTCATCCCATTTAGCCATTCTAGAACTTCTAGTGACAGTTTGTTTGGTGTTAGCGTATCGATTCGTTTCATCTACTATTAATTTGCATAGCTCATCCGACATAAAAAGATTATAAATATCAACTGGACTGCTCTCTTTATCAATTTATATTTGAATTCCTTCTGCACCCACAAAATCAAAATGTTTTTGCTTCCCTGAAAACTGTTTCCAAATGACATTGTTAATACCGTTTGGCTTCGCAAATTGCTGTCTATTATTTTCGCCGTCATCATTTTCGTTAGATACATCATCTTCATCTTCAGATTCACTATCGCAACTACTGTCTTCGTCATTCAACACCACATCAGGATCAGCAACGGAATCATCCGATCCAAAATCAAAAGAATCCGCCTCACTCTCACCATCTGTTTCCATTAGATATTCCGTTATTCCGTTAACATTCATTGTTCTAGGAACAGAATATTGTCGGTCAAATGTGTCTGACAAGAACAAAAAAAATTAAATATTTACCTTTATATTGCACTGTCACACAAATACGACTGACACAAGAACTATTATAAAAACGAACCTACTTATTATACAAACCACAGTAGACTAAAATATTTCCGTATTTTCTCTTTATTTGCCGGCATAACCATAACGGTACGAAGAGAAAATTTACAAATATTGTTGTGGTCGGAGCGGCAAAGCACTGTCAGTCATTTTTGACTGACATGGCACTGAGAGTGTTAAACTTGCTTGTTTTGATTAAATTTGTCAAATATAATTGTCCTCTCTACTCTTTTGAAAACCGTCAGTATGCAAGATCCGATAAAATTTGGTCATCTTCTTCTTACTTGCCAATAGCTTGAAGTAGGGATGGCCGATACCGATACGATATTCGACATATCGATACAGGTAATTTGTATCGATATTTTATTAGCTGTATTGAGTAGAAGAAAAATTTTAATATCTGTTCGAGCAATTAGCTCCTGGTGGAAAGATAAGGAATTCGTTCTTTTTTATTATTATTGTGTTGCTATAGCTAATAATTTAATTTTTTCATCACAAAGCCTAAAGGAGACTTTTTGGCTGTGTTGTTTCCACGTTCGATTTTGAGAAAAACATGTAGTCAGAAATTTTCAAGATGTTCCCGCTAGATTCCATTTGTATAGATGCACTGGTCTCGTCGTGTATATGAATTTATTTGACTAGGATTTTTAAAAAATAAATAAACGGAAAGAAATGTATGTAGGCATTTAAAAGACCTGATAGAATTTCTGCCCAAGAAGCAAAGGAACACAACAATTACATTATAAAAGGTATATAGGATCTGGGAAAAAAAAAGGTGTGTTCTATCGCAACTTGAAAAGTTATTCATTTCGATAGCAAACCAATATGCTCCGCGACATATCTAACAAGGTGGACTCTACCTTTCTTAGTTATGGAGATATAGGGTGTTAAATATCGGTGGTGTTTGGCTGGTTGATATATGATAGCTCCAAAGTTAAGGCTGAATAAATTTGCAAACGTTTTGTTCCGCCCTTTTATTTTCCACAGTTTTATGATATTGATCAGAAACATTCGGCAAACTAGAAAGTCGCTAAAGTTGCCTGTTCTTAGAACGGGTTTCTCAAGTTTATATAATAAAATATATATATGTAGGTATATAGGGGAATGTCGTCAGGGTGGGCCTGTCATCCGCGATTTGTTTTAGGTTTCGTTACATTGCAGATTTGGAGCGTGAACGCAGAGCTCGTGTTGTGCACTTAGTGGTTTGAAACTAAAAAAAAAAAAAGTTTTTTTTTAGCAGCAGTGAATACGGCCAGAAAGTGAGGAGAAAATATGCAATGCTTCATGCTGTTCATGCTTGAAAACAAACCAAGACGAAAATTCCATCCTGTAGCATGTTTGGTTGTGGTGTCACGCGATGTGGCAATGGCGCTTGTTGTCAAGGTTGGCCACTTTGTATAGTCAGGATTGGCCCACTATGATTGTATGCTTCGAAAACGCCTAACAAACGCACAGCACCGATCCCAACGAAGTCCGCTAATAAAACACCAGCTAAAGGAAGATGCCCGCGCAAAAATGTGCAGAAAAAGACCTCTTGGGACAATGCAAACGATAACTGCATTTGAAGTGCATCAATATTACGACATTTGCCGGAAATGCGATGCCGAATAACGTACCATTCAAATTTTGCTACAAAACAAAAATGCAACTAATTCGGATTTTTATTTCATTCAATAAGTTTTTCCGAGTCATTTTCAATCATTTCAGCACATTTTTCGTCGACTGGCCAACCTAGATAACACTGATCGACCTTGTCAGCATTTCACTTTTTTTAAGTTCCTATTTTTTGTTTTTCATTTTTCACCCAATCAATCTGCTGTGTTCAGTAAAATTGTTCCTTTTTCCCAAAACCTTTCCAAAGATGTCCTTGGATTGACCAAATTCTTTCGTGAACGGAAGTTATGGGCAAAAGTAAAAAGGTAGCCAACCCTGACGACATGCGCCTCCCTATATACAGGGTGTTTCCTCCATGGTGGTCCATAATACTAAAAAAAAATGGCGGAGGGGGGGGGGGGGGGTCATATCAACCGTTTCGGAGTTACAGTGTGATAAAGAAACTATGGTAGGCTTTCCCAAAACACCCTGTATCTGAAAAAGTAAAGAGGAGAGTCCATAGTTTACAATGTTTATAAAAGAAAAAGCTATTTTAACCACCTTTGTGTAAAAACACAAGCGCTCAAACTAAAAAAAAAATTCGTAAATCCGAAATTTTTAGTTTAAACCACCATTACTCCTGAGAGGAGGTGAGGTAAGGTGAGCACTATCATCGCTCTATCGTTCACCATGGAGGAAACAATAATAATGTTATTTTTCGTTTATTCTAAACCTAAACGAAAAAATTAAGAAACATTTATTTAGAAAGCTGCGGGAAAATAATTTGGATTTTTTTCTTTTCACTTTTTATTGCATATTTGTTTGATATTCAGAATTTGTTTTGTAGTCCAAGCAAATACTCGATTTTTTGACTTAGGTGCATTCGAGAAACAAATTATCATCAATTAAGTACGTACATATGTATGTATGTACATAAATTTAAATAATATTTTATAAGTATTATTAGTAAGTATTGTGGCATATATATATGTGGGGTATATACAGAGTGTCCCGTAAGTCGACGTCAAGCCGGAATCGGGTGATAGACCAAATCATAACAGTTACCAGAAAAATATTTAAAAAATCGAAGTCATGTATTTTTCAAATTATAGACATTTCTTTTGTTTTCGAGAAAATGTACACCCTGTGATGATTTTTTAGCTCCTGTTGCTACAAATCTTTACTTTTTTTCAATTTTGTTTTTCTTATGTAATCCCGAATAGTGCTTATGTAACTTGTTGCTTTAAATTCTAAGCCAACTGCTCCAGCTTGGAAGAAAATGTCACATTTTGCCGAACCAACAATATAAAATTAATAGTTCGTTGAACTTTAACTGACTGCACTGACAAAAAAAAATATACTACGCCAGTTTGGCAAGTAACTTTAAAAGTTGACGCATTCAATAAGGATTCTAAAATGGTATAACACTTGCTACGTTATTTCTTACATTACGGAAAAAAAAATTGTTTCTTCAAGAAACTCAGTTTCGAAAAATTTCTTTTCACCTACTAAAAATGATCCTAGTGTACCCAAAGCTTGCCGTAAGACCGTAACTTTAAGATTCTAGTTTGAATGAGATGGAGAGTCATTGCATGAAGTGTGGAGCAAGATAATGACGCTAGCGAGTCAAATCATCGAGTTTTTACAAATGTGCACCGTCTTCTCTCCACAGAGGGCCGACTTCCAAACCAAGTACATGGTGAAGGAAGAAGTTCCTTACCTTACAAGGACGTAGTACTTCAAGCAGTTGAAGAAGACCCAAGTACTTCGGTACGTGTAATCCAGGAAAGCACAGGAGTGCCTACAAGTATAGCTCACCGAATTGTACAAAAACATGAGTTCCAGAATTACGGAAGCAGTTGAATTTGTCAACAACGGAAGATTTGCCCGTCTGATAACCCGATCCTTTTTAAGAAGATGTCGAACTTGTATTGCAGCTGAAGGAAGGCAGTTTGAACATCTTTCGTAAATAATGAATCTTAGCATCCAAATAATTGGCGTTACGGGACACCCTGTATTAGGGTGGCCCGAAAAACAAGTGTTAAAATGTCTAAATGCTCATTCAGAATTTGTTAGCTAATGTAATTTTAAACTTCTATACAAAATTTCAGCGAAATTCAAATTTCAAATTCGCTCAAATCGAAAATAGTGTTTTTCTTGCTGTTTTGGACTTTTAGGAAAACTGTTCCGTACAGGTGTTTAACGAAAAAAGCGCATATTTTACTAATCACCCTGTAAGTCGACAGGTTGACATTATGCACCCCCCTCCCCCTGCCATTAAATTTTTTTACTTGTCTGGACGAGAGGAATCATTTGGTAAATTATAGTAATATTAATCTGGGACACCCTATATACATATATATATATATGTCGTAGACATTTGACGTAATTCAGCACTTCACTAAAAGTCTAGACACTTCATGAAAAGTAGGCAGGCAAATAGTGTAACGGCTTTGACTTAACCATTTTTTACATTATGTGTCTGAAATTTTTAGTCAATTCATGAAATGCCAAAAGTCTAAAACCGATTACGCCGATAGTGTAATACCACCCAATATAACCAAATACTAGGAGACGAAGATGATAGGTGAAGGGGAAGGTCGCACCCTGGCCACACATACACACATACACACACAACACCATAATGTAAAAAGTGCTTAAGTCAAAACCGTTACACTATCTGCCTACTTTTCATGAAGTGTCTAGACTTTTCGTGAAGTGCTGAATTACGTCAAATGTCTACGACATATATATCTATCTATATATATATTATATGTATATGTAACGGCCTAATACTTTTCTCATATGTCAATATAGAACATTTTAAGGAATGATAAATTCTTTAAAATTGAAAGCTTCGCCATTCGGCTTCAATATGGCAGACTTGTTTCCTGGAGAAAAATAAAGAAATAGAACAAGAGTATATAGAAAGGAAACAAGGAAAACTGTTTCTGAGTATAGCACGGGGGTTACACGTGTCTGTAGAACTGACGGACAGTACTGACTTCATCTGTCGATTTTACTAACTGTAGTGCGTTGCGTTCGATCAACTGACTAGTCAGTTCATTATATAAATATCGCACACGGTGCAGACATTCGTCTTCTGTAGGCATTACTAATGATTACTTCATTCAAACTCCTTTCTGTCATTTTTCTCTAAAAAAATAAAGATTACAATGCATATTAAACTTCGTTCAGTCATTTCCCATTCAAAAGAGAGTGGGTTAGAAATATAAACACAAATTTCCACTATCATCCTAACTTATTATATCTGAACCAAATACCACCATGTTTTATTTAAAATGGTATATAGCGTTTTCTCCTCATCCCTTCCGTGGCTAAGCTAGGACTCAGTAAATAGTTAATATGGCAATTTCAACTCAGTATTTTTCATTTAACTACTATTTCTATCAAAAACATGTCATCAACACCAGTTTTACATATCGTATATAAATAGTCCAAAGCCTTCAGTCTAAATTGTCCTATCACACTCTCTACCCAAAATTTATCATTTCATGAACAAAATTAAAATCGTATGAGCACTGTTTAATTTATTGTTATGACAATCGAGTTATGCCTACGACACTTGAGGGGTCACATGTCCAAGGACGTCCGCTTATCGTTTTTGACGGAATTGTATCCGCTATACTGAACATTTTCTATTTTCAATCACTGTTTCTTATTATTACTACTTATTACAAAATTACAAAATATTTTGTGGAACGGAAACAAGGGTTTCATTTTTTTTTTAACATGTTTAATACTAAAGCGGCACATGTCCACGAAAATCTTTTGATTTCTGAAAGCCAACAACTGAAAAAAAGGGAGCATGTCCATCTATATGCGAACATATGTATCTCATGCGTGCAGTTTGTGCAGTCAAAAAGGCACATGTCCATTTAATTTTTATTTTTTCCTCCTAGTATATTTCACATTTTTCTGTTCTTAACATGCCGGGAAGGGCACCAAAAGTAGCACAACTATTAAAATCATAGTGGAAAAATTTCGAAAGTCCATTGATTTATACAGTTTTATGCGTTTTCTGTAAATTTTTAGGACATGTGCCCTTCTGTTTGCCCACTCCTCAAATCACCTATACTACATTCAAGCACTATATAGATTTCTGTAAATTTTTAGGACATGTGCCCTTCTGTTTGCCCACTCCTCAAATCACCTATACTACATTCAAGCACTATATAGATTTAGCCCTTTCATGACTAACCCTTAATCAACCCAAACGAAATACAAAACATTGGAGAATTTTTCAAATTCCTGCAAACAAGTTTCCAGTCTCTCGAAGCTCTGAGAAAATTCAAATCAGTTACATTAGTTCATAAAGAATCATCTTCCATATTTATAGCATATAGGAATATCGCGCAAAAAATCAGGCTTTATTACATGTAAGAACTATCAATAAGTTCGACTCGACTGGAATTCGGTTTTAACCCAAGACTAAGTTAAGGATATTTCGACAGCACCTACTACTGACATCATAACAATGTACACACCTCCCGATACATGTTTTTACACATCAAGTGTCCAAGCAGACGCAAATTCACACATTTTGCGTCACCTTTGAAAAAGCCTATGGGCAGCTGATTGCAATCAAGTCGTCAACCAAAAGAGAATTCTAGGTAAGCTAATCTAAAAAAGATAACAATCACACATATCGTAGTTGGAGTTTTAAATTGGCTATACCTTTTCCTTCATTTAGAAATAAAAGCTCAACGAATTCAAAATTGTAGATATTTTTTTAACTACTATTAATTTATAATTCGTTAAAAACGTCATTAATACCAGTTTTTCAAATTGAATTTAAAAATACCAAAGCCTTCAGTTTAAAATGTTCTATCAAACTCTCTACCGGAAGTGGAATCCTCTTTGTGTTCATTTTTATATTTACTATATGTATAAAATAGAATCATTATATTTAATATTAACAACCTGAGTAATTGTAATACTGCAAATACTTGACAACTTGATAGGAAATATCTTATATACATAGATATTTATATATACTCACGAAAATTTATGTCAAGATATGCAAAATATCTTGCCACCATTTGGTTTTCTTACCCAAAGGTAGCAGCACTGATAATTCGAGAATATTAATTAATAATTTTAAACTGTAATTATAATTTCAATGATTATCACTTTCATATATTTTCAATAATTTCTAATATAAAAGCCTACTTCTTTAAGTAAAGCACAGTACAAAATTAAAAAAAAGATATCAAACCTACATCTATACTTGGGGAAACATAAGCTAAGACACGGTACCGAAGGCAATGCAACAAGGCCCTCGACTATGCTCACAATAAAATTAATTAAAATTACTTGAAAGAACGAAGTCCAATTAAATCATTGCCAATAAATAAAGTCTGATCTTGGCAGCTTCGCTAACTATAGTTAGAATGCCGGAAGTGGACAAATAAATAGCAGCCGACACAATCAATTCTATTCGAATGTGGAAAATTGATTTGAGTCCTTGCAACAGTAATATTTGAATAAGAAACCTCAGAGAATTTTACAACAAAATTAAATAAAAACTTAGACTTTGCTGTATACTGCATGGCATTATTAATACCTAACAATCCAACGAGTGCAAAAAAAAATAGACAAAGCAAAGTTTGCTCTCATTGCGTAAACTGAATGCAACGTAACTATGGAATGTATGTATGTATACCCGATGTAGATATAGGACCATTATAATGATGATCAGGTTTTCATTACAACCTTACTGATTACAGCACAGTGACTGTAGCGCTGATATATGCCGATTGGTTGTATCTACAAATTAGCTAGTTAACTACCAATGTCTCTTTCCTGTTTGCCAAATTGACAGCATTGACCTATGTATTTGATATGTGATATATTAAAGTATGTTTACTGAGGAAATTAGGTCAACACGACAGCTAATGAACATCAAGAATTGAAGACAATGACACATCGATCTTTTTGATTTCGGAACTAACTAAAAATAACGACAGGACTACAGAGTCATGCTGCAGTACGTAAAAATATTTGTCTTCCGCACCCTCGAAATGATTTTACTCATTTACCGTGAAGAAGTCAGTAATAATTCCAGAAAGTTGTCGAAAATGTCACTTCGCGAAACAATGAATAGTGGATTTCCATCTTACTTATGCACCTTTCAGCATCACTTTTTTTTAACCACCATTCAAGAATCTGAAACAAAATTTTCTGTCATCTAAGTCTAAGTCTTCCACTATATTGCTGAATACAAAGCCGAGTTTCTCTGTAGAGCAGAAAAAAACAACTTATGAAAGATTAAATAGGCGGCAGCTGACTTACAAGGCTCGTAGATATTGTCAAGATATACTAAGTACATGAGTATGTGAGTATGCATTTAGTGGCGTTACGAAATTTATTACAGCGCAATGCATTCAAACTGGCTTCAAATTTTGAGTGTATTATTTATCTTGGGCGGTCATAGTTAGGTAACGGGGTGTGTGGGAAATTTACCTGAAACAATTTATCCAAGGAAAATTGATTCAAAACAATTCATGCAATAGCAATACGTCTATTAAACAATTCAACTATGGACAATTAGCTTATCTACTTTTTACCTACAACAAGTTGTCCAAAACAATCAATCTAATTGCGACCTTTAAAAATATTTTGATATAATTAAAAACGCCGCGTTTTTGATGATATCAAAATATTTTTAAAGGTCGGAATTCGACTAACATTATTATATTAAATGAGTTTTATAACACCGAGGTTTATTAAATAATATATTACATGTACAAGATTCTTCTTTTACATCTGTACATATTATGTAATAATATGATGCAACTTTTAGCAAAATTAAATCCTCCTATATTTTTGTGAAAAATAAGGTGTTTTTGTATGAAATGACACAATATAAGGAACTCAATCATGCCAAAAACATACAATATGCCATATCTCAGAATGCATGCCGAAATTGGCGATTTGCCTTTGAATTTTTCGATTGCAAATGTTATTTATTATCAGCGCTTAAAGTTTGTACCGTCAAGTCCTGGACATCCTGTTTATAAGATGGAGACTATATCTGGTGTTATGTACTCATCTTCTTCTTAGTGGAACTCATCTTTGGCAGTTTCGGATTTTTGCTTAGTTCCAGTAGGTATCTTGCCTTTATTTTTTAATGCAACAGGTCATCTCAAGGAAAATGCAAACTAATCCTAGGTCAGTCCTAAACTCTAATATTCTTCCTCTTAATAGAGATCAAAGCAAGACGAACATCTACAGTCGGAGTAGTATCCTGTATAAATAAAAGTAAACTATTGTTTATTCACAGCATCCTTATATTGTTGCATGCTAATTTTATTCTCATGAAAACACTTATCAAATTTGGTAATTAAAAATTTTTTGAACGGAATTCTGACCATTGCACTCTTGTGAGATATTTGCAAATACTACAGGATGCTTTTTAGGATTGATTTACAAACTATCATCATTTCAAATTACACATATAATACAATTTTACTAATACATATGTACTAACAAAAGAGCAAAAATCCGGAATTGGTATAAGACCAATTCTTACGATACAGTAAATGAATGCCCGCGTATAATTTCGTATGGTCTGTGCAAGTTTTTCACATCTACATATTTCTAAAATAGTTTATCGGACAGTAATTATAACCAATTTCATAGGATTGTAGGTATATTCTGAAGAATTTGTTAATACAATAAAAAAATCCATGACTGATCCATAGGTACGCAATAACTCGCAATTTTCTGTATGGCAACACCAAGAAGGGGTTGCCCTATTTAGTGCATTTTGGAAAATATATTTTATATATTTGTGAAAACGCCTTGTACAAAATTTCAGCTCTCTACGACGACGCGTTCCAAGGTATATAGAATACAAGAAATTCCCATTACGAACTATGTTCCACCATTAGGTGACGTAATATCGTGAAATATATAGGAAAGTACGGTACAGAGAACACAATACTCTCTCTCCTCTCTTTCCTATAAAAATGTATATACATTAGTCACAGAATTACGTCACAGGCTATCAGCTCCAATGTGTCAAAATTTTAATGGGAATACTTGACGCGTTCTTAGGCAGTGTCCAAATATACATTTAACAAGTAAAAAAGCTAGAATTGGTCTAGGACCAATTCTTATGATACCCTAGATCAGCGGTTATCAACCTTTTTTGGTTTGCGTACCCCTTGGTAGTTCATTATCGTAAATTGTACCCCTTACATTAGAAAAATGTTAATAATTTAGATCGTTGTAGTTGTTATTATTTTAAACTTGTTCTAACACTAAATAAATAGCAATAACGTTTCAAGGAGTATGCCCAGAATGTTTATTGATGAAAACTAAAAGATTATTTATATATACATAACTTTTAATAAAAAACAACATACTTAATAAATATAAACTATTATAAACATAAAGTTTAAATATTCGCAATTTTACATTAATTTTAACTTAACTTATTATATTCAGTGAGATCCTTGAGCTTGCTTTGAGGCAGATAGTTTTTTGAAATCAGGTTCGATTGATGCAAGGTATAATATTAAATCTGGAGCTGCATTCAGCTTATTACGGTATTTGTTTTTAATAAACAATTACGAAGAGAATGCTCTTTCCACCAGCACTGTACTTGTAAATGGCAGCAAAACGTTAAGCGCTTTATCAGAAAGCTGTTCATATTCGGTGCTGATGTGTGACCAAAAGATAATAAGACAGAGTCCTTTAAACTCGACTTTCAAAGCAGAATCATTTGATAGTTCAATTAAGTTCTCTTTTTCTTTGATAGCCAATTTAGCTACTCGAAAGTATTCTTCATTGATAGAATTTGAAATCCAATTGTTTCCTTCATCAGGTTTGTGAAAGTACTTCTCGAAACTTGATTTTAACTCTATTAAGTGTTGAGATATGTTGTTGCTCAATTCTCTGGAGAGGCAAAGTTTATTTTCTGATAGAAAATTATGCAAAGTTTCAAATACCTCAGGTTGACCATTTTCAATACATGCCCTCCAAAAATCAATTTTTTTAATCATTGATTCAATTTCATCTGAAACATTGAAGATCGTTATGGAGATATTTTGAAGAGTAAATTTAGATTGTTTATACGTAGAAAACCTGTACTTCATGTCAAAGTTCGAACAACCGGGTGGGGACCTTGCCTCGAGATAGCCATCTTATTCCTGTATGAAAGAGCAGAGTAGAATGACCACTATTCAAATCTTCACAAAGAACTTTAAAAATTCTTGAGTTGGTTGACCTGGACTTTATAAAATTAACCATTTTCGTAGCTTCATCAAGAACAAGTTTTATTTGCACAGGAAGGTGCTTAGTTGCCAAACTTTGCCTGTGGATGCAACAGTGACTCCAACTTACATTGGGAGCTATCTTCATGACACGACCACGCAGACCAGAATAAATACCTGACATAGGCCTGCCACCATCGGTACATACCCCACAACAATGAGACCAATTTATGCCTTTTTCTTTGAAATAATAATCGCTAGCTTTAAATATATCCTCACCTGTTGTGTGTTCTGACAAAGCATGACAAAGTAAAAAGTTTTCTTCGGCTTTATTGTCCTTTAAATACCTCGCAATAACAAGCAAAATAGCAAAATTAGCAACATCTGTGCTGTACTCCAGTCTAAGAACAAATGAATGATTATTGCTCATCTACGCGTACGCGTCAATGCTCATAAAAATTGTAAGTGGCCCAGGCACCCGTTGCACCTCCAATAATCCATAGCAATTCTAAGGAAAAATTTTCCAGTAAATTTCTAAGAAAAAATTGCGGCTTTCCCTATATTAGGTCGAGGCATCGTTGGATTTTATATTGCAGGGTTGGTACGGCATCAAGATGTCGAGGAATCGTTGATTTTATATTCTAGCGAGGCATTCCGACGAGAGGAGATTAGTATATTTTAAACATCCGCCATTACTAATTTTTTTTTCGCTTACCCCTAAGCCATCAAACGCGTACCCCTAGGGGTACGCGTACCACGGGTTGAGAATCGCTGCCCTAGATGAATGCCCTTATGAAATTTCGTATCGTCACCCTTCTGTGCAAGTCTAATTTTTGAAGTGGTTTTTCGCATATATTTTTAGGACGGTTTGTCGGACAGAAAAAATTATTATAACCAATTTTATAGGATTTTGTATTCTGAAGAAGTTTTTAGTGCAATAAAAATGTCTTGGACTGATCGTTTTCAAAGAATACGTAAAAAACCTAAATTTTTATATGGCAACACCAAGAAGGAGTTGCCCGAATTAATCCATTTTTGAAATTTTATTTGCCAGTATAATGAAAACACCATGTACCAAATTTCAGCTCTCTACGTCAACGCGTTCTCAGGCAGTGTCCAAATATATAGCGGAAAACGAAATTTTTGTATGGCAACCCCACGAAGGAGTTGCCCGATTTGTCTCATTTTCGAACTTAATTTTACTTTTTTTTTTGAAAGTGCGTGTACAAAATTTCAGCTTTCTAAGTATACGCGTTCTCGAGTTATCGTGCGAACGGACGGACGGACGGGCATAGAAAAATCAAAACAAATTTTAATGTTATGCGTACATGTTCAAACCATTTTGGTCTACCAGCATTATTTCAAAACGTTACAAACGGAATGGCAAACTTAGTATGTATATACCTACCCTGGGTATAAAAATATTTACACTGCTCAAAGTAGAATTTCATTACTGAGAACATTATTAATAAGGGCAATACAGCGAATAATTTCGATTAAGTATTGGCTTGAACAAAAATGGCGTTATGCCGCCTCAAGCCCGCCTAATCATACAACTTTTGTAAACTTATGCACGCTGAAAACTATTATTTACAATTAAAAATAACAAATATATACATATACATATATCACTCCAAATATTAGAAGAAAGTGTCATCACTCTTAACAAATATACGCTACATGTACAGCCATACTCTTTGAATGTTGAAAATAATCATAATAGTCATAATCCAAAGTCCAATCATTCTCACGATTTTTCATTAATTTTCAACCATCCGAAATGACTAGACCAACATTCGTTAATGTCTGTTTATAAAAATAGCTAGAAACAAAAAGCCATCCGGATTGGAACCATCTGGGCCTGCCTCTGCCTCTGTCTAGCAGCACGTGTAGCTTTGAAACTACATATGTATGTGTCTTTATATTGTCTATTATGATTTACCAAATAATGATCACAATAATCTAATCTGCTGTGCCTGGAGTAAAAAAGTAGCCTTCCCGCTCTGAATACATAATTGAATCATTGTTTTTGTGGCTAATAACGTTCTTCAAAAACTTATAGTTCACGTGCACGCGAAGCATGCTGAAAAATAATTGGTACAAATGAATTTATATCGCGCCTGAAGATTTGTGGGTAAGTAGAAGGAAGACACGTAGGTTATTCGACCAAATCAAACAAATATTTTATATTTTTCGGTTCGACCATCACTGATTCTTTTCAAACTTAACATGTTGGAAGAGAATATAGAGTAGGTATAAAGGCTTATGGAGTAGGTCTATGTAACATCCTGATTTTCAGCACCCTCCTCCCGCATTTCGTATATAGAGGAATTCAGAGTTTCGAGAAATGTCGTTGTAGGGTTACTTTTACAGGTATACAGCTTCGGAAATAATTAACCAAATTTAATGATTTTGGCATCATTTTGAAGGGGATGAACTGAAGTCCTCTAGAAACAACAAAAAAAATATCAGGAATAAGGAATTGGGTCGCTTATCCTTAAATATTTGAAATATTTAAATAGTTGAATATTTGGAGCACTTAAATTTCCTTAATTCGAACACTTTTGAGTACAAATTAGTTTCCACGAATATTAAATATATTTACAATGCAAGTTTTTACACTGCGCACGGTTAGTTTTAATTAGTTTTTCGTCAGTCTTCTGTAATTTTTAATTTGGCATAGTATTTCTTTCAGTTGCAGTT
The DNA here is from genome assembly GCA_963930735.1 of Dioctria linearis. NCBI lineage: Eukaryota > Metazoa > Arthropoda > Insecta > Diptera > Asilidae > Dioctria > Dioctria linearis. Next base: position 172,572,013 of record OZ005741.1, on the reverse strand, counting down.
AAATGGATAAATTTAAGAAGCCTCTTCTTGAATTACATAAGGTAAGAAAAGAAAATGCTTAGCAGGAACGGAGAAACAAAAAGGAAAACCTTGTTTCCGGCGATGATTCCACCCAGAGCAAAGTTAACTTAATGACAAGTCATGGTATAAAGACTACACGGTATGTTTGACAGTTCGCGGCATATCGCTTATGACGTCAGCAAATACCAAAGCAATCGGGGATTTTCAGATTTATTTAAATTTGACTTGTCCGGTTTCTATGACAAAATTATGCTTATATTATTTACAACATTTTTCAAACGAATTTCTTTGTAGTAGACTAATTTCAACTAGAGCCAAATGGTAAGAATTATACATAGGTATTTGCAAGAAAAATAGGAGAGAAACCAAGGGATTTAAATGAAACCTACAGTTATGTAAAAGTTTTGATATTTTTTTTATTTTTTCGTTTTAGTATTTTATTATTATTTAGGTTTAAATTTTTTATTCTAAAGTAAATTCGACATCTAAAAAACAATTGTTTCATAGAATATGGAAGGTCAACCTTAGAAGCCTTTTCTATATGCTGCTGCAAAGTCCTTATACCATGATGACAAGTTATGGCAGAAACACATCCAGGCCTCGAGGCTTCCTCGAGGTGTTGTCAAAATTTCCAACACGGGTTTTTAAATGATCCAACACAAAACCAAGCCAGCAGCTAGCCTCAAGTCCTAGCCGCAAAGCGCGCTTTGCTCATTGTTGAAAATTTTTCTCTCTCAGACCTACTTCTGTCAACAGATATGTACTAGCAAAATTACAATCAGGTCTACCGGGGAATTCGATTCGATCTAGATTCGATCGAATCAAGGTTCTTCATATAGCATTTTTTACTAATAAAATTAATCGCATCAAATATTCTTCAGCGTCAATCAAAAATAACTGGCAATTGCTTTTTATTCAATTTGGAAAATCTTCGATTCAATTCTATTAAACAGTAGAAAATGCTCCTTGAAAAAATTCGATTCGATATAGATTTCATCGAATCGAATTCCCCGGTAGGCCTGAATGACAGCACCGAGCCCGGTGGTATCATTTTGTTTTCATTTCTCTGAGGCAAGCCTTGAGGCGAGTGTTGGTTTCATGCGACAGATGTTCAAAATTTATCTTTTATGACTCTTTTATTGCCTTGTTTTCATCCTTGCTTGCTTCGATGCTAGTATTGGTTGAATGGTAATGGAGAAATTCTCAGAAAGTAATTAAGCAGGTACATACCTGTACTGTCGGTATTTTCTTTTATTAAGATGGAACCAACATGTTTTCTCCGTTAGTTTTTAAGGGATCAGTTCTTCTGTTTTTAGTCTTTAAGTGATCTTGGATAAGGATAATACCTTCAAGTACTGTGTCAAAGTATTAAATAAAAAGAGAAAATAGAAATCGTGTTTTTTTTTTAATTAGATGAAGTGAAATCCCTTTTGGTTATGGGACCAGAATACGCGGTGTATTAATTTAAAATTAAAATAATGGAAAATATGAATGTGAAGCGAAACATTAAAGCTTTTAATGGTGAAAAATATAGTGTGTGGAAATTTAGAATTAGAGCTCTGTTAACTGAACTGGTGGTAATTAAAGTAATTGATAATGAAATTCCGGAAAATAAAACTGATGAATGGAATAAGGCTGAACGAATTGCCAAAAGTGTCATAGTTGAATATTTAGCTGATTCTTTTCTGGGTTTTGCAAAGTCAGAAAGTACCGCAAAAGAAATTTTGTGTAACTTAGACAGTTTGTATGAACGCAAAAGTCTTGCTACCCAATTGGGTCTGCGAAAGAAATTATTAGGATTAAAATTACAAGGTGATACACCCCTAATAAAACATTTTACAATTTTTGACGATATTGTCGGAGAATTGTTAGCAGCAGGTGCCAAATTGGAAGAAACCGATAAAGTTTCTCACTTATTACTGACACTACCAACATCTTATGATGGTGTGATAACGGCAATAGAAACACTGTCCGAAGATAATTTAAGTTTAGCTTTTGTGAAGACAAGACTTTTAGATCATGAAGTGAAACTGAAAAATGAAAGTTGTGACACAAGTAATAAAGTGCTTCAGGCAGAAATAAGAAGTGATAGTGCAAAGAAACATAACTTTGAAACTGTGAAAACATCAAGGAACTATCGTCAAGTACACAATAAGTTCAAATTCAAGAGAAGGTCACCTGGTGTAAAGTGCCATCATTGTGGTAGAAAAGGGCACATAAAGAAAAACTGCTATTATTATAAAAAAGAATTACAACATCAAAATAATGACAAAAATAGAACAGTTCAAAGTGTGCAGCTAAATCAAGCATCAATATCGAATAACGACGTCTCAGGATTTGCTTTTATGACTGGAGATAATCAATTTGATGAAACAGATAAAAATAAAATTACGTTTATTTTAGATTCTGGAGCATCGGATCATCTAATTAATAGAAAGGATTTAATTAATACCTTCACAGAACTTCAGAGACCATTAAAAATTTCGGTAGCGAAAAATGGGACTTACATAACTGCGACAACGAAGGGCATGCTTAATGTAATTAGCAACATGGGTATCCAAGGAACACTAGAAGGTGTTCTTTATAGTCCTGATGTTCCATACAACTTACTATCTGTTTCCAAAATTCAAAGAACTGGAGCAACAGTTATTTTTAATCAAAAAGGAGTGGAAATAAGGAAAGGTGGTAAGGCCATAATGAAAGGTACGTTTTTAAACAATTTAATTGCTGTTCATTTTATAGTAAATATAAATACAATAAACTCTATTGCTCAAGTAGACAGTAATACAATAGCTAATTACGAACTTTGGCATCAACGTTTAGGTCACATAGGAAAGTATAAGTTTTTAGAATTAAAGAATAAAAACATGGTAGATGATATGAGACAAATTAATCAAATAATACCTAATGATAATTTATGTGAAGCGTGTATAAAAGGTAAACAGGCGCGATTACCATTTAATAGATTTAAGAATAAAAATCATATCAAGCGACCATTATTTATTGTGCATTCTGATGTTTGCGGTCCTATCACTCCTTCTGCAATCAACAATAAAAATTATTTCGTATTTTTTGTTGATCAATACACTCACTATTGTGTTACATACTTGATTACATATAAGTCAGATGTCTTTTCAACTTTTCGAGACTATGTTGCAAAAAGTGAGGCTCATTTTAACTTAAGGGTAGTTAATTTGTATTGTGATAATGGAGGAGAATATATATCAAATGAGATGAAAAATTATTGTATAGAAAAAGGTATTAGTTATCATTTAACAGTTCCACGAACTCCTCAATTAAATGGTGTTTCAGAACGTATGGTTAGGACGATAACTGAAAAGGCTCGTGCAATGATAGTTGGTGCTAGATTGGATAAAATTTTTTGGGGTGATGCAGTCCTTACCGCCACATATTTAATTAATTTAACTCCAACTAAAGCCTTAAAACAAATTAAAACACCGTATGAGTTGTGGCATGATAGAAGGCCTCAAATAAAATATTTAAAGGTTTTCGGTTCTACTGTTTATGTACATAATAAAACTAGTAAAACAAAATTTGAAGAAAAATCTTGGAAAGGAATACTGGTAGGATACGAACCGAATGGATATAAAGTGTGGGATGTAGGAACTGAAAAATATGTTGTAGTTAGAGATGTTGTTGTAGATGAAATAAATTTTGTGGTATCCAGGCCTATAATAAAGCCTGAAGGAGTTAATTCTGAAAACTCCAGATATGAAACTGATGTGCAGCCAAAACCAATAATAAGACCTCAGAAATCTGATAGTAATAGTAAATCAGATAAAATTGAATTTGAAAAATGTGACAAAACGCGCACCGTCAAAATCAGTAATAAAATATAATAAATCTGATAATGATAAATCAGATACATTAAGTTCTAGTAAAGAATATAGTCCTAATAAAATTGCAAAATTAGATAACAATAGACATAAACATGTAGATAAAGCAGATATGCATACTAATAGATCTTTATCTCAAGAATCTCCAGGTAGTCAAGTTGAACAAATATTCTCTGAACTTAGAAAAAGTGATAGGATTAAAAGTGGTCCTCCTGTTTCTTATAATGAAGAAGATAACATATTAAATAATTATCTGATGTGTGCTCAATCTATTCTATGTAAAATTCCTTGGTCATATCAGGAGATTGGAAGTAGGGATGACAAAATTTATTGGGAGCAAGCTATCAGAGAAGAAATTGATTCTCTTTTAACTAATAATACCTGGACTTTAGTACCAAGGCCTGAAAATGTAAATATTGTTGACTGTAAGTGGGTATTTACTATTAAAAATGATGAATTTGGAAAACCATTAAAATATAAAGCTCGTCTTGTTGCTAGAGGCTTTAGTCAGAATTATTTAATAGATTATGATGAAACTTTTGCACCAGTTGCAAGAATTTCAAGTTTTAGATTTATAATAAGTTTTGCAAATCAATTTAATTTATTAATTCATCATATGGATGTTAAAACTGCATTTTTAAATGGAAAATTAAAAGAGGAAATCTATATGAAGGTTCCTGAGGGTGTTAAAAGCAAAGATAATCTGGTCTGTAAGTTGAATAAAGCCATATATGGGTTAAAACAGGCAGCAAGATGTTGGTTTGAAGAATTTGAGCGAGCGCTTAAAGAAAAAGGTTTTCAAAATTCATCAGTTGATCGTTGTATTTATATTTTGGATAAAGGAAATAGATCTAAAAATATTTATGTGGTACTTTATGTCGATGATGTTATCATTGTGACTTCTAGTATTGATACTATGAATAGTTTCAAAAGCTATTTAATGAATAAATTCCGTATGGTAGATTTAAAAGAAATTAAACTTTTTCTAGGAATTAAAATCACACGAAATCCTGATAAAATAACTTTGGATCAAAGTGAATATATAAAAACAGTTTTGAATAAATTTAGTATGTATGATTGTAAGGCTGTTAGTACACCTCTTGAAAGTAAATTAGACTATGAAATGTTGAATTCTGATGAGAAATATGATGCACCTTGTCGAAATCTTATCGGGTGTTTAATGTATGTAATGATATGCACTCGACCTGATTTGAGTACAAGCATTAATATATTAAGTAGATATATGAATAAAAATAATAAAGAATTGTGGAAGTGTCTGAAAAGGGTTCTTAGATATTTAAAAGGTTCAATTGATATTAAATTAACTTATATTCGAGGAGATTATAATAATATATTAACTGGTTATGTTGATTCTGATTGGGGAGGAAATGATGAAAGTGATAGAAAAAGTACAACAGGTTATTTATTTAAATTATTTGAGAGATGTACAATATGCTGGGGCACAAAAAGACAAGTATCAGTAGCAGCTTCATCTACAGAAGCTGAGTATATGGCTCTTTTTGAAGCTGTTAGAGAGGCACTGTGGTTAAGGTCATTAATAGGTAGTATCAAAATAAATATCTTAGAACGAAGATAATAACGGTTGTATTAGTATAGCAAACAATCCGGGTAGTCATAAAAGATCAAAGCACATAAAATTAAAATATATTCCTACAGGTAATCAATTGGCAGATGCGTTGACAAAGCCGTTACTGGCAGCCAGATTTATGGAATTCAGATCGGAAATAGGTTTAAAATAACTTGTCATTTAATTAATATTTAGTGAAATGGTCTGATTAGGTTTTTCTGGGTTTTTCCTAATCCTAAGCAATGAATGTTGGACCATCTGTAACTTACCCCAGAAAGTAGATACTTGGAAGGTATAAAGTATATCTTAGTTTAATTAATATTTTTTCAAATTATATTCTTGTACTATTATTATTATTATAGTATGTCATTTTTTTTGCTTCACTTAATTATTTTAATTTTATTTTAATTTTAAAAGATTAATTTTTGAGGGGGCGTGTTGGTTTCATGCGACAGATGTTCAAAATTTATCTTTTATGACTCTTTTATTGCCTTGTTTTCATCCTTGCTTGCTTCGATGCTAGTATTGGTTGAATGGTAATGGAGAAATTCTCAGAAAGTAATTAAGCAGGTACATACCTGTACTGTCGGTATTTTCTTTTATTAAGATGGAACCAACATGTTTTCTCCGTTAGTTTTTAAGGGATCAGTTCTTCTGTTTTAGTCTTTAAGTGATCTTGGATAAGGATAATACCTTCAAGTATACTGTGTCAAAGTATTAATTAAAAAGAGAAAATAGAAATCGTTTTTTTTTTTAATTAGATGAAGTGAAATCCCTTTAGCGAGCTGCGAGGAAGCCTCAGAGAGGCAAGCCTTGAGGCGAGCTGCGAGGAAGCCTGAGAAAGGCCAGGCCTGAGAGTGGGGCTTGCTCGGATGTGTTTCTGCCTTTAAGAAGCTGTAGAGCAAAATTGGAAAATTTCTGGTGTTTTTTAGAATGAAACAAGTAATTTCATATACTTCCATCTTTCGCATGAATGAGGAAAAGAACGTGGCTATGCATTATTGCAGTGCAACTGAGATAACGAGTTAAAAACAAAAATCGAGAGAACGTAGGACTACCCGAACAACAAAATCTTATTAAATTCCTCAAAATCCTATCAAACTATTCAAATTAATGTACATCAGGGCACACTACCTCCCATTTTTAAGAAAAAGATAAATTTCGCTTTGGCCCAGATGCTGAAAGGTGATGTAAAATTCCTCTCGAATGAAATTCTCATTTTCCCCGAAAATATCAGAGAATCCAGCAAGAATTTCTCCCACTTAATCTCTTCACAGCAAAACGAATGTAAACAGCAGTGTTTGTAGATTGAGGGAATTCTCCCATATTATGGGAATTTTCACCCCCAAAAAATTGTAAAAGGGAATAATCGTGTCTCTTAGAACAAAATCGTGGGAAAAATTATGCACAAAAATATTGTCTTAAATAAATTGAATTTTTCTGCATAATTAAGACAACATTAATTGAGCATGGAATATTACTAAAATATAAAAAATTGATACAATTTATAGCTAAATATTTCTTGCAATAGCACGTTCAAAACCATGAAATTAAAATATCACGCATTTCTGAAATAAAAGCTTTGAGAACTTGAATAGGTATAAGCAACAAGACGAGAAAACAGCGATTCTGAAATAAGTACAATTTACTAATTCAAGAGCTTCTATAGCCGTCGCTTGGAAGTTCTATAGAAGATTAGTCTACTGAAGCGCTTCTTCGGAAGTATGCACCACTGGCTTTCTCTATACTCATGGCCTTGCCTCATAGGGATGCTTACGGTTGCAAGCGCCCTACTACTGTTTTCGGGAAGCAGTCTTGAAGGTCACTTATGTGATTAAGGAAGAAGCACTGCGATGATTATTCAAAATTAAGCTTTTCAAAAGACATCTTCAAAAATCTTCGTCGCCCATCATAGCATACCTCCTGGAATGCTTCTTTAGAACAGTGAAATACTTACATCTGCGTCGTAAAGAAGTAAGAACTGGGATAGAGATCGGAAGCGCTGCGAGCTTCTAGGAAAGTGCTTAGAGTGCTCTTTTTCCCAAAGGGACTCTCCAGAATATGTACTACATATAATTAATATAATGTAATGAAGAATACGAATAACGCGAACATACTCTTATAGAGGAAGAAGGCTTTCTCATGAGTGAGCTTTGTGCTTGACTGTTAGATGTAGTTTGTTGAAATTGTTATCAGTCAAAATGAATTTGTTCTGAAATATTACTCTAGTTGTTCCTTCTAGTGTATTTCTATAACCTTTCGTTCAAGGGAAAAAATGTGGGAAATTACATCATAATCTGTGGGAAAAGTGCCCAGAAATTCCCATTTTGGAGGGAATTTTCAACACAACCATCCACCAACACTGCGTGCTGGTCAATTAGCATAGAAATTACACTAACAAACATTGGCCATGCTATAAAAAACATTGGCCGATTCTCTCAATTTTTCAGCAAAAACCGGTTTTCACAAAAGTGCGGGAACATTTCATGAGAGTAAAACTTGAAAACTCCGCCGCTTCTCATTTATTTACGAAAATGAAACATTTGCCATTCTCTTTCGTTGCATGCAATTTGCGCTTTCAAATTTTTTATCTTTATTCATAAAAGTTTTAAAGAGAGTTTGATTTTTTTCGAGTTTTTATTCTTTCTTTCTTTCTATTCTTGCCGTGTGCATTTGAAATGTAAAACACTCGGAAATCTCGCCTGCTTCCTAACTTGTCATTAGGTACTTTGCCCACAGTTTAAAGAAAATCGAAATTCATTCATTCTCTTAAGAGAATTTTACCTTTCATTCTCTCGCGAATGAATGAATTGCACCACTATGTTTGAGTCGGTTTCATTGTTTCGCAAGAGAATGAAAAAAAGAGTGAAAAATAATATTTTTTTTCTATCTTTTACGCAACTTTTAACCTTTTCGATGGTAATATGCAAATGGTGTACATATTTACGTATAGCTATGGGCGTATTAACACTTTCGCCGAATTGGGAACTGTGAGCGCTATGAGCGTACACACCCGTCTGTCGTCGAACTTTCGTATCTGAACTGATAACGTCCGATTTGGATGAAACTTTCAGAGTTTGAATGAAATACCCAAATAGCTCACACGTATTTTTTGTCTCCCCTTTTTAAAAGCGGGTTAGAAATTCCGTGATTTTAGGATGAAACGTCATTTGCAAAAAATCTTATCTCGAGAACGGAGCAACCGATTTTTCTTATTTAAATGCCAAGTGAAGCTTAATGCTTTATATTTTTCATAATAAAATATAGCAGCTCCAAACGAAAAACATTTTTGTTAATAATAGATTTTACGGTATCCGTCGACTTCAAAAATTCATAAAATACAAATAACTTTTCGTAGAGCAATGCCTTTTTATACCCTAGATGAAATCTATAAGGTATACTAAGTTTGCCATTCCGTTTGTAATGCACAGAAATAATGATGGTAGAGCAAAATGGATTGGACACCCCCGCATAAAATTAAAAGTTATTTTGATTTTTGCATATCCGTCTGTCCGTCCGTCCGTGCGCACGATAACTCGAGAACGCGTTCATTTAGAAAGCTGAAATTTTGTACACGGACATTAAAAAAAAAGTAAAATTAAGTTCGAAAATGAGACAAATCGGGCAACTCCTTCCTGGGGTTGCCATACAAAAATTTCGTTTTCCACGATATATTTGGACACTACCTGAGAACACGTCGACATAGAAAGCTGAAATTTGGTACATTGTGTTTTCATACTAATAGCAAATAAAATTTTAAAAACGAACTAAATCGGGCAACCCCTTCTTGGTGTTGCCATATAAAAATTTTGGTTTTTTACATATACTTTGAAAACGATCAGTCCTAGACATTTTTATTGTACTAAAAACTTCTTCAGAATAAGAAATCCCATACAATTGGTTATAATCATTTTTTCTGTCCGACGAGCCGCTCTAGAAATATATCCGAGAAACCAATGCAAAAAATCAAAATTGCTCAAATGGGTGACCATACGAAATTTCATACGTGCATTCATCTAGGGCAGGGGTGGCCAAACTTTCCAAGTACGGGGTCTACATTACAATTCAGAATATCGTAGCGGTCTACCGTCAGCAACGGATTTAAATAAAACGCAAAATCTTCTTCAAAAAATCTGTAGGTACTTTCGAATGCTCCAGATTTGAAAAATACTTATGTCGCACCAATCCATTAATTGGCCGATGTTAGTAGATACTCTGTAAATGTTAATGCCTTCGTTAAAAGGGAACACCATGAAACTGAGGACTTCTTCCCGAGTTCCAAATACTTCGAACTCCTCGTGTAAATTCTCCAACTATTTGGCGAAACTTTGGAATCCCCGATTTAAATTTTTGGTAATTCTTCAATCCGCCTAATCTTAGTTGGGATGCATGCAATCTTTTCTTTGAATGTTTTAACTAAGCTTTTCATATCAATCAAATTTGTCTTTCCTTGCAGACATAGCTGGCACATGACAGTGTTTCATGGCAATGAAATGCTGTTGATTTACAAAAGAATTTCCTCTTTATTTTTACCATACCAATGTCGCTGCTTGTGATTTTGTGCCTGGCATCGTAAAAAAGATTGCTGTGCACATAATCCAGTTTTTAACTCACGTACCTACTTCTATTTTTTAATGCTTTTCGACATTTGTTTTTTTTTAGTGCTACACCTGAGTTACAAATAAGACAAACACATTTATCATTCATCCTTGAACATACCGGTAAAGAGCACTCTGATAATGATAACCTTTTTCCGCACTCGACAACCTTGCCCGCTCATTTTAGCGGACTATACTGACTGAGAACACAAAGGCGCGTTTTTTTATTATAGTATGGGAGATAAAGGGAGAGAGAAAGAGAAGCTATCCGTTACTCACCCCACGTGAGGCGGCGCAATTATCTGAAAATGACAATTTATTGTAATTTTTGTTCAATTGATTTTACTCTCGCGGGCTACCAAAAACGTCTACGCGATCGACCGGTCGATCGCGGTCGACGTCTTGACCACCCCTGATCTAGGGTATCATAAGAATTGGTCTTAGACCAATTCTAGCTTTTTCACTTGTTGTAGTTGTATTTGTGGTGAAAACAAATTTTGCTTTGCGGTTCGGCGGGGCACACCATAGGGGTTGTTCAAAATGGGGCGTGTGTGGTATCACATTAAAGAGGGAAGAGAGTGTGATCAAGTGGTGGGGCTCTTTTTTCATACTGTTACCTTCATACCGAAGTTTTAACCGTTTTTGCCGTTAAAATGGTCGTTTTGGCACTTTGGTCATATACACCGTCCTTCCTTTATTTTGACATAGTTTGCTCGTTCTTTCCCTCAAATTATCTTGATACACCAAAACGATATCTCTATGTAAATTTTGGATGAATTTCAATAATTCTTTTTTCACAATACATAATGACAACATATGCCGCAACTAGTAGTGTAAATTTAAGGGGTGGACATAAAAATGGCAAAATTTCAAAAAATCAGTTTTTTTAATTCGGAAATTACCCAGGAGGGCTAAAAAGGGAAACTGCTATTTGTTCTAAAAGTAATCCTTTTCATTAAGTCTCGATCCGATTCTAATAACCGAATCTAAAATGATTTCCGTAACATAGGTACTATGATTCATCGATCATTACATTAATTTCAACGCCATTTTCATTTAAGAAAAATCAGAGGTCATTATTCCCAGTCGTTTAGGAATGACTAACATAATTATATTGCATGGTTCGCTAAATAAAAATGCTAGAGTTCCGGTGTATAGAGTATACGGTGACTTTAAAAATTCATAGTACCTACCTATCTAAAAAACAAAGCTGAAAATCATCGCAATTTTTTTTACATAGATAGATACGTAAGTCTTCAATAGTCTGTAAATAATACCTACTATTAAAAAAACAGAAAAAAAAGCTAGAATTGGTCTAAGCCTAATTCTTATGATACCCTAGATGAATATCCGTAATTTCGTATGGTCACCCATCTGATTTTTGAAGTGGTTTTTGAATATCTCTAAAACAGTTCGTCGAACAGCAAAAATGATTATACCCAATTTTATAGGATTTCATATTCTGAAGAAGTTTTCAGTACATTAAAACCGTGTATTGATCGTTTTCATGCAAGTTTGATTGTTGAAGTGGTTTTCGGTTCGGTTTTCACAGTAAAAATCTCCAATTTTTATATAGCAACACCAAGTAGGGGTTGCCAGATTTATCCCACTTTTGAAATTTTTTATACTATTTTTATGAAAACACTCTGTATAAAATTTCAGCTCTATACATTGACGCGTTCTCATGCAGTGCCCCAATATATAGTGAAAAACGAGAAACCCGAAGGAGTTACACGAATCGTCCCATTTTCGAACTTTATTTTACTTTATTTTTTTAAAAGCCCGTATGCAAAGTTTAAGCTATCTCAGTGCACGCGTTTTCGAGTTATCGTAACTTACAGTAAGAACAGAGAGACAGACAGACAGACATGCAAAACTCAAAATAATGGGGTGGGCGTGCAATCCATTTTGATCTAGCAACATTATTTCTATGCATTACAAACGGAATCATAAACTTAGTCTTTAGATTTCATCTAGAGTGTAAAAATATAAAGCATTAAGCTTCATTTGGTATTTTAATCAGAAAAATCGGTTGTTTCGTTCTCGAGATATGATATTTTGAAAATGAGGTTTAATCGTAAAATTACGAAATTTGTAACCACTCTAAGCAAGGGGTAAGGGGGAGACACAAAAAATTCATGTGAGCTTTTTTGGTATATATACATACCAATATACTATATATACCTACTAATATACTTCTGTTTCGAACCGTTCGGACTAACCGACAGTAAAAAATGAAAGATGTTAATATTCTCTGTCATTCCGAATGATTGAGTTCATTCTTTCTCAATCTTTTACTTGTTGGTCATTGAAGTACATTTTCTCGGGAGTCAGTGGAATGAGTGCTGTCGTTTGGAAAATTGCAAGAGTAGTACTTTGCTGCCAAAGCGGAGTACCTTCGGAAAAAACGGAGTACACGACTAACGAAAATGAATGAATTCAAATTAATTTGAATGGGATCCTGAAATCATATTAATGTGAATAAAATTCATTTTCATTAAAATGATTAATATTTAGATTTTTAAATAAATCTTTATATGTCTAGTATTATTACATTATATATATATATATTTTTTTTATATAGAAACCACTGTTTTTTATTTTAAGATTTTCCCATTAATTTTTTTTTTCAGCAATAACAATTTCTTAAGTTTAGTTGATAGCTGTTGATTTAAAAGATTCATTAATTAATAGCTTTGATTCAGATAATCTTACTTGCATGAAGTTAAAGGGTTCTGTCATGAAAAGCTATTCTTGAGAAAAGCATACCTGCATAAAGCAAATTAATATAGGTGTATTACTAATAAGATACATAAATTTCATCATTAGTTTAAATATTTAATAATTGAAAACTTTTGAATTTTAAAAATATTAGTAAGTCCAGTCCAGTAAGTACAGTCATAATGCAAAATTGTATTGACAACTTCAGTCGCCTTAGTTTTTCTGCATTTCAAATCTTTTACAATATTTGAAACAGTAATGCACAGAAATAATTCTGTAGAGCAAAATGCATAAAATTAAAAGTTATTTGGATTTTTGCATGTCCGTTCGTCCGTCCTGTCCGTCCGTCCGTCCATCCTCCGATAACTCAAGAACGCATGTACTTAGAGAGCTGAAATCTTGCCTAAGGCCTTTAAAAAGAACGTAAAATTAAGTTCGAAAATGGGACAAATCGCGTAACTCCTTCGTAGTGTTTTCAGTATGTATATATATATATATATATTTGGACATTGCCTGAGATCGCGTCGACGTAGAGAGCTGAAATTTTGTACATAGTGTTTTCATAAAAATAGTAAATATGATTTCAAAAATGGACTAAATCGGGCAACCGCTCATTGGTGTTCCCATATAAAAATTTAGGATTTTAACGTATACTGTGAAAACGATGAATCCTATATGGTTTTCATGTACTGAAAACTTCTTCAGAATATGAATTCCATATAAAATTGCAAAAAATAATTTTTTCTGTCCGATGAACCGTTCTAGAAATATTTGCAAAAAACCACTTCAAAAATCAAACTTGCACGAAATTACATACGGGAATTCGTCTAGGGTATCGTAAGAATTTGTCTTACAAGGGAGGGTCCCTACTCGTCATCACCGATTTCGTTCAAATTCACAGTATATGTTGGGCTTGACTAGAAATGAAAGTGTTGCAAGTCGCAGCTCCAGATGGCCAAGCGAAACCGAAATAATGCATAATATATAATGCATAATGTACAAATCCACCCCCACCCCATATCTCGGATAAATATTATCCGATTTGCAAAATTCTTTTTGCTAATTGTTTTGTGATTTTTTTCTGATTTTTTGAGCATATTTTCCCTCCCCTTCCGATTATGTTGCGAAATTTAATTTTCGACGGGCAAATTTTCTGTCTGAAAAATTCATTTCGAAACTTTGCTCCACGAATTATCGTTTAATCCAATTTTCGATTTTTTTGAGGATGCACCCTTATCAGAAAATTATCTATACAAAATTTCAGGAAGATCGGGTGTCATTTACTTATAAAAAAAAAAAAATATATAAGAATCTTACGTGCCCACTTTTCGCCATCTACCGGCTATTTCTGGAAACCCATGGTCATGGTACTTACAGAATCTGAAACCTACATATCTCCTCTGTCGTTGAAAAGTTACCGGAATGAGTTTGGCGGATTTATTCAAAATCTACAAATATTTTACCGCGACAACTCCCACAAAAATTTGCAAATTTGAGCATTTTTCAAGGGGTAACGTAACCTACAAAAAAATAGCGATTTTTCACTTTCACCCGCATCCTGTCATGTGGGTACTTTTTGGAAAGCTCTCGGTGAGTACGTAACAAAAATGAGATAGATTTGTTTTCCGCTGCACTTTTCGGTAGATTGGACCCAAAAAACCGTTATTTTTGAATTTCGGAATCCTCATTTTTCTGATATGGTGCCATTTATCGGCACTTTTCTAAAATATTTTCAACGTGTTATAACAGCTATATTAATTCTTGGGATGTCTGCTATTTTTGTACAATTTATCTAATGCTAATGGGATAATCCTTCAAATAGTTACATATACATACATATATCCGGGATATAATAGCCAATCCCCTCATCATGCATTCCTTTATGTCGCGGCGGCATACTTCAAGCAGAATTTCTGTGCAACATTCTTGGAAAAATCACTTGATTGCCAGGCTCTGCTTTTATTATTTAATGCCTATCTTGAATCGGGACACCGATTTAGGACGGATCACTTATTGGTAGTCTGCCTCTTTACCGGCTTGTGCTTGTTAATTGCTATCTTGTCTGGCGACGTATTCATTTCAGGCAATAAATGCAAAGAACCTTTGAGAGGTTTTGGATACTGCAGTAGGTACTTCAGTTATAACTAAATTGTCATTCTATAAAATTTATGAATTGTACGAAAATACATCATAAAAGTTGATTGGTATTGATATGCAGCACTAACTTTTAAATTTGTGAATTGACTCGCAGCAGCTAGTGCCCATTGTTGCGATTTTTTACTGGTTGGTTTCCTACTCGCGCTTCTACGAAGCGATCATATGTCCAGGTATCAAATGTGTTGTATTTATCCTTCCGAGTTCCACCCTTTTTAATGTGTTCTTCCCAATTTTTCAGACTACCAATAAGGGATCCGTCCTAAATCGGTGTCCCGATTCAAGATAGGCATTAAATAATAAAAGCAGAGCCTGGCAATCAAGTGATTTTTCCAAAAATGTTGCACAGAAATTCTGCTTGAAGTATGCCGCCGCGACATAAAGGAATGCATGATGAGGGGATTGGCTATTATATCCCGGATACATGTATGTATATGTAACTATTTGAAGGATTATCCCATTAGCATTAGATAAATTGTACAAAATAGCAGACATCCCAAGGATTAATATAGCTGTTATAACACGTTGAAAATATTTTAGGAAAGTGCCGATAAATGGCACCATATCAGAAAAATGTGGATTCCGAAATTCAAAAATAACGGTTTTTGGGTCCAATCTACCGAAAAGTGCAGCGGAAAACAAATCTATCTCATTTTTGTTACGTACTCACCGAGAGCTTTCCAAAAAGTACCCACATGACAGGATACGGGTGAAAGTGAAAAATCGCTATTTTTTTGTAGGTTACCCCTTGAAAAATGCTCAAATTTGCAAATTTTTGTGGGAGTTGTCGCGGTAAAATATTTGTAGGTTTTGAATAAATCCGCCAAACTCATTCCGGTAACTTTTCAACGACAGAGGAGATATGTAGGTTTCAGATTCTGTAAGTACCATGACCATGGGTTTCCAGAAATAGCCGGTAGATGGCGAAAAGTGGGCACGTAAGATTCTTATATATTTTTTTTTTTTTATAAGTAAATGACACCCGATCTTCCTGAAATTTTGTATAGATAATTTTCTGATAAGGGTGCATCCTCAAAAAAATCGAAAATTGGATTAAACGATAATTCGTGGAGCAAAGTTTCGAAATGAATTTTTCAGACAGAAAATTTGCCCGTCGAAAATTAAATTTCGCAACATAATCGGAAGGGGAGGGAAAATATGCTCAAAAAATCAGAGAAAAATCACAAAACAATTAGCAAAAAGAATTTTGCAAATCGGATAATATTTATCCGAGATATGGGGTGGGGTGGATTTGTACATTATGCATTATATATTATGCATTATTTCGGTTTCGCTTGGCCATCTGGAGCTGCGACTTGCAACACTTTCATTTCTAGTCAAGCCCAACATATACTGTGAATTTGAACGAAATCGGTGATGACGAGTAGGGACCCTCCCCTTGTTAGACCAAGTCCAGCTTTTTTATTTGTTTGCAATATCTTTAAAACATATTTTAGAAGACCCTCTGTTATTTATAAGGCTGCGTGCAAACAGAGCAAAATTTTTGAACACGCTTAGTTCGTTTATTGTACATATTACTTACCTTTTGTGGGCGACAAAACAGCTTCGGAAGAATTTCCAAGAATGGTTTCTTGACATATCCGCCCGTCGTGATCTAAATCTATCGTTATACTAGAAATTATGTTTTCTTTATTATTTCTGTTTGTTGAATTTCTAAGAATTGTTCTAGATTGCCTTTGTTCTTCGGATATATTTGCCATATTCATATTGCTTGTTCCACAACCACTACATTTAGAAACTTTAATACTGTGTCTGCAATATTGCCAAGAATTGACTTTAGTACTTTACCTATGGACATACATTTTGGATGCCTTGACACTTACTTCTCCATTAGCGAAAGTGATTTTGATCACATTAGATTTTTACTCTGCACTTCACAGTTCTGTAAGAAGTTCTTTTTCCCCGGAAAATATGGAACAGTTAGTAAACTATGTATATATCTGAAAGAACGTTGAGGTCATTATAAATAATGGTCGATACTCATTTGGGTCATTCCACAGGAAATCAATAAAAAATCACACATTCCTAACCCGACCATCACTAATGTCGTTTTTCTTTTGCTGAAAGTTAAGTAGTTATGATATACAACTATGTTTTTGTGCTGCGCCGCATGCTGGTTGAATTAAAGTACTCTGAAATCCTTAAAAGTCGGCGATTTTTGGTCTTTTGAGTTATATTCAGAAAATCATAACATTGGTTCTGATTATCCCAGAGACATGACTTTTAAGTTATTTTAAAGATGAGGGAAAATTATAAAAATAGATGGCATTTAGAAGAAGAAAAAATTAAGGATGTTAAATATATCCTTACCCTTGAATATCTTCCCTTAATTTTTCCTTGCTTTATTTTTAAATTAATGCTCATAATGTTGATAGTAAATGGTCAAATTTTTAAATTGGGATCTCAATGGGTTTGGAGACGTGAATTGTTTTTTGTTTGAGGTTTGGTTTTATGCGAAAAAATGTAATACAAATGTATTTTGTTAACCTTGATCCCATTAAAAATTTTTCACCAAGGACAGAATTTTTGGTCTTTTCTCAAATGTGACCTATTAACAGTCCATTAAACAATGATCTCGCCCCTAAAATCAGCTTTACTGACGAAATATATCGTTGTCCCTAAAATTTTCCACAGAGATGGTGTAAGCTGTAAGTTCCATGAATTTTTTTTTTTTAAATTGGGAACTATTCTCAAGTTTTCTCCTTTGTGTCACAATTCACAAATTTTGTATTGTTTTATTACAAAAAATCAACGTTTTTTACAACACTTGAAATAAAGTAAACAAATGATATAGTTAAATTAAATCGCTAAATACCTTCGCCGAATTATAAACAAAAACCAAACATTCCATAAAAAATTTACTATTAATTGGACTTAGCTTTTATGAGAAGGAAAATGAAGAAAATAGGAAAGACGAACGAAAAGGCAAATAGCGATAAAAAAAAACATTTTCTGGACTAGAATAGAATTTCTGAAGTTCTTCAAGTACAGAGCGTTGATTATTTACTTCATATACATCAATCACAGCGTTTAACGAACGAATCATAATGACATGACTAGATGGCTCCCCCCAATATTCTCGTATCAATTTGCTCGTATCAATTTTCTCGTGGAACATTTGCTCATAAGTCAATTTACTCGTATCAATTTTCTCGTAAAGCCATTTTCTCGTATCAACTTTCTCGTAAAGCCATTTTCTCGTATCAATTTTCTCGTAAGTCAATTTGCTCGTATCGCGCGCGCGAACTATTTAATTCAAAACATAGTTTTACACGAGCAAATTGGAATACGAGAAAACTCGCGCGCGCAAACCAATTAGTTCAAAAGATAAGTTCACACGAGTTTTGGATTATTCGATGAGTATTTAATTTAAAACAGAAACAAATCATTTTATTTACATACAAGAATTCCCTAATAAAGGAAATACTTCTTATATACTTTAATTCAACTTACTGTTAACATAATACAAGACCTTGCTTTAGTATTTGTTGTTTGCAATTAACTACTCGTAGTAAAATGTTAACAAGGTTGCATACGAGATAATTGTATACAAGCAAATTGCCTTAAGACCAAATTGATACGAGCAAATTGACTTACGAGAAAATGGCTTTACGAGAAAATTGTTACGAGAAAATGACTTCACGAGGAAATTGTTAGGAGAAAATGGCTTCACGAGGAAATTGATACGAGCAAATGTCGTACGAGAAAATGGATACGAGCAAATTGCTACGAGAATATTAGGTGATACCGACTAGATAGGTGTAATAGTCTAAAACAAATCAGAGAAGTACCAAAGCAACTTTTCAACCGGACTTAATAGATTTTGTTACTAAAATGTACTACGAATGTTTAATTTAAATGAAGGTGAATAAAACCTTTTAGATTATTTGCTAACAACATACATATATAGAAGTTTTAAGTATGAAGAAATGAAAAGCGGAGTACTTTTATAAAAGGAGTAGTACCGGAGTACGCTATTAATTTTCGGAGTACAAACGACAGCAGTGGTGGAATGTATTCAAAATATTCTCAGCAGGAACAATTCTCTCAAGATTTTTTTTTCAAAATTGAGGTTCACATAGAAGAGACACATATAAAAAAAAAATCTTTGTGCAGTTCATTTTAGATAAAAATTGCTGCCTCTAAGAAGTACGCAAACGCTCAGTCAGATGAGGACCTTCAATACGCGGAAGCTGATATCTCCGGTACTTTTCGAGAATTTGTTTGAAAATTTCAGAAGTTATTCTCAAATATACGTGTAAAATAACAGCATGATATCAATAAATAATATAAATTCTTTATCTGTTAAAAAAAATCATGAAAATCACTGTAAAAACGCCATCCTACATCTATTTCCCCCCTTAAGCAACACAAACATCGATGCTGCTGAATCATCTCTAAATTTGCTACAGCTGTGCTGCCTTCATGGGCAGCATTGTAGCTATACAACATAGTATCTTTGAATCAGTTTGAACCAAGAATTTAAGAAGCAGAATTTAGGCAAACCCAAACAGGCTGTTGGCATGGAGGTGGAACATATAAAAAAAACGGGACCTATAGAAGTCTCACAGCGTGCATATATTAGGAAAGTATTAAAAACAAACCATCAGCTCTTTCAATGCTCATTAGGTTTCTTTGCAAGCAAAGCTTGTAACAAACCTGTATATAGCGAGACTTTTGTAAAACTACTTGTGAAGTTTTTCCATATGAAATTTTCCGTTGCTTATAATTCATACTTAGTTTTTGAATTAATACTATAAGTATGACAATAGAGATTAACTAGGAACCTTAAACCGCCGACCTGAACATCCTATCCAAACATTCTAGAAGTTGAACTTTCTCGTCCGGGAAACCTAGAGTATCCGTCTCTGCAACAACGGAAGAATATGGCTGTACGTGTAACCAAATGGAAGCCTTTAGTTGGTACGTGTGCAACGGAAAGTCATCCTATCGCCAGTACGTGAAAACCGGAAAGCTAGTGGTAGTACGTGAACAACGGAATCCACTAGTCAGTACCTTTACAACAGAAAGCCCTCCCGTCATACCGGCCAACTAGATTTAAGCAGTCTAAATATTTACACTGACAATTAAACTTTTTACATTTATAATTAAGCAATAAAAGCAAGTAATTGAATTTAAGCCAGCTTTTGTCGTTTGGACAAATGAAGACGTGATGAGTGATCTTAATCAGGAATTAGAGAACTTAAGGAGTATTATTGCGAAGAAAGAAGAAATCGCAGAACTAAGAGGCAAAATCGCTGTTTTAAGTGAAACAAATATCAACTACGGCTTCAAAGACATCGAGGCATCATTACCATTATTTAGTGGTTATGATAACTTTTCGATCCCGAGGTGGCTACAAACATTTGGGGAATCAATGAATATATTGCAGTAGGATTCAAAAACGGCTATGATCTACGCAAAGCGGTTAATGTCAGGAACATCCAAATTATTTCTGAGGACAGTATCGTGCAAAACGTGGTTGGAATTAAAAGAGGCATTATTTTTTAGTAGACGCGTAACATGTGCAGATGTGCACAATGAGCTTCGAAGCAGGAAAAAAAAGTCTAGGGAAACATTGCAGCAATATATTCTAAGTATGCAAGAAATCGCGTCGTTTTCGGAAGTAGATGAACAGGACAATATGCACTACATAATTCAAGGTATCCCAGATACAACATCAAATAAATTATATTTTTCAGTGCAAGAGATCTGTGCGAATTGAAACCAGCCGCCAGAAAATATGAGAAGATCAAAGCTACTGTAAATGTGGAAGAACATCGCCCGCGACATCCATACACCAACATGAGAATGACATCTTCACAGCGGAAATATAAATGCTTTAACTGCAATGATTACGGACATGTCTCCAGCAAGTGTCCAAAACCCTACCGAGAGAAGCCTAGATGTTTTAAGTGCGGACAAAAGGGCCATTTCATTAACACTTGTCAGAAAACATCAGAGAGAACTTCTAATATCATGGTTGTTCAGCAACAGAAGAAGTGCCAGCAGAACTTGGAACAACAAGAGACGCAACAGGATAGCAGTGTTTCGGCAGCACAGAGAAGTCAGTTTATTTATCCAAACAATTTTAATGATTTTGAGCACTTTTTAAGGTTTGACTTCTACATACATTCGGATGAACAGAATGCGGCCACAGTAAACTTGTTAACCATTATTGACACCGGGAGTCCAATAAGCTTCGTTCAGCAACGCTACATTCCATCTTATCTTGTTCTACCTGTGGATGCTGAGACTCTGAGCTCCAGATTTTGTGGTATAAACGGAAGTCTTCTGCAAATAGTAGGAACGGCTGACTGCAAGGTATTTTTTAATAGTAAATTTATTAAATGTCAAATATTTGTAGTGAAAGACAATAGTATGCGATATTCAGTAGTATTAGGTCGACATTTTTTAAAATTTGGCAATATGAAATTAATTGAGAGCTATAATTTAAATTCTGACGAACAAGTAAATGATAAGGTCATTGATATGGAAAAATTCGGAACAAGTAACGACGATAATTCATTAACAGATATACTAAACATAAATATTTTTGACGAAAATGATGATAAAGCTTTGAATATTAATGAAAATTTGCCGCATACTATAAAGGAAAAGGTCAAGAAAATTATCTTGAAAGAAAATTTTGAAGACGAGGTTAAAAAATTGAAACTAATTGACTACGAAATGAAAATACGTTTATATAAAAATCAAATATTCAATTGTACTCCACGTAGATTGCCTTACGCATACAAAATTGAATTGCAAAAAATATTGGACGACTTGCTTCAAAATAAAATTATTCGAGAAAGTTCTTCTTCTTACGCTTCTCCTATTGTCCTAGTTAAGAAAAAACAGGTGAATTCAGATTGTGTGTGGACTATCGCGAGCTGAATGGTAACACACTGAAAGATAATTATCCTCTTCCTCTGATTGAAGATCATTTGGATCAATTGTTTGAGTATTTGCGTATGCCTTTCGGCCTTAAAAATGCGCCCGCGGTATGTATTTCAACGTTACCTTAATATTTTATTCAAAGATCTGATCAAGAGAGGTAAATTGTTAGTTTATTTTGACGATATTATGATTGCATCGAAAACTATTGATGAGCATTTAAACATTTTGAGAGAGGTTATGAGTGTGGTGAAGAGATATTCCCTGCAACTCAGGTATGACAAATGCAAGTTCTTGTTTGAGAGGACAACTTATTTGGGATATGAAATCAGTTTTAATGGGATACGCCCCAACAAAGATGGCATACGGGCCATTAGTGGCTTTCCTATTCCTAAAACTGTTCGAGAGGCTCAATCTTTCATAGGTCTTTGTGCATATTTTAGAAAGTTTATACAAAACTTTGCACTAACTGCCAAACCCCTATATGACCTTTTGAGGAAGGACATTGTATTTAAATTTGGTCTGAGGATCTTCTAGCATTTGAAGAGTTGAAAGCCAAACTTCAAGAATCTCCGGTATTAAGCATTTATAATCCACATGCTGAGACTGAATTACATTGCGACGCAAGTGGTGTGGACTTTGGAGCAGTTTTGCTCCAGGTTCAAGCTGATTCGAAATTTCATCCAGTATTTTTCTTCTCTAAACGAGATATCAGCTGAGTCTTAATACCACAGTTATGAACTGGAAACACTCGCAATAATATATGCTCTACGACGTTTTCGAATATACTTATTGGCAATAAATTTTAAAAATCGTCACCGATTGTCAATCTTTTGACATTAACCCTAAATAAGAAATTTGTTAATCCACGAATTTCGCGCTGGGCTTTAGAATTACAGGAATATAACTATAAAGTGGATCACCGGTCGAGTTCTAAAATGTCACATGTGGATGCACTTAGTAGGTGCCATAACATATTAATTGTTGCGGCCGAGTATTTTCAAAATGCATTAATGGCCGCGAAATCAGGTATTATTTTATGTTTCTAAAGTTATGGAAGAAAATATTATTCAGACACATCACCTTGGATTATGTCATGCTGGTCCGGAAAAATGCTTTAATATTATTAGAAAATCATATTGGTTTCCTCACATGAAAAGTAAGATTGTTGAGTATTGCAAAAGGTGCCTAAAATGTATGCACTTTTAAACCTTAACTGGCAAAAAGGAAGATGTTTTGCACAACATCCCAAAGGGTATAAATCCATTTGATGTCCTTCATATTGACCATTACGGTCCAATTTCTACCACCCACAACAAAAAGAAATTTATATTCCTAGTGGTGGATGGGTTTACTAAATTTACTAAACTATACGCGGTGAAGGGCACTTCAACTACGGAAGTAGTCCAATGTTTGGAATGTTATTTTAGCAGTGTAGTAGACCATATAAAATTATATCCGACAGGGGTAGTTGTTTTACCTCCGAGGGGTTTGCCGATTTTTGTAATCAGAATAACATTCAGCATATTAAAATTGCAACAGGCTCACCACAATCTAACGGCCAAGTTGAGAGAGTTAACCGTACGTTAACACTTACGTTAGCCAAGGAGAGTGACTCGGATTGCGTAAATTGGAGTAAGTGTTTACAAAAAATTGAATTTGCTCTGAATAACACAAAAAATAAAAGCACGGACACTTTGCCAAGCATGTTGCTTTTTGGCGTTAGACAAAAGGGAGAAATTTATGATAGACTTCAAGAGCACTTACAAAATGAAATTTTGCCAATTCAAGGTAGAGACCTTCTAGCGATTAGGAAAGAGGCGAACAGAAGCATCGAAGCAAGTCAACAATACAATAAACATTACTATGATACACACCATAAGGCTGCTCATGAGTATGAAAAAGGTGATTTAGTTTTAATTAAAAATGTCGTTACGGTTCCGAGTGTAAATAGGAAGCTTATTCCGAAATATAAAGGTCCTTACGAAGTTGAAGAAGTTTTACCGAATGATAGATATGTAATAAAATTGCAAAATACATGGCCTATAAGGGAATTTGTTCTCCTGCGAATATGAAACCATATTATCTCGAAAAAATGTAATAAATTGTCAACAAAGTTCCGTTCATTTATGTTAATTTAACTTTGTAAGTAGATGGACTTATCCATTTAACATTAACGTAGATATATCGAAATGACATTCATAGCATTTTACTTTCGAGGGATTATAATTGACAAAGCAATTTCTTTATGATCTAGAAGAAAAGGCATCCTGTTTAGAAAAGTATAGTTTTGTATTTCATGAGATAGGTACCTTGTTTTTTTTAAGTTTATATTACTTGTATTTTCGATTAGATGTTTATACTCAAATGATGAAATGGAAAAAAACGTTCTATAGTATTGTTTTATAGGTATATTTTATACTTTCGTTAAGATAAATTTGTAAGTTATAAATTAATATGATTGTAAAATAATCGAGGACGATTATTGTGTCAGGTTGGCCGAATTGTAAGAGTCCGGCATCAATACATGTAAGGAGAACGCTAGTTTGCAGTCAAGTGTAGCACTATATACATACATATATGTATATATATTGATAGATATTCTGCTGTCATTGTAGGCAGATTATCGCTGAAGGCAGTCAGTCGTATCGATCGGTCGACATTGAATAAAGTCGGATTAACTTATTTTTGTGCCTTTTGAATTTTAATAATTCCTCTTACAATTTCTAGAACGGTTCGTCAGACAATAAAATTGAACCAGTTTCATAGAATCTTATATTCTGAAGAGCTTTTCAGTACAATAAAAACATGTAGGACTGATCGCTTTCGCTATACGTAAAAACCCTTAATTTATGTATGGCAACACCAAGAGGAGGTTGCCCAATTTAGTGCATTTTTGAAATTGTTTGTACTAGTTTTATGAAAAAACCGTGAAAAGATTTCAGCTCTCTTCGTCAACGCGCTCTCAGGCAGTGTCTAAATATATAGTGAAGAACCAAATTTCTGTATGGAGACCCTATGAAAGAGTTACCTAATTTGTCCCATTTTCGAACTCATTTTTTACTTTTTAGCACAGTTAATTTATAAAACTTATTTTTTTAAAAGTGTTTTAATATATTTTATTTTTCCCCCCTTCAATAATATCAAATTATTGCGAATAATACAAGCCGCTAATACAAAGAGTTCTTTTTATTAAATATTTTCTCAACATAACAAATCCAAAAAACACAAAAATCTAAATATGAAACCTTAAAAAATTGATTTTCAAAGCACTCCACTGTTTTCAATGTGCTTTACAATATGTACACTGCTTATAAAATTTATCTCAGAATGTACACATCTCATCTATTTATTTAAAGAAGATTTGAAGTTCAAGGACTTTTTCTGAAAATGTTTTCAAGGATAATGTATATTTCCGTTATCCTTGAATATCTTAAAAGTGCACACTCTCGACATTTTTTTTTATTTATTTTAATCCTTAGTGGATTTAAAGGAAGCTGTCGAAAGGAGAAAATGGAAATCATTAACGCTTAAAAAGATGAAAAGTCCTCTTTTAGAACAAGTGCTTATTTTTAATCCTGCGATATCTTTGAAAGAACTTATGAGGATTTAGTGATTACCCAATTTCAGGGAGAAGAAGTCACTTTAGAAGGGGAGGCCAGACAAAGGTATGATCACAACGCAGCAAGGAATCCATTGGCACACTCCATCCTACGTATTTACCGAACACCCTATATATATATTATATTACATCTGACAATTCAGCACACTTCAACAATTTTCGTTCAAAGATTCCGGAAGGAGTTCCATTTTGTCCTTTGGACAGCTTCCTTAAAGCCCATTAAAGGGGAAAATTGAAAACAAATAAGAAAAAGTTGCGTCTTTTGAGATATTCAAGGATAATGAAATTATCCTTAATCCAAATTTTCAGAAAGAGGATCGTGATTAATTTTATCGGGAACTTTAAAGCTTTTAAATAAATAATGTTTTTTTTTAAGCGCTTGCAATGTACACATCTGAAATATAAATTTTGAAAGTTACACATCAAGCAAAATTTACCACTTTTCTGAAATTTAAAACACCGCATCTCCATCATAAATAGATCGCAACAAAAAATATTTCAGAAAAGTACTATTCACAATATAGCCAACCTTCTCCTATGAAATTTTATCAAAATCAAAGGTGTCCCATTCACAAATTTGTACAATTTACTGTGTGTGTGGCCTGTCAAAGGGCAATATAGTTAATAAGGTCTTCGCTTGCTAGATATCTAGGCCTCAGACGTTTCACAGAGAAGTGCTAAACGGGCTGTGAAAAATGCTGGTTTCTAATAATAAAAATAATGCTGATTTCTATAGGACGGTTTCAATTATTGATGAGACGGGCCCACGGTACAGTGAATACAAGGTATTCTCTGTACGAACCACGTTCCACCATTAATGGACTAAATTAGTGATGAAATTACGTCACAGCACATGGGTCAAAATTGAATGAGAATAACTTGTATTCTCTGTACCGAGGGCCGGGCCCATGAAATTTAACGTTTCCTATTCTATGGTCGTGCTCTCACGTATGTAATATGTGAGCTGTAATTGCATTCAGTGAAAGGTGTAATAATTGGTAATTTGAGTGAATGGATTTAAAATTTGTTTTCACTGAACACGAAAAAAGTAAAAAGGAACTATCATTAACCGTTATACTTTAAATTGTCTCAATGATCAATTGTATGTATATGGTATAATAGTGTAATAAACGACGAATGGTCTTAGGAAAGTCAACTATTAGGTCATGAAATGTAAATACATCTAATGACCCCAATAATCCCATGATACATTCCATACCAATACTTAAGGCACAGTACAATTCAACGGTTTGCTAAAGAGGAAGCAGAAATAAACTTAAAGACTCATAATGAAAACAGAACTGTATTTCCTGTGGGAATAAGACCAACCATGACTGATAAATTATTGAGCAGAAGCTACGAAAGTGTTGACAGTTTTTATTATGTCGTTGGCTGTGTTGCGACACGACTCATTCACTTTAATGGTTCCAAACAGATTAAAGCAACATGTTAAGATATCTCAGCAATGTGAACAAAGCGAAAAAGTTTTCTTTTAAGTTTTGCTCCGATCACTTACATCAAAGAATGAAATTTTCTTCATTGCATCAGCAACAAAATTACAAAATCAATTAGACATATTGACTGAATTTTTGATAGTTTTTGCTTCAAGTAAATCTTGATTGCTAAGTTTATTATAACGTTTTCCGGAGAGAGCCGGACAGTGACGAAGAAAGTTAGTTACCGTTTTGGATCGGACTATCAACAAGTCCTAACCTATGTAGGTGACCCCTGAGAGAGCAGTGTCCAGTAAGAATAGACACCAGAATTCTCAGGGTAGGCTTGCTCAGTCCTAGCAGCTTTTTTGTGAAATTTGGGTTAGGTTTGCTCCATAGTTCTTTTGTTGTTCTACCCGAAGGGTCATCTAACCAAAGACAACTGTGTTGGCAAACGGCCCAAGTCGCAATTGTAGAGACAAGGTGTCCCGGAACGATCCCAATTGTGGAAGATGGTGCCTCCTAGGCCGCACCAAGACGAGCAAGCTCGTCCGATATTTCGTGTCCGCCAACATCAGTCACCAGGCACCCAAAGAACGAGTACCCAGTTACACTGAGAGAGGGAATTCAGGGTGGTCTTACACTCCAGTACTAAGTTGGAGGCTTTGAAGGATTTTCACAAGGCCTTGACAGCCGCTTGGCTATCCAAGCAGATGGCAATCTCCTTATTATCAGTGTTTGATCCAAGGAGGTTCCTTCCCGCTTCAGAATGGCCGACCTTTGCTTGGAAGACCGTAACATGGCCTTCCAGGTGTATGACAAGTTCCAAATGAAGCTCCTCACAGAAGACGCCTGCTTCGGTGTTGTCTTCAGATATGCAGCCGTCTGTATAAATTATGATGTCTGTCAATGGCTGAAGCACAGAGTGTGATGCCCATTCCCCCTAGATGGAATTTTCCTTTTAAGCCCGCTTATCAACATGGTCTCGATGAGGTGGTCGCTCTCCCTGCCGATGTCAGGTGCGATGGACCGCATAAAATCAAGGATGGACTCGTGTCAAACTCTGGCTCCCGAATGGATCCAGCTTTGATTCATATGCAGCCTCAGTGCTACGATAGAGGCCCCCTTCTTAATGTGTATCTGCACGGGGTGTAAATTGAGGATAACCTCAAGAGCCTGAGTGCTAGTTCATCTGCGGTTTGAGTCCCCACTTTTTCCTTATAGTTCTGCATCACATTGCGAAAGCTCTAAGAGCTTTGTTCACTCTGTCCTCAAGGTGTGGCTTCCAGCTAAGCTTTTTATCTAGTATAATGCCTAGATATGAAGTATACATAATAATTATGTAAACCACTAATTTTATTTTTAAACTTTTAGTTATATGGAAAAAAATATTTGCAATTTCAATTGGGAGCGAAACGACTAATTTCAAGCGGCCACCAAAGGGTAGAAGAATGAATGTTTACATGAAGAAATACTCTTCTTGATCAATTTCTTCTGTTATTAAAAAAAATCGATATTATGTGAGGTTTTTACAATAAAAATACTAAATTTGGACGAGTTGTACTTTCTCCACTGAGGCCTCTTAACCAACTAACAAAAATCGCTTGAGTGCTGAGTACTTGTCTAATTCTACTCATTGCGCTAGGGTATTTTAAAGTATTCACGGTATTATAAAATATTACACTACAAAAGACAATGGGGAAACAGAAACCAACAGCAGCTAACAGAGATGTGCAGTACGGTAATTGAATATTGCCAGCCCCTACGTACATACAGCACTAAAACTCGACCATCCTGACTATATAAATCGACCTCGATTTATTACTTATCACATAACTAATTAATCATTATACAAAAACATAACTTAAATTAGTCGGAAACATTCATACGTGTTATTTTACATCCCTTAGATAAGGTTTCATATTTTCAGGCGAAGATATCCCTGTGTAAGGAATACGCGACAGTTGAATATTCGGGACATCTTGAATCAAATATCTATCATTTGGCAATTCTTTGATTACTTCGTATGGCCCTTTACATTTAGGAAGCAGTTTTTTGTTAATCCCGGGCAAGTTAATGATATGGAGAAACAGAAAACGACAGCAGCTAGGACAGATGTGCAGTACGGTAATCGAATATTGCTAGCTATTTGTAATATATTATTATATAACCATTTCATTAAAATCTATGGAGTATTTTGGATTAACCGACGTACATACACAATGACTAAATGTTTATTCAGAATTTGTTAGCTAAAATAATTTTAAACTTCTATGCAAAATTTCCATGAAATTCATTAATGTTTCGCGAGAATAGTTTTTTTTTGTGTTATGGAGTTTCGGGAAAACTGTTTCAACATTTTCTGTCATAACTTTTTAATTTGACAATATTTTTTCTTGATTCTTGTTTTAAATTTAAGGGAACTTAGTTATAAACTTATTGCAGTGAAAGTCGTTTTAGAAAATTGAATTCGTCTATTTTTTATAAATTTTTCAAAACGAAAATTCGGACCCGGAAATCTTATTTTTTGATTTCGTGTCAATTTTTTGTAAGGAAAAGTGGCACGCAGGTATACTTTTTCTACTGTAATGTAATCTACAATCGATTATCTTTCTAGCGACTATAACTTAAGGGGTTAGTGTAGTGTTCTCAAAATGCGATTTTCGAAGGTAAAGCATTTTTACAAAATACAAAGATATGCCGACCAATAAAAGTAACGAGTTTGTACCAATGACATCTTCTTTTCCAATTATTGGTTTGGACACTCATGCATAATATTAAAAGTTATTTTGGTTTTTAATGTCCGCCTATCCGTTTGTTTGTCTGCTTGCCTGTCTGTCTGTCCGTCCGTCCATTCGAGCCATAACTCGAGAACGCGTTCACTTAGAGTGATGAAATTTTGCACACTGGCTTTTTAAAAAGCAAAAGTAAATTTATTTTCGTAAAAGGGACAAATCGGGCAACTCCTTCGTAGGGCTTCCATACAAAACTTTGTTTTTCACTATATATTTGGTATTTGGACGCTGCCTGAGAGCGCGTCGATGTAGAGAGCTCAATATTGTACAAACAGTTTTCATAAGAATCGTATATACAAGTTCAAAAATGGACTCAATCGGGCAACCGTTTCTTGGTGTTGCCATACAAAACTTTGGGTTTGCACTATATATTTGGACACTGCATTAACACGCGTCGACCTAGAGAGCTGAAATTTTATAGACAGCGTTTTCATAAAATTAGTAAATAAAATTTTAACAAGAAAAAAAGCTAAAATTGGTCTAAGACCAATTCTTATGATACTCTAGATGAATGCGCGTATGAAATTTCGTATGGTCACCAATCTGTGCAATTTTGATTTTTGTAGTAGTTTTTCGTATATATTTCTGGAACGGTTCGCCGGACAGAAAAAATGATTATAACAAATTTTATAGGATTTCTTATTCCAAACAAGTTTTTAGTACAATAAAAATGTCTAGAACTGATCGTTTTCAGATTATACGTAAAAAACCTAAATTTTTATATGGCAACACCAAGAAGGGGTTGCCCGATTTAGTCCATTTTTGATGTTCTTTTTTGCTATTACTATAAAAACACCATGTACCAAATTTCAGCTCTCTATGTTGCCGCGTTCTCAGGCAGTGTCCAAATATATAGTGGAAAACGAAATTTTTGTATGGCAACCCCACGAAGGAGTTGCCTTATTTGTCTCATTTTCGAACTTAATTTTACTTTTTTTTAAACCTCGTGTATAAAATTTCAGCTTTCTAAGTGAACGCGTTCTCCAGTTATCGGGACAGACAGACGGACATGCAAAAATCAAAATAATCCAATGTCAAATAGTCGAAATAGTCTAATGTCCAATCCAGTTTGCTCTACTATCATTATTTCGAGGTGTTACAAACGGAATGACAAACTTAGTATACCCTTTAGATTTCATCTAAGGTATAAAAATGAACTAAATCGGGCAACTCCTTATTGGTGGAACTTTTGGTTTTCACTTTGTTGTTTTTTGTATAAATAATTTTTTTACAGTGAAAAAGTCTTTTCCTTTATGGACCGGCACATATTCTTTATAATTTGTAAAAAATGCTTCACATTCGAAAATCGCATGTTGAGAACAGTTCATGGGTCCGAATTTTCGTTTTAAAAATTTATAAAAGATGGAAGAATTTAACTTTCTAAAACGACTCTCACTGCAGTAAGTTCATAACTCATGCCCTTAAAATTAAAAAAGAATCAAGAAAAATTATTCTCAAATTAAAAAGTTAGGACAGAAAATGTTGAAACAGTTTTCCTGGAAGCCCAAAGCAGCCAAAAAAACACTATTTTCGATTTGAGCGACCTCTAAACATTAATGAATTTCACTGAAATTTTGCATAGAAGTTTAAAATTACATTAGCTAACAAATTTTGAATGATCATTTAAGCATTTTAATACTTTTGTTTTTTGTACACACACAAACGCGCTCCTTTTTCGTCGCTATAATTTTTGTTTCGTTTGGATAGGATCGTATATCGTATGTTTGTTACATATGGGATGAGTTTATAGAAAGTGTGGTATGAAGGGGTATAACAAACTGGCACATGGCCTACACTTATGATCGTCCGGATTTGACATTTTGGTGAGCGTCACTAGAACGTTTATGGTAAGAACATAATGCAACGATCAATGACGCAGTAAACGTAAAGAATTGTCACGCAAAAGCTGAATGCATTTCACATACTTTTGCTCACAGTGAACGCAGTTTCTGCAATTGCCGCAAGAAAGTGTCAACTTCCAACTTTTATGCAAGTACCGCAGAGAAAATGTTTAACAGTTGAAGAAAACGTTTGTTTTGAACGAAATTTGTTATGCAAAATTAATTACTGAGGTGCGGGATATTTTAAATGTTACTCTTATTATTTGAACAATATAAAAAAAATCCGCAAGCACAACATTGAAAATATGAAAATTGCATTAAATTGTCATTTAACGCAGTCACTGCAATTTCATTCTGGGCAGCACTTTATTTTCTGCGTTCTTTGCGGAGTTCTGCATAAATTGCGCGAAGCATTCTGTTTCAGCTGTTATGCCTGAAACAAAGCTAGGAAGCAGACGAATAAAGACAAAAAATTTGTAAGCGCAGATTAAATGCAGCGAAAAAGAATGGCAAATGATACATTTTCGTAAACAAAGGAGAAGTGGAGTTTTCAGATTTTACTCTCGTAAAATGTTCCCGCATTTTTGTGAAAACACGTTTTTCTGAAATATTAAGAGATTTTGGCCCTATGTTGTTTCTCTAATGGACCCATGTTGTTGCAGTAATCCTATGGTGCTTTTGTTTACATTCGTTTTGCTCTAAAAAGATTAAGTAGGTGTAACTCATGCTGGATTCTCTAATGTATCTGGGAAAAACGAGAATTTTATTTGACAGAAATTTTACATATGTTTTCAATATCTTCGCCAAAGCGAAATGTATATTTTTCTTAAAATATTGGTACTGCAGTAACCCGATGTACGAAAAATTCATTATTATGAATAGTATTGTGAAGGTATTGATAAAAATTTTATCATTGGAGTCGCACTATAATAATGCATAGTTAAGTTCTTTTCCCGTATTCATGCAAAAAACTTAAGTATATGACATATATTTCTTTATTTCTTGAAAACAAGAAAAATTTTCAGTTTGGTTCGGCTGCTTCTTAGGTTCTCAACTTCTTGTTAGGTTAGCTTTTTCTAAAAGCTGCAGAATAAAGTTTCAATGTTTTAATATTTTTATTCTATTAACATAGAAAATTTGAATCTGTAGCTTAGGTTCAATTAGAGGAGAAATCAGTTCGGTATTAAGACAGTTTCGACATTTTATGTAAATGAGATTTAAACAACAAAACTCAATTTATGATTCTGCAAAGGAATATTAAAATTGCTTATGACGAGTAAAAGCATTAATTCAAACCACGAAAAAACATATAAAATACTTCTGAAAAACTTGTGTATTATTATTATGTTATGCATACTTAGATGCCTGTTTCGATAATTGAGGCAAAACTATATGCTTGCTTCTTTTATTCAATTCTTTATAGGGGATACTCAATGTTGCTTATGAAAAAACTTTCCTACTGATGACCATTTGAAAACAATATATTTAATAAATAAAATATATTAAAAATACTTCTCAAATAAATAACTTTTGTAAATAAAATGAGCTAAAACGTAAAAAATATTTTTTTCTTTTCTCAGTAATATACACAATAAAAGCTTCATTGCAAATAAGAAATGCTAGAACTGCGATAAAATCTAAAAAGTTTGGGCATCCATACCTGTAATCACAATTGTCTAACTGCAACTCATGTCCATGCTTTTAAGATTTAATCGGAGTTCTATCTAATTTATGAGTGAGTCCACTGAATTTGAGGAGCTCCATTGCTCCTCCCTGTGAGACTCCTCCACCATCGGCTCTTCCTTACCCTGGCTCTTCTTTGTGAGTCCCCGGTGAAAATTCGCCACAATCGCATATAACGCTGCAAAGGATCTACGGGTTCTGAATAGCAAGCACATGATGATCAACGATTGTGATCAGTGGCATGTTTCGAAAGCTCCGCGATTAAATTCTAATAATTGAGTCTAAGAGTGGTTAAATAATAAAAATAAAATAAAAAACTTTTAAAAATTGGTGAATGGTGTTAACTATTGATCGTATCTTAAGTGAACCATTATAGATAGTGACTATAATAGCAAAACAAAAAAAAATTAGTTCGGTATGCAAGAAATGTGAACGGTCATTGCGAACAAATAAGGATAAAGAAAAAATTATTTCATACAATGGAGTATGTGGTGGCATATTTCATTTAAAATTTGTGGGATTGTCAGCCTATGATGCAGATATAATAAGTGAAAAACCTTGTGTATTATTTATGTGCGATGAATGCAGAAATTTTTTAAATATCATGTTAACAAATGTAACGGAATTTAAGAGTAGAATGCCAGAAGAATTCGAAAGCGAAAAAATCGATGATTTGTAAAGCGTTCGGAAAAATTAAGCATAGATCACGACTGCCGTGATAAAAATTGTCCTGTTTATGAAAAGCAATAAAGGCTGAAAAGGGATAAAACATCGTATTAGCAATTAAAGCAAATGAACATTGTGTATTTGAACATTCAGGGATTGTTATCAAATTTAGAAGAATTGTCAACAATTGTTGCAGCAAATAAATTTGATATAATAATCTTTACTGAGACACATATTACGGAGGGCATTGAAGATCGTGAGATAAGCTTAGAGAACTATTTTGTGTTGAGATCCAATAATTCAAGCCACACAAGTGGGGTTATTTTATATTTACATAATAATTTGCAATTTCAAGTTCTCGATGCATATGTGGAATCAAGTGAATTATGGTGCCTGACTGTAAAAGTAAGTTTTATTAAATATTCAATAATAACTTTAGCCCTATACAAATCTCCAAGAGCACAAAATAGGCACTTTTGTGATAAAGTTAGTGAATGGTTGAGTGACTTGAGTGAGTGCTCGAATGATTTCTTGGTTGTTGGAGATTTTAATATTAACTACTTGGATTTAAATAATACATATAGAAGAGATTTAGAAAATGCGATAGGAACAAATAGTTGTAAGCCAATAGTTACTGAACCAACTAGGATAAACGGGATCTTAAGAACGTTAATTGATTTGGTGATTACAAATAATAGTCTCTTTACCGCGAAGACAGATGACAATTTAAATATTACAGATCATGAAACGATTGTAATCATTAAAATTATTATACAAATATAGTTCAAAAACAAAAAAAACGTATCCTCAAGTATGAAAAAGAAAGTTTCCATAATGAATTTAATATGAATTACTTAGATTATGAAATAACAGATATTAGTGTTGATATTTTAGCTGAACATTTTTAAACAGAAGTTGATGGCGTGATAAATTGTTTTTCGTCATATAAGGAATTGAAATACGAGGAAAATGTCTGGTTCAGTGTTGAATTAATAAAATTGAAAAAAGGAAAATTGCAAAAAAGAATTCGTGCGCTAATAACAAATTCAAAGGCAGAATGGAGTAATTACCGTGTTCTTCCAAATGTATACAAACGCAGATTGGAACAAACTAAAAATAAGTATGTGCAAAATAGATTAAATATCTGCTGCGATCAAAGCTCTCTGTGGAAAACTTTGAAGAAGCTAATTTTAAATAAAAAGAAAGAATTGGAAGTATATACTTTAATGCTAAGCTTGTTGAAAACGACTTAGAAGTCGCAAATGAATTCAACAAGTTTTTTATTAAAAGCGTAGAAGAAATCCAGGGGTCATTGCAAGTATTTCTTTTGGTGATCAAATCACAGAGGTCAATACAGTATTTACTTTCAAATGTTTGCAATTGGAGGATTTGCGAAATATCATATGCAAAATTAACAATATAAGAGACTAAAAGCTTGTGAATGGAAAAATGATCTTGGATTCATTTTCTAAAATTGCACCAACTTTGATTGCAATTATCAATAAATCATTGACATCCGGTAAATTTCAAACAGTGTGGAAAGAGTCTCTGATAACTTCTATAAGAAAAGTGAAAGGTACAAATAATTGGCGCAATTTTACACCAATTAATTCGATGTTAGCTGGAGAAAAGATATTAGAGAAATGCGTCTATCTGCAATTGGAAAAGTATCTAGAAAAGAATAATTACTGAGCAGTAACCAATCAGGCTTCCGGAAGAATCATTCATGTGAATCAGCAATAAACATGCTATTGAATATATGGAACGAGCAGATCGCGAATAAGCACAGCGTTCTAGCAGTTTTCTTGGATATGAAAAGAGCATTCGGGACGGTGGACAGGGACATATTAATAAAGAAATTGTTCAAGTATGGTGTAAAATGTAAAGAATTGCAGTGTTACGAGGATTACTTGATGAACAGACTACAGAGAATAAAAGTTAATGCAGGAGTTTCAGAACCTATAGAAGTCAAGCTAGGCGTCCCACAAGGATTTATATTGGGAACCCTGTTATTTTTAATATACATAAATGATATACAAACAGTTATAAAACATTGCAAATTAGCCTTATTCGCCAACGATGCCTTGTTATTTAATTACATCTGGAGATATGGAAATAGCACTACGATTAATTCAAGAAGACTTAAATAGCATAAGTTTATGGCTGAAAGGAAACCTGTTAAAACTAAACATAGAAAAAACTAAAAGCATGTGCTTCAATGTAGATATAGATGTTAAATTGGAGATAGAACCGTGGGATGCCCTGAAGTCGTGAATTGCTCCAAGCTTCCCCCACTCGGGATACACTTGCCTTCAGAAAGTCCAAACAGTATTGGTTCGTACAATTGATGACTTTGGCGCCTCTGAACCATCCCGAAACGTCTGTCGAATTGTGGTATTGAGCCTGCTGGATTGATCGATAACTGCTCTAGTAAAATGGTCATGAGCTTTCTTTCGATCAACATCCAGCGATCCGCGTGTCCTCTTAATGCAGTGCATCAGGTCTTGGTGAGGAAGGTTTTTCAGCTCATCTACAGATAGAAGGGCAGACCCTAGAGTATCCTGTCTGCTCTGGGCGAAGGCCGGACACTCACACAAAAAGTGTTCGGTTGTCTCAGGCTCTCCCTCCAGGCAGGACAGACAGCCAGGGCTGTCAACAACTCCCATCCTTGTTAGATGAGCGTGAAGTGAGTTGTAGCCGGTGATGATGCCAACCGTAACCACAGTGTACGATAGTCAACGGTGTGTTGACTAAGGTATAATGATGTGCTGTTGGAGGTAGATATGTCTTGGTCACCTTACCTTTGGTAGGGGGTAAACAAGTTTAATTTGCTTGAGTGAAAGTAAACGACTTGAAATGGGTATTAAAATATCACTGACTGTTTATTTGTAGCCCTAGCATATTTATATACAATTTTTACTTATTAAAGAAAAGTTATTCTACGTAGTGCATTTCCTCATAACAATGAACAGTAAAAAGAATGCCGATCAGCATTTTTAGCGATTTCAGCAATTTCATTTCCATTGTATAAAAAAGAAATTGCTGGGCAAGTGACCTACAATCGCGTTATGGGGAAATGCACCTAAAATATTTTAACTATTGCGTCAAAGGTAGAAATTGATGATTTGACCATTGCATCAGAATTGGGTTACGGTGGTTCGGTTGATATTATTTGTTCACATGTGAACACACAGTTCTACATTGTTTTCTTCCGAGTCCCATGAGAAAATCGGAGATATTCCCATTGGGCCCATTAAGAAACAGCAATAATTTCTGAAATTTCACCTACCAAGCAAAGTGACTTTTCAAATTTCAAAATACCATATATCCGTTTTAAATTATCGAAACAAAAAATATTTCACCAAAGTATACTATTGACAGCTTCCTGTGAAATTTCATCAAAATCGGAGATGGTAAATTCACAACATTGGTCGAATTCCTGTGGACTGACTTTATATTCGTTTTATATATCTTGGGTCGCGATGACAAGACCCCAGAAAAGACAATTTTGTGACTCATTTTATACCTTAGATGCGAGTTCTTCCTATTATGTGCTCTTTGATCATACTTCTAATGCAACACATTTTTTACGCCCATATTTATTTTTTTCAAAAATAATGTGAGCTTACATCTTGAAAACCTTCCTTATAATTCGTGCCACATCTAATTATTTTTATACCCTAGATGAAATCTATAGGGTATACTAAGTTTGTCATTCCGTTGGTAGCGCACAGAAATAATGATGGTAGAACGCTTATACTTAGAGAGCTGAAATTTTGTACACGGACTTTAAAAAAAAGTAAAATTAAATTCGAAAATAAGACAAATCGGGCAACTCCTCCGTGTGGTTGCCATACAAAAATTTCGTTTTCCACTATATATTTGGACACTTCCTGAGAACGCGTCGACATAGAGAGCTGAAATTTGGTACATGGTGTTTTCATAGTAATAAAACAGGGTACGTAAATGATCAATGATCGCTCGCGAGTGGCTCCTAATGGGGATCCCGTTAAATAACTCCGGCTCGCGAGCTAGAATCAAAACATTTTTTTCAAATGCTCATTGCTCATTCTTAGGAATGGGTAATTGGGACATTAATTTAAGATTGCCTACCTGTTTCAAGTTTTCAGTTACATGTCCCAATTTTGGTACGAATAAAAAAGACGATTTTGTTTTTATATTAGGGTTCAGAAGAGATGTACGTACATCAACTCTGTATATTATGATTTTATTCTTCGGAAAAATTTTATTTACCCAAAAAAATAAGTTCATAAATCAACGCTGAAAATGTATAAATTGTAATACGGAAACTGTACCGAAAGTTTAGTTCTTAGGTTTTTACGACGGATATCTACAGTGAAAAGTTAAATATAAATTACAGAAGCATACCTGTAAACCTAAATAAAAACTAATTTCCTACCTTGATTTTCCTATACTTCACATATTATTTAATTCATTTAAAAGGAATTCGGATACCTGCTATACAGATACCTACACGACTGGGACAATTACAATTAAAAAATATTTTATACCTATGCATAGGTACAAGTGTAACCCACATAAGCTGTATTTTGTATACGTACATATGTAAGGGAGGTGGAAAACAAACAAACGATAGCATGCATAGGAGTAACGTATTATTTATTTTTCATTTACCTAGCTCTAAAATTACACCGATTGGAAACTTGAGCCGGAGCCATTTTACAAAGAGCTTTTTGGGAGCGCTCTTTCGAAAGCCCCTCGCGAACGAGCAATTACGTACCCTGAAATAAAATTTCAAAAATTACCTAAATCGGGCAACCCCTTCTTGGTGGTGCTATATAAAAATTTAGGCTTTTACGTATACTGTGAAAACGATCAGTCCTAGACATTTTTATTGTACTTAAAAACTTCTTCAGAATACGAAATCCTATAAAATTGGTTGTAATCATTTTTCTGTCTGACGAACCGTTCTAGAAATATATGCGAAAAACCGCTTCAAAGATCAAACTTGCACAGATGGGTGACCATACGATATATCATACGGGCATTCATCTAGGGCAGTGGTCTTCCGCCTGTGTTCCGCGGAACCCTAGGGTTCCGTAAAAAATTAGGGGTTCCGCGAGAGCATACAATGATCTTTTAAGAAAAAGATAAATTTCGCTTTGGCCAAGGTGCCGAAAGGAGATGTAAAATTTCTGTCAAATAAAATTCTCATTTTTCTTACAAATATCAGAGACTCACAACGACTGAACACTTCAGAGCAAAACGAATGTAAACAGAAGCCTGTGCTCTGCAATATCATAGGATTACAAAACTTACAAGAGCAAACTTTGAAATACACTCTCAATATTTCAGAAAAACATGTTTTCGCGAAAGCGCGGGAAGGCGGGAACATTATGAGAGTACCATCTGAAATATGAGAGTAAAATCTCAAAATTCCGCCCCTTCTCATTTATTTGCGAAAATGATCATTTATCACTCTGTTTCGTTGCATGTAAAATGTGATTTCAAATTTGTTGTCCTTGTTCGTAAAAGTTTTAAAGAGAGTTTCAGTTTTTCTTCTTCTTTCTTTCTTTTCTCGTTGGTAATATTTAAATGATATCTAACGTCTACTTATTTAGTTTCTAAAAATATTGCGAACTGGTGTTGATGCGTTTTAAGTTAATATTTATAAGTATTATAAATTTATGAGTAAGTATGATTTTATTATTTGTTTTATTTTTTAATTTTGTATTCAAACTGGCTTCATTAATACGCAGCAAATTTTAATTTTAGACTTTTACATTTAAACATTTCATTTATTGCTGAAGTAGTTTTTTCAAAATTTTAATTAGGTAATTTTCGAAATTTCTCAACATTTTTAACCTTTTTTTTTGAAATTTTAGAATAAGTTCAGTTTTGCCATAAAATCGATTTCATCTAAATTTCAATTATTTGCATTAAATTAGGATACGATACCGTTACGTTACATAATGGATGCTTAGTTAAAAACTGTAAAGCCTCTGCTAAGGATAAAGAAGTTAATTTAGAAACTGATAACAGCAAGACAATGAAGTTAGTCTAGTTACGTTACATAATGGATGCTTAGTTAAAAACTGTAAAGCCCTCTGCTAAGGATAAAGAAGTTAATTTAGAAACTGATAACAGCAAGACAATGAAGTTAGTCTAGTCTTGAAACTTAAACTGCGTCGAAAGATCTGCCGACTAAATACAAAATATCTAATAATTCAGATAAATACATTTCTAAAAAAAGGAATGCATGATGACACATATTTAAAATTTGGTTTTATCTGGATTGGTAAGGAAAAAGAACCAAATGGATTATATGTAGCGTGTGAAAAAGTAATGCCCAACATTAGTTTAAATCTTGTAAAATTGAAAAGTAATTTGGAACCTAATCACCACACTTTAAAAAATAGAAGTGTTGAGTATTTCAAGCAAAAGTGTAATGAGCTTAAGGCGAAAAATCGGCAATTCGAATAATTTGTACACACAGAGAAAATTGTAATATTTAATATTGTAATAAACAAAGTAAGTTGTAACAAACAAAGATATTGTTTTCTAAAACACACGAATTTAAAACTTTATTTCCGATAAATTTATAACAATTCCCCTAGAATATCAAAAATTTGATTACCTTTTTCTAACACACTGCTTATTTATTCACTATACTTTTCCACTGCACAAACTCTCAAAAACTGTAACTATACACTCTAAAAAAATTTATGTTAAATTACTAGTTCCGTACAGTAAAATTACATTACTCATGAAAATCAATGGCGAAATTACTTTTTTTAATAATTTTCTATCATAATTGGTAATTTTAGTACTGCTTTCAGTTGATTTTTACTAAATGTTAAAAGATGTTTGCACGTGTAGTACCAAATCTAGTGTGTGCGAAAAATTGCAGCAAGATGTTTTACTTAACAACAAAAAGTCAAAAGCAAGAATATGCTGAACAGAATTTTTTCGCCCTTGTGCACGGAAGTAAAAATTCTACCATTTAGTATAGTTCCCAAACTGCAGTAAAAATAGATGACATTTGTAATGATACAGCCGATGAAATCCCGGTCGGCTTCTTTGATGTTAAGAATGTGCCCATTCTTCTCAGTTCCGAGGGTAATACGAAGAGGCTTAGATTTTATGAGCTTATGATAGGGACATCGCAAAAGGGAAAGTATTATTAGTTTTGGATAGAGATTTCTGAGAACAGGACCAGGAGTACAAGCACTTACAAGAGTGCGCGTCTAGATGAATATAATTAACTACCTTGACGCCGTAAAGGTTAGAGTAGGTAGTGAGAATTAGTGATGAAGAGTACCTTGATGAGAGATTCAGATTACCTACGGCCTCGGAACTGAGTTGATGTCGTGCCGATTTTTAAAGGCGAATTTATTTATTTTTTTTACATAAGCGTGATATAGTTCAAGTGTAGGGTCAGATACCCGGAAAAACAAAAAACGAATTTCGTTCGGAGATAATAGAAACGTTTGTTAAGTGCGTGAAATACTTATATTGAGTGAGTTATGTGAATTACTTCCAAAGTATAGCATTTAGTTGTGTCAGTAGAAGATTGAACAGTGATTTCTAGAGAAAACAGTGCAAAGTTCTTTTTTAAATAGTGTAAAAAGCGAATAGTTAAAAGTAAAGTGCCGTTTCCTGTAAAAAGAAAAGCGAGAGTTCCCAAAAATGGAAAGTGAAAAGGGTGAAATTGATAATGGAAATAGTGCTACTACGGTCATACGTAACACCGATGCAGGAACTTCTACAAGTCAGAACAGTGATGTGATTAGTGAAAGTGATCAGAGTAGTATCCAAAAGGAGCTCCAGTTGTTACGTTGGGAAATTGAACAGAAGAGAACGTGAATTAAAATCAAAGCAAGATGAGATTCGCATGAGTGATAGTAATATA
This sequence comes from Dioctria linearis, assembly GCA_963930735.1. Taxonomy (NCBI): domain Eukaryota; kingdom Metazoa; phylum Arthropoda; class Insecta; order Diptera; family Asilidae; genus Dioctria; species Dioctria linearis. The sequence continues at coordinate 172,530,222 of OZ005741.1, read as the reverse complement.
AGAGTGGGTGTTGATGAGCTAAATAAGCTAGTGCCAGAATTCAATCCCAGGAAATTTCTGGAAAGAAATGCGGAGGATTGGGTCAAAACGGTCGAAGGTCTCAAAAATATATATAATTGGTCTCACGAGTCCACATTATTTTATGCTTCACTTCGATTGGGTGGATCAGCGAGACACTGGTTTGGCAGTAAGAGCGGTACAGTAGTATCGTGGGAGCAGTTCAAAAAGGAGCTAACGGAAGATTTTCCTAATACGAGAGATAGCTCGTCTATTTTGCTACAAATTATTTCAAGGGATCGAAAAGAAGGTGAGCCAATTGAAGATTATTTTTATCAAATAGTATCATTAGGAAAACAAATTAAATTATCAGACGCAAGTATAATCGATTACGTAATTTCGGGTTTACGCGACATGGATTTTATTAATATGCTTGTGGCTTCGAAGTGTGCGACTTTAACTGAATTACTGCAACAAATGAAACGTTATGAAGAAATGAGGAAGCACGAAATTCAACGTAGATTTTTTAAAGACAATAGGAAACCAGAAGCTCCGCGTTATATGAAGGGAAGGTATCATCCATTTCAGCGTGGAGAGAATGAGACTAGGAACCAACTTCTCTTCATGATAAAGGTAAACGACAAGGACCAAAATTGTGTAATAAATGTAATAGTGAAGGTCATCATGCTCATCATTGTACTAGGGATCAAAAGATGTTTTCAATGCCATCAAACAGGACATTTAATGCGCGAATGTAAATATAAAACTGTTCGATCAATTAATCAACCGACTCAAAAAGCGCCAAAGGATGAACATCATAAAATTGTTCATATAGCAGAAAAACATATATTGGCCTTTATAGACTTAGGTAGTGAGTGTACTACGCTTAAACACAGTATAGTAACTGCAAACAACTGGCAAATGATGCCGTGTGAAACTCTATTGCGCGGATTCGGCGGAAAAGATACTCGTGTAGGAAAAATGTATAAGGAAATAAATATCGAGGACATAAAGTTAGAAATAGAAATAATGATAGTGGACGACGCCGTGCAGGATGTACCTATGATCATAGGCAAAAACGTTTTAGACAGACCTGACATCAAACTGGTTAAGACTTGGAAATCTCTAGACATCATACTGGAAGGGACTGCTAATAACAGTGCAAAAAAGTTATGACTACGAGATGCAAAGCCGATACAAGAAGAAAATATTCCAGTCACAGAAAACGTAAATGTTAATTATCGAAAATGCCTATATAAACTGATAATGGACTTCAGAGATTGGTTTGCTCAAACTACTAAGGAGATTGGCAAAACTGAACTAGTAGAAGTGCACATTAAACTGAAACAAGATGAAATTATTAAGTATAGGCCATATAAAATTGCATATGGATTAAGAAATATTTTACAACAAAACATCGAAGAACTTTTAGACTCAGACATTATCCAAGAATCGTCTTCAGAATTTGCCAGTCCCGTTTTGTTAGTTTCTAAGAAAAATGATGAGTGGCGTATGTGTGTAGATTACCGGAAACACAACTCCATCACACAACGGGAATCGTTTCCGGTACCAAACATTGAAGACACGCTAAATTTGTTAGCGAAGAAAAGAATTTTTACCTCACTCGACTTACTGAGCGGATATTATCAAGTTCCGATAGCAGAAGATTCTAGAAGATTCACGGCTTTCGTAACTCCAACTGGACAATATGAATTCAAGCGTGTACCTTTTGGCCTGACGAACTCGCCTGCAGTGTTCGTGAACTTAATGAAGAAGGTAACGCAACAGATGCAAGAGAATTCAAATAAAGTAATCGTATATATGGATGATATCCTGATACCATCGAAAACCATCGAAGAAAATTTAGAGATTCTTCAGGACTTCCTTCGTCAGATAAGAAAAGCGGGATTAACTCTAAATCTTAAAAAATGTTCCTTTCTTAATTCACAATTACATTTCTTGGGCCATGAAATGTCATCGGATGGTATAAAGCCTAGAAAACATAAAGTAGCAGCCGTGGAGAATTTTAAGCAACCCGAAACCGTCAAAGAAGTGCGTCAATTCCTGGGACTAGCAGGCTATTTCCGCAGATTCGTTAGAAACTTCTCGGAAATAGCACTGCCTCTTAATAAACTATTAAAGAAGAATGCCACTTTTGAGTGGACACAAGAAACGGAAAACGCTTTTAAACATTTGCGAGCGATACTCAGTAAAAAACCAGTGTTAGCCATATTTGAATCAGAAGCTGAACATGAGTTGCACACGGACGCCAGTAGTCATGGTATCGCTGGAATATTAATGCAGAGATGCTCAGATGATCTCTTGCGACCAGTATCTTACTTCAGTAGATCTACAACACCTGGAGAAGAAAAATACCATAGCTACGAGTTAGAAACATTAGCTGTGGTAGCAAGTATGTAGCATTTTAAATATTACCTTTTAAATAGGCACTTCAAGGTAGTTACAGACTGCAACTCTTTAAAGATGACCCAAGAGAAAAGAGATTTAGTACCCAGAATAGCTCGTTGGTGGTTGAAGATCTCCGAATACGACTTTGAAATGATATTTTGACCAGGCAATAAAATGGAGCATGCTGATGCCCTCAGCCGTAGCCCATATGAACAAGAAACAAATGCAGAAACTGTAAGTAGTAAATACTGCTCGTTGGAGTACCATTAGAGGATTGGCTTATTACCCTACAGCAACAAGATCCGCGAATACTCGAAATAACTAAGATATTGGACGGAACAGACAAGCAGCACAAAGATATACATGGAATTAAAGGGAATTACGTACTGAAGGATAACCGACTGTTCAAAAAGACTGCCACTGGCGATAAATTTGTGGTACCTAACGGAGTTAGGTGGCGAGTCATCAAGTCGGCTCACGACGACATGGGTCAATATGAAGCCGGTAGTTACAAAGTAACTCTTGTATTGAATGCCTATATAATAAACGTGGACGAGATGAAACAAACTATTTACTACACTCCACAGAAAAACTAGCAGTACCATTTCACACAGTTCATGTTGACCACTTAGGACCATTCCCTAAGAGCAAGATAGGAAATTGTTTTTTTATCGGACTGGTCGACGCTTTCACGAAGTTTGCAGTTTTCAAGGCTGTTCGGACTACAAATGCAAAAAGCGTCTTGAAAATGCTAAATGAAGTCTCCCAATATTTCGGAATGCCTACAAGAATTATAAGTGACAGAGGGAGTGCCTTTACTTAAAGGAATTTGAAAAATATTGCGCACAGAATGCCATAAAACATATCTTAAACGCCGTGAAGACACCCCGAGCCAATGGCCAAGTCGAGAGATATTTTCGAACGTTAAGGGCTGCTATTGCTTCATCGACAAAAGAGGAAATAGGTCGAGATTGGGATGACAATATTGCTAACATTCAGTGGGCCTTTAACAGCATGAAGCATTCAGTTAGTCGAGCTTCACCTCAAGAATTGATAATGGGATTCAAACCTTGCAGTATATTAAGAAATAAGTTAATACTAGCCCTACAAGAGTGGATGGAGGAAGAAGAAGATGAAAGTACTCCGCTTTCAGAGTTGCGGGAAAAGGTTCAGCAACGAATGGCAGAAAAACAACGGATGAAGGTGGGGAAGTTTAATGAAGGCCAGAAGTCACCCAAAACTTATACTGAAGGAGAACTGGTGTTAATTAGGCAAGAACCAGCATCTACAGGCCAACCGAGGAAAGTTCTTCCGCGATATAAGGGCCCATATCAAGTAAAAGCGATACTTCCTAATGATAGATATATTGTATCAGATGCACCAGATATACAAATAACACAGAAGCCCTATGAATCAGTTCACTCAGCAGATCGGATGAAGAAATGGTGTAATCTAATTGATCTTTCCTTCGATGCGGACACAGATGAAGAAGGAAATAATAACGATGTAATGGAGGTTGATTTATAATATAACCTAGTGATAGACATATGTGAAGGAGAGAAAAAAAACTGACAAAATAAAGTAGCAACAAGGAACATGAGGTTTTTTTGGTAGGAAATATTCGATGTGGAATTGAGATGAGGGAGGTGAGCGAATGAGATGAGAATATAACTGGGGTCTCGGCTTTGCGCCAGAAACAACAAAAAGGGGACTTCCCTTCAAGTGTAATTGGCTATAGAGTTTCGAAATAAGGTAAGAATAAAAGATAAGCGCGTTGTGTAACACAGAAACTGAAGTTTGAAAGAGAACTTCAGAGCTGCAATATGGTCGGTAGAGAAGCGGAAGTTTGAAAGAGAACTTCTGAGCTTCAAGAGTAATGGTAGAGTAGCTAAAGTTTGAAAGAGAACTTCAGAGCTCCAAGGTGGTCGGTAGAGAAGCGGCAGTTTGAAAGAGAGCTTCAGAGCTTCCAGGGAGTAATGGTAGAGCAGCAGAAGTTTGACAGAGAACTTCAGAGGTGCAAGATGGTTGCTAGAGAGGCGGAAGTTTGAAAGAGAACTTTAGAGCCTCAAGAGTAATGGCAGAGCAGCTGAAGTTTGCAGAGTTACAAGAGTCTCAGTAGAGAAGTTGGTGTTTAAAGAGAATTGCAAGTAGAAAACAAAATCAACTAAGAAAAGAGGAAGATATATAGAGAGAATTGCTACATTTGTTCTATGTTCGCTATGAGGACATTGCGAAGTAGGTTGGCCGAACTGCAATGATAGACGATGAAATCCGGGTCGGCTTCTTTGATGTTAAGAATGTGCCCATTCTTCTCAGTTCCGAGGGTAATACGAAGAGGTTTAGATTTTATGAGTTTATGATAGGGACATCGCAAAAGGGAAAGTATTATTAGGTTTGGATAGAGATTTCTGAGAACAGGACGAGGAGTACAAGCACTTACAAGAGTGCGCGTAAAGGTTAGAGTAGGTAGTGAGAATAAGTGATGAAGAGTAGCTTGATGAGAGATTCAGATTACCTACGGGCTCGGAACTGAGTTATGTCGTGGCGATTTTTAAAGGCGAATCTATTTTTTTTTTTTTTTTTACATAAGCGTGTTATACATTTTGGAACTCGTTAACTTCCGCGGCTATCCTCCGATTTTCGTCAAACTTTGCTCACTCATTCTAATCAACTCACAAATGACGAATATCAAAATAATTTTGATCGCAAACTTATATTTTATGAGATATTTAATTTTAAAATTCCCGAACTTTACACTACACACTTCACAACACATTTGACATTTTCTCAAATAATTTACTATTCTTCTTCTTTTAAGTGCACAACAAGCATGAAATTCATCTTATAATGGGTATATTTCATACCTTCCGAATAATCGGGCTACCAGCATTGCTTTTTTTTATTTATTAAAGAACCACACAAACTGCCTGCGCGCGCGTGTGTGTGCGTGCGTCTGCATGTGTGTGTGTGTGTGTGCCCTGCCTGGACCGGCAGGCAGTTTGCGTGGTTCTTTAATAAATAAAAAAAAGCAATGCTGGTAACCCGAATATTCGGAAGGTATGAAATATACCCATTATAAGATGAATTTCGTAGTGAATTTTGTAGTGCAACCGAGACAACGAGCTAAAAACAAAAATCGGAGAACGTAGGATTACCCGCACGACAAAATCTTATTGAATCCCTCAAAATCTTATCAAACTATTCATAATAATGTACATTAGGTCACACTACCTCCCATTTTAAAGAAAAAGATAAATTTCGCTTTGGCCTACATGCTGAAAGGAGATGTAAAGATCCTCTCAAATTAAATTCTAATTTTTCCCGAAAATATCAGAGAATCCAGCATGAGTTCTCCCATTTATTCTCTTCATAACAAAACGAATGTAAACAGAAAAACGTGCTGTTCAAATATCATGGGATTACACCAACAAACACTAGAATTCCTGCGAAAAACATTGGGACAACTCCGCTCATTCTCTCTTATTAACGAAAAACATTGGGAAAACTCCACCCATTCTCTCTTATTTACGAAAATAAATCATTTGCCACTCCGTTTCGTTGCATGTAAGCTTCTCTTTCACATTTTTTGTCTTATTCGTAAAATGTTCAAAGAGGGTTTGATTTTTTTTTTGATTTTTTTATCTTTTTTCCTTTTCGCACCGTGTGTATTTAAATGGAAAACAATCGGAACACTCTTCTGTGTCCTTTCTTTTAGCTATTTATTCTTTGCCTGTGTGCTCTGCAATATCATAGGATTACAAAACTTACAATAGCAAACTTTGAAATACACTCTCAATATTTCAGAAAAACATGTTTTCGCGAAAGCTCGGGAAGGCGGGAACATTATGAGAGTAACATCTGAAATATGAAGAGTAAAATCTCAAAATTCCGCCCCTTCTCATTTATTTGCGAAAATGATCATTTATCACTCTGTTTCGTTGCATGTAAAATGTGATTTCAAATTTGTTGTCCTTGTTCGTAAAAGTTTTGAAGAGAGTTTCAGTTTTTCTTCTTCTTTCTTTCTTTTCTCGTTGGTAATATTTAAATGATATCTAACGTCTACTTATTTAGTTTCTAAAAATATTGCGTAACTGGTGTTGATGTGTTTTAAGTTAATATTTAATATTTATAAGTATTATAAATTTATGAGTAAGTATGATTTTATTATTTATTAAATAATAAGTAATGTGATTTAATTTTGTATTCAAACTGGGTTCATTAATACGCAGCAAAGTTAGAAGAAGGGTTACAAATATACTTAAAAAACATTTTTTTTAATTTTAGACTTTTACATTTAAACATTTCATTTATTGCTGAATGTATGAACAAATTTTTCCACTTAAGTAGTTTTTTCAAAATTTTAATTAGGTAATTTTCGAAATTTCTCAACATTTTTAACCTTTTTTTTTAAATTTTAGAATAAGTTCAGTTTTGCCATAAAATCGATTTCATCTAAATTACAATTATTTGCATTAAATTAGGATACGATACCGTTACGTTACATAATGGATGCTTAGTTGAAAACTGTAAAGCCCTCTGCTAAGGATAAAGAAGTTAATTTAGAAACTGATAACAGCAAGACAATGAAGTTAGTCTAGTCTTGAAACTTAAACTGCGTCGAAAGATCTGCCGACTAAATACAAAATATCTAATAATTCAGATAAATACATTTCTAAAAAAAGGAATGTATGATGACAAATATTTAAAATTTGGTTTTATCTGGATTGGCAAGGAAAAGAACCAAATGGATTATATGTAGCGTATGAAAAAGTAATGCCCAACATTAGTTTAAATCTTGTAAAATTGAAAAGTAATTTGGAACCTAATCACCACACTTTAAAAAATAGAAGTGTTGAGAATTTCAAGCAAAAGTGTAATGAGGTTAAAGCGAAAAATCGGCAATTCGAATAATTTGTACACACAGAGAAAATTGTAATATTTAATATTGTAATAAATCAGTTTTATTGATATTTTCTGCATCATAATCGCCTTCCATTTTTCAAACACAGATATTATTTTCTAAAGCGCACGAGTTAAAAACTTTATTTCCGATAAATTTATAACAATTCCCCTAGAATATCAAAAATTTGATTACCTTTTTCTAACACACTGCTTATTTATTGTACACTGCACAAACTCTCAAAAACTGTAACTATACACTCTAAAAAAATTTTATGTTAAATTACTAGTTCCATACAGTAAAATTACATTAATCATGAAAATCAATTGCGAGATTACCTTTTTTAATAATTTTCTATTATAATTGGTAATTTTACTACTGCTTTCAGTTGATTTTTACTAAATATTAAAAGATTTTTGCACGTTTAGTACCAAATCTAGTGTGTGCGAAAAATTGCAGCAAGATGTTTGACTTAACAACAAATAGTCAAAACCAAGAATATGCTGAACAGAATTTTTTTCGCCCTTGTGCACCGAAGTAAAAATTCTACCATCTAGTATAGTTCCCAAACTGCAGTAAAAATAGATGGTTTAATTGAAAAATTTCAGATGCAGTAAAATTACGAAAGTAGAGGAAAGATAAATTGCTATATTTAGCAAAATTCTTTATGGTTAAGTAATTTTATATTACAATATTTATCAGATTTACGAAATAATTTTGTGGAATATTTTCCTGCTCAACCAAATAAATTTTTATTGGGTTCAAAATCCATTTGTTCAATATTGTGATACCTACCAATTACCAATAAAGAAAGAGAAACAACACATCAATATTTCAACTGACTCCACATTAAAGGAGAGATATTAAATTTTTTTTTCCAATATGCTGAGCTTGCAAAGAGTTATTGCACATCTAATGCTATTTGTTACCACATATGTATATGGGATCCTTTTCTCTATACAGGGTGTTTCCCACTACGAGGTCAGTAGAGCGGGAGATGATAGTACTCACCTAGACGAACCAAAAATTGTATGGCAGGGGGGGGGGGGGGGGGGGCATATCAACCGTTTAGGAATTACAGGGTTATTAAGAAAAAAAGCTAGTTTTTTCATAAAACACCCTGTATCTTAAAAACTACAGCGTGTACGGTCACACTTAAGAGCTTATTGTATGCAGAACTTCATGGCCTTTCCAACGACTGCTCAATCACCCCCATACGCATCACCCATCAAGAATTATGGTTGTCTAAACTAAAAATTTCGGATTTTCTTACCTTTTTTTTAATTTAACCTCTATTATTTTTGCAAAAAGGTCGTTAACATAACTTTTTTTTATAAAAACTATAAACTGTAGGCTCTCCTCTTTAATATGACCGTATACCCTGTAGTTTTTAAGATACAGGGTATTTTATGAAAAACTAGCGTTTTTTCTTAATCACCCTGTAACTCCTAAACGGTTGATATGCCCCCCCCCCCCCCTGCCATACAATTTTTGGTTTGTCTAGGTGAGTACTATCACCACCCGCTCTACTGACCTCCTAGTGGGAAACACCCTGTATATTGCCACAAAAACCAAATATAGAATTTGATTAGATGCAGAAGATGACATGAGGTTGTAAATTATAAGAATTACCAGATTCTGATATAATTCGTAATAAAAACAGGCTCAACCTAGTCACTGAGTACTTTTTGATTTAAAATTTTTATTATTTAAGCTTTTTATATAAAAAAAATATTTTTTTTATATATAAGTTATATGTGGTTTTACTTGCTCGATAGTTTTCGAAATTGGGGTTCCACGAATAATATTATCAGCAGAAGGTTTCCGACGGCCGCGAAAGATTGAAGACTACTGATGTAGGGTATCATAAGAATTGGTCTTAAGCCAATTCTAGCTTTTTGTCGTAAAATTACTGACGGTCAGTACTTTTATTACGTACTGCATCGAAGGAATAATACCTACCGGGTCATCCCGAACAGAGATGCAATAAGAGTTTTCATTATCCTGAGGCACTTAAAATTTACCATTTATAGCTAATTATCAGACAATTTTCCTATAATAAATATTAAGGGTATTTCTTATTTTCTAATTAATACTGATACCACCACTCTTAATTTTTTGATAAAATAAATTTTTAAATTTTAACCATTTTGCATATTTTAACTTCTGCCACGTTATCTTATGTTATGTTTTTTATATATATTTAATTAATAGTTTGGCATTAACTGATCTGTGTATAATCTAACAAATTTCGAGAGAAAAATTTAAGAAATATTTCTGCTCAAGAGAAATCTGTAGAGCCCCATATTTTGAACAGAAGACAAACTAAAATTGTACACATGTTGTACTTTTTACAGTTAAAATTATTTTCAAACAATATATAATCCTATTTTAACTCTCAAATCAGCGAGCAAGTAGAGACAACAAGCTGCAGATGACCTGCCGTTTTTAAGACATGTATTATATTTCAACTGATATACATAAGAGCTAGTAATTACATCATTACATAAAAAAAAATCAATTTAGACCGCTGCTGCCAAGAGAACTGTTGGAACTTATACTCCACAAGGTTAAAAGCGTCTCAAACATGACTGATTCTATACAAATGTACATAAGCCTCCACACTTAGTACTAAAAGCTGTACTGTATGTAAAGTTATTGCATTGCCTCCTGAGTTTGTAATGCCTGGCTGCTCACCTTGTACAACCGTACGAAATATTAAGTAAAATTCTCTATTCTCTGTCAGACAAGCTGGCGCAAACCAACTTTAAGCAATCGCTGTTGCTACGTAAATGCATGTTTACACAGCTACATCCACACTATAGTAACGATTCTGAAATCTATAGACGCATGCGTCTTAATTTTATTAGAGCAATGTTTTTTTTCATATCTTTTTGCAAATTAACCATGTTAGAATAGAACACATTTCAATTAAAAAATTGGCTCGAAAAATATACACATATTTCGACCTATAAAAGCAGCATGAACTGGGGCTGAAAGCCTTAATGCATCGCTCCCGAAAACATTTTTCGAGACATTGGTTCTTTTTATTTATTGTTATATCCTAGATCGAATCTGCAAGGTAACGCATATGTAGCAACGTAGGGTTCGCATAAAAAAATTTAATTTTCCACTATACCACCTGGAATTCTCAAATGTCTGGAGAAAGAAGCATACTACGAAAAAAATTTCGAAATAAAGTAGTAAGCAATACTTTCGTGAGGGAGATTCATTCGTGTTAAAGTTAGTCCCCCGCCATCCCATTGTAGAATAGGGTGGCAGGTAACTTTGAAATCTTAAATATGTAGGAACCGCCATTTTTATTGCAGGTTTAGTTAGTAGGTACGTCAAAAAATATGAAATTTTTATTCGAAACGTTTTTTTTTCGATTCATGATAGATGGTGCTGTAATTAACGATTTCTTCCATAGAGAACCAATTCATTTGCAGTAAAAAATACCACTTTTTTTTTTGCTAAACACTTAAAATATGTTCAACAAAATTTTGTTTTATTTTGCAAATTTTAAATTACTGGAAAGCTTTTTTTATGAATCTACATGGTTGGTAAATAAACTATTTTCAAAGTATCTTTTAGTGATACTTGATTCCAAACTAAACTGGAAGATTAATGCAGTGAACTCTATGAACTAATAGTAAGAGCAAAATAAATTATAAATCTGGTAACGCCATGCTGCGCGAAACATGAACTAGATAAAAAAAGTCTAGTGACGATTAAGGCTAAAACACAATATGAGCGGCAGGATAATTAATGGTGTAAAGAATGTCGACAAAACGTCCGTGCAAATATAATGGGAACCACACGGACGTGACAAGAACTGTCAAATAATGTCATTTGTGTTTTGAATTAAAAATAGGAAAAATGTTAAACGAATAAATTAAAAAAGTTTATTAAAATGTTTGTGACGCATTTTTGGCATTGGAAGAGTTTAAAAAACCTAGCCAACATATAAGAAGAGGGTGGATCCGGGAATTATATAAAACTAGATCGAAGTTGGATTTCTATGCGGATGCGTTTTTTCGTTTAAATTATGGTGTCATTTTACCATCTCAATTAATTTTTCTTCCATTTTTAATTTAACTAACTTTGATACTTAACACGACACTGTTTAATTGCTGATATTTTTAATATATTAAATCAAACATGACTACGATAAACGTAAAAAAAAATATATATGAACGCTACAAATTTCAAAATTTCACTTAAATTCGACAAACGTTGTCGTCTACATTGTATTTTATCCCAGCCATACACCTACTTGTTATTAGAATCAAATGCTAGAGTTTTTACTGCGTCATTTGTCGTGTCACTCATATTGTGTTTGAGCTAGATAACTCTTTCATTTTCGTTCAAAAAGCCGTCGTGTTAAAAGTATAAACGACTGTAATACATTTAATTAAACTAACTGTGGCATATTATCTACCTGATAACTACACTTGACGTAACATAGCACTTCATTAAAGGGGGTGTATTTGCGAAGCGCACAAGCCATATAGAAACACTCCTAGCGCACAAGCAAGAGTTTGTGAAGCGCACACCTATTGTTAAGGGATTACGCATTGTTTTGGAAGCGCGCGGCTATGGTTAAGGTCAACGCATTATTATAGCACGTATCTTTACCTGATCTATGTAAGTTAAATTAAGTTTTTGAAACCACTAATATCCATATGAGGAGTACGCTCCGCGCCAAGAGCAGAGAAGCACACACACACAGGCAGGCAGACACACACACGCACACACACACACACACACACACACACACACACACACACACACACACACACACACACACACACACACACACACACACACACACACACACACACACACACACACACACACACACACATCATTCCTTCAATTTTTTTTTAAACTTACTCCTTACGATGTTCAAAATAACCTGTTCAGGATTCATAAGAATCCTGAATATTAGCGAAATTACATGTCTACACATGTATATACCGACCTAAAGAAACAAATATTTTAGGTCTAAATTGTAACAATTTTGCAGAGGCATGAGCCAGATAACTGTCCACGGGCAATACATTGCATTCACGCATGGTAATTTTTTTTGTCAATCGAAAGCAAAATATCATCAGAAGTTCAAATTATCAACGCTGCAGTGAAGGGAGCCAGCCGGAAACAACTGTACACGGGTAGTACAATGCATTTGCACTTGGTAAGTTGAAAATAAAAATCTATTTAGAAAACATTCAGTAGGCAACGAATATTTCTAACTGAATAGAATTTACAAACAAATTTTTTTTTCTCGTCTTTTGTTGCATTTTAAACAATAGAAAACGAAGTGCAGCTGCTATGCCAATTTGGCATGCGCCTTTGAATGCCGTTCTTTGATGCCATGAGCAACCCATGGCTATATAAATCAGAATCTGACTTGACTCGTTCTCTTTTGCAGTTTGGCAGTGCAGTGATCAAGTTGGTATTCTAATTCCTAGTGTTATTTCCAAGTGCTCTAAATTTTATTAACATTTCCCAGTGTTATTTCCAAGTGCTATAAATTTTACTAACAGTTTAAATACTTTATTTAATTAACAGTTCAAATAATTATTTTTATTCTGGGTATCGACTAGATTAAAGATTTTATTTTGAGTAGCGATTAAATTAAAAATTCTTATTGCGGGTATCGACCGAATAAGATTTTACTAATCTGAACCACTTTATTACGGGTCTCGACCGAATAAAGATTCTTATTGCGGGTATCGACCGAATAAGAAATTTACTAACATAAACCACTTTATTACGGGTCTCGACCGAATAAAGATTCTTATTGCGGGTATCGACCGAATAAGAAATTTACTAACATAAAACACTTTATTACGGGTCTCGACCGAATAAAGATTCTTATTGCGGGTATCGACCGAATAAGAAATTTACTAACATAAAACACTTTATTACGGGTCTCGACCGAATAAAGATTCTTATTGCGGGTATCGACCGAATAAGAAATTTACTAACGTAAACCACTTTATTACGGGTCTCGACCGAATAAAGATTCTTATTGCGGGTATCGACCGAATAAGGAATTTACTAACATAAACCACTTTATTACGGGTCTCGACCGAATAAAGATTCTTATTGCGGGTATCGACCGAATAAGAAATTTACTAACATAAACCACTTTATTACGGGTCTCGACCGAATAAAGATTCTTATTGCGGGTATCGACCGAATAAGAAATTTACTAACATAAAACACTTTATTACGGGTCTCGACCGAATAAAGATTCTTATTGCGGGTATCGACCGAATAAGAAATTTACTAACATAAAACACTTTATTACGGGTCTCGACCGAATAAAGATTCTTATTGCGGGTATCGACCGAATAAGAAATTTACTAACATAAACCACTTTATTACGGGTCTCGACCGAATAAAGATTCTTATTGCGGGTATCGACCGAATAAGGAATTTACTAACATAAACCACTTTATTACGGGTCTCGACCGAATAAAGATTCTTATTGCGGGTATCGACCGAATAAGAAATTTACTAATTTAAACCACTTTATTACGGATCTCGACCGAATAAAGATTCTTATTGGGGGTATCGACCGAATAAGAAATTTACTAATATAAACCACTTTATTACGGGTCTCGACCGAATAAAGATTCTTTCTGTGGGTATCGACTGCAGTTAGAATTAATAACCTCACTTTATTCTCGATATCCACTGGAATAAAAAATAGTCCAATTCCAAACCTCCATAAATTAGAAAACCAATTTGATCTAGTGCCTAATACTGAGCTGGTGAGTACATTGTCAGATACAATAAAATTTACTAAACATAAATTTAATTTAATCTTACTTATTCTTTCACATTTATTCAATATTAAATTTAGCTTTACAGATAAATTTGAATTATAATTGTGGTTTTGATATAATATTATCGGGCATATATATATTATATACTAAATACAAATTATAGCATTTATTGAATTTTAAAAAATCTAGTTGGAGTGCGAGTTACAGTGTAGTAAACTTGGTGAACCGAAGAATTAAGCTACGAAAATACTGACTTTGAACCAGGGTTATAACTTTCATCACATTTCTTCATTATTTGCGTGTTCACTCTAACTACGGGCAGAACGTTTTATGGTCCTTCGAGCCGTATTTAAAGTCTAGTGGTATATGGTATTTATCTTTCAAACATGACTTCACTGCAAAAACTTTTCGCTAACCAAGTCACCTCTGCACAAATATTCCAAAAATCGTTCAATAACTACAAAAATACTGATGTTGAAAAACGAACGAAAGGACTTATTTCTGAGCGGTTAATCGCCCTAAACGAAATTTGGTCCGACTACAAGAATACGCATTATACGATTAAGCGCGAATTACAATTACGACTTCGACTTTGCTCAAATGGTAAATAGATGTCGCAAGATACAATTGTAACTTCGACTTCGACTGCTACTCCGACTGAAATTAAACTTTGCTCAAAGTGCAAATTTGGTGTTCGCTGCGGCCAACTTCAGTTCAGTCGCAGAAGTCGGGACTTCTTTTTTGTTCAAGCAGTTGAAGCTTTAATTTAATTACAAATTTCACCTCAGCGTCGACTACGACTTAAAATCAAGTCGCAGTCGACAGATCAGCCGTAATTGTATTTCACGCTTTATCCAAGCTACTCAGGCTTTAGAAGAAGCGAATTGCAAAAATACGACTATTTTGCAAACGATCAGCTCTCAAGCGTAGAAAATAAATACACGTTTCGAGGTATTCTCAGAGATGCACTAGATGCATTCGAAACAAAAGTAGATTCAAAGCCAAACACTGAGAATGAATCTTCTTTGTTTCTGATGTTACCTAGCATCACAATCCCAAACTTCTCAGGGTCATATGATTCATGGAGGTCGTTTCGCGATCTATTCCAGTCACTGGTGCATACAAATTCTGCGTTATCTCCAGTGCAGAAATTGCATTATTTAAAATCTAATATTTCTATAGAAGCAGAACATTTGTTGCGTCAGCTTCCAATGACCAATGCGAGTTACGACAACGCATGGAAGATATTGCTCAATAGGTATGACAATAAGCGAGTATTAATTAATGCTCAGCTAAAAATTCTATTCAATCTACCTAAAGCGACACACGAGTCAGCCAAGGCAATAAAAACTGTGCTAGACAAATCGTCAGAATGTATTTATGAGCTCGAAGCATTGGAAGTCCCCACTAAACACTGGGATATATTCCTGATTTACATGCTAGTGCAATGTTTACCAGCAGAGGCGCATCGCTTATGGGAACAAGAAGTGAATAGTACAAATGAACTTCCTACCCTAGAAATCTCTAAAGGCTTCTCTAGAGACGAGATTCCGAACTCTAGAAGCAATTTCAGAAGCAAAACCATATTCCGTAAACAAACCAGCTCAAATTCCAAGAGCATCCACTCACCTTTCATCATCTGGTGACAGATGTATAATGTGCAAAGAGCAACATCGGATATTCAAATGTCCAAAATTTATTAAACAAGACGTAGATTCAAGATTCAAAATTGTCACGTCAAACAACTTGTGCATTAACTGCCTTTCAAAAGGTCACAACCAGAAGTTTTGCTCAAGCAAATTCACGTGCCAGCGATGTGGAAGGAAACATCATTCCTTACTCCATAGGAACAACGCAACTCCACAGGGTTTGATCAAAGCATCAGAAAACCCAGATATACAAGTTCAACCTTCACCTTCCACATCCAATCTTCACACGCTTCACGCGAACCAATCAGTACGAACTACACAAGCCTTGCTTGCCACAGCATTGGTGAAAGTCCCGTCAAAAAAGGGTAACGTGTTCACTCTACGAGCCTTGATTGACTCAGGCTCTCAAGTCACGTTCATAACACAAGCCGCCGCACGAAAGCTGCAATTGGATATTGTGAACACGTCGACACAAATCACTGGCTTAGGACAGTCAGAAGCTGCGTTTGTTAAAAACCAAGCAACAATTAACATACACCCTTATTCAACATCGAATAAAGCGACCACAATTAATGCCCTTATCGGAATACTATCACAGATATATTACCTCCGTCCACCATTCCAAGCAAAGAATGGAGTCATGTACGTGATCTGTAACTCGGCGATCCATACTTTTTCAAGCCAGGAAAAATCGACCTGCTCTTAGGAGCGGATGTATACGGAGAAATCCTCTTAGAAGGATTACGAAAAGGTGCTCCAGGAACACCAATCGCGCAAAATAGTTCGCCCGGTTGGATTCTTTTCGGGAATCTAAAAGGCACTTGCACAATCTCCACAGCGTCTACTTTAAAAGCAAACGCTCACTACGAGGAAAAGTCTTCACTGAATAAACTTCAACTACGATTTCGAGAGACCGAAGAAGTCATTCCAGGAAGACAACTGTATAAAGCAGATCGAGATTGTGAAGATTATCATAAAAAAACCCATTATCAAAACGACAACGGCCAACATCAAGCTCGTTTGCCCTTTTATAATGGAAGTTCCAGCTTAGGGGAATCTTGTACGACTTTACGTCGATTCAACGAACAAGAGCACCCAATAATCTTGTCAAAAGAAAGTAACTTGACAAGATTAATAAGTAATGCACGCGAAAACATTGCACGTAGGTCTGCAATTGATTCTGTCCACATAAGAAATAAATTTGCATACCACAAGGGCAGAACAAAGGTAACATATGCCTCGCATAAATATACCATGTCTTTTCAACAATCCATTTCAAACAGACCAACATAGAAAACCCAATCTCCAGTCCTAGAATAGGAGATTTGGTCGTCATCAAGGAATCTGATATATACCAGCATATGGCTGGGTATTAGGACGAATTATCGAATGAATTGCTAAAACGACCAATTACAAAATTAGCCATCCTTCAGAATCTGACTTGACTCGTTCTCTTTTGCAGTTTGGCAGTGCAGTGATCAAGTTGGTATTCTAATTCCTAGTGTTATTTCCAAGTGCTCTAAATTTTATTAACATTTCCCAGTGTTATTTCCAAGTGCTATAAATTTTACTAACAGTTTAAATACTTTATTTAATTAACAGTTCAAATAATTATTTTTATTCTGGGTATCGACTAGATTAAAGATTTTATTTTGAGTAGCGATTAAATTAAAGATTCTTATTGCGGGTATCGACCGAATAAGAAATTTACTAATAAAACCACTTTATTACGGGTCTCGACCGAATAAAGATTCTTTCTGTGGGTATCGACTGCAGTTAGAATTAATAACCTCACTTTATTCTCGATATCCACTGGAATAAAGAATAGTCCAATTCCAAACTTCCATAAATTAGAAAACCAATTTGATCTAGTGCCTTATACTGAGCTGGTGAGTACATTGTCAGATACAATAAAATTTTCTAAACATAAATTTAATTTAATCTTACTTATTCTTTCACATTTATTCAATATTAAATTCAGCTTTACAGATAAATTTGAATTATAATTGTGGTTTTGATATAATTTTATCAGGCATATATATATATTATATATTAAATACAAATTATAGCATTTATTGAATTTAAAAAAATCTAGTTGGAGTGCGAGTTACAGTGTAGTAAACTTGGTGAACCGAAGAATTAAGCTCCGAAAATACTGACTTTGAACCAGGGTTATAACTTTCATCACATTTCTTCATTATTTGCGTGTTCGCTCTAACTACAGGCAGAACATAACCTGCGAACCTTCTTACATTTTTC
Source organism: Dioctria linearis (assembly GCA_963930735.1). NCBI lineage: Eukaryota > Metazoa > Arthropoda > Insecta > Diptera > Asilidae > Dioctria > Dioctria linearis. The sequence goes on along the minus strand of OZ005741.1, from coordinate 172,512,208 downwards.
ATCGCAGATGAAACAACGATTCTTGAAATCAAAAACTTGTTGATGATCTTTAACTAACGGCGACGCGGCATCCCTCTGAATCTGTCTTTTATAAAAGTATCTCTTGTAACATACTTCTATATATGTATAAGATGAAACCTCGAAACATATTAATATGTGAATATTCTGCCTTTGCAACTTTAAAGTTGCAACTCACTGGAGAAGCACGCTACTTATCTCTCCAAAAAAGGTCTGTAATTTACTCTAAAGGGCAATAATCGAGCTCGTAAAAAGACTAGGGCTGTGTTCACGTCGACGACTGCAGTCGACTGCAGTCAATTTGACTCAGAAAATGTCGTTCTGGTCGTACTCAGAAGTGTACATGGACACGGCTTTTTTAATTGTATGGGTAGGCGGATGGGGCATTTTAGGGAGTGTTCATATACACCAAATTGCGTTCACCTTCACGTCGTCAAGTCAATTTGACTGCAGTCGACTTGAGTCATTTAACTTCGTGCTCCTGAGGTGGAAGTAAGTTAACTCGCGCGGGAAATAGGAAAGTTTTTCAAAATGGAAATGGATGATAAAAACTTTATGGTGATTGGTGAATCAGATAAGACCTAAAAATGTAACAAATCTCATAAAAGATTTTAATTTCAGAGTTTTTTTGTTTTTTAGGATACGAGGAAGCTTAAACGAATAATTAATAATCGAAGCACAAGTTTCTCGTCTGGCGTGCATTTCCTTTTTTACCTCTTTGACGTTTACTCACTCATTCCCCAGGACAAGTTAATTTGACTGCAGTCTTTTTGACTAAATTCGACTGCAGTCGCCGACGAGAACAGACCCTAGATGAGACACCATTCTCTTTACACTCCCACAGTCCAAACGACCTCTATTCGTTTCCCGACTCTACTCATAGCTCTGACAACATACATATACATATTTTTGTAATGTTTTACATTACTTTACTACTTTATTACATTTTTGTACTTAACTTGTGGGTAGGTAGGTATGTATATGTGTGTTAATTTTGTTATGTTGTCAATTTTCATGAGATGTATGTATTTACAATATGTCCTTTTATAAGGTGTTTTCGTCTATGTGGCCTATAGAGCAGGAGGTGACAGTACTCACCTAGATGAACAACAAATTTTATGGAAGGGGGGTGATCCACATCAACCGTTCGGGAGTTACAGGCTGATTAAGAAATTATGCTAGTTTTTCACAACATAAAAATCCAGTACAGGGTGTACTCTCACTGTGAAGAAGTCATTGTATGTAGAACTTTATAACCTTTCCAACGACTGCTCAGTCAGCCCCGTGCACCTCTCTTCTTCGAAGTGCTGGTGGCCTGAAGTAAAAATTTCGGATTTTCTTACCATTTCTTTGACTTTAACCTACATTTATTTTGCAAAATGGTATAGTATACATAACTTTTTTTTATAAAAACAGTAAACTGTGGACTTCGTTCTAATACCCTAGATGAAATCTATAGGGAATACTAAGTTTGTCGTTCCGATTGTAACGCACAGTAATAATGGTGGTAGAGCAAAATGGATTCGACACCCACGCATAATATTCAAAGTTATTTTGATTTTTGCATGCCCGTCTGTCTGTGCGCACGATACTCGAAAACGCGTATACTTAGAGAGTTGAAATTTTGCACACGGACTTTAAAAAAAAAGTAAAATTAAGTTCGAAAATAAGACAAATCGGGCGATTGCTTCGTGGGGTTGCCATACAAAAATTTTCATTTTCCCCTATATATTTGGACACAGGGCACAGTAAAAAAATGGTAAGAAAATCTGATATTTTATTTTAGACCACCAGAATTCCGAAAAAGAGAGGAGTCGTTGGAAAGGTTATAAAGTTCTACATACAATGACCTCTTGATAGCGACAGTATACCCTGTAATTTTTACGATACAGGGTGTTTTGTGAAAAACTAGGATAATTACTTAATCACCCCCTGCCACACAAGTTTTGTTCGCCTAAGTGAGTAATCACCTCTTGCTCTATGGACCACATAGACGAAAACACCCTGTAATACCTAAAAACTCTAAAAAATTAAATAAATATAATTAATAAATCTTCATATAAGCTAATCATGCTTAAACATTGCATTGGCAATTTCTTCAAATTCTTTACATTGAAAATCAAAAAGCTATTCCCACAAAAGTACTCGGGAAAAACAAAAGTGTCGAATTTCAACCCAAGTCTTTTTCATAGAAAAAGTGTCAAAGCAATTTTTCCCTGCAGCAAAATTTGTCATTAAAAGCTATAAAAACATAAAGAAAGAGGGAACTAAGTTAAAAAATAAAACAAATCACGATATGCACGTTGTATGTCGAGCAATGTATCGACGCGCGTTAAAGGACGGCAAGGCGATCACTTGATAATTAGCAAGCGGTCAAGTTACATCGTCAAACCGTCGTCCGTCAATATTATTTTGGGCATGTTTAAACACAGGCGAGTGATTATAAACGAAAAAAAACGAGAAAAAAATAGATATTCTAAACTAAGAATAAGTGCAAATAGAATTACGGACTCAATTAATTTATGTAGTGGAAAAAGAACATATCGCAATCCATAAATATTTAATTATAATATTATTCTCTTAGTTGCTATATATGTAAATATATTTCATTTATTTTCTCCAAAATGTAATAGTATATTATAACAGATTGCATTACCTCCTGTAAATTCAAATCCGCCATCTACGAAAATGTAAACATAAAAATCCCATAGTATGCCTTGGACATGAAATAGTAATCGAGACGTATTTAATGGGCACAATTTTTCTATTCCATAAGGCAAGAAATAACGTAAACATTTTATATAATATGTATCTGAAAGATTTAAGGCAAAATTTTCAACATACCGAATGTTTAGCTAATTTTGCTCGTGTACTTCGTATCACTGTCTTAGATAATTACCTGAAACAAAAGAACAAGTATTATTTTTAGGGAAATTTATAAATATATACAAAATTTTTGAAAATGTAAATTAATATGTAGATACATATCTAAACTAAATCTGAGGAATGATATAGACGAGTTGGCATCGGCGCAGCTCTAAAAACGTCTAATAGATGTGGTCTGGATTAAATCCTGGACCAGGATAGGTGTAATCAAAATATTAGAAATGCTCAGATGTAAGCCATAAAATTCATCAAACGATGTTATTCCCTTGTTTTTTTTATGAAATTATTCGGAATTGGAATTTAAAAAACACATTCAAAAATGATTATCATGTCGGAAAATGTTTCAAATTAAATCAAATCAAAGCAAAACAAAAAATATATTTTATTTCTCGGTAATTTACACAAGGATAATCTACAAATAATACAAAGAGAAATATTAAAAGCTTCAGTATATTGGAACACCGATAAAATTAGACTCTACTGAGAATCATTTCAGGCTTCCTGGAAAACCAGCTTAATTAATTTTTTATTGCGGTGTTGATTGACTTACTCATCAGGAAGCAACAAAAAGTTGTTAAACTCACGATCGCATTGTAGTAGCAGTAAGGATTTGGGAGACAGATTCTGATATAAATTTCGAAAAAATTTAAAGGATTATTAAAAGAATCAAGGTCAAAGGTTTTTCGATGTACATAGTTCAATTTTTATTAAAATAAAACTTCCCGTGTTCATTTGAATTGAACCGTTTCCAAAATATTGCCGCAAGTTACGGATACCCGGATCTGCTTCAAAATTGCATTGTTTCGTTGAGAAAATATCATGAAATTTATATTTTCCCAATGCGACAATGCAACCTGGAGGAAATTTTGAACTTTTTTTGCTTAGTCTGGATTCGGATAGTTCGGATTCGGATAGTTTGAATCCGGATCTGGATAACTGGGATCCGAATACTATGATCCGGATAACTGGGATCCGAATACTATGATCCGGATTATCCGAATACTATGATCCGGATTATCCGAATACTATGATCCGGATTATCCGAATACCCGGATTTGAGGAATCGGAACCTAATTATCTGGGATAATCCGGATAGCAAATTATCCGGATACTTTCAACTCTAGCTTCTAATTCCCACTGGGACTGCTCAATTTGCAATGACAATCAATTTTTCTGTTATTTTCAAATAGCCCTAAAATACTATTCGCCCACACTTCTACAATTATTGCCTATTATTACAAAACCTTTTTCTTCATTTTGCGTACTCTGGATGCTCCTTTTATCTTGCTACAGAAGAAAACACTCATGATATTTCTATTCCTCAAGTTTGTCTCTTCATTCTTTCGCAGCAGAGAAGTATAATTTTGGAATGAAAGTCCAGAAGTAACTAAGTACATATTTCTTAAATATATAGCCTTTTACCATAACGAAATATATTCCAAAAATTTATATTATTTATATTCCTTTGATATGAAATTTAGTTACTTATCTATCAAAAACATATAAAAACTTTGTTTAAAAATTATCACAACAAACTCTCCATCTTGAATAGTTGTTATTCTGTAACGACCCATTTGACTCGTTCATAATTTAATATCTAATTTTCATGTAAAACAAAATACGGCCCTGACTTTACTTTACCAAATACATCCCTGACTTCACATATGATTCCAGTTGCATTCGTTTTGCCACTCGACAAGTTTCCAGTTACATATGCCCCGCCACTCAACCAAGCTTTGAGAGAAGCTTTAGAGCTTTGAAGCTTCCAAGGATATATAAGTCCACCTGCCGTGCCGTATGGCTGTAGCTGTTACCATACCTAAATATTCCTTCTAGCTGCCGTGCCGTATGGCTGTAGCTATGTTCCTAAATATTCCTTCTAGCTGCCGTGCCGTATGGCTGTAGCTCTGTTCCACATAATATTCCTGTGTAACTGAAATGCCGTATGGCTGTAGTTATATATGTTTCCGTACCGTTTCCTCCTCCAGCTGCCGTGCCGTATGGCTGTAGCTGTACCCTACCTTAAATATTCCTTCTAGCTGCCGTGCCGTATGGCTGTAGCTCCGTTCCACATAATATTCCTGTGTAACTGAAATGCCATATGGCTGTAGTTATATATGTTCCCGTACCGTTTCCTCCTCCAGCTGCCGTGCCGTATGGCTGTAGCTGTTACCCTACTTATATATTCTTTCTAGCTGCCGTGCCGTATGACTGTAGCTATGCTCAACATAATATTCCTGTGTAACTACCGTGCCGTATGGCTGTAGTTATATATGTTTCCGCCCCGCTTTCTCCTCCAGCTGTCGTGCCGTATGGCTGTAGCTGTTAACCTGTCTGATTATTCGCCCAGCTCCCAGTATGCACAGTCTAATAATATCTGTAACGAAGAACTGAACCTCTCTAACGAACAACTAAATCTATCTATCTCTCTTCGGCAGTAAAAATGTATACATGTATAAATAGAAGATATTATGTATTAATAAGATTAAGAAAATATACTCTGTATAGGATAAGATCCGAAAAATAAAGAAATATTTTATTTTGTAACTAAGTCTTCTCAATTATTTAAGCCTTGGACTACTCCAGAGCTCCCGGCAACCCCTACCATTGGGACCACAGTAGAGAAGGTCGTTACAATTCTACATCGGACGAAAATCTCTAACAGTTCTTATCAATCAAGCCATCACATATCGGATACTTTTGATATGAAAGTGAATCTGCACATATTTGTTTCTATACTTATCTCATCATATTAAGTGGCACCACAACGCAACCCAATTTAGTCAAGTACTTTTACAGCTTAATCGAACTCTAGTAATATCTAGTGTCAGTATTTGGATCGCTTAGATTGCCTATTACATGTAAGGCATACAAATATGAATAGCTTAGAATCTTTAAACCGGTCTATCACTAATATTTTCTGCCGACTGTAGTGGTGATAGTATAGATACAGCATTGCCTCTGTTTGCAAATAACAAGTCTGTAAGAGCCAAAGCATGTAAAGCAGCTGAAAACGGGGTCAATAGAAAAAATAAAAATCGAAACATTAATCTGAATAATAATTAATAAAAAGAAATGTTGGATTTTATATACCGATCTCCGGGAAAGAACTAAAATGCTCTGCAAATATTTAGATTTAGTAAATTTTCCAGCCGTCATTTTCCAGATGATTTCTTATTCACTATTTATTTTTTATAAGGTGCAACGAATGTAAGGCGTTAGGCTTAAGGTATATTCATAACGTAGCTTCGCGGAAAGCATAGACTAGCTTCGCTGCGATTCGACTTTACTTCGTGAAAATATGAAACATTTCATTCTTCATCGAACTAATTCTCAATGTGTTCAATTACATCGAGCTAACTGAAGCTCTCATGCATAGACACGCAGATGCAATCATTTCTTGTCGACGCTCTGCGAAGCTCCGTTTTGAACATACACCCTTAGAGATTTTATCACAGTCTTAATTATTTATTATTATGTTCATTGAATATTCGCTATTGTGAATAAAGTGCTTTGTTCGCTAAAATTTATGTAAAAATAAACGGAATTTATTAAAATACAATTCATATGTAGTTTAATTCATTATGTCAGAAAATAGTTGCGAAATTAAAAGTAAAGAAGAGACAAATTTATGTAATTGGTTTGAAACCAATAATATTATTATGAAAATAAAAGTTAAATAAAGTGAAAACCAAAAGTTTTATATGGCAATACCAAAAAGGGGTTGCCTGATTTGGTTCATGTTTTGATTTTTTTTATTATTGCTTTGAAAACACCATGTACCAAATTTCAGCTTTTAGGTCGACGCGTTCTCAGGCAGTGCCCAAATATATAACCTTATTATTTCATCCAGGGTAAAACAACGAAAAATATTTAAATGGCGTCGTGTGTCGTTGCGAATAACTGTTTCTTCCTTATCGACTTATAATATAATATATTCAACTTGATTGATTAATTGATTAATTCTCAGATTTTTGATTTAACGAAACTCCTCTCGACAGTTTTTAAAAACGGAACCCCCGAGGTTCGGCGATATTACACCCAGGTATCCATGAAAGTTTCAAAAAGCTTTTTAATGTTTTTGTTACTTTCTCACGACACGACGCGACGTTTAAAAATCTTACTTAAGAAAATGCAGAAAAGATTTGATGCAATGTATGTAGGTATATGCATTAAGTAAAAATGAAATCTGATATGCAGTTGTGCGCCCATCTTGAAATATTAATTTTAAGAGGGCGAGAATAATTATATGCATGTACATGCAATTAAATTTAAAGAATTAGTTGGAAAAAGAAGAGGGCACTGTTTGTAGGTAAGTACCTACGCATACCGTGTGAGTGGAATGTGTGTCTGATAATAAAATACAATTAATGCATAACTGTATTTTATTACAACAAACGAGAATATTTTTTAGCGAAATTAAAATTAAATTGAAATGAATGAAATAATTTTTGGTTTTTAGGGTCATTTCTGTGATACATCAATATATTGTATAGGACAATATATGGATGTATTAACCTTATGGTTCTGATTCGGGCATTGGGCACCTGAGTCACAACACTTAAGGAGATCAACGTTTCCAAAGCCGCAAGACCTGATGGTTTCTCGTTCCTGTTAATTAAAAGCTGCGCCTCATCCTTGGCTAAAGCACTGCGGTAACTATTCTACTTGTCTTATTCGAAAGGAATTTTTCCAACTGCCTCGAAACTCCCAAAAAAAGAGAGGGTAGCGATCCCTGAAATTATGAACCAATTGCAATCACTTCGATTCTTTCCATGATATTTGAATCTGTCATTAACTCCAAATCAATGAAGTATCTAGGAACCAATCAACTCATCAATGATCGCCAATATGGCTTTCGGACCGGACGCTCATCTGAAGAATTATGAGCTTTTCTTACGGAATGTTAGAACCAAATGCTTAACCAAACGTACAGCAGTTGGTATTTCCCCTTATATTCTATTATGGATTGAAAGTTTTCTATTTGGTCGCCTAATTCGTGTTGTATTAGACGGCGTAATATTTGAATCTCACTCTATAAATGCCGGTGTACCAAGGGCTCTGTTATCTCACCATCTCTCTTCCTAATTTCCATTAATGATCTGCTTTCCCTTACTTTATAGGATTTCATATTGTGAAGAGCTTTTCAGTACAATAAGCACGTCTAAGTCTGATTATCTTCACAGTACATACAGGGTGTTTCCCCTTAGGAGGTCCATAGAGCGGGAGGTGATAGTACTCACCTAGACGAACCAAAAATTGTATGGCAGGGGGGGGGGGCAATATCAACCGTTTAGGAGTTACAGGGTGATTCATAAAAAAGGCTAGGTTTTCACAAAACACCCTGTATCTTAAAACTACAGGGCGTATGGTCACAGTTAAGGGCTCACTGTATGCAGAACTTCATGGCCTTTCCAACGACAGCTCAACCAGTCCCTATTATGACCTATTACATCCTATGTGTTAACTGTAGCCGTTAAACAGTTATTAACTCATAACCTATTCAGGTCACACCGAAATAAGACGATATTTTTTAAAATGACGTGCTAAGGGAACAAATTATCGTTGAGAATAGGTTTGAGAATAGGTTTAGAGCTAATAACTCGTAAAGGGCTACAGATAGCACATAGGGTGTAGTAGGTCAAATTAAAGAGGAGAGTTTACAGTTTTTATAAAAAAAAGTTATGTTAACGACCTTTTTGCAAAAATAATAGAGGTCAAAGTAAAAAAAAAGGAAAGAAAAACCAAAATTTTTAGTTTAGACCTTCATAACTTCTGAGGGGAGAAAGGTACGGGGCTGGTTGAGCTGTCGTTGGAAAGGCCATGAAGTTCTGCATACAGTGAGCCCTTAACTGTGACCATACGCCCTGTAGTTTTTAAGATACAGGGTGTTTTGTGAAAACCTAGCTTTTTTATGAATCACCCTGTAACTCCTAAACGGTTGATATTGCCCCCCCCCCTGCCATACAATTTTTGGTTCATCCAGGTTAGTACTATCACCTCCCGCTCTATGGACCTCCTAAGGGGAAACACCCTGTATATGTAAAAAACCGAAATTTTTTATGGCAACACTGTTTTATATTTCGCTTTATATAAAAGTGACTGATTGTGCTTAGCCATTGCCTTCTTTATTACAGGCCCTGGTGATATAAAATGCACATGTATGAGAAACGTGCTGTTTGAATGCTTTTGGCATTGCGCATTATGAAAAAACAAACAGGTTTCATGTTTAAAAATTTATGTAAAATAAACAACGCTTCTGGTGACGATAATTCTAACACCTATTTATGGTCAAAATGTTTACTTTAAGGGAAAAAAACGTAATTGTTATTATTTGAACAAAATTACGAGTTTCTGCATTTTATTAAACTCTGCCCAATTCGCTGTGTAATGAGAGTACAGCTTTCGCTCAAGATGAACGTTCTTTTTTAAGTTTGAAGTCTCTTTCCCCTGAAAATCACGAATATGATTTTCTATTGAATAAAAAATTTAAATACATAATAATTAAACGTATAATTTTAGTATAATAATTAATTTTCTTTCAATTGCATCACATTTGTTTGTTGGACTTCACAAAACAATAATTTTCACTTTTTTTGACCTCCAATATGTCATTCTGTAATTTGAAAAGTTGTTTAGAAGCGAAAAGAGAAAGAAAACGAAGCTTTCGCTGCAATTCGAGGAGTACTCTGTTTTATTTTTCAAAATTAGAGAATATCAATTTAATGGGCAAAAACTTAAAATGAATGTTTTTATAAAGTCTAACAAACAAATGAAATGTAATTATTAATTATTATTTAATTATTACATTTCATTGATAAGTTTAATTATTATGCATTTGATGTTGTCATTCATTAGAAAACTATTTTCATGATTTGCAGGGGAAATAGACTTCAAGTTTAAAAAACTAACTTTCGTCTTGAGCGGAAAGTTTTACTCTCATTTCACAGCGAATTGGGTAGAGTTTAGGAAAATGCAGAAACACTTAGCAATTTTGTTCAAATAATTACAATTACGTTTTTTTCCATAAAAGTAAACATTTTGACCTATAAATAGGCGTTAAAATTATCGTCACCAGAAGCGTTGTTTATTTTACATAAATTTTTAAACATGAAACGTGTTTGTTTTTCCATAATGCGCAATGCTAAAAGCTTTCAAACAGCACGTTTCTCATACATCATACATCATATATCACCAGGGCCTGTAATAAAGAAGGCAATGGCTTAGCTCTTTATTGACATAATGTTAAATGGAGACTGCTCGACTTACAGTTCGTACAGTACGTATATGGATAATCTGTGATATACATATATCTATGTATGCTGCTATCCTAACTGTGATACATTTATTTTACTAGGTGTTTCTATTTGTTGCTATTTTAAATGTATGGACATAGTTGGGTTGGACAACATATACTAAGATTTAGTCTGTTTTTGAAAATGTGTTTACTATTACTATGGAAACGCTGTATATAACATTCAAGTTCTCTATGTTGACGCGTTCTCAGGCAGTATCCAAATGTATAGTGAAAAACGAAATTTTTGTATGGCAATCCGATGAAGGAGTTACCCAATTTGTAAATGTATGGAAGCTAAGTATGACAATTTCCTTTTGCACAAACAAATAAGATGGTTGTCTCGCGCAAAATCATATTCCGTTTATTGGAGCTCAAAGATGCACTGCTGTGTTATTTCCAAAATTGGCATAATTAGATGATATTTTTAAAAATGTACTTAAATTCAGTGAATACAAGTATTCAAGATAAAAATGTATTTTAACACCCACGGACGGACAAAATACTGGCATTCAATATAAAAATATTGTATTGAAAAAATCGAATAACAAAATATTACGTTTGATATGGTTCTTTCAATTCAAATGGAAACTGTCGCAGATATTATTCCTGCTAAAATATGTAGAACATCAAACAATATTGGATGAAAATCGTGTGTTACTTTCCATCTCTTAAATTAGAATCCCGTGACTTGATACAAAATCCATTTGGCTCATTTGAATCTTCAAATACAGACTAACCTTAACAAGAAGAAGAAGAAATTGTTTCATTGTCAAGTGTGTTATGGCCCAATATACGGAAGATTCTTCCAACAGCCAAGGGCACATTCTGGTAAAATAATCAACGATTGCTAAACAATTGCATTTCATGGAATTATTCTGCGGCCGTCGGTTATTTTACTAATTAGCCCAACAGCTGGCTGCAATGAGCGCTTAGTAGAGCAATCGAAGATTACAATACTAATTAACGTAGCACGGTAATTTTTATGTAAGGCGATTGCTTACTATGTGTTGTGATAATACATGCATGCTCACATTTAACACCAATTGCATTTACATTCAATGTATATGAACCGTAGCTGTAAGCTATTTAGATGTAAGTAATACACGGCCAGTCAGTAGTTAGCCGTCGCTGTGTACAGTCTAATCGTCGAATTAAAAATAAATAACTTTTAATCTACCTTGATATATCACTACATGGTGTGAATTGTTTAATAATAGTCAAAAGTGATTATTGTGCGCAGGTGATGACAGAAAAATATAAAAAAGCGGGCGGCGAAGACTTAAAGGGAACTTCTAAAACAACAAACATAATGAGTGTCAACAGCAGTCCACAATTCTCCATGTCACCCTTAAATCTAGAGTCACCCAATATATCAACAGCCTGGAAAAATTGGTACGCACAATTTAAAATATACTCTCGAGCAACAGCAAATGATAAAAAAGTAGCCTTCTTACTACACTGCATATGGGCTCTGGAGCTCTGCACGTGGTATTTAATTCGTTTGATGCAGACGTGGACACCGTCGAATACCAGGCGCTTGTTAAAAAGTTCGAAAATTATTTCACGCCCAAGGTCAACATAGAAGTAGAGACACATAAATTTTTTACAAGAATCCAGCAAACTAAGGAATCCATTGAAGATTATATGACCGCATTGAAAAATCTAAGCTTGTCATGTGAATTCGGAGACTTGCACGAGATATTTTTGTTTGTGTTCTAAATCAAAATTTTTCCCATATTAAAGAGAGGCTTCTCAGTGAAGGTGACATAGAACTAGATAAAGCTATGGAAATTGCCAGAAATCTTGACCTGACAAAGACACAAGCACGACAGATCAGTCATGAAGGTGAAAAGGTAATTGGGTCCCTACATTAAAAAGAACGCACACAATGCTTATTTGCAAAAAGGCACTATGAGTCGTCATAAATCGAATGTACAACCAACAAAACAACAGTGGCACCATTACGATCAAAAGAATCGACATCAGTCCAGCAAAATGCCCACATCATCAAGTCACAATCGACACACAAAGTCAAGTACACAATCACTCTGTCCTAATTGTGGGCAAATACATTGATATCTATGACCGGCACTTGGAGCTAAATGTCACAAATGTAGAAAGAGGAATCATTTTGCCGCTTACTGCAGATCATCAGCACCCGTTAGGAGCATTGATACCGCTATAAATGCGGATGATGTTCTATTTCTGGGATCGCTAACATCATCGGACGTCAACACCATGAATTCTTGGTCAGTATCACTTATTATAAATAAAATACTTGTTAACTGCCAACTGGATACCGGGGCGGAGGCTAACATCATGAGTTTAAACAAGAAACTTCAGTTGGACATAGCAAAAATACAAAATCCTCAACGAAGATCATCACACTTAGTGGGGAGCTATTGCCAATGGAAGGTCAAATAATTGTCAGCTGTTTTTTCAATAACAAACAATTTCGAATACCTTTTCACATTATACAAATTAACTGCCAAACAATTTTAGGACTAAAAACTTGTGTAGATTTGAACCTCATTTCAAATAATGTCAATATTAATCATAATTCCTTTTTAGATAACTTCAGTGATATATTTAATGGAATAGGATGCCTTAAGGACAATAGTCATTTGGAGATCAGGTGTGATGCATCTCCTATTATAACACCAACTCGAAGAACACCATTTAATCTCTGAGAACCGCTGAAAGCGGAAATCAAACGTCTGGAATCGCACAAGATTATTATAAAAGAAAATGAACCAACAGATTAGGCAAGTCCTATTGTAATAATAAAAAAACGCACGGGAAATATTCGACTTTGTTTAGATCGTCGGAATTTAAATAAAGTAATAAAACGCTCACATTGTCAGTTTCCACGGGTCGATGATGTGAAGGCACAATTAAGTCAAGCTGTAGTTTCCAGTTCGCTGGATGCCACGTCTGGCTTCTGGGAAATTCCGTTAGACGAATACATCTAAACTTTGTACCTTTATCACACCCTTCGGGAAATTTAGATTCTTGAGATTGCCATTCGGTATAACAGCAGCTCCAGAAATCTTCCATGCCACAGTCGTTGGTTTATTTAGTGACATTCCCAATGTAATTACATATATGGATAATTTTTTAATCTTTGGACGAAGCCAAGAAGAACACGATCGCACACTTGAACTCGTTCTGAGACGTGGAAGGGAAATCGGTCTTAAATTTAACCGATCAAAGTCAAAACTAGGTCTTTCGGAAATTTCATATATATGCCCCATGTTTCGGCATTCGTCCTGATCCCTTAAAAATCGAAGCCATTTGCAAGATGCCTCCTCCTAACAACAAAAAGGAACTACAGAGATTTCTAGGAATTACTAGGATCCTTTATTCAAAATTTGTCTGCCGAAATCTGCCATCTTCGAGAATTACTTAAAAATAATACATTGTTGCATTGGGAGGAATGTCATATCAAAGAATTTAATAAGCTCGAATCAATTTTAACTAACGTGCCAACACTAACATATTTCGACCCCAATAAGCCACTGACCCTAAGCACTGACGCATCTAAGGACGCTGTAGGGACAGTTATATCGCACAAGGACCATCCCATAGCCTACGGTTCAGCATCCCTAACGGATACTCCACAGGGCTACGCGTAAATTCAAAAAGCACTATTTGCAATCTTTTTTGGATGCACAAAGTTTCACCAATATATTTACGGACGCCCAGTCACAGTAGAAACGGACCATAAGCCACTGGTTTCGTTATTTTCAAAATCTCATTATAAAATTCCAATTCTTATTGCAGAGAATTATGTTAAAATTTGCAGCATATGATCTTAATGTGACATACAAGCCAGGTAAAAAAATGTTTATCGCCGACGCTCTATCCAGGGCAGCCGAACTTGACAATGAAACAACATTGTGCTGTAACAGTCTTATTTCGTCCTTGTCAGTCACAGATGCAAAACTACAAGAAATTCGAAAATGTCCAATGCTGATCCAAACTAAATTAAAAGAATATTTCAAAAAAGGCTGGCCAAATAATCGGAAGGAGATCTGCGAGGAAGTCCATCCGTACTTTAATATCCGCGATGAAATCTGTGTCTTTGATGATTTAGTATTCAAGACCCAAAGTCTCATAATCCCAGAGCTTGCTCGCATGCAAATACTCCATCAAATACACGAAGGACACATGGGCATAGAACGTTGTAAAAGTCTAGTTAAAGACATAGTATTCTGGCTAAACATCAAGCATGACATAGAAAACTTAGTTTCAAATTGCGAAGCATACCTCAGAAACAGACCTAATAATCAGAAAGAACTATTAATGCCGCATGGCGCGTCATGGCATACCGCGAATTATGATTTCCGATAACGGCTCCCTGTCAACTCAACAGAATTGCAAAATTTTACTCAAGACCGGGGAATTCAACATATTACCTCCAGCCCATATCTTTCTCAATCAAACGGACTAAAGGAAAGATCAATTCGGGGCATTAAAAATCTTCTGCAAAAATGTCATGAAATGAAGACCGACCCTCATATTGGTCTATTACATTATCGGACTACTCCAAAATCTAGCGAGCATTCACCACCCGACTTGCTGATGTCTAGAAAACTGAGAACTAGACTGCCTACACATCACGACATTTTAAAACCACGATTAGTTGATAGTAAAAAAATACAAACAATTTATAAAGTCAAAACAATCAAATATGAAAAGTTATTATGATAAGAACACGAAAACGCTAATTCCATTGAACACAGGTGAAAAAATATAGTACAAAAGGAAACCCAACGCTGTTTGGATTCCGGGAGTAATTAAAAATAGTTGTAAAGTGCCGCGTTCGTACTTTATTGCTGATAGCACTGATGGCAATGTTTATCGCAGGAATAGAGCCCATATTATGCAGCATCCAAGTTGCAGAGAAGTGCAAAAGGAAAAGTCTCCCCAAATTACAACAAATAATGAAATTATAGCACAATCAGATAGGATCTTAAGATCACGCGCACAACAAGTCGATGAATCTAATAAAAATAATAAATAGATGTAAATTTTAAGCAAAATTTAAATAATTTAAAAAACACTTTGCAATTTATGTTCCACTTAATATCTGTGGTTTTTCAAATAACTCGTTATCTGCAAAAAGTTAGTTTTGAGAAAGCGAGGGAAAGGTCGAAAAAAGTGAGAAAAAGTTTTGGGAAATCACCACATTGTGGATTTTTTTTTCTTTTTCTCACAGGACGTTTTGAAATAAATTTTATTAAGAGTATACTGATACTATTTTTCAAAAAATGTTAAATATGGCGCAAAAGTTGCACATACAATTTTTTTCGCTCTCAATTATAACACTTTTTTCAGTATACTGTGTGTGAATTAACGACTCAATTGAAGATGAATATTTATTTGAAATCAGTAATCGCTACAGGAGTTCACTTATGCGGTTTATTGAAAAACAAGAAAAATCGCGAAAACCATGAAATTTTATCAGGCAAAATGACTGGAAATGAAAATGAATGTTCTTAATACTGGTATTGATATTCGCCATCTTTTATTATCGTTGTTAATACATACACAAACAAAAATTGAAGAAAATCAAACAAAACAATGAAAATTAAAAAAAGTCGGAATTTTATTTTAAAATAACAACTTATCTGCACTTGCATTGATATTTGATCAATTTTGTTAACTTCTCGGTAGCATGTCTACTTGTGCTGTTTCTTGAAAAAATAATTTAAGATTTTTGGGTACTTAAGTGGTTATTCTTTTGTTAATAATAGTGTAATTGCTATGCCAGAGTACGCAGGATTATAAAGTATAAAATTTTATGTCGTATGGTATATTTAGTTTAAAATTGTAAATTTTGCAGATAACGAGTTATTTGAAAAAACCACAGATATATATTTGTCATTTTATTAAAAAAACAAGAAACAAAAAATTAAAGCCGACGCGTTAGTGCTGAACAATATTAGTAACAATGGCGACTATCATACTCGATATGGAAGGAAAGTGGTCCTTCCTGAGAGGCTGACTCCAATGACACTTCTTCTTGATGAATTATATTTCAGTTTATTTTCATTTTCAATTTTAAAACTAGGGTATAAAATATTCTTAAAATAAGATTTAAAATTATAGATATAAAATATTCATACGCAAAATTTGAATTACATATACATATGTATATACATAAATACATAGTATAGTGCAGTGTCGACGTAAATTATATTTTAAGCAATTGAACTATACGAATTATGTGATTAATTAAGTACCTATTATATTAGTGAAATCCAAATTAATCTTTTTTACTTGCATTGTTTTTATTCAAAAGGGAGGGTGTTGGTGATAATACATACATGCTCACATCTAACACCAATTGCATTTTACATTCAATGTATATGAACCATAACCCACGGAATATAATACAAGCCATGAAGTCGCCTGGTACAGCATGCAGTAGGAGCTCACTCTCACGGCATTTTGTATACTCGTCATGGAGGAAAAACTAAAATTTCATCTTAAATAGGTCCTAAAGCCCAAAACTGTTGCTCCCACAGCAAAATGAAGTTAAAACAAATTACAGCGAAATATGTTTTTTTTTCTAATAGTTTTTTAAAAAAATAACATGTAGAACAAATTTATGGAAATGATAGCGTTTGAACAAAATACAAACAACTTTTATATGAAAAACTCCAGCAGTAAGACAAGCCAAGAAGGCTGTGGATGACGCCTGCTTTTTCGACTTTGTTCATGGCTTGTATATTCCGGGGGTTACGAACGATATGAACCGTAGCTGTAAGTAATACACGGCCAGTCAGTAGTTAGCCGTCGCTGTGTACAGCCTAATCGTCGAATTAAAAATAAATAACTTAGTTAAGTCAAAGATAGACTTTTAATCAAACTTGATATATCACTACACTCACTACTCAGGTGCTGCAACCGAACAAACGACAAGGTTGTGTCGTTTGTTTACATATCCGCGTTCTGAGTAAAGTTTACTTCCGAATATTGGGGCATAAAAACCAATGACTGGTTTGGCGAGTGCCGTTCAGTATTCAGTTATAATAGTATCAAGTTTGCGTTCGGTTGGATATGCTTGAAATGTTAAGTTAGGTCAGGGAAATTACATACTGCATAATAAAGTACAGATTTGATTAGATTAATTCGAGTGTTTTATTTGTTCGAGAAGTTTTAATGGTTTTCATTTGTGTGATTGCTTGGGGCAATAAGATTTTTTAAAGTATCGAAATAAATAAAAAAGAAACTGGTTTGGGAAGAATAAGTGTTTAGTTTATTGGATAAGTGAAGTATGTATCTTATAATTTGCCAATGGTTGAGTGTTAAAAAGCAATACATACAGGAATAAAAGAAATACGTATGTAGTACACATAAATTAAAATGAAAATAATACAAAGTTACTAGAAGAAATGCAAAAAACATTTATCAACGCAATGGAAATAATTAAAGATCGTGTTAAAGAAAAATATGAAAGCTTAGAGAGAAAAGCAGAAAATGTAAATACTGTAATAATACTGTAACTACCGGCTAGTCACAGCGGTGACCTGGTTTATCAAATAAAAAATAAAGAAAAAAACAAAGAATGCGCGGTGACATGGTCGCTGAAAATACTCAAGAAGAGCAGTCTTTTTTGGATTCGATGAGAGGAATCAAGTTACGAGTTGTTATACACGAAAAAGTAAATACGCGAGTTATTGAAGATATAAATAATATATATATATGAATAGAACTAAAAAGATTAAGTGATGCGTTCTTGTGACCTGCTGTAAAGATATAACTATTACTTATATGTGAATAAAATTAAAAAGATCAAGTGTTGTGTTTTTGTGACCTGCTCAACTCAGCCCATAGTATTGGAATCTGTGCAGGAGATCTCAACAATAATAATAAATTTACTTGTAACCACAAATTCTTCAATCTGGTTTAAGGTAAAGTTAAAGACATTATTAGCAATAAAGAACTTTACTTTATGCCAGTTAAAACATCTCATCATAAATAGCAAACCTTATCTTCAGTCACATCATTGAACAAGTACCAGGGGTGCGATACGGTTCATACAGTACTTACATATAAATCAGGTGAAAAGTTAGCAAGTATTAAAGATGAATGTGAAAAAAATAGTTTGTTACTGCTTCTAAGAGCAGATCTTCTAACATAATAGATTTATAGTCATAAAAGAAAAATGAGTGAGTTGAGCCATCATTTTCAAACGTGATAGCATATACAATCATGATCATATCATGGTCTGAGATGCCAGGAATTGACAGCTGATTTTTAAACTTAATCTTAGATGTGCATGCCGTAATAAATACATCCAAAAGAGAAATGAGTTGGTTCAATATCAATGCGGTATAAATCAACAGAGGTCAAAATATTACAAAAATTATCACTAGACCTGGAATTTACCAGGAAAATTAAATAAGTTAGTCAAATTCTATAATCTGAACAGAAAGGGTTAAGCTGAAGCTCAACCTCGGTTAAATAAAGTTAATATCATAATATAATCATTTAACTCGGGTGCAATACTTGCTGTACACCTCGTTTAGTCACTGACAAGTCAAGTTCGTCTATTATTTATGCCGCTGACAGGCGTTATGCGATTTTTTGTCTTGATGTCAGTTTTGTATTACCTCTTGCCGTAATTTTCTCAAAGTTTTTGAAATTTCTTATAACTACTTCCAATCGTGCATTTCCCTTGCTATTTCCCTATTGATTTCCCCTCTTTCCAACGAAATGCGAAAGAGGTCAAAATATTACAAAAATTATCACTAGACCTGGAATTTACCAGGAAAATTAAATAAGTTAGTCAAATTCTATAATCTGAACAGAAAGGGTTGAGCTGAAGCTCAACCTCGGTTAAATAAAGTTAATATCATAATATAAATTTAATGTTTTCTTTATTTGATTTTTTTTTATTATCAAAAGATAATAATCATTTAACTCGGGTGCAATACTTGCTGTACACCTCGTTTAGTCACTGACAAGTCAAGTTCGTCTATTATTTATGCCGCTGACAGGTTTTATGCGATTTTTTGTCTTGATGTCAGTTTTGTATTACCTCTTGCCGTAATTTTCTCAAAGTTTTGAAATTTCTTATAACTACTTCCAATCGTCCATTTCCCTTGCTATTTCCCTATTGATTTCCCCTCTTTTCATCGAAATTCGAAAGCAATACTGGATAGTTTTAACACTAAAAAATAATATTCTATATTCACCTCTTTTATACTCCACAGCAAAACACTTATGGCCGGTTTCACAGTCAAGGTTTAAGCCACAGCGATGGCTTAAGCCAAGGGTTAATAATTATTTCGGTTTCACAGTCAAGGCTTAAGTGATATCACTGGCTTAAGGCAAGCTTAACTTAAGCCCGTCATCTCGCAGGCTTAAGCCTCAGATGTTGCTGTGAAACACATAGGAAATTATTGCTAAATATATATTTTGCCTAAATATTACAATTTCTGTTATTAAAGTTATACTTTAAAACTTAATTGAAATTTTCCAAGCGAAAAATAGTTATCTATAGTTAGCAGTTTTGAGTACTGTCTGGCAGCTAGTGTCAGCATTCCATTTGACGTTTTAGGAAGAAACCAAAAAGTTTAAGACAAAAGTGGGTTATTTATCTGCTGCAGACAATTACAATGTTTACATGCAAGGTTGAACCATGGTTCAACTCGGGTTCAACTCCATGTATACGCGGCTCGAGTTGAAATTGGGTCGACTCGACTCCTCCACGCTTGGCTGGCGTAGTCGAGTCGAAATAGTGTCCTATAAACACGGATTGAGTAGTCGAGTTGGCAGCTAACAGTTGAAATTAATTTTATTCATTCTTTACAAAGTTTTGGTATGTAGTGTATTTATTGCGAGTTTATTTTGTTTATTTAAACAAAATTTATAACTTTTATAACTTCATCACAAAAAATACCATAAATAATGTTATGTTTAATTGTCACTTCAACTATAGTTGGACCCGTTCTCAACTCAATATCTCAACTCTGCGAACTCAAAAACACGCGTCGAAAACTCGACTCAATCTCGACTCGATCCTTCAATTTTGCATGTAAACATGGTAATTATTATAAGCAACGAGAAGACACCCGCAACATTGCGAGAAATAGGATGACGTTGATTTTTATGCCTAATCTACAATACATGGTAAAACCAAAGTCGTCAAAACGATATCGTTTGCTGAAGAATGCATACCTATATATTACACGAAATATGTAAGGAGTGGTAAGCTGCCAAATTAAACAACTGTTGACCTGTCAATTATCATAAATGTAATTGCTTTCTCGATTTCATTCCAGAATTACATCGAAGGAAGTATTTGGATCAATAATTTATACAATAAGATTATAGCAAAGAACATCTAACAGTTATATGTTCTTTGATTATAGCAAACCAAAAAGTTATGTAGAGTGCAGTCTGACAAGACAATTAATATAAAACTTTGTTTTTAATACTGAAAGTGCAAGTTCCAGTTTACAGCTGTTTTGCTCTAAATTATGCTGAATACACCTGAGGTATTACTACATCGTTTTTGCTGTTTAACTACTGCACATAAGCTCGTGCTCATGTCGTCAAATGAATGAAAGAGAAGAAATATTTTTGCAAGTATAAATTTTCAAATGCAAGAGTGGGAAGCAAACACAAAAATCCATGTCGTTTTACCCCGCATAGTAGATTAGGCAATATTCTCGGTTCCGACTGCAGACACATTCGGCTATGATATATGGTCTTTGGGTTTGATATCCTTCCACATAAAAACCACAATAAACTGGTAAATAAAAATTTCTTCTTTCGGTTGGTTTTTAATCCACAATGGCAATTTTCCTTTACAAAAATTCACAATTACAGCAGTGCTGACAACTTAAAAATTTTCATCTGCGGCTTAACTAAGCCTCAGCTTACCGAGTACTGTGAAACCGAGTAGGCTAAAGGCTGGAACAGATTGTGGTGCTGGCACTGGTGTTGGCGCTTGGAGCTGGCGCATAGTCTGCCGCTTACCTTGTAGCTGAGTATGAACACAATGCTGCAGCTTAGTTCTGTGAAAACTAGTTTGATATTTTATATTTCATTCCATATTTCCGCTTTTCTTTTTAAATTTTTATATGAGGGATCCCACAATATATCTTTCCTTTTCATTATTTCGATGTTTTTTCTGTATCAAAATTTTCCATTTTGTTTCACTCGAACAAACCGCTTCGTAATCACAAATGTCAATCTTGGCGCGCACCAAAAGTTGGCAAAAGTGCGCTACAGCGCCAGCGCCAGCTACGCATTGTGTCGCCATCATACAAAAATCGTGCTGTTATATTTTGACAGTTTTTGCTACAGCGCCAGCGCCAATTCTGTTTCCCACTTTAAGTCAAAGTACAAATAAGTATAAGTAGAGACAGAGAGGCGAACAAAATAGGAAATTTTTCGTGTTTTTTTAGAATGAAACAATTAATTTCATATACTTTCGTCTTTTGCATGAATGGGGGAAAAAACTTGGCTATACACTATTGTAGTGCAACCGAGACAACGAGCTAAAAACAAAAATCGAGAGAACGTAGGATTACCCGAACGACAAAATCTTATTGAATCCCTCAAAATCCTATCAAACTATTCATAATAAAACAGATTTGAGATACCTGGAATACGAGTATACAAATCTATTGATATTTTTTCACAGAAGTCGAGAAGATTGTTTGAACTGGAGACTACCCGCAATACTGCTAGGTATTCGAGCTGCATGTAAAGAAGAACTATCTTGCTCGCCAGCTGAACTAGTTTACGGCTTCCAGCGAAATGTTTCATACATGGCAACAACACTGTTTCGGCTGATCCACGTAACATAGTATCAACACTCCACCCACGAATATATAAATGATTTGCGACCAATCGAAACGCGTCAATCCACAACCCCATTTTACATACCTGAACACTACTCACACTACCTCCCATTTTAAAGAAAGAAAACGATAAATTTCGCTTTGGCCCACATGCTGAAAGGAGATGTAAAGTTCCTCTCAAAAAAAATTCTCATTTTTCCCGAAAATGTCAGAGAACCCAGCATGAGTTCTCCATCTTATTCTCTTCATAGCAAAACGAATGGAAACAGAAAAAGGTGCTGTTCAAATATCATGGGATTACACCAACAAACATTAGAATTCCTGCGAAAAACATTGGAACAACTCCGCTCATTCTCTTATTTAAGAAAAACATTGGGAAAACTCCACCCATTCTCCCTTATTTACGAAAATAAATCATTTGCCACTCCGTTTCGTTGCATGTAATCTTCGCTTTCACATTTTTTGTCTTATTCGTAAAATGTTGAAAGAGGGTTTGATTTTTTTTTCTCTTTTTTCCTTCCTTTTCTCGCCGTGTGTATTTAAATGGAAAACAATCGGAACACTGTTCCGTGTGCTTTCTTTTAGTTATTTATTCTTTGGTAATGTGACCTGATGTACATTATTATGAATAGGTTCAAAGGATTTTGAGGGACTTAATAAGATTTTGTCGCTCGGGTAATCCTACGTTCTTTC
The DNA here is from genome assembly GCA_963930735.1 of Dioctria linearis. Classification (NCBI taxonomy): domain Eukaryota; kingdom Metazoa; phylum Arthropoda; class Insecta; order Diptera; family Asilidae; genus Dioctria; species Dioctria linearis. The sequence continues at coordinate 172,489,486 of OZ005741.1, read as the reverse complement.
GATTTTTGTTTTTGTTTTTAACTCATTGTCTCAGTTGCACTACATAATCATAGCCAAGCTCTGTTCCCCCAATCATGCAAACACGAAAGTATATGAAATTACTTGTTTCATTCTAAAAAACAGCAGAAATTTTCCAATTTTGCTTTACAGCTTCTTAAGGCTAGGTCTATGTCATAATTATGACAACTCGGTGCACAGTTAGCAAGATGGGCGTGGCGTTAAGATTTTTGAATAAATCGCAAATTGATTAATGGAATATTTATTTAAACATCTAAGGCAACAAATTAACGTTTTCTAATTTTTAAATTTGTCCCCAATTTTTATTGAAAATGATTTAAAAATGAAAATTCAATGATTTTTTTTTAATTTTTCTGGTTTGCGGAGTGGGGCTTGCCACAAACTTGAACTAAATTAAATAAATTTTTAACATAAACTTATTGAAGTTAATAAGCAGAAATAACGGTTTCCGATTTTTAAAATTCTACTTAGTTTTGTAAAAATTTGATGCAATAGATTGCTTTCTTAATGGGTAAAATCCAGGTAAAACAAATTATTGCGTCGAATTGTCGCAGATATCAGTAGAACTTTAAAAATCGGAAACCGTTATTTTCTGCTTACTAACTTCAAAAAGCTTATGTTAAAAATTTAGTTAATTTAGTTCAAGTTTGTGGCAGCCCCACTCCGCAAACCAGAGAAATTAAAAAAAAATCATTGAATTTTCATTTTTAAATCATTTTCAATAAAAATTGGGGACAAATTTAAAAATTAGAAAACGTAAATTTGTTGCCTTAGATGTTTAAATAAATATTCCATTAATCAATTTACGATTTATTAAAAAATCTAAACGCCCCGCCCATCTTGCTAACCATGCACCGAGTTGTCCCAATTATGACATAGACCCAGCCTTAACTTGTCATTAGGGTAACTTTGGTTTAACATTTAAAATGTACACAGCAAGAAAAGGAAGAAAGAAAGAAAGAAAAAAAGAAAAAAAAATCAAACTCTCTTTAAAACTTTTATGCATAAAGATAAAAAATGTGAAAGCGCAAATTGCATGCAACGAAACAGAATGGCAAATGTTTCATTTTCGTAACTAAATGGGAAGGGGCGGAGTTTTCACGTTTTACTCTCATAAAATGTTCACGCACTTTGGTGAAAACTAGTTTTTGCTGAGAGAGAATCGCCAATGTTTTTATAGCATGGCCAATGTTTGTTAGTGTAATTTTTATGCTAATTCAGCAGCACGTGCTTCTGTCACTGACTTATAACAATGGACTGAGCGTATGGTCATTTTCCTATAGGAAAGCATGGCACAAGTTTTATAGTTCTCTCTTTCGCCCTATGGCAGAGTTGGAGCTACCAACACAAAATATTGCATTCAGGAACGTTTGCTTATGTCATTTGATGCTGTTATGTTGGTTACAGATCCAATCACCGCAGAAGGAATAAGGTAAAGATAGTGTTTACCATGCTCCGTCTCTCTTGCCCATAAGCAGGATTCAGTTAAGAATAAATTTTGAAAATTAAAGCCGGAATGAGCTTAATTCCTTATAAGCGATTAAAAAATCACTTGGGCACAAGAAAATATATTTTTTTAATTTAATTCGATTTTCGGATGTAAAATTTCATCTGATTGGTCGAGTTTTACATGTTTTTTTTTGTAATCGTTTTAAAGGGTGCTCTAACGGTGATATACAGAAACACAATATTTTTTGTGCCACATGAAATAGCAAATCGCTCAGTCCATTGTTATAAGTCAGTGGCTTCTGTTTACATTCGTTTTGCTGTGAAGAGATTAAGTGGGAGAAATTCTTGCTGGATTCTCTGATATTTTCGGGAAAAATGAGAATTTCATTCGAGAGGAATTTTACATCTCCTTTACATCTCTGGGCCAAAGCGAATTTATCTTTTTCTTAAAAACGGGAGGTAGTGTGACCTGATGTACATTATTATGAATAGGTTCAAAGGATTTTGGGGAATTTAAAAAGTTTTGTCGTTCGGGTAATCCTACGTTCTCTCGATGTTTGTCTCAGTTGCACTACATAATTATAGCCAAGTTCTGTTCCCCCAATCATGCAAAAGACGAAAGTATATGAAATTACTTGTTTCATTCTAAAAAACACCAGAAATTTTCCAATTTTGCTCTACAGCTTCTTGACTTGTCATTAGGAACTTTGGTTTTACATTTAAAATGTACACAACAAAAAAGAAAAAAAAATCAAACTCTCTTTAAAACTTGAATAAAGATAAAAAATGTGAAAGCGCAAATTGCATGCAACGAAACAGAAAGGCAAATGTTTCATTTTCGTAAATAAATGAGAAGGGGCGGAGTTTCACGTTTTAAGTGAGTGTCACACAAATTTTGCTCTACTGCTTCCTATCTTATTATTAGGTAATCTTTGGTCGTCACTGATAACAATGTGCAATGGCGTGCAATATTACTGAATATTTAACTTAATTTCTCCTGCAATAGTTAGAAAATTTTAAGTGAGGCTAAATCAATTTCGCTAACTGTATCCATGGTAATTGGTAAGAATGAATTAGATGGTTAGATTTTTTGCGTACGTTTCTTACATTGTGAAAGAGGATTTTGAGTGAATTTCTTGGTTTGCTCAATTATGCTATGCGGCAGGCAGCTTTTGCTATGAATGGATTTACTGAAAATATGATTGTCAGGATTGTAGTACATTGCTGTTTTATTTAACGATGATAATGGCTTCCTTCTATTTCAAGATCAAGAATAGTGATGAATATTTATATTGGGTATTATTGACATTATTGACTTTGATATTTGTATAATTACTTATAGTAGCAACAAGGAATTCTCTGTATTTTTTCAAAGGCGTCAGACTCAAGGCCTTCGCAAACCAATGCGAAACCGCAGGAACGGGAGCGGGAAATTATGAACCCATCACACCCAGAGAAGCCGAAACGAATTCGTCCCGTCGTTCTCATAAGATATTCACCTTTCCTTCTTGCCTGAACTACGCGAATGACGAGAAAAAAGCTGCATGCTGCGAGCCAAAAATGAAACGCTGCAATCCCGCGTTCGCTACCTAGAAAAAAAGCGTCATTGCGAGTGGTTCCATATCCCACCAAAGGTTCGAGTCCAGCTCCCGTTCACGCGGTTTCGCGTTGATCTGTGAAGGCCTTAATATATAGCTAGATTTTATCATGTCATTTAATTGGCATACTCATATGAGTGAATATTAAAAATTTCATTTATATTTAACTAATCTTCGAATTTTTTTAACACAATTTTTATTTCTTTCTGATGTTTTTAACATATTTTCAAACTACTCGACATACATGAGATAATTGGAAAATTTTTCACCCAAAATTGTCTACTTCATTCCTCAGCTGGACTTTCCACTTAATTGGGTCTAGATTTGTTGTGGATTTGCGGTATTTATGATTTTTCTTAATTAATTATCATTGATATTGTCTATGTTGGAATTTCTTACTTCTTTTCTCTCGTTTTTCAGAAATTTCAAAAATGCAATATTGGCGGGGACGTATCTAAGCAAAGGAGTCTTAGGAAGATACGGGTTTTTTGTTGGAGGGGTAGATAAAGTTGATTGAAAAAAATTACTGGTGAGGGTTTTGGAGGTCGCGGGTAGTTTCAATCCAACCGGTTTGTTCGGGTAAGGGCGTAGTTTAGCCCCGGAGGGGGGAGGGGTGGGTAGTTAAAATAGATCACGTGGTATGTCAAATGAATGGTCTTGGGGAGTGTAATTAAACTGTGTAGGTAATTTTAATTTTTTCCTGATTTCTTGACAATATTTAAGCAATTTCAACTATTTATTGTTCAATTTTTCATTCTTTCTGACATAGTGTAGCGGCCATTGTGCAAGTCACTTACGACACAAATAACACATGAGCCATGATCTATAAATAGGAAGAGATGGATAGAAGATCAAGCCAAGCGCAAACATTTTCGCAAATATCTTTTTTTCGAAAAATCACGACGACATGACTCTTCCTTCACTTAACTTCTTCTATTTCACCTAGTTCTTATCAGTTTTTCTTAATTTTTTTTCAACTATAGTTTATCCAGGGTACGTAAATGCTCGCTCGCGAGCGGCTCCTGATGCGGCTCCCAGCTTTTCGCTCGCGAGCCGGAGCCAAACAATTTTTTTTAAACGTTCTCGCTGGCGAGCCGGAGCCGTTAAATAGCTCCTCACCATAAAAATGTGAGATTATTCTTTGCTCATGAACAATTTTCATGTTTTGTTTACACTGCCTCTTGTTCATTCTTAAAATTGCCTACCTGTTAAGTTTTCAGTTACATGTCCCAATTTTTTATTTTTATATTAGGGTTGAGAATCAGAAAAAGTACGTACATCAACTCTGTATATTATGATTTTATTCTTCGGAAAAATTTTATTTACCCAAAAAAAAAAGTTCATAAATCAGAGCTGAAAATATATAAATTGTAATACGGAAACTGTACCGAAAGTGTAGTTCTTAGGTTTTTACGACGGATATCTACAGTGCGAAGTTAAATATAAATTACAGAAGCATACCTGTACACCTAAATAAAAACTCATTTTCTACCTTGATTTTCCTAGACTTCACATATTATTTAATTCATTTAAAAGGAATTCGGATACCTGCTATACAGATCCCTACACGACTGGGACAATTATACAATTAAAAAATATTTTACACCTAACCAATGTAACCCAAATCAACTGTATTTTGTATACATATGAAGGGAGGTGGAAAACAAACAACCGATAGCGCATGCATATAGCAGTGAGTAATGTATTATTTTTTTCTCATTTATCTACACTAACATATAATAAGAATGGACTGAGCAAAACCCTCGAGAATAGTTCACAAGCCATGAAACAGACTCCCTCCCTACCACATGCGAGGCCCAGCGTAGTCCTTACATTCTAAAATATTTGTAGTGTTCTTATGTAAAAGTGATAAAAGTTTGATTTGAATAGCTCCTCCTCCGCCCTAAACTACTATTCATACAGAAAAATGGCGTTCTGTTAATCTTAAGCTTGCTTTCTTATCTTCCGAACCGTAATAAAATTTTAATACCTTTCCTAACAAAATTATTTAAAAAAATTTATCTTACAGGAAAATAATCTTCTAGTAAATTAAAGCTTGGTTCCTTACCTTCCCAACGGCTACACTTCCTATAAACCTTACTAAACAAAATAATAAAATAGTCTTGATTACAAAGTAACCTTACCATTTTACGCTCAATACTTCTCAGCTGAGTGATAATTGCATGTGTGTATGTGCAGCCGTAGTCCGAATCTGTAGGCAGCTACATTCGATATCATCAGCCCACGGCATGCAATGATGGCACAGCGGCATTACAATGATTACTCAGCTGAGAATTTTTGTTTGAGGAATTGTACATTTGGTTAAGATAACTTTTTTTAAATAATTTTGTTAGGAAAGGTATGAAAATTTTATTACGGTTCGGAAGATAAGAAAGCAAGCTTAAGATTACCACAACACCATTTTTCCTTATGAATAGTAAATTAGGGCGGAGGAGCTATTCAAATCAAACTTTTGTCACTTTTACACAAGAACACTGCAAATATTTTAGAATGTAAGGACTACGTTGGGCCTCGCAGGGCGGTAGGGAGGTGGTCTGTTTCATGGCTTGTGAAGTATTCTCGAGGGTTTTGACTGAGCCATCCTATCTAATTCTTAAGGTGAAAGCCCAATGAACGCGGCAGGCGTCGCGCCGCTTTGACAGTTCTCCGCGGCAGACGCGTGTAGGATTTGAGCAAGGTCCAATGGACGCGTCGCGTTGGTACTCTTAAGATTTATTTATAAAAAGAAAAAGTGATAGAAAAGCTTGAGTTATTATTTAAAAGTGAAATAGTGGATATATCAGAGTTATTAGATGTGGCAGTTCTTGAATTTGCAGCTTATTAAGCATATAAACAGTTTAAAATCAATCAAAAGAACTGTCAAAGCGTCTGCCGCGCGTTAAAAGTAGAACATTGCTCTACTTTCGCGTCGAATCCGGCAAGCGCGGCAGCTATTTGGCCAGCACGAACTTAAACACGTATATTCTATTGAACTGTCAAAGCGACGCGACGCCTGCCGCGTTCATTGGGTTTTCGCCTTTATAGTCAAAAATGGCACAAATTTTAGTTAAAATCTATTTGTCTCTTTCAAGCTCAAAATGTACACTGAACTGTAACCAATTTTTGAAACAGTACTGCTGTATAAATTGGAGTGCATTGGAATTGACATAAAAGTTCAGACAAATATATTGTTTTTATACGTCTATCTCTTACAAGCTCAATGAAATTTGACAACAAATCTGCAGAGGAGCACATTTTTGAGTAATATTAAAAATTAATTTTTGGGTTAATTAAAACAATTTTAACTTCCTAAATAATTTTTTGTAATGTAATACTATTTTTCAACATCTTCAGTGTTTCTAATCGACAAATAATAATAAATTATGAATCGGTGTACAATTGTACGCAATTTAGGGTTTTCACAGCCTGTTCAATATTTGTGCCATTTTTGAAGCAAGAACGCTCAGTAGATTCTTATTATATGTCAGTGTTTATCTAGCTCTAAAATTACACAGATTGAGTAAGTACAGTAAAAAAATGCCAAAACTTGTATATAATAATCTCACATTTTTATGATGAGGAATGGCTCCGGCTCCTGAGCGAGAGCTTTGAAGAAAAATTATTGGGCTCCGGCTCGCGAGCGGGAGCCATTTTACAAAGAGCTTTTCGGGAGCGCTCTCTCGAGGGCCGCTCGCGAGCGATTATTTACGTACCCTGGTTTATACTACAATTTAATTATTTATTATTTTAAAGTTAATAAAATTTACCCGGACCATAGGTCGCGGGCACCAACACTAGTAATATGAATTTAATTAAAAGTGTGATTTTTGTGTTGTGACGCAGGTGTCCAAATCCCCGAATCACAGCCATAAGGTCAATATCAATATATTGTCCTATATAATATATTGATGTATCACAGAAATGACTCTGAAGACTAAAAAGTGTTTCATTTATTTCAATTTAATTTAAACTTGGCTGGAATCCATTATCCCGGAGAACATTCGGATGGCTTCTAGTGAGTAGACGTAGCTGTGATTGCTCCCGCTTTGAGTCGATTCTCCACTGTTTTTAACCGGCCGCTTGCTAGTTTCAAGTGTAGTAATAATTTTTTAATCGTCGTTTTCCGTGCTTTTTTCTATCGCTGACTTCGACTTGACTTTATTTAATTTAAAAAATGGTGATCTCCGACGTATACTCCGCCTTACCTGAACGATGCCATCGTTAGGGGGATACTTATGATGCCAACTGAAAATCCTCGTGACATCACCATGGACTTATCCAATGCTATCCAACATAAACTCTCTCCTTATATTGAAGCTTTTCGCCTGAATCGCAGAGCGCATTTTAGTTATAACAACAATTCCAGTAATCATGCGATACCACTCTTAATTCGCTTCTCCTGTGCCAATGAGAGAAGAGCGTTCGTTTCTGCGCTGAAAGCTCATCATAGAAAGCTGAAATTAAGGGACTTGAAGGGCTTTACGTGATAGCCGAACTTTTGTTAATGAGAGTCTTACCCTAGTAAACAGCAGCTTGGTGCGTGAGGCCCTCAAGCTGTTCAGACAGCGAAGAGTCAGTTCAGTGTACTCTGATAATGGTATCGTTTATGTCAAATGTGCAAAAGATGATCCCGCTACCAAAGTACGTGATCTGGAGCAACTACGGCTTCTACTTCCAATAAAGTCAATGCGGGGACGAATGCTAAATAATGAAGTTTGGACTAATCATCGTTCCAGTTTCCATATTTTTTCTCTTTTCTCTTTTTTTTCATGCTCTTTATACTTTTTCCAATGTTTTTTATATGCATTCTTGTTGATGATGAATTCTTCTCTAGTTTTAATGGTATTCTTATTGTTAGTTTTCAGTTCTTTCATTTATTGTGATATTCCAGGTATCTGCGGGTGTGCATTATTCAGTTTTATTATTAGTTATATTGTCTCATTTTTGCAGCAGTGGATCTTGATCGCTTGTCTGACGGGTGTTCACCTTTTTTCGTGCGCTGTGTATATATGTAATGGGTGATTTTCGGGATCCGTGTGTCAAGGTAAGAACCATGGCGAATATTTTGAATGGTGACCAACCTGGATTAAACGTCTTTTACATAAATGCTCGTAGCATAAAACATAAAATAGGCGAGTTAATGGAAATGTTTGTTCGTACGAATGTGCATGTTTTAGTTATCAGTGAGTCGTGGTTAAACTCAAATGTCCCTAATCTTTTGGTCTCGTTACCTGGCTTTATACTTTTACGCAATGACAGAGTGGACAGGATTGGTGGATGTGTGGCTATTTGTGTTTGGGATCATTTTAAGTCCAAGATCTTACGTCGCTCATCCATTCACAATTTGGAGTTCCTTTGTGTGGAGTTAATTCCGGGGCTTGATAAATGTGCCTTAGTATCCGCTTATTGCCCGCCCAAACAATTTAATGTGGAAATGGCTGTTGAATTCGAGCAATGTATTTTTAGTTTATCACATAGATATGCGCATGTGATTGTTGCTGGCGATTTCAATGTAAATATTCTTGAAAATAGCTCGCAAACTGACAACTTCCTTTCACTACTTCAATCTGTCCATCTTAATTTAATAAATCATAGTCCACTCACTTTTCGGTCACCTCCGCCTCTGTTAGATCTTATACTTGTAACCGACCCAAAATCTGCGCTGCATCACGGCCAAATTTCTCCTCCATCTATTTTCGATCATGATTTTTTGTTTTTAAAGTATGACATTCCCATCGCCAGCTCTCTATCCCTCTACAATGTGATTAGTTTTCGTGATTATCAAAAAATAAACTTCAAACTTTTAGATGAGGAGTGCAGGAATCAATGTCCTTAATACTAAAATTCTTTATCTGCTTGACAAGTATGTTCCTCTTCCATCGAGAAGACTTGTTGGAAGTCGTTGCCAGTGGTTCTTCGTCGCAATAAGAAATCTAATTATTGAGCGCGATTTCCTGCATCACTAGTACAAGATTACCAAAACACAGAGCAGCTTACTGGCATTCAAGCGGATTCGCAATCTGGTCAATAGGAAAGTTCGAGATGCTAAGCGAGCGTTTTATGCTGATAAACTGGCCTCTACATTGCCTCCGAAGAAACTTTGGGGTACACTACGCAGTCTTGGTGTAACCAGCAATAAAAATTTGGACTGCGAGCTAAATCCTGATGACCTTAATGCATTCTTTGTATCGCATAATAATAACGTTATTACCACCTCATCGTGCATGAGTATGGTGCGCCATTCGACACACCTTGTTGACTCTGCTTTTAGTTTCCGTTGTATTGATGCGAACGAAGCAATTGACATGATTAACTCTATTCGGTCTGAGGATATAGGTCCGGATAGCTTACCTCCCCGCTTTGTGAAGCTGCTGTTACCTTTTATAATTAAACCTATTGTGAGAGCTAGTCTCGGACGTGGGAGGGAGTGCCGGTTTGTAAAGGACAACTCAGTTCTACAAATTCAAATATAAAATTTTTATTCAAAGCTAAATGCTTAAGATTATATCACAAACTCATTCAAAAAAGGAAAATCAGAACTAAAAAACTAACCTATAAACTACTATAAAAATTCAATATAAAATTCAACAATAAATCCAAATAAAACAAAACAATTTAAAAATTCAGTATAAAATTCAATAAGTAGTGACGATCGCGTAGTCCACCTCCTTTAATTCGTGTTAAGAGTGCTATTTTTATGCACACGGGCAGCAAAATGCTACTATAAGAAGATTACAGATTATTCTCTGCAGCAGAATTATTCTTCTGCTTAGGTGTGGGCAGGAGATTGCAGATTATTCTCTGCGGCAGAATTATTCTTCTGCTTAGGTGTGGGCAGGAGATTAGGCAATGGAGGGATTTTCAGATTATTCTCTGAAATATAGAATTATTCTTCTATTTTGGAGGTTGGAAATTATATTCTTGTCGCTCGGATTATTCTCCGAATCAGATGAGCTCTGAACCAAGAATGATTTTCTGCTGCGGCTCGTCGGCTAGATATAGCCGCCTCATCCAGTTATGTCTCTTTCGCCTCTTGGTGTTGCCCTTGCGACGGCTTTTGCATTTGCTTAACTTTTGATTGCGGCGAAGACAGCTGACTGTGGTAATGTCACTAAATGACACTACGAATATGTAAACATGCAGAGGTACGTGTACTTTTAGGTAAGTTTTGCTTTCTTTTATTGTTTTATTTATTTATTAGTTATTTTTTATGTTTAGATGAAGTGTGGCTTCAAAGTACCTTTTATGCATGCTTTTGCAGCATGAAGTGCTGTGTTCTGTGAGCGAATGATCCAGGAAGCTAAACTTGATTGGTTTTTTTTTAGATAAGTATCAAGTTTTTATGACTGTACTTTAGACTTGATACTTTGTGCTTTCTTTATTTATTATTTCAGGAAATATCAGCAAGAGAGTGAATCTGGGGAACATAGATACATCGATGGACTGAACATCCTCCCGCCTCCAAAAAATTGTAATATTTTGTGTAGATAAAAAAATAAACTTACGTTTGGTTCATGATAGATGTGTAATTTCTCCTTTTTCTTCTTCATTTTCATCTCCACACCTTCAGGAAGACTCCATTTGATAAAATGAGTTGCCTTCCTAATTTTGTCCCAAGGTGAGTGCGTTGCTTCGAGTAGCTTAATCACGATCGGCATGGCAATAATCTTTCCAACTAAGTCGTGTGGAATTCCTGGTAGCGATACTTCATTGTTTGATGAAAAATGCTGGAATTGTCTTGGAGTAATTGAGCGATTAAAAAATTGATTTGGTGGGTCAATAATTATCGCCTGAGGTGATGACTTAATGTCGGTTGTTGGCGGCACCTTTAATCCTTGAGTATTCTTTGGAAGTGGTGTGGTGCCCGTGTTGATAGGTTCGGGTAGTTTGGTGGGCCTTATTTTGTTGGTATATTGCTGTAGATGGTACAGGTTCCTTTTTCGTACTCTGTGTCGTTATTGGGACATGAGCTCCAAAAGTTCCGGAGGCGTAGGAGATAAGCCAGCGTCGATAGAGTCTAAAGACTCGGAATTGAAGATTTCTAATAATTCCTCCATAATAGAAATAAAAAAAATAATAAAGAATAAAAACGAATTCGAAAATCACTGCGCGCACTTTTCAATGTTCACAACTGAAGTGATTTTTGGCAGGTTTTGGAATAGTTTATATTCAAATGTAACGGGTGTTTTTTAAATTTTTGGGTATGCCAGAGAGTAGTAAATTTTGGTGGGGATTTTTTTGATATTTATTAGGATGATTTGGTGAAGGGGAGAGGACAAATTTTTGAGATTGGACGGGTGAGAATATTTTTTGGGGTTTTTAATTGTAACTGCTCTAACTAGATTATTATGACCAGTGTGAATATCAATGATTCTACCCAATGGCCATTTTCCGATGGGAGCCTGATCGTCTTTTATTAGAACGAGAGTTCCTATTTGTAAGTTTTCCTTTTCTGTCTGCCATTTATGTCGTTGGTGCAATGTGCGTAAGTAATTTCTTGACCATTGTTTCCAAAAATTGTGGGAGAGAGGGGGAGGTTCTAATACGGTGAGATTATGACGACCTGTCAGCAAGTGTCCAGGAGTGAGCATATTGTAATCTGTTGGATCATTGGACAGAGGAGAGAGAGGTCTGGCATTCAAACATGCCTCAATTTGGACCAACATTGTGTACAGCTCTTCAAAGGTGAGTTTTGCGTTTTTGGTGGTTTTGTATAGATGGAGTTTGGTGGATTTTACACCTGATTCCCATAATCCACCAAAGTGTGGTGCTGCAGGAGGGTTGAAATGCCAAGTTATACCTTGATTAGCAAATTGGCTGGCCAATTCGACCTCAATTGTTCTGATGGACTTTTGTAAATTTGATTGTAAAACTCGATTAGCTCCTACGAAATTTGTTCCTTGATCTGAGTAGATGTGTGAGCAAAGGCGTGTAACAAATCTCTTAAGAGCGGCTAGAAAGGCTGCTGTAGTCATATCAGAGACAAGTTCTATATGTATGGCCATAGTGGCGAAGCAAACGAACAGAGAAATATAGGCTTTCGTTAATTTCGCTCCTCTTAGTGTTGATGTTTTCATATCAAGCGGACCTGCGTAATCTACCCCAGCATGTTGAAAGGGTAGAGATATATTGACCCTTGCTGCGGGCAGTGAACTCATTAGCTGAGAGCTAGGTTTCGCATTGAATCGAAAACAGTCAACACATTTATGAATACGATGTCTAATTGTATTGCGGGCATTTATTAATCAATACCGATTTCTTATAGTATTCAATATGACTTGCGTGCCTCCATGTAATGTGTTATGGTGTATATGGTCTATAAGAATGTTGGTTATGTGATGGTTATTGGGGAGAATTATGGGATGTTGTTGGTCGTAACTTAGCTGAGATTCTGTGAGACGACCTACAACTCGTAGGATGTTATCAGAGTCGAGTATAGGGTTGAGTGACAAAATTCGACTCTTTCTAGGAAGGGGTAAATTTTTGTGTAACTGGGAGATTTCAGTGGGAAAGGAGATCTTTTGGAGAAGTTTAATTATGCAATGTTCTGCTCTTTTCAACTCAGAAGCTGAAAGATATTGAGTAGTGGACTGTATTTTACGCATGCTGTTTATAAATCTGATACAATATGCAGTTATTCTTATAGTTTTTGGTAGTGAAGAGTATTTGTGTAGTAAAGCCATTTGTTCATCGATAGTAATGGTGAGAACCTTCGGTTTTTTATGCTCTAGTTGAGTATGTATATTTTGTAATTGTTGCGGCCAGAGATCTTCATCTTGGTGTATCCAGTCGGGGCCATTCCACCATATTGAAGTTGTGGCTAGGATGTTTGGCAGAGTGCCTCTTGATGCTATGTCCGCTGTGTTATCTTTGGATGACACATGTTTCCAAACAGCTTGCGGAATGTTTTCGTGAATCTCGGAGATACGATTGGCCACGAACGTTTTCCAGGTGGAGGGATGTTTCCGAAGCCAAGCCAAAACTATATTGGAGTCTGTCCAAGCTATCAGTTTGACCTTTTCTAACTCCAAATTGTTAGTGACTTGTTTGATAAGTCGTGAAAGCAGGACAACACCACACAGTTCTAAGCGTGGAATTGAAACTGGTTTGATGGGAGCAACCTTGGTTTTTGCTGTTAAAATTTGTACTCTTGAGCTCTCGTCCGAATGAATTTTCAGATATAGGACTGCAGAGTATGCATTGTTGGATGCATTACAAAAACCATGGAGCTCCATTTTTGTTAAATTAGGTTGATAGCCTAGCCAACGTGGAATCTGAATGTGTTGTATCGCATGTAGTTGCTCTTTAAAATGATTCCATTCTTTTGAGAGTTCTATAGGTACTACGTCATCCCAGTCGCATTTTGAGAACCAAAGTCTCTGAATTAGGATTTTCGCATTGATTAGCATGGGGCCAGCCATCCCAATGGATCGAAAAGAGATGAGACTTCAGATAATATTATTCGTTTTGTATATGAGTTTTTCGGCTCGGGGATATTAACCTTGAATGAGAAACAGTCTGTGGTTGGATACCAATGAATGCCGAGAGTTTTTATGGACTCGTGTTCAGAGAATTCTAGATTCGTTTTTAACTCTCGGTGGTCCATTGGTATGTTCTTTAACAGATCATGGTGATTGGCTGTCCATTTCCGCAAGTTGAATGTTCCTGTGGCTAGAGCTTCAATAAGCTCGCTTTGTAATTGTAGAGCTTCGCTCAGACTGTGGGCAGACCAAATCGTCCACGTAGAAGTCTCGCAAGATGCTCTTTGCTGCGAGGGGATAATTGGTCTCTTCATCCTTTGCTAGCTGCTGTAACGTTTTGATAGCTAGATATGGTGCTGGTGTAGTTCCAAATGTGACAGTACTGAGAATAAATTCTTTTAATTCTTCATTTGGACTGTCTCTCCATATTATACGTTGGAAATTTTGGTGTTGAGGTGTCATTTGAATCATTCTGTACATTTTCTCGATGTCCGCTGTAAATGCGAATTTATACAGACGCCATCTCAACAGAGTGGTCCAAAGCGTTGGTTGGATTGTAGGTCCAACTAGTAGTTGCTCGTTTAGTGACTTGCCATTTGAAGTACGAGCTGAGGCATTAAAGACTATCCGAAGTTTTGTAGTGCCGTTCTCCTTTAGCACAGCGTGGTGTGGTAGATAATGTAGATGGGATAGGCTTCATGTGGCCAAGACGGATGTATTCGTCTATGCAATCGTTATATAGCTTATGTATAGTTGGATTATTGGTCAATTTTTTCACTAGTTGTATTAATTGTTTGACCACCATATTCCTAGATTGCCCAAGCTGTGGTCTATCTTGACTCTTGAATGGTAAATGAACCTCGTATTTACCAGAGGATAGACGTCTTGTTGTGTTTTTGTAGAATGTTTCACACATTTGATCTTCGTATGATAATATTGGTCGGGTGATGCATTCTTCAAGTTCCCAAAATTTTCTTAATTGATTGTCCGCTTCGATGTTCATATTAGTGTAGGTGGTTAGCATAGTTGTGATTTTGCTGTTAGCTTCTGGTACAGCTCCGATCAGAATCCAGCCCAATTCTGTATTTTGAGCTGTGGGAGAGTTGCCAGACCCGCGCTTTATACCATTTTTAATAATGGCTGCATAGATGTCTGCTCCAAGAAGAACATCAATTTCCCCTGGAGTTGAGAAGGTGGGATCTGCTAAAGTTAGATTGTTGATGTGTCTCCTGTTTGACACTTCAATAGTGTGGGTTGGCAGTAATTCCGTGATTTTCCTGATAATGAGCATGTTGCTCTCTATTTTAAATTTGGTGTATAAGGAGTTAATTGTAACAGTAGCCTGTTTTACTGCCGTACCCAATCCAATTAGTTGATGGGTGGTCGGAGTTCCTTTAAGCTGTACGCTTAAGGGTTCTTTCTGTCATAATAGATACTTGTGACCCAGAATCTATTAATGCTCGGAATGTCATTGCAATTCCGGATGGAGCTATGATATTAATTAGGGCTGTAGAAAGAAGTGCCTTTTTCAGATTTGAAGTTAGAAAATTTTGAACTTGTTGTTCATTCTTTCTATCGGTAGGTGAGACTTGCTTTATTTCCATATTGGAACTTTGAGAGTGCTGAATGGGTGATTTTGTACCCGGATGGTTTTGCTCGTAATGAAGCAATGTGTTGTGAATTTTCTTGCAATGATAACATCTTTTATTGCTTGTGCAATTTGAAGTCGTATGGTTAGGTGATAAGCAATTTTTGCATAAATGCTTATGTATAACAACTTCATGTCGTTGTTGGATGGTCAAATTTCTGAAGGTTGGACAATGGAATATTATGTGATCACCTTTGCAATGACTGCAAGAGGATTTTTTTGTAAGAGGGTGACTTGGTGTTGAACTTTTGGTTTTGTTCAAGAGTCCATACGTTGGTTTGGGCGAGAATGGTTTTCTCTGTGTCGCATTTGGCAATGTGTTTTTATTTCCTATCATTTCCAAGGTTCTGAAGCGAGCCTCTAGGAATTTAGTTAATATTTTTAATTTAGGTAATTCTGTGCTGTTGTGGAGGCTCTGCTCTCATAACTGGTGAGTGTCTGAGTGTAACTTTTGTACAGTTAAATATATAATTATTGGATCCCAGTTGTTTGTTTCTATTCCTAAGTTTTGTAATGCTAATAGTGCCTCAGTTATATTGTCTAATAGCCTTTTGATACTTTCGGCAGTATCATGATTTGTGATTGGGACAATAATTTTTTTAGTTGTACGTTGACTAGGATTCGCTTATTTGAGTAGCGTTCCTTTAGGAGTTGCCAAGCTGGTTTATAATTTGTGTCGCATATTTCATAATGCCTGAGCAATTTTTCAGCTTCTCCAATTAGATTAGTTTTTAAAAAATACAACTTGTCAACCTCTCTTAAATTATTGTTGTTATATATAACCGAATTAAATAAATCGTGGAATGAAATCCACGTAGAGTATTCTCCATTGAAGGTGGGAAGTTTAATTCTGAGGAGTCATTATTTCATGAATTTGTGCTAGCATGTGATGTCTGAGTCTGAGGAGGATTGTTGACGGGCGTTGGTGTTAGTTTGTCTATATCCTCTTCCATGCTTGCTGCTTCTTCAATATAATACTCCTGTACATCACTAAATGTTTCTTTCGTGAAGTATTCTAATTTGCGATCTTCCTTTGTCGCTCTCTTTTGAATTACTCTATGCCGAGTTTGGAATTCTTTCCAATATTCGGTGAACGTTTGTAGGCATTTTTCTGTCGATTTGACAGTTTTCTTTTTACCGTCTCTTTGATGCCTTTTAAAGAGGTCTTCCATTAAATCGTTGACCTCTTTTTGAGACTCAACCAACTCGTCCCCGGCGTCAGATATACTGCATTCGTCATCTGTAGGCATTTTGAATGGAGAGGCTTGAATCACGTGATAGTATTAAGCAATGTATTCAACTTTATATTTGATTTGACTGAGTTATCCGGCTTTGAAGGACCAATGTGAGAGCTAGTCTCGGACGTGGGAGGGAGTGCCGGTTTGTAAAGGACAACTCAGTTCTACAAATTCAAATATAAAATTTTTATTCAAAGCTAAATGCTTAAGATTATATCACAAACTCATTCAAAAAAGGAAAATCAGAACTAAAAAACTAACCTATAAACTACTATAAAAATTCAATATAAAATTCAACAATAAATTCAAATAAAACAAAACAAATTAAAAATTCAGTATAAAATTCAATAAGTAGTGACGATCGCGTAGTCCGCCTCCTTTAATTCGTGTTATTCTAGAAAAAGGAAGAAGAAGAATTAATCGTCTATGAGAAAGGTATTCCTATATAAATGTAAGAGTGCTATTTTTACGCACACGGGCACCAAAATGCTACTATAAGAAGATTAGAGATTATTCTCTGCGCAGAATTATTCTTCTGCTTAGGTGTGGGCAGGAGATTAGGCAATGGAGGGATTTTCAGATTATTCTCTGAAATATAGAATTATTCGTCTATTTTGGAGGTTGGAAATTATATTCTTGTCGCTCGGATTATTCTCCGAATCAGATGAGCTCTGAACCAAGAATGATTTTCTGCTGCGGCTCGTCGGCTTTATATAGCCGCCGCATCCAGTTATGTCTCTTTCGCCTCTTGGTGTTGCCCTAGCGACGGCTTTTGCATTTGCTTAACTTTTGTTTGCCGCGAAGACAGCTGACTGTGGTAATGTCACTAAATGGCACTACGAATATGCAAACATGCAGAGGTACGTGTACTTTTAGGTAAGTTTTGCTTTCTTTTATTGTTTTATTTATTTATTAGTTATTTTTTATGTTTATATGAAATGTGGCTTCAAAGTACCTTTTATGCATGCTTTTGCAGGATGAAGTGCTGTGTTCTGTGAGCGAATGATCCAGGAAGCTAAACTTGATTGGTTTTTTTTAGATAAGTATCAAGTTTTTATGATTGTTCTTTAGACTTGTACTTTGTGCTTTCTTTATTTATTATTTCAGGAAATATCAGCAAGAGAGTGCATCTGGGGAACATAGATACATCGATGGACTGAACACCTATACTACATATTTTTAACACCTGTTTAACATACAGTGAATTTTCCTCACTTTGGAAGGAAGCTGCGGTGGTTCCCATTGCTAAGAATTCCTCTGGTGATTTCAGACCGATTAGCATATTATGCTTCCTAGCAAAGGTGCTGGAAAAAATTATATCTAAACAAATTCAACTTTATCAGTCGGGCTTCCACGCTGGTCACAGCTGTGAGACAGCGCTGTTAAAAATTACGACTTGTGTTTATAGTTCTGTTAGATTTCACTAAAGCCTTCGACAACGTGGACCATTCCAAACTCCTTGCATAACTTATAGAACTTTTTGACTTTAGTTCCCCTGCTTCCAAACTTATTAACAGTTTCTTGACAAATCGCTGCCAGCTTATCTCGTCTCCTCCAGTATTAGTGTGACATGTGGCGTCCCTCTGGGATTTATATTGGGCCCTCTCATGTTTAGTTTGTTCATCAACGATAATAAATCGTTGTAGTTTCACAACGCAAAGTTCATATGTATGCTGATGATGTCCAACTATATCTTAGTTGTCGCATTGGCTTGGTTGATGATTGCGTTGGTAGACTGAATGAGGACTTAGAACGAATTCACAGGTGGTCTGTCATCAATGGCCTTTCATTAAATCCGACTAAGTCGGTGGTATTGCCATTATACAGATACATCCTCGACATTTCACACCTACCACCTATTCTCCTGGAAGGCTCTCCTATTTCCTTTGTATGTCGGGTAAAAAATTTAGGTTTATTCTTGACTTCCAGTATGACTTGTTGTGACCATGTCAAGGCGATCACTGGCAAAGTTTATGGAACACTCAGACGGCTTGGTTGTACGCCAATATTCTTCCGACCACTATGCGCATAAATCTCGTTAGGTCGCTATTACTACCTCACTTTACATTTGGATCACTGATATTCCCTCGACTAGATGCCGCCTGCAAGCGAAAACTGGTAGTAGCTTTCAATGATTGTACTAGATTTGCTTTTAGTTTGCGCAGATTTGACCACATTACTCCTTTTAGGAATAAAATCGTCTTTGGACGTTTACTTATTGCGCAAAGCACTTCTTTCACTCCATAAAATTTTGTGCAGTTGCGTACCCTCATACCTGTTCGGTTATATTAATTTTATGCACAGTGAAAGACATTTGAATCTGGTCTTACCTCGCTTTAAACACTCAGTACTTGATGGTTCTTTCTGTGTCCACGTAACTCGCGTTTGGAATAAACTTCCGTACACGATCGGTGGTTTCCTTTAGGCGTTTAATCAATGATTTTCTGCGTCCTAGTTAATATGATTCTGCACGCTCACAGTTCTGGGATATTTTCCTTTTTTGTTTAGCCTTAGTTTTGATTAACTTTGAATTATTTTTTTCTTTTAAGTTTTCTTTTTAGTAACTTCTGTATGCTTCTATTTTCCTATTCTTTTTACTGTAATCAAGTCGACATCTCTTCCTATTAAACGCTTGCAGACCAAGATGTTAGGGTCAATATTGAATTTAGAAGAAATAAACTTGATTATTTTATCCTCAGTAGTATTAAGTGGGTCAAGACGCGATAAGTGAAGCCACCTACGCTTGTTGACAACAGAGATCTAACGGCAAGCCGAGGTACCAAATATCTTAGGCTGTCGCCTATCATTCCCATTAATTCTGACCCAAATTCGGTCAGTATCACTGGAAAGTGATACCATTTTATTACCATTTGCAGAAATAGGACAACCACCATCAGTGGTGCCCACAATCGAAGCAATTCCCGGGTTAAGGTTCAAAATATTATCATCCTCCCTAGGGTCAACAGAGTTAAGAATATCGACTTGCGTACTTACTGCTTTAGAATTCCTTGACACCGCTACCGCTGAAGGTGACCTGTTAATTAACTTATCAGCAAAAGATCCGTTAGGGCTTCTTACTAGGTTACTGATTTGCTAATGATTTTACCATCGTTTGCGGACAACGCATTCAATTGATTAAGAATTATTTTAATATCACGATTTTGATGAGACAACTGTTTTTTACTTTCCATAAGCTCGCATAGCAGCACGTCAAACCTATCTAGAACGGGTTTTTTTAAATCAATGCACTCATCGCACATATAGAGAACGTTATTCTTTGTTAGAACACTTTTTAAGTCATAATCAGTTAGGTTGGCACATTTGGCATAAAATTCGTTGCCACATACACCGCCACATTTTGCATTAAGCCCGTTCCTAATTGTTGACCCACACTTAGCACAGTGGCATTTCGACTAACACTTTGCTTTTTATTAGGAAAAACTATGAAAGTGCGTATAAGATTATTCCAAAAAATAATTAAGTTGAGGTGATGCAATAGTGTCGATTAAACCGATTTAATTGTTCACAGCCATTCACGGTTTAATCAGACTATGCAATTACACCATCGTCCTATATAAATCAAGCCCACATTCAGTTCCAAAATTTCAATGTAGACTAAATAAACACTCAAAACAAAAAAAAAAACAAAAAGAAATGTAAAATTTTTAGTTTAGACAACTAAAAGCGAAATTGACATTCCCCATACATCAAAAGTTGAAGGTATTGAATTTTATCCCATATAAGATGAAGATCTTTTAAATTAAGCACTGTTATTTCGGCAATTACCAGAAGAGAAAGTGATATCTCATGATCTCGAAATTCAGTATAATTATGTACATACATATTGTTACGTGCCACAAAGTGAATCAAGCGACATCTGTTAGGAATGGAAGCAACTTTAGGTTAGTGTCATCTTAGTAAACTTTGGGTTCGGAGAACGGAATATTCAGGAAGGTTCTAGGATAATTCGTAGAGTATAAATACGGCGCTCTGACAGCTAGGAGGCGGAGTATTATTTCAGACAGCGAAGTGAACGAAGTAAACTATTGGGATTGCGATAATTAGAAGTACAGTACTAGCGATAAATAAAGAGTTGATTTGATAATTATTTGTGAATTTGTGAGAGTAAACGGTAAAGTTAAATAAAGAAAGAACTTTTGAATTATATCTGAAATATTGTGTTTTAAATAACGAACTAAGGCCACGCTCGTAACAACTGGTGTCAGAAGTAAAATAAAATCGCGAAATAAAGTGGTGGCATTTGACTTTGAAATTCAAAGAGTGATTAATTTGGTGAAATCGTGTGAAACTTTCCTGCTTTAAGTGAAAATTCCGAAAGATAATTTTATATTAAACTGTGAGTGAATTATCAAAGTAATGGGACGCAAACTAGAGGAGCTTCGCATACAGGAATTGAAAGTGGAGTTGGGGAAGCGGTCATTGCAAACGACAGGTCTAAAGAATGTTCTACTCGAGCGACTTAGACAAGCTTTGATAGAGGAAGAAAAGAATCCTGAGACATACATTTTCGAGGAAGAATCAGAAACTGAAGAAGAGCCTGCGATGAACATAGAACAGCTTTTGGGTACTTTAATGACCAAAATGGAGCTTTCAACCCTGCAGGTGAAGAATGCTCTTGAGGAACAAAAGAATGCTTTTGAGGAACAAAAGAATTCTCTAGAAGCCCGATTAGACGAACAAAAGAATTCTCTGGAATCCCGTCTAGATGAACAAAAGAATTCTCTAGAAGCCCGTTTGGACGAACAAAAGAATGCTTTTGAGGAACAAAAGAATTCTCTGGAATCCCGTCTAGATGAACAAAAGAATTCTCTAGAAGCCCGTTTGGACGAACAAAAGAATTCTTTGCAGAATTGTCTAGAAACTTGTTTGGAGGAACAGAAGACTTTTCTTAAGAATTCATTAGACGAGCAAAATGTAAAAATTGAAGGAATCCAGCAGGAAGTGCTAGAAGTTCAACAACAAGTGTCGGAAGTACAACAAAATGTTACGGAGAAGCTTGACAACTTTAAAGCAGATTTGGAGATGATGAAGCATCGACAACCACGGCACGAAGGAATTGAAATATCCAATGCAGGCAGAATGAAACCTCCAATATTTGATGGACAAAATTCGTGGCATATTTTCAAGAGACAATTCGAGGCTGCTTCCGAAGTAAACGGATGGAATGATGCAGACAAAGCTACAGCTCTGGTATTAGCACTTCGAGGTTCTGCATCAGAGCTTTTACAAACTATACCGATAGAAAGGCAACGTGATTATACTTCATTAGTACAGGCGATAGAGTTACGTTATGGAGATGAACACATGCAGCAAGTATATCGCCTACAGCTACGCAACAGGATTCAAAAGCATGGCGAATCACTACAACAACTGCAGGCTGATGTGGAAAGATTAGCTTATCTCTCATACTCTAGCGTAAATGCGGATTTCCTTAATGAAGTGGCAACAGAAGCATTTGTGAACGCTACTGCAGATCAAAATTTACAACAAGCGTTGAGGCTAGCAGGAAAGAAATCAACAGCAGAAGCACTAGCCTATGCACTAGCGTATGAATCTGCCAGGCAAGCTTCTCGAAGTGCAGTACGAGTGAGAGAAATTTCGGTGGAGGAATGTACTTGTAATAGAATGCAGCCATCACAGAGCAATTCTTCACGTGGTATTCTGCGATGCTGGAATTGTAATAGACCAGGACACCTCCAAAGGGACTGCAGAAAACGCCGACGAATGAAAGCGCTAGAAGAAGGGCAGAAATATCGAGCTGGGCAAAGATATCGAGCTGGGCAGCAGACTCACAGCAGAATACCGTCATCAGAGACCACTCCTTCGCGTGGTGTTATTCGATGCTGGAAATGTAGTAGACTGGGACACCTGCAAAACGACTGTAGGAAACGAGGACGAATGCAAACAACAGAAGAAGAAGGGAGAAGATGGCGAGCTAGAGAGCAAGCTTTCCGTGGAGAGACTAGACTGCAACCTCATGACTTTGAAATCCCATACCGCAAAGGACGTATCCACGGATACGCAGAAGCTTTTTCACAACGTCCATGCAATCCTGAATGGAATCATTGCGGACGGATGGAAGAAAAAGATGACGATGACTACAATGATGATAACGAAAGTCGAAAGAAGAAAGGAAAGAAATCAGAAGATGATGATGATTACGGTGATAAAAGTAAAAAGAAGAAAGGAAAGAAATCCAAGAGCGAGGACAATGAAAGAAAGAAAAAGACGAAAAGTAAAGGGTCTAAAGATGCTGATAATGACGATGATAAGGGTATAATGAAGGTCGGAAAAAGTAAAGATAAAGTTTCTGACGATGATGATAATAAGAAGCGCAAAGGCGGCAGTGAAAAGAATGACAACGGCAATCGAAAGGGGAAGAAATTTAAGGAGAAAGGAATCAAAGATAAAAGACGAAAGAAAAATCAAAGCATGGAAGAGTGTTTCAACAGAACATTAATCAAACATCTCAGGAAGGTCTTCAACTATAATCAACACGATTGGTTTCGACATATTCCTATATTTCTAATGGCTTATATATCAGCTGTTTACAATATGACCAGACAAAGCCCATTTAAGGTCATTTTCGGAAAGGAAATGCGCTTACCTAGCGACCTCAAGTTTGGTATACCCAAAGGCGAACAAAAGTTACCAGAAGACTACGTAACAAAGCTCAGACAACGATTAGCTGATGTGCACGAGGCCACGAGACGTTCTCCAAAGTTACCACAACACTGGGAGAGACCGTATGCAGTTAAAACTAAAATTAATAACATGCCATACAAGAATCAGCGCGGTACAAGATGCAAAAGAAAAATCGTTCATCTAGATCGCTTGGGTCAATACGGAGAGCACCAAGACCGTGGACCATCTGTTGTTCGGGACGAACAAATTTTAAGAAGGGGGCAGTGTTACGTGCCACAAAGTGAATCAAGCGACATCTGTTAGGAATGGAAGCAACTTTAGGTTAGTGTCATCTTAGTAAACTTTGGGTTCGGAGAACGGAATATTCAGGAAGGTTCTAGGATAATTCGTAGAGTATAAATACGGCGCTCTGACAGCTAGGAGGCGGAGTATTATTTCAGACAGCGAAGTGAACGAAGTAAACTATTGGGATTGCGATAATTAGAAGTACAGTACTAGCGATAAATAAAGAGTTGATTTGATAATTATTTGTGAATTTGTGAGAGTAAACGGTAAAGTTAAATAAAGAAAGAACTTTTGAATTATATCTGAAATATTGTGTTTTAAATAACGAACTAAGGCCACGCTCGTAACAATATGTATTTCCGACCATATTCTATCGTACGGCTTTAAATCCTTCTATTTAAACCTAGCCATAAGTAATATTGTAATCCGATAACCATAATATAGAATTACATTTCTTAATCGGTTAATATACGAAAATGAAATTCATTAAAATAGTAAATTTGCTTATAATGCTCATAATTCTCACGAAATTGTCTGATTAAGTAAACAAGATCATATTGCATGAGAATTTTGATAACAGAAGGCGAAGTGACAAAATTATTCAGTAGGTAGATACGGTCTGTGCAAATGAATAGATCTTATTTCATGGGAAAAGAATAATTTAGAATTTTGCTGTTATGTGATTGTGGGAAGTGTAAGTAAGTAAGTAAGTAATGTTTATTCATTTCCTAAATACTAGCTAACATAATTTCTTATATTCTCATTCTAAATTAAATTAAATCTGGTACATAGAGAAAATAAAGCTATAACAGGAGAAAAAATAACAATGTATGTATATGTACATTATGCTTAAGAAAAAATAAAAAAAGT